>JASWHV010000003.1:40710911-41350911 GCA_030760725.1 Neostapfia colusana
TTACAGAGAGTCTTTGCTCCGTCCTGTTTTCTGGACAGTTTCAACTCTGCTGCATTTTTCGAGTGGTTAAGGGGCGAAACACCTCTGGAACTCAACAGAAAAGTTGTAAAGCTCCTCCAAAGCTTTCCAGAGATGTATCATACGACATCAACCTCGAAAGAACTCAACCTCTAACCTCTGATTAACTTCAGCCTTAATCTAGCTGGAAACAGAGTGCTCTGTCCTTAACATCCTATAAGTTGAAAGCTTGTTAACTTTGAATATCCTGTTCAAGGGAAGGAGTTACATCAAGTTTTACTACTTTGGATCAAAACCATCAAATTTTAAATGAAGTTGTTCATTTTGTTGGGTGTGACGTCGAGGCGTCACCAGATTATGTCGGTACTACGTCCTCACAAAGGAAAAACCTATACCGGACTTAGCCGGCGTCGTTAGTTCAGTGGCACTACTCGTCACTCGCACACGGATACTACACGTCTACCGTTTCGTGGTAAGGCTACCTGCAGAAATTCAACCAATCATCAGACTCGGCTGCACACCGAGCCCGGAATCCATACAGTTGGTACATCCGGCCGTCATCACTCGCCCGGATGTTCTCAAGCCAAACCCGCCTTGAGTTACGTGTTCACGTTTCAGACCACGTGACGGGGTCTCCCATGTTGCACCACGCACGCCAGGGACAGACGTTGCTCGAATACCCCAAACGACATGAAGAGTCGTAGAGGATATCAAAGCGGGTCGGGTTACCTGCCACCCGTGGGGCTCCACCCTTCAGCTTGTGCGCACTGGTGGACAGCGCTTACGTGCACCCCCCAAGACATGAACGTCCCGAGATGCACGATTTTCCGACATAACAAATAAGTTAATAAGCCACTTTCTATATACTAATAACATCCTTATACGGGCTACTAACTCGTTCCTCACTGGATTTTTGAAAAAGAAGACCTTTGTACTGTGTTAAACCTCAAGCGAGCTCTGATACCACGCTGACACGACCCCACTGGTCCTGTCGAGCCAGGATCACGCTGAGGGGTGCTGCATTGCACAGCACCGTGTAACACACGTCAAAGGTACAAAGCGGAAGCGGAAGCTTTATTACATAAACAAGTTTATTAACATGTTTACATCAAAATAAGTTTAGTCCACACTCGCGGGCGTAGACTAAGCATCAAGTGCACGTTCAGCCCTCGAACGTGTCCTTGCTAGCACACACGCACACTAACTCTGCGGCGTGCATGACTCCCACTCGACGGGGTTCCCCTCCTGGGGTTCCGTCTCCTCTTCGGGAGTCCCTTCCTCATAGAACCCTGCAAAAGCTTCAAACACAAGCAGTGAGCACGAAGGCTCAGCAAGTCTGACCCGTCTCACCTAAACATGGAACTTCTACATGAGGGTGATGGGTTGCATGAGGTAAAAAAAATCATTTGCAAGGACTCGCCTAATTAGTAGAACCTTACTTTCAAGTTTTAGCAGCAGGTTGTGGAGAACTTTATGCTAAGGCACATGAGAGAGCCGCAATCAAACAAGAAACGCATTTCTCTCATGTACTTTGCCCAAAGTTGAAAAGAACTTTAGTTAGCACTAAGCTACAACATATCATTAACAATCAATATCCAACTTTCAATCCGCAACATTTTAACATGTAACTAGCCTGTTCTTTCTACGTCACGGTACAGTGAACAAGTGGTACTCACTGACCGCGAGGGACGGCGATTATAATCGATTTACACCTGCAGGGTTACCCGAACAACCCGTCACGTACGCCCGTACTCGATGTTGCCTACAACAACCATCACGGACGCCGTACGCGACTACCTTTCACCCGTTAGCCAAATATTGAACCGGTCCCATCGTCCCGAGCAAGAGGTCCCTGCACGCGCATCTCTGTGCCGCCAGCTGATTTACACCTCGAGCTCTCAACCTACCCTCTGAACGACGGGCAATGCCTCAACACCCAGCTACCCGAGTTACATCAGTTTCCCGGTTCCCATATAGCCGGTAGGTCTTCGGTACTGTTCTAGCTTGTTCAACAGGCCCGCACACGGCTCGGTCCTCAATCGACACAAGCGGAGCTACAGCACACAGGCCCCAAAGTCCTGCTGCCCTTACTCTCCGCTCGGTCTCATTTTCTTGCCATGTGTTTCATGTGCTATCTCTACCCGAGCAATGTGCCTCTAGCCTATTCTCGCGAGTAGTTCCAACTACTCGACTTGTACCGAATCCTACTCTATTCTAGCAATGCAGTGGCTAACGAGGTTTTCGATCCTAAACCCAACCCATGGTTTTCTTGGCTGTGCAGTTGGGTTTCCAATCAAGACTCTAATGCAACGAACAAAGGGAAACAAGTATGTGCTCAAAACAATAAAATTTGTAAAAAGGTTAATGCAAACCGGGGCTTGCCTTGCTGCTCTTGGTCGTAGGCTAGCTGTTCCTCCGGAGTAACGAAGTCTAGGACTTCGGGTTCCTCCTCGACCTTAGCGACTACATGATAAGAACAATGTATGTATTAATTTAGAGGCCTTTGTATTAACTTTGAAGTTGTGAAGCCTATAACCCTTACTAGACAGACCTAATGACTGTGAAACTTTTACTGTGGCTTGGTTACAACCTAAACAAAGACTTGGTCAAGTTTTAGTTGCAGCAAAGCTCATTTGAGCCCTCCACAAATAATTATGTCCTTGACCTTAATTGGAACCCTTAGGGTGTTCTAGGGATTTTCATGAGACAAACTATGACTTTCTGAAAACTAGATTTTCAGAGGGTTCTAATGGAGTTGGTCTCACTTAATTTGGAAGTCTCTAACTAAAGATATGAGCTAAACAATTTCAGAGAAAATCCTGAAAATGTTTCTGAACATTTTCTATTTTCTCTGGAACAGTTTTACTAATCACACCATTAGGTGGACTAAATGAGCTCAAATGGATCTGAAATTTTTATGGTAGCTCAATGATATTTTGGTGAACATCTCAGCAAAATTTCAGGATTTTCCGCCAAAGGATTCTCCAGTTAAAATTCCTAACAGTTTAAACATTAAGGAATTAATTCTGGAGAATTAGGGAATTTCATGAAGTGAAACTTGATTTTCTGGAAAGTACTCAGAGAGCTGAATCCAGAAAAATTTGGTTCACTCAATTTGGAGCTTTCTAGCCAAAGTTATAAGGATTTGAAGTTTGAAGGAAATCTGAAAATCGGGGAAAAGTTTAAACTCGCGCGTGGGCCCAGGGGACACGCGTCGCACGCCGAAGCGACAGCACACCGCGGCCCACAAGGCTTTTGCGCACCAGCACACCCGATCCCGGCCGCAGCCGGATCCCGATTCAAAATATCGGCCGCTGACAGCTGGGGTCCACCCCCTTCTTCAACCTCGCGACACCCGCGCTCCGCCGCCGAGGGACCTCGCCGGAGAGCTCGCCGCTGGCTGCTGTACCGCTCCAAACTTCTTGATTCTGGCCGCCCCTGCCTACTTTTACTTGGGGAACATGATCCGAGGGTCAGCTGCTCATGACAACGGCCGGAGCATGGTCGGCGACGAGCCGCCATATCGGAACGACTTCGGCCATGTCGGCTGATGCTCCTAGTGCCTCAGCTACTTGGGAAACCGGTCGGGGAGCATCAGTGGACCTCAGAGAAGGTCGACATGAACTCGGGGCAGCTCGGGGAAGGCCCGAAATAGGTCCTCACCGTGCGCCCGATACCCCCCGTGCGTTCCGCCATTAGTAGACCTTGAATTACGCCGGGCACAGAAGTTCTCCGGCCCAGAGTTGTGAAGGCAACTTGTGCGTCACCGTGTCTAGTTTGTGTGGGAGTGGCCTGAGGCCCTCTAATCCTTTCTAGAGCACGAATTAAACAGAATCGTACCCGAGGGTCGTTCTGCACACAGAAAGGGGAAAAGTGGAAATTCGCCGCCGGTGAGCAACCACTCGAGCTGTGGCTCGGGGATGAGCAGCACCGATCACTTGCGCGTCCAAGGGTGCCTTGGCTCGGGCGTGACAACGCCCAGGTTGGGCTGTCCACGAGAGCCCGAGGTGCGGCGGTTTCCAGTTCCGAGTTTGATCTTTCGGCACAGCCGATATCACTCGGTTTCAATCGATTTCTATCAATGGGAAGGATGGAGGATGGTTGCTAGTACCTTGCTGGGACCTTGGAATGGAAAGAGGGGGCTGCGATCGGCTTGATCAAGCAGGAACTCGAGCGGCGGCGATGGCAGTGGAAAAACAAGTCGTGTGCGTCGGCAGCTCGAGGAAATGGTGACTGAAGCACGCCGGGGAGGGAATAAATAGCCCGGCCGGCTGGTCTCCGGCTTGGGGCACGCAGCAGGAGCTGGCGCCGGCTGCCCCCTTCGGTGGCGCGCGCGCACATCTGCCGGGAACCGACTGAACTGTGGTTCAGTCGGTTTGCTTTGAGGCAGAGGCTGACATGTGGGTCCCACTTCTCTTTTAACCTCTGAAATTTATTCCTAACAGCTGTGGTAAACAGTGAACCCTATTCTACCCTTGGCAATTCAAATTATTCACCCAAGAGCCCTTTGAATTGATCAAAGTTCAAATGAGGTTTGGTTTGAATGAATTTCAGCACAAGTGCAGTTTGAAATTCAAATAAAGTTTGAATTTCTCCCCCTTAGCTCATGTCAAGATCAACTCCAAATGGAGTGAAAATTGGTGTGTGAGCTCACAAAAATGTGCTGAGCAAGAATATGCCTTCCACTTTTAAATTCAGTGGGTGAAAACAGTTTGAATTTGAATATGGTTTCAAACTGCCCTCTTCCTAACTATACCCAAAATGACCTCAAAAAGGTTTTGAATTTGGGTGGAACTTGGCATGGACATCCTTAGCAAAGTGTAGGAGTTTTCATATGTCCAGCCCATCTATATCACATGTGGGAAGTACCACTGTTGCAATGTGTGAGTTTGTTCCCTAATGAGCATGTTGATAATTGTTACTTGCTCTTTATTTGTGTTCATCATTCTTCCTCAAATGAGGTGTGTGGTGTGGTGATGAACACTGCAAATGAGTGTCAAAAACTGAGGCCCTTACAATGTGCCTCCCACTTTTGAATTCATGGGATAAAAACAGTTTGAATCTGAATATGGTTTCAAACTGCCCTCTTCCTATCTATACCCAAAATGACCTCAAAAAGGTTTTGAATTTGGGTGAAACTTGGCATGGACATCCTTAGCAATGTGTAGGAGTTTTCATATGTCCAGCCTCTCTATATCACATGTGGGAAATACCCTTTTTGCAATATGTGAGTTTGTTCTCTAATGAGCATGTTGATGGTGGTTACTTGCCCTTCATTTGTGTTCATCAACTTTCCTCAAATGAGGTGTGTGGTGTGGTGATGAACACTTCAAATATGTGTCAAAAACTGAGGCCCTTACACACAATGGCCGGATTCTGATTGGACGAAGGTGGCGGTGGTAGCGGTGCCCTGTTTTTGCGCGAGGAAGAAAGGAGGGTTCGAGGGTTCCCAGTTGTGGGTAAACAGCACACGGCGTGAGGTGAGGAGGCCGGGAAGCAGGTCGCCAGATTGAAGGAAGCAGACAGGAGGTGTCCCTTGGCTTGTCTCGGTGGCACCCGGCGCTTCCTCGGCTGCTCGAGTGAGAAACAGAGCAGAAACTTCGGTTGCAAGTCTTGTTACCTCAGTGACAGGTGGGGTCCCACAAGTCAGCCCCTCCTTATCCCTCTAAAATATCTCCAAATTTGACAAATGACCAAATTGAAGTGTTTGGAGCTACAATCTGAAATTCATTTGGATAATTGAGCAAGTTTCATCCAAATTCAAATTTGTATTTGAATTCCAATGCAATTTAAAGCCCTTTTGGAAAATGGATAGCAAAACCTCTCCAAAATTCACGAAACTTTGTATCCCCACTAATTTGGACCTGAGGAATTCAAATATGAAATCTGATTTTCGATTTAACTGCTGCAAATGGGATTTGTAACACCACAGTTTGCATTTCTTATGGTTCTATCCTCATTTGAAATTTGAGTTGAACAAGTTGAGTTCAAAACTGATTTTGAACTTTCTATTGCACATGAGAGCTTCCACATGGGTTTAAATCAACTTTGTCCACAAACACTCAACTAATCATTTGCTAGTGAGGTGGAACACTCATGTGTATCATCACATGTGGAAAGTTTAAACAAGTCCCAATCTTCATACACATGAAACGAAATGGTGTCAAACTTTGTTTTTCTTCATTTAGAATTTTGGGACCTTTACACTGCCTCCCGCTGAAGGACGTGATGAAGGTGCTTCTGATATAGACGATCATAACAATCAGCCACGACTTCCACTTTATCGTCGAGGTACGAGAAGTAATAATCGTTATAATTACAATGATCGACACAACAATTATAATCGTCCTCATGATGATCCTTTCCAAAAGTTAAATTACTATACCCTCTTTTTCTGGTGCTTATGATGATGAGACTTATCTTGATTGGGAAATGACGGTAGAACAAAACATTAATGCCTACCTTTTTCCTGAACAACATAGAGTTCGTCAAGCCACTAGTGAGTTTAAAGATTTTGCTATCATATGGTGGAATGAACTTGTTAAACTAGAACTGATCCTCCAACATGGGATAGATTACAGAAAGCTATGCATGCTCGATTTGTTCCTCCTTCTTTTCAGCGGGACCTTCGCAAAACATTGCAGCGCTTAGACGAAGGTAACATGTCCATAGAGGAGTATTATGAAGAGTTACAGAAGGGTATGTTGCGCTGTGGGGTAGTAGAGGAACAGTATGCAGAGGTAAATTCTTTATTTTACTTTGCTTCATTATCCAATTTTCATCAATGTTTTCATACAAAAACAAATGTGTGCAGGTCAGCGTACCGTGGCTTGAGTCCTGTCCGGATGCCTACAGTTCCCTGTGTGCTCGTTGGGCGAGCCAGGGCTTCCAAGGCGTTTCGATGACCCGCCGACATAGTCGAGGGACGGACGGGAAACACCGTCGTGGCGGGGCGGCTACGTACGCCTTGCTAAACGGATGGTAAGTGATACTCGAATTATATTCTAGTTAATATCTATCGCTATCATTGTGCTAACACGTTTCGATAGGAGCGCGAGATCGGTCAGGAGCCGACCGCTATCCAGGTGTGGAGGAGAGGTCACATGGGAAGTGACCCCTCGCAGCCTGGTCAGCTGTCTTTTCAGACAGCGACGGAGACGTTGGTGAGTTCTTTAGTTGACTTAATTGTATTCTCTTTAATACTTCTGATGACTTTAATTTTCTATATTTTCAGGAAAAGTATGGGGAGGAGGTGTGGAGGCATCGAGGCGACGATTACGATTGGCAGAACTCGCCGATCGTATCTGAAGCCGCCTATGCAAGCGGTGAAGGTAAACCTCACGGCCGGTGAGTTCTGTTGTTTTTCATTTACTTTCATGAACTTCGAGACACGAAACTTTAATACTCTTACTTCGTTGTGTAGGTTGTCCATCTTTGATGGAGTAGTCGACTCGGGGGAGGCGCGGTCTTACTCGAGGGCCTCTTCATCGCAAGGTGGATCCAGCAGGCGTGGCAGCCATGATCTGGAGCTCAAGAGTGTCCAGGAGGAGCTCCAGAGGACACAGGAAGCGCTGAGGCTCGCGAACAAGAGGCATGCAGCCGAGCTCCGGGCTAGGGACGAGTATCAACACTCGTACATGCTACAGCTGCAAGCTTCCATGCAGGTAAGTTCAGATCGTTGTACTCAACGTTTCTAATATATAAATGACATGTATAATAATTTACTTCATATTTGCAGGCTATGGCCACAGGACAGCTTGTTGTCTTTCCTCAGTGGGCGCCGCCACCGATACAGCTACCACAGGGGCCGACGTCAGGAGCACAGGTACAAAATTTCTCATAATAGCTGCAACTAGTTAAACTTGCTCAAATTTAGTTAAATTTGATCGAGCTTACTCAAACATAGGGAAAACTAGTTAAACATCCTCAAACTGAGTAAAATATGGTACAACTTACTCAAATATAGTCAAATACGACCAAATTTACTCAAACATAGCCAAAACTATTTGAACTAGCTCAAACACAAACACTACTAGTCCATACTTCTCAAACTTAGTAAAATATGAGCAAGCTTACTCAAACATAGCCAAATCTAGCTAACTTGCTCAATTCTAACTTGTAATGAGTTTATTTAATCATATACACATTTGTGAACTTCTAATTTTTCTAACTATACATGTACATCATAGGGATCGGCGACGTGGGCTCAGGAAACTCCATCCCCTCAGCAACCAGCGTTTGGACGAGCGCACGACGACTTCCTGGACTCTGGTGGCAGCGGTCGGGGTAGCGTAGGGTAGTGTGGCGTGTGTATAGTGTTTTTGTGCCTGCCTGTGATGTATTTGATTGCCTGTGATCTGGCCGTCGAGCCAGGGCTGGCCTCGAAGCCAGGGCAGGATTTTCTGTTTTTTTAAAAAGAAATTGGAAAGCTTATTGACGACGGTTTCTGGTACTTGGCCGTCGTCAATAAGCCATTATTACTGACGACGGCCAGGTACCAGAAACCGTCGTTAATAAGCCATTGTTATTGATGACGGCCAAGTAGAAACTGTCGTCAATAAGCCATGGTTACTGACGACAGTTCAAATCCTGGCCGTCGTCAATACTCTGCTCTAGCTTATTGACGACAACCTGATTTAGCTGTCGTCAATAAGCATTATTGACGACGGCCGGTACCACAAACCGTCGTCAATAAGCCATGGTTACTGACGACGGTTCAAATTCGTCATCTATAAAGTTTTACCGTCGTCAATAAGTTATTGACGAAGGTAATGTTCTTATTGACGACGATTTCTGGCCGTCGTCTATCGTCCGGATTCCTGTAGTGCAAAATTGACTTGATTCCAGGAGCAAGTTTCCAAATCGTGCAGGAGATTAAGGAAATTCAGCGACAAGTTCAAGATCTTTTGGACTGCAGGTACATTTGTGAAAGCCTTAGCCCTTGTTCCGTTCCTGTTCATATGTTTCCTAAGAAAGATGGTAGTTGGCGCATATGTGTTAATTGTCGAGCGATTAATAACATCACCATTCGATATCGTTATCCTATTCCTCCTTAGATTACATGCTTCATGAATTAAGTGGTGCTATCATTTTCATAAAACTTGACTTGCATAGTGGTTACCACCAAATTAGAATGGCACTAGGAGATGAATGGAAAACTGCATTTAAAACCAAGTTTGGCCTTTATAAGAGGTGAGTCATGCCTTTGTGTTTAACTAACACACCTAACACTTTTATGCGATTAATGAACTAGGTTTTACATGCTTTTATTGGAAAATTTGTGATTGTTTACTTCGATGATATCCTCATTTACAGAACGTCATATGACGAACATCTCTCCCATTTACGTGCTGTTTTTGCTATTTTGAAGATGCACTGTGAGGACCCGATGGTCCCGACATTCCAATATCTCGCTGAGGGGTGTTGCGATAGACAACACCGGATAACCCACAGAATAAGACATAAAGCGGAAGCTAAGTTTTATTACATAACCTGTTTGTGAACATAATTACAACAAAATACCGTTATAGTCTACGCATACGGGCGTAGACTAAGCAAAAAGGTTCACATACAGCCCGTAAACGTGTTCCTGCTAGCACACATGCTCACTCTAACATGGCGGCATGCACGGCTACCATTTGACGGTGGTAATCACACCTCGCCTCATTTGTGGTAATCACACATGTACACATTTGAAGAGCAGGTAACCACCGTAAATAGATTTATTAAGAGATGAACTCACAAATGCAAAAATGGTACTTCCCACTGAATGTGGCCTAGAGGGGGTGAATAGGCGTTGAAAACTTTTCCTGCAACACTTAACAAATTCGTCAAATACAGGAGGGGTCGGACTAGTTCGGTATAGGTACGGACTAGTTCGGTATGCTAGTTATACCGACGAAAAGATATATTGTTTAATGTATTTTCCTCAAATGTTATAGCAGCGGAATTAACTAAATTATCCTAACAACTTGTGTAAGTTTTAGCATGATTAATTTGAATAAGGACTACAAGATTAATATAAGTTGCAAGATTAACTAAGTTACCGTTAGAGATCCCGACTGCCGGACTAGTCCGCTCTGGGGACCGGACTAGTCCGGTGTCCTGTGTAAAATTTGCGTGAATTGTGCAGCACACCTGAAACCCTAATTTGTGTGAGCTGTACCAGACTTCTCCGTATTGGAACAGAAAGTTATCCAGACTAGTCCGTGATGGGTCCAGAGACTCAATCGGACTAGTCTACAATAGGACGGACTTGTCCGGTGCAGGGTGATATGTTTTGAGTGAATATCAGAAGGTTGAAAGAACTTGTCCGACAAGTGTCCGGACTTGTCCGGGTGAGGTTAGTGAGTTGAACGTACTAGTCTGGTTCTGCTCCGGACATGTCCGTGTCAGAACAGTAAGTCAATCGGACTAGTCCGCTGGTGAACAGACTAGTCCGGTGCTTCAGTGTATTGCTTAATTAATTGATTTTAGCCCTTTCCCTCTACGCAAAGATATAAGCGCTTAGGATGTGTCTCTCATACACACCCTATACATTGATATCTACTTTGCGGTTCCTTGATCATTTGGGCTTTTTCTTTTCTCGCTCCTCATTTTTTACCTTTTTGAGTGCACCATAAGTTCTAGTCTTTGTAGACCTACATTCATCTCAATGAATTCATTAGGATCTCATTTATTTGTCATCAATCGTCCAAAACCCACAATTGAATGCCTAGATGCACTTTCAATCTCCTCCTTTTTGGTGAATGATGACAACCAATTGAGATTTCACAATCAAGAGTAAACATTGATTTTCATAAAGTGTGCATATATTAGAATGACATATGAACAACAAAAATTTCTCACATATATGCACTCTTTATGGTGGGGTGCCTATAAAGAGTGTGTGGGCAGATTATAGAAGCAACTATCACAGGAATATCAATATGAACATCACAATCATATTAAACAAAATAGGCATCCAAATAGAGATTACAATATTTTGAAACTTAAAAACACAAAAGATGCATGTCCATGATCACTAGTCCTTAAGGCTCAAAATAGACTACTAGCACTACTAGTCTAGTCTCAATCTCTCCCCCTTTGGCATCAAGACACAAAAAAAGGGAAAAATTGAGGGGAATCACTCTCCATCACTCCCTCTCTCACTCTCAGTCCTGTCTTCATCTTCATCTCCAGACTCATGAGCATGCTGAGGAGGAGGAGGAACAGTGACACCTGCAAGTCCAAAGGAGGCCAATTCTTTTTCTGTGAGAGGCGCCATCTCTGTTATATTTTCTTCGGAATCCTCTGAAAATTGAGGATATCCCACTGGCTCAATATTAAGCTTCTCAGAGATTGCTTTGATGTTTGCCTTCATATACCTCTGGTGCCTCTTCCTGGCCAAGCTTTCCTTGTGTTGCTTGACCTCCACTTTGTAGCAGGATGCAAAGATGGAAGAAAGCATCTTCAATACACCACTAGATGACTCTTTGGAGGATGGAGGAGCAGAGGTAGCAGGTGGAGCCCTTGTGCCTTCATTTGCTTGCTTTGATCTTTGTTCTACTGTAGGTGAGGCAGGGGCATTTGGAACATTGTAGACTGGTGGCTTCTGGGGCTTGAGGCCAGCATGCTCAACATCTTTGACAAACTCAAGGCCGGTTACCTTCTCAATAATGAACATGATGTAAGGTGCATAGCCACAGGACCTATTCGGAGTGATTGAGATGTTCACAATGTCATTGTAGATATATTCAGAGACATTGAAGGCCCTATTCTCGCTTATTACTTTCATCAAGGTACTTAGAGTTCCTTGAATTGTCCTTACGTCTCCATCCTTTGGAGCAATAGTCTCCCTCAAAATTCTGTTATGCACGACAAAGAATGGCTTCAAGTACTTTGTGGTAGGTTCCTTGTATGGCAGTCTTGTGTCATAGAGGACGGCTAGCTCATCCTTCTGCAAAGGCTTCAAGTTGTGAATCACAAGCTCATTTTCCAAAGTGTCTTTGAGATGGATTATCCTGGCAAACTCCTTATAAGTGATACTATAATTTGATCCATGAGTCATCAAAGTGATCTCATCCCCATCATCACGTGCAAAGTAGAGAGTAGAGTAAATTTGAGTGATGACTTCAATGTTCCAATTATATCGGAAGGATATGAGATCCTTCAAGCCATGCCTCTCCAATGCCTCCAATACTTCATGATATGCTTGACAGTTCTTGGATTGTAGATGAGTAATGTCCACCCATTGACTGGCAACCACTGGATTTCTCATCTTCCTGTAGACATGCTCATAATAATCAACATGGAAGTATCTCTAGAACCTCGGGTTAGCTGATTGCTTCGGCTGCTCATAGACTTCAACCTTTCTGAGCTTGTCAGCCAAGTCATTTCCTTTACCTATGAAATCATCTTCTGAGGGCTGCCTGTTGCTCTGTACAAGAGGTTTCATCTTTAGTGGACCAATGGGTCCACTTGCAAGTCCTTTGCCCTTGCTAGTGCTTCTCCTTGGTACCGTTGAGCTGGCACCTACACCATCCTTGCTAGATGGCTTATTGACTACCACCTTCCTTTTTCCTGGAAGCACATCATCAGGCGGAGAATCATTTGCATCATGGTCATGGTGCTTCTTGCTTCTTAGCTCTTTTGCCCTGGCCACTCTCTCGCAGTCACGCTCAGCTTTATAATCAAACATGCTGTCATCTGATGCGGACGACATCGTGCCTGACACAGGGTGACAAGGTGTGATAAGAATGGGAATTAGACTTTGTGGAGACAGGAATTAAGAGGTTCAAATTGTCAAGGGGACGGACTTGTCCGATTTCAAGGTGCGGGCTTATCCAGCTAACCGGACTTGTCCACACCAAGCACCAGAGTAGTCCGGTTTGACCTATGAACCCTAACTTCATATTCCAATAAATCTAACTGAGTTTGATGCAAAAAGGTAGGAGGACAATAGGAATACATACAGCAATGCAATGTATACCCTAGGAATAAAAAAAAGTAAGCAAGATTTGAGGAAAAATGAGAACTAGGGTTAGGGTTTGAGTTTTACCAAAATTCAAAGATTTGAGATGGAGGCGCGGAGTAGAGTCCGGATTAGTCCGGAGGAGGGGGTTCTTCGCTCCGAGAGGAAGATTTTCCGTGGAGAAACCTTCAATTTTGGTGGCTCAAAGTGGAAATCGCCTTGGGAGCTCAAGTTTGAGGAGAGAGAAGGCACATTCGATTGTGAGGATGAAGAAGATAGACTTTTGGTGGTGGGTTAGGGTTAAGCTCGATAGTAACGGACTAGTCCACAAGGGACCGGACTAGTCCAGTACACATGACCAGAGCCGGACTAGTCACGGGCAACGGACTAGTCCGGTGCTGACCAAAGACTAGTCCGGGTCAGCTGGACAGTTTAGGATTAGAACAAAGAGATTTTTGGGAATTTGATCTAATAATGGTCTAAAGGACAACATTTCACAAATAATCTTGATGAACATGACCAGTAAGCTATCAACAATCATACAATGGCCATAATTCACCAAGATTCAATAATTGAAATAGTTTTCAAGAGAAAATTGAGATAAGGGATGAATTTTCGCAAAAGTAAGCAAGCTTTGAAGAATCAATCAGGTATGCAATGTTTCAAGCCACATTTCAAGCATCAAGTATATTTAATTCATCTCTAAGCTCGCAAAATCTCTTTTCATCTAGTTGCTTGGTGAATATGTTCGCTAGTTGTTTTTCAGTTCTAATATGTGAGATTACTATGTCACCTTTTAATGAATGATCTCTTAGAAAATGATGACGTATGTCTATGCGCTTGGTTCTTGAGTGCTCTACTGGATTATGTGCAATTTTTATGGCACTTTCATTATCACATAGGAGTGGAATATGGTTCAAATTGTAACCATAATCCCTTAGAGTTTGTCGCATCCCAAAGTAGTTGTGCGCAACAACTATCGGCTGCAACATACTCCGCTTCGGCTGTGGAAAGAGCAATGGAATTATGTTTCTTTGAGGACCATGAAACTAAGGATCTACCAAGAAATTGGCAGGTTCCCGAGGTGCTCTTCCTATCGACTTTGCAGCCTGCATAGTCGGTGTGGCGGAGCGGAATCCGCTCATCCTGGATCGCAGAGGGTGGTGCCGCACGATGCGACACCCAACAGCACACATCATAACGATACATTGTATTACATAGAAAACCAACTGAACTGTACAAAGTAGTACACTACTCAGTTACAAACTAGTGTTTATATTACACAGCGGAAGTTAAATTTGTACAACTCACGCCCGTCTATCTAGCAAAAGTCGGTTGCCCAGCCCTAGGGCAACCCACACTAGCTCCACTCCTCAGCTTAGCGCGGCATGTACGGCTCCCACTCAGCCGTGGTACCCGATGAAACACTTAAGCAGCAACCATGAGCACGATGGCTCAACAAGACTTAACCGACCCACCTAGGCATGAAACTCTACATGCAGTTTACATGAACATGGGATAGTAATTTCAGCAAATGGACACGCCTACTAGTTCATCCTTAGTTCATATTTTATCCACAAGTTAACAATTCATGAATAGGAAATTTAGTAAGCAATATTTGGTGGCACACATGTAGCAATACAATCATACATATCAGCAGAATTGAATCATAACCTTCCATGATTTATCTATGTTACGATGCAGTGAACAAGGTGTACTTGTCACCGTGAGGGACGGCGAATCGACTCGATATACACCTACAGGGATACCCGAAGAGCACATCACGTACGCCCACCCATGGAGCTGCACAGCATGCTGACTCGATGTCGTACAGGACAACCTTTTACCCAACAGCCCAAACGTCGAACCGGTCGCACCGAAACGGACATGAGGTTCCCTACACAGAGCATCTCTCTATGCCCTTTAGCAGATTTCCACCTTGCTGCCCTCATCCTACACCTATAAATCAGTGTGCTATGCCTCGACGCACGGAGGTTTAGGTTACATCGGTTTACCGGGGCCCATATATCCGATATGCCTTCGGTACGTTCAATACTTGTTCAGCAGGGCCACACACGGATTGGTCCTCAATCGGCACGGACAGTGCTGCACACACAAGACTTCCTCTTGCTGCACCCTAGCTCCTGCCTAGTCTCATTTTCATTACTAAAGTGATCTCACATCACTGGAACCAATCCCGTGCGTCCCAAGTCTAACTCGCGAGTAGATTCCAACTACTCGACTTGTACCGAAGTTCTATGAATCATTAAGCATAGCCTGTCTTGTCGAGGACTTAGACACTACCCTCACTCTTATAGGGAACATCTGGTCATGCATTTGGGGTCTCAATCATCCTACACCTAATGCACATATATACACCTCACACTATGTATGTAAACAAAGCAAAACTTTATAAATTTGGTTAATGCAAACTGGAGCTTGCCTTGTTGCTGCTGGTCAGTGATTAGGGCTTCGTCCGGAAGAAGGAAGTCGAGCACTTCCGGAGTTTCTTCGCCTTCAGCGACTACACGTAAGCGATAAGCTATATGTTAATTTAAATGCAATGTTTAGAATTGAATAAGTAATTACCATAACTCTAGCTAGATCTCCCCTTTTGTTCTGAAATTTTTATGTTAGCTTTGAAGGGTCCTAACCAGAGTCTTGACCGATTTTCATTTGAAACAAAGTTCATGTGAGCTTTGTACAAATAAAAAGCCTATTTGGTCAATATTAGAGCCTCTAAGGAATTCCAGGGGTTTTCATGGCGCCAACCATTACTTTCTGGAAACTAGAATTTAAGATGGTTCTAATGGAATTGGTTTCATGTCATTTGAAGAATTCTACAGGAACTTATGCCCTTAACAAGATTTATCTAAAAAATATTTCTGTACATTTTTCTATTTTCTCAGGGCAGTTCATTAATCACCCCATTAGGGGGACTAAATGAACTCGGATGGGTCCGAAAATTTTTCTGTGGCTCAAGGATTTTCCAATGAACCTCCCAGCCAAATTTCAGAATTTTTCATAAAGTAGTTCTCCTGATAAAATTCCTAACAATTTAAATTTTAGGGAATTAATTCTGGAAAACTATTAAGTTTCATGAGCTAAAATTGGTGCTGCTGGAAATTACTCAAAAAGCTGAGTTCAGCAAAATTTGGTTCACTGAATTTGGAGCTTCCTAGCAAAAGTTCTATGCCTTTGAAGTTTGAACTAAACTGGAAAATCCCAAAATGTCTAAACTCTGCGGGTGGGACCCACTCTTTAAACCGGCCCACTGAGAACGCGGCCACACCGCAGCCCACGGGGTTTTACCTGTGCTGCTGCATCAGATCCCGGCCGCAAAGTGGATCCCCGCGAGAAAACAGAGGCTGACCGGTGGACCCGGCCCCCCTTCGTCTACCTCGCGACCTCCCGCGACTCCCGTGGCGGCGCTTCGCCGGAGCTCTCGCCGCCTGCCATTTCGCTGCACGACCTCTGACGGATTTCAGCGCCTGTGCCTAACTTGGCTTGGAGAACACGCCGGTGCCCTCACCGAAGCTCGGCGATGGACAGAACCATCCCCGCGACGGTGACAGCGGCTATACCTACTCCGGCGATGTCGCCTGAGCTACTCAGGGCCTTATTTTCGGCAGGGTTTGCTCCTACATCTCCACTGTGGCATGCTGAGCACGAAAATGAGCTTGGTTTTCCATGGAAATGGCCGGAGCTATGCGCTCACCATCGACCTAGACCCGATATCGGCTGTGACCTGAAAAACTCGATAACCCGAGTCTATACTCGACGGTTCTTTGTACTTTTTGATCCTAGATGGCCGTGGCAAGGTGTAGATCATGTGTGTAGCTCGGTTGTGAGGGCCCGGTCCCGATCACGGGGCCGTGCCGCTCGCCCAGGAATCGCAGTGGGTGGTGTCGTGCGATGCGGCACCCAACAGCACACATAATAAAGCATCATATTACATAAATCAAGTGGAAGCTTACAAAGTGTAAATTTTACAAATACTTCTCAAAATAATCTACTGCAGAAGACTATTATAACTCACGTCTCATACCTAGGCAAAGCAACGGAGAAGGTGTCCAGCCCGCGGACCCTTCTCGCAAGCAATACTATCACAATAGCAGCGGCAGGGGTTGCCATGAGTTCACCACTCGGAGTGTCCGAGTCTCATTGAACCCCCGTACATATCAGCGTACAGTTATTACCTGCAAAACAACTTATGCAGTATCCGTGAGCACGAAGCTCAGCAAGACTTAACCGTCACCCTAGTCACGAAACTCTACATGCTGCAAATAGAGGGCTGAATATAGCAGTTTGCACAAAGGATGAACTTGAGCTAAAGGAGAATCCTTACTTCAGGTTTTAAGCAACTTTTATAGTCCTCGAGCAATTCACATCGAGACTCCACAATCACACAAGAAACGCTTCATCTCGATGTCACTTGCCCGAGGTGAAAGTAACTTTAGTGAGCTAACCTAGACCCATACAGACCTTGCGCTATCAACGTCAAGACTCCACAATCAAACAAGAAACGCTTTGCCTCGACGCTACTAGCCCAAGGTGGAGAAAAAATTTAGTGAAAGTGTTGATCATTCCTCATCTCCATTATGAGGATTACTCACGAAGCATTATTAACTTTTCCCAGTTTATTACTACGTCACGACGCAGAGAACAAGTATGCTCGGTCCATTCCACGAGCGACGGTGATTGCAATCAAAAACACCCGGCTGACACGACACGTACGCCCCTACTCGACGTTGCACACAGCAACCGTCATTGACGTCGTACGTGGCAACCTTTCACACGACACCCAAATGTCGAACTGGTCCCACCGACTGGGATTAAGTCTCTCTACGGCAAACCCTCGTAGAGCCGACTTCTCTATCCTTTCAGCATTGGCATCAGATGGTGAGGTATGCCTCGACACCCAGGTTAACATGTTACATCGGCTTCCTGGGTCCCATATAGCAAGTATGCATCCGGTACACAACTCAAACTTGTCCAACGGGCCGCACACGAGAACGGGCCTTAATCGACTCATACATAGACTAGGTTCACAGGACCATGTCCTTGAGCCTTCAATCCACTGTCCGGTCTCCATTCCCAACTATGAGGATCAATTCCCAACTCTTCCGATTGACCCCCCTTAATTCCCGGTTCACGAGTAGGAAACTGCCCACTCGAGTTTTGCTTCTTTTAATCCACTGTTGTTGACTTAAGATCAGCAGTTATAATCAATTGATAACCTAGTCTATATTTTACTCCACGGTTTTCTGAGCCATGCATTTGGAGTGTCATACCACCTAGACTTAATGCAATAAACAAAATGCTAGACGTTATAAAGTGAATACAAATAAAAACTTGTAAGTTTTGATGCAAACCGGGGCTTGCCTTTGTTTTGTCGGGGACTTATATATATATATATATGAAGTTCAGTTAGTGAAGACCACTTGAGGCTTGATCAATTGCTTTCCTCCTTCCTTGATCTCCACTTCGATGACTTCAAATCCTTCACGTAGATGCTACACGTAACGAATATGCACATATGTTTACTTGTAGTGCTTTTGCTAACAAGTTCTAAAGACAAGTTTAATACTGGAACTCTGTTTAAGAATTAAAAATGACACTGGTGCTAGTGGGTTGGGTTTGGGTTTAAGTATTATGGTCAAGTGATACGTGGGGTTCATCACTTGGGTGGTGATCACCTAATGAAGTTGAACAGAACATTACTGATCCAGGGCCCCAATGGAGCTGGAAATTTTCTTTTTAGTTCCTTGTCACAAGAAAGTCATCTGGACCAAAATTTAGAATTTTTCAATGAATAGATCACTCAGAACAATTCCCTAAGCATTTAGGAAAAAATGAATTAATTCTGAATAAATTGGCACCTTAATGCAAATTCAAGTGAACTTCACTTTCAAACATAGCTCAGGGAGTATGCATGAATTTTCCTAGAGCTAAGGATTTCCTAGAACTGAATTTCCAAGTTTTGGAATTTTTCTGAAATTGTTCGGTACTCATTTGAACACAGCAACTTCAAATCTGAATTCCCCTAATCAAATCAACTCCAACTGAGCTGAAAGTTTTACAGGGGTTCACTAACATCGTATATAATATTCTGGAAAAATTTGAGGATTTTTGGATGAACCAAACTCCCTCTAAAATACTTTTGCTGAAAATATTTAAAGAATTTTTCAGATTTAATTAATGAGTTTCATACAAATTGGGTCGTATATTTGGACAGACCTATTCAATATGAATCCAACCCAATTTTAATCACTAAATTTGGAGCTTCCTAGCAAAAGTTATGAGGTTCTAAAGTTTGGGGAAAATTCTGGAATTCAAATTAACCGGGAAAAGTTCAAATCTCTGACAGTGGGTCCGACCCACACGTGTCAGCTCCTCGGCTAAACAACACGTGGCCATAGGTCTATTTCCCGCACTGTCACAGACGATCCGGTGCAACAGAAGATCCCACCCCACCTATTCACTGAGCGACTGAAGTGCAGGCCCCGCCTCCTCGTCTTCTACCTCTCGCTCCCGCGCCGGCGCGCCGCCAGGCTCGCCGGAGTTGTGTTGATCTTCGCCGTCCAGCTAGCTCCCACGCTCCCCCTCGCCGATAGGGCCTAGTTCCACATATTTACATGATGGGACCCTTTCCCCCGACCGGCGGTGGCTCTAACCTAGCCGGCGACGGTGTGGCGGCTCGGTACCCTTTCGGCGACGTCGCCCGGTCAACCTAGCCCGCCAAAACATCGGTGAAACGGCACCACAGCACCGGTGGATCCCAGGGGAGGTCGACATGGCGATACAAAGGCTTGGGGAAAGCTCTAACCATGGTTGCACCATGAACCCGATTCTCCCCGCCATAGCTGCCGTTGGAAAAGTGGGAAATACGCCGGCTACAACCGTGATCAAGCTAGGGTTGAGAAGCAAACTTGGGCGCCATCAAGTCTAGCTCCTTTGAGTGCAATTTGGTGGGCTCTAAGCAAATAGAATTCAGGAATTTGAGGATTTCGTACCCGAGGGTGGTTTTGCACCGGCCGGGAGAAAATTGTGAAATACTCCGGCGACGATCAATCACTTGGCCGAAGCTTTGGGGTGGAGCAGCGTGGAGTATCGGCGCCTCCAAAACTACTCTTGCTCGGCCGTGAAAAGATCTCTGCCGAGCTGTCCACGAGAGCAACTCCACTCGCCTTCTTTCGGCCGCCGCAAAAAACACGAAGCTCTCGGGTTGCTGTGGTTTAGATCGACTGGGGATGGTGCGGGGAGGTCGTGGGAAATCCCGTGGTGCTGTTTTGCTGGATTGTCGAGGCTTGCACGCGAAAGAAAGCAGCTCCCGAGCGATTCAACCACGGCGGTGGCTTCTCTGTTCTTTGGCGGGTGAGAGCGAGGGAACAGGAGGGTTTCTCGGTGCTGTGGCACAGCTGACCATGGCTGGAGCCTGAGGACGGAGGAAACAGCTCGCCAGAGCGAGGGAAAGCAGCAGGAGGTGGCTTCCGGTGCCCCTCGGTGTCACACGGCAGGTCCTCTCGGTGGAGTGAAAAACAGAACAGAAGACTTAGGGTGCAAGTCAAATTTGCCCTATGACATGTGGGCCCCACCAGTCAGTGCCCCCTTATCCCTCAGAAGATCTCCAAAATTTGGCAAGTGACCAATTCAAATGTTTGGAGTTGAATACTGAGCTACATTTGGATAGTTGCACAAATTCCATCCAAATTCAAAGGTATATTTGAATTCTTTGCACATTTAAATCCTTTTTTGAAAATGGACAACAAACCTTTTGAAAAGTAAATGAAACTTTGCGTACCCACTAATTTGGACCTAAGGAATCCAAATGTGCAATTTGATTCTTGTGTTGGCTGCTGCAAAAAAGAGTTTGAACACAACAGTTTGAATTTCCATTTTGTCCTCCCTCATTTGAAGTTTGGTTTAATCCTTCAGTTCAAAATCTGATTTTTAAACCCTTCCTTTGCACTTGAGTACTTCAATTCTTTGGGTTTAATCTACCTAGGGTCCAAACATGCAAGTAACCCTAAGTTGGTTTTAGAAGACTCTCTCATGTGTTATCACATGTGTAAAAAGTTTAAAACAGCCCCCTTTTTCATACACATGACACCAACATTTGTGCAAACTCATGTTTCTTTGTATTCATACTTTTGGGACCTTTACATCCCTCCCTCCTTAAAAGGGAATCTTGTCCTGAGATTACAAAAAAAAAGATGAGGCGGAAAGTAATTACAAAGACTAGGATAGTTCTTGTGGATGTAATCTTTACTCTTCCAAGTCGCTTCTTCTGCTGTATGATTACTCCACAGGACTTTGTAAAATTTCAAAGTCTGATTTCGAGTGATCCGGGTCTTTTCGTCGATAATCTTGATGGGCTGCTCGGCGTAGGTAAGATCCGTTTGTAATATCTCCATGTCTCCCGAAAGAATCTCTGTCGGCTTCTTCAAGCACTTTCTCAAGTGTGAGACATGGAAGATGTCATGGATGCCCGATAAAGATGGTGGCAGCTTCAGACGGTAGGTTACCGGTCCACACCGTTCTGTAATAATGAACGGACCGACGAAACGTGGAGCTAGCTTTCCCTTGACCCCGAATCGATGCATTCCCTTCATCGGAGATACTCGGAGATAGACGTGATCTCCGACTTCAAAAAAAAAGGGTCGGCGTCGTTGGTCTGCATAACTCTTCTGGCGAGATTGAGCGGCTTTGAGGATTGCTTGAATAAGATGGACCCACTCTTCGGCATCTTTTACAAGATCAATGTCGAAAATCACCCTCTCGCCGGATTCACACCAATTGAGTGGTGTGCGGCACTTCCTGCCATAAAGTACTTCGTACGGTGCCATTTTAATACTGGATTGGTAACCATTGTTGTAGGAGAATTCCTCTAATGGCAAATGGTTATCCCAATTCTTTCCTTGATCTATGGCACATGCTCTCAGCATATCTTCTAAAATCTGATTCACCCTCTCCGTTTGACCGTTGGTCTGAGGATGGTACGCTGAGCTTCTAATTAACTTTGTTCCCAGAGATTCATGGAGTTGCTCCCAAAAACGGGCAACAAATATTGAACCTCGATCATATATGGTGGTTTTGGGGACTCCATGTAAAAACACAATTTTTGAGAGATACAACTCTGCATATTGCTTAGTTGAAAATCTTGTACTCACTAGGATGAAGTGGGCTAATTTTGTTAACCGATCAACAATCACCCAAATGGAGTCATGCTTTTTGAATGTGAGAGGCAGTCCAACTATAAAGTCCATGCTGATGTCCTCCCACTTCCATGCCGGAATACTTAATGGTTGCAGCATTCCCGCTTTCTTAATATGATCAGCTTTGACTCGCCGACATGTATCACACTCGGATACATACTTGGCATTTTCTCGCTTCATCCGAGTCCACCAAAATTTTGTTTTAAGGTCTTGATACATCTTATTGCTTCCTGGATGTATCGAGTACTTGGACACATGATCTTCATCCAAGATCTTCTTTCTTAGCTTCAGGTTCCGGGGTACCACGATACGGTTGTTAAACCATAACACACCTTGTTCATCTTCCCGGAAATATTCCATTTTATCCTCATTGATTCTTGCCCGGATTTTCCGCATTCCTTTATCTCTCTTCTGGGCTTGTACAATCTCTTCTCTAATGATAGGCACAATAGCATGATTATACAACACCCCATACGGAATCACCTGCAAGCTTGGTGCTTCATCCGCATCCGGAATAACTGACAAGTTATTCCCGTGGGACTTACGACTGAGTGCGTCAGCCACCACGTTAGCTTTGCCCGAATGGTAATGGATCTCGAGCTCATAATCTTTGATTAATTCCAACCATCTCCGCTGCCTCATATTGATATCCTTCTGAGTAAATATATATTTGAGGCTCTTATGGTCGGTGTAGAGGTGCACTAAATTTCCGAGTAAGTAGTGCCTCCACATCTTCAACGCAAGCACCACTGCAGCGAGTTCTAGGTCATGAGTGGGGTAGTGCTGCTCGTGGTTGCGGAGTTGATGAGACCCATACGCGATCACACGTTTATCTTGCATTAAGACGCAGCCAAGTCCAATGCCTGAGGCATCACAATAAACATCAAATGGCTTTGTTGTATCCGGTTGAGCTAACACCGGTGCCGTTGTGAGATGTTTCTTCAATGTTTGAAATGCCTCTCCACAGGCCTCCGTCCATACATACTTGCTGCTCTTCTTCAATAATTCTGTCATTGGTTTAGCCACCTTCGAGAAGCTGAGAATAAATCTCCGGTAATAACCCGCTAGTCCTAGAAAACTGCAGATTTGATGAACAGATGTCAGAGACTCCCACTTCAGGACTTGCTCAATTTCGGTTGGATCTACCGCCACACCCTCCGCTGAAATAATGTGGCCTAAGAATGGTACTTTGCTGATCCAAAATTCACACTTGCTGAATTTGGCATACAGCTTATGTTCCCGTAAGCGTTGGAGCACAATATGGAGATGTTTGGTGTGCTCCTCCTCCGATGTGGAGTATACGAGAATGTCGTCGATGAAAACCACAAGGAACTGATCCAACTCTGGCATGAATACAGAATTCATGAGATACATGAAGTGTGTGTGTGCATTTGTTAGCCCGAAAGACATGACTAGATACTCATAGAGCCCGTATCTAGTCGAGAAAGCCGTCTTCGGTATATCCTCCGCTCTGATTTTTATCTGATGATAACCAGACTGTAAGTCCATCTTGGAGAATACCTTGGCACCCA
Source organism: Neostapfia colusana (assembly GCA_030760725.1). Classification (NCBI taxonomy): domain Eukaryota; kingdom Viridiplantae; phylum Streptophyta; class Magnoliopsida; order Poales; family Poaceae; genus Neostapfia; species Neostapfia colusana. The sequence continues at coordinate 40,734,632 of JASWHV010000003.1, forward strand.
CCAACTGATCAAATAATATATCAATCCATGGCAGTGGATATTTATTTTTGATCGTCACTGCATTCAGCGACCGATAATCCATACATAACCCAAGTGACTCATCCTTTTTCTTCACAAAGAGGGCTGAACAGCCCCATGGCGATGAGCTTTGTCGGATGAATCCTTTGTCCATTAAGTCCTTTAGCTGTTCTTTCAGTTCAGCTAATTCCTTCGGAGACATTTTGTACGGCCTCCGAGATATCGGTGTGGTTCCCGGTGCTAACTCGATCTTGAATACCACGTCCCTTTCAGGCGGCATCCCTGGAAGATCGTCGGGAAACACATCTGGGTACTCACGGACCACCGGAATATCCTCCAGTTTCTTGGTCACACTGTGGTACACCACTGGATTTTTAGAATCCACGGCTTCAAGTATGAGTGTTTGGAGACCATAGATAGGAGAGTCCAAACTAACAATCCGTGGACCGATGTCAAGAACAGCCCCGTGGTAGTTCATCCACGCCATTCCTAAGATCACATCGATCTTCTGCCCCTCTCACACAATGAGGGTTGTGGGGTATAATTTTCCACCTAAGCACAAAGGTGCTGTGGTCACCACTTCATTAGCATATATAATCCCACCGGCTGAGCGGATAAGGTAGTGATGCTTCGGTGTAGAGGTGGAGAGCTCAGCTTTGCACACAAATAACCTGCTGATGAAATTGTGTGTAGCTCCAGAGTCAAATAAAATTAACACGGGCAGTACATTGAGGGTGAACATTCCCTCTAGCACAGGTGCCCCATCCGGCACATCCTCTAGAGCTGTATGATAAATGCACCCGGCTTTTGGTGCTGTTCCTTGAAGCTGAGCACGGAGTTGATTTATACCCTGCTCCAGTGTAGCTTCTATGTGGCGTATCCTTTCTGGACACTTCCTGTTGATGTGACCCAAATACCCACACGTGAAGCACGGTTTCTCAGCCAGTTCCAGGTTGCTCGGAATACAGACACTAGTTGTATTCTGCTGCGGCAAAAATGCTTGAGAAACAGAATAATGTGGCTGCATATACCGTTGTTGCAGCTGTCCAAATTAAGAGTATTGGGACGAACGACCTGAATATTGCTGGATTCATCGAGCCGGCTGCATTGTTTGACAGTTCAAGGTACTGTCTACCACCCTGTATTTATGAGGACCACTACGGCTACTCTCCGGTGGTATACGGTTCTTTCTTTTTCTCAGTCTGAACTTCTCGCTGAGCATCTTCAACCATGATGGCAGCACTCATCAATTCATTGAAGTTCTTTCGGTCAGCTAAGATGAGTCTTTCCTTTAACTTGGGGTTGAGGCTGCGGAAGAACCATTCACACTTTTGTGCCTCAGTGTGCACATGTTCAGGCGCATACTGTGCCAGTTTGTTGAACACTCGCGAATGCTCGTATGCATCCCTCCCTCCTTGTTTTAAGGCCAGAAACTCCTCGAGTTTCCACTGAATTATTCCGGAAGGAACATGATAAGCAAGAAATGCCTTCCGGAATTCCATCCATGTGAATTGATGTCCAGCTGGTAAGGAGGCGAGTTGATTTGCCCACCATGCACTGGCGGACCCGTGAAGTTGTTGCGCCGCGTATAAAACCTTCTGATGTTCAGTGCATTGGAGCAACCCGAACTTAGACTCAATGGTACGGATCCAGCTATCCGCCACCAGAGGATCCTCAGCTTCAATGAAAACCGGTGGTTGAGTTGCTAAGAACTCAACATAGGAATTCAGTTGAGGTTGGCGCAAGTCTTCATCTTGACATCCCCCTTGAAGGAATGTATTCATCACCAGGGTGCGGAGAAAGTCGGTTCGCTCATCGCTTGCACCCGTCATGGCAGCCAGAATCTCCGCCATTGTGACCGTAGGTGAAGGTCCTGGTGGCGGTTGCTGTTGCGGAGCTCGCTGCTCCCGCTGTGGAGAGTTATCACCACCACCACCACTGGAACCACCCACCTCACACATGGAACGAGTTCGCACCATTCTGCAATTGCAAGAGTTCATTATCAGCTCAACAATATCACTTGATTTAGTCCATGAACAAAGTAGTGAAACAGTGATAATGAAATCTCAACATGTAAGCCAAAATGATTTAAGCGCAAACTGATGTACTAACAGCAAGGATTTAAAAGCAGATTGATCGGTCCTCAAACAAACCAAATTTTTGATCCAGTTAAAAGCACTTTCATAACTCAAGTTGAATATCAAAGTTAAAGTTAACTTCAATATCTTCCCAACGAGTATTCAATGCCTCCATGTCACTTCTGGATCAAAAGTTTTGATTGCTCAAAGTTGACAGAGTTTCTGGATAAAATTTGCCAGTATCTCCTTTGTATGTGGCTGACTTTTATCACAGTTGTATACGCAGATACAATATGAATCTGAACAAACATTGATCTACAACAATGTTGCATATCTCATAACTTTCCAACGGTGTATCACAGGCTCCTTAGGATTTTTCTACAGCAAGCTATGGCTTAAAAACAGAAAGGTCCAGAGAGGTTTTTCTGCTGTCCTTGTTCTGGACAGTTTGCCTTCAACTGGACTTTTCACCAACTTAAGATGTGATTTTTATCGGGAGGTCTACAAGAAAGTTGTAGAACACTTGAAAAGATTTCCAGAACTGTATCATACACCTTAATTGGTTCAAGCTACTCAGAGTTATGCTCTGTCAAAGTCCAGCAAGAATTCATGCCAGAAACAGAGCACTCTGTTTTTGAAATCTTCGAAACCTAAACCTTCTCTCATTTGAATCTTAGTTCAAAATAAGAGTTCAGTAACTAATATTTGTTTCAAACTTCCATTTTTAGTTGAAAGTTAGCTCATGGGTCATTTCTTCATAGGGAAGAGGTTATTAAGTGTAGTACGGTGTCGAAGCACCGTATGAACAATATTGGTACTACGTAGCCTCACCAAAGAAAATCCTGAACTGGATTATACCGGCATATCCGTTTTATTAGTGGCACTAAGACGGTCACTCGCACACGTGTACTACACGGGATACGTACGTGGTTAGTACCTGCAGAAGAACACTCAATGATGATGCACACATATGTTTTCTCATTTCAGGCAGTTCCATATCATACTAAAAACATACGCCCCGTATCATTTCCATATGGGCCGTCCTTGAGTCAAGCCACATCTCAAGGTACATGGTCATGTTTTACACCACACGACGGGGAACCCGAGTAGAGCGCGGACGGGTCGTCACGGTTGGGAATGTTATCAACCCAACGGATACCACCTACTGCCCTGCAGGGCACGCCGATGGCAAGCGCTGCGTATGTCCTTCTAGGCTATTTCCATAAGAACACACTATCGCATTACTGATCACACGGTGGGGTCTCCACTTACTTGCCTAATGCACGCTAGGGATCGGCATTTCATATGAACTCAGGAACATGAAGAGTCCAAGAGTCTCATATTGACATCTCACACCAAGCTGTGAGATCTATCCCTGAACCACTTTCCACGTCAGGGGAGCTAACCGAAATTGAATCGCTTTCGGTGGCGTTCCTTACCATACTTACCTGAGCGTAGGTGTGTCGTTACATAATCAAAATTCAGAATTATAACAAGTATGTTAGTCCTGCGACTTTAAGTAACTATAATACTATAGTCCTTATGTGGGCCTAATACCGTTTCCTCACCGTATCCTAGGTTTTTGTCGTAATACGATACTTATTCCATGCGCTATTACCAATGCGGCTCTGATACCACGCTGTGAGGGCCCGGTCCCAATCACGGGGTCGTGCCGCTCGCCCGGGAATCGCCTTGGGTGGTGCCGTGCGATGCGGCACCCAACAGCGCACATAAAAAAAATCATATTACATAAATCAAGCGGAAGCTTACAAAGTGTAAATTTTACAAATACTTCTCAAAATAATCTACTGCGGAAGACTATCACAACTCACGTCTCATACCTAGGCTAAGCAACATAGAAGGTGTCCAGCCCGCGGACCCTTCTTGCTAGCAATACTATCACAATAGCAGCGGCAGGGGTTCCCATGAGTTCACCACTCGGAGAGTCCGAGTCTCATTGAAGCCCCGTACATATCAGCGTACAGTTATTACCTGCAAAACAACTTATGCAGTATCCGTGAGCACGAAACTCAGCAAGACTTAACCGTCACCCTAGTCATGAAACTCTACATGCTGAAAATAGAGGGCTGAATATAGCAGTTTGCACAAAGGATGAACTTGAACTAAAGGAGAATCCTTACTTCAAGTTTTAAGCAACTTTTATAGTCCTCGCGAAATTCACATCGAGACTCCACAATCACACATGAAACGCTTCATCTCGATGTCACTTGCCCGAGGTGAAAGTAACTTTAGTGAGCTAACCTAGACTCATACAGACCTTGCGCTATCAACGTCGAGACTCCACAATCAAAGAAACCCTTTGCCTCGACGCTACTAGCCCAAGGTGGAGAATAAATTTAGTGAAAGTGTTGATCATTCCTCATCTCCATTATGAGGATTACTCATGAAGCATTATTAACTTTTCCCAGTTTATTACTATGTCACGATGTAGAGAACAAGTATGCTTGGTCCATTCCGCGAGCGGCGGTGATTGCAATCAAAAACACCTGGCTGACACGACACGTACGCCCGTACTCGACGTTGCACACAGCAACCGTCACTAACGTCGTACGTGGCAACCTTTCACACGACACCCAAATGTTGAACCGGTTCCACCGACTGGGATTAAGTCTCTCTACGGCACACCCTCGTAGAGCCGACTTCTCTATTCTTTCAGCATCGGCATCGGACGGTGAGGTATGCCTCGACACCCAGGTTAACATGTTACATCGGTTTCCTGGGTCCCATGTAGCCAGTATGCATCTGGTACACAACTCAAACTTGTCCAACGGGCCGCACACGAGAACGGGCCTTAATCGCCTCAGACATAGACTAGGTTCATAGGACCACGTCCTTGAGCCTTCAATCCACTGTCCGGTCTCCATTCCAAACTATGAGGATCAATTCCCAACTCTTCCGATTGATCCCCCTTAATTCCCGGTTCACGAGTAGGAAACTGCCCACTCGAGTTTTGCTTCTTTTAATCCACTGTTGTTGACTTAAGATCAGTAGTTATAATCAATTGATAACCTATTCTATATTTTAGTCCAGGGTTTTCTGGGTCATGCATTTGGAGTGTCATACCACCTAGACTTAATGCAATAAACAAAATGCTAGACGTTATAAAGTGAATACAAATAAAAACTTGTATGTTTTGATGCAAACCGAGCCTTGCCTTTGTTTTGCAGGGGACTTATATATATATATATATATATATATATATATATATATATATATATATATATATATATATATATATATATATATATATGAAGTTCAGTTAGTGAAGACCACTTGAGGCTTGATCAATTGCTTTCCTCCTTCCTTGATCTCCACTTCGATGACTTCAAATCCTTCACGTAGATGCTACACGTAATGGATATGCACATATGTTTACTTGTAAAGCTTTTGCTAACAAGTTCTAAAGACAATTTTAAAACTGGGACTCTGTTTAAGAATTTACAATGACACTGGTGCTAGTGGGTTGGGTTTGGGATTAAGTATTATGATCAAGTGATAAGTGGGGTTCATCACTTGGGTGGTGATCACCTAATGAAGTTGAACAGAACATTACTGATCCAGGGCCCCAATGGAGCTGGAAATTTTCTTGTGAGTTCCTTGTCACAAGAAAGTCATCTGTACCAAAATTTAGAATTTTTCAATGAATAGATCGCTCAGAACAATTCCCTAAGCATTTAGGCAAAAGGAATTAATTCTGAATAAATTGGCACCTTAATGCAAATTCAAGTGAACTTCACTTTCAAACATAGCTCAGGGAGTATGCATGAATTTTCCTAGGATTTTTGGAGCAAAGTATTTCCTAGAACTGAATTCCACGTTTGGGAATTTTTCTGAAATTGTTTCTGTACTCATTTGAACACAGCAACTTCAAATCTGAATTCCCCTAGTCAAATCAAATCCAAATGAGCTGAAACTTTTACAGGAGTTCACTAACATCATAAAGAATATTTTGGAAAAATTTGAGGATTTTTGGATGAACCAAACTCACTGTAAAATTCTTTTGCTGAAACGATTTAAAGAATTTTCCCGAATTAATTATTGAGTTTCATACAAATTGGGTTCTATATTTGGACAGAGCTGTTCAATATGAATCCAACCCAATTTGAATCACTAAATTTGGAGCCTCCTAGCAAAATAAATGAGGTTCTAAATTTGGGGAAAATTCTGGAATTCAAATTAACCGGGAAAAGTTCAAATCTCGGACAGCGGGTCCGGCCCACACGTGTCAGCTCCTCGGCTAAACCACACGGGGCCACAGGAATATTTCCCGCACTGTGACAGATGATCCGGTGCAACAGAATATCCCACCCTTATTCACTGAGCGACTGACGTGCGGGCCTGACCTCCTCGTCTTCTACCTCTCGCTCCCTCGCCCGCGCGCCGCCGGGCTCGCCGGAGTTGCGCTAATCTTTGCCGTCCAGCTAGCTCCCGCGCTCCCCCTCGCCGCTAGGGCCTAGTTCCACACGATGAATACGACGTGACCCTTTCCCCCGACCGGCGGTGGCTCTAACCTAGCCGGCGACGGTGCGGCGGCTCGGCACCCTTTCGGCAATGTCGCCTGGCCAACCTAGCCCGCTAAAACATCGGTGAAAAGGCGCCACAGCACCAGTGGATCCCAGGGGACGTCGACATTGCCATACAAAAGCTCGGGGAAAGCTCTAACCATGGTTGCACCAGGAACCCGATTCTCCCTGCCATAGCCGCCGTTGGAAAAGTGGGAAATACGCCGGTTACAACCATGATCAAGCTAGGGTTGAGAAGCAAACTTGGGCTCCATCAAGTATAGCTCCTGTGAGTGTAGTTTGGTGGGCTCTAAGAAAATATAAGTCGGGAATTTGAGGATTTAATACCCGAGGGTGGTTTTGCACCGGCCGGGAGAAAACTGTGAAATACTCCGGCGACGATCAATCACTTGGCCCAAGCTTTGGGGTGGAGCAGCGTGGAGTCTTGGAGCATCCAAAACCTCTCTTGCTCGGCCGTGAAAAGTTCTCCGCCGAGCTGTCCACGAGAGTACCTCCACACGGCTTCTTTCGGCCACCGTGAAAAACACGAAGCTCTCGGGTTGCTGTGGTTTAGATCGACTGGGGATGGTGTTGGGAGGTCGTGGGAAGTCCCGTGGTGCTGTTTTGCTGGATTGCTGAGGCTTGCACGCGAAAGAAAGCAGCTCCCGAGCGATTCAACCACGGCGGCGGCTTCTCTGTTCTTTGGCGGGTGAGAGCGAGGGAACAGGAGGGTTTCTCGGTGCTGTGGCACAGCTGACCGCGGCTGGGGGTGAGGACAGAGGAAACAGCTCGCTGGCGCAAGGGAAAGCCGCAGGAGGTGGCTTCCGGTGCCCCTCGGTGTCACACGGCAGGTCCTCTCGGTGGAGTGAAAAACAGAACAGAAGACTTAGGGTGCAAGTAAAATTTGCCCTATGAAATGTGGGCCCCACCAGTCAGTGCCCCCTTATCCCTCAAAAGATCTCCAAAATTTGGCAAGTGATCAATTCAAATGTTTGGAGTTGAATACTGAGCTACATTTGGATAGTTGGACAAATTCCATCCAAATTCAAAGGTATATTTGAATTCTTTGCACATTTAAATCATTTTTGGAAAATGGACAGCAAACCTTTTCAAAAATAAATGAAACTTTGCATACCCACTAATTTGGACCTAAGGAATCCAAATGTGCAATTTGATTCTTGTGTTGGCTGCTGCAAACAAGAGTTTGAACACAACAGTTTGGATTGCCATTTTGTCCTCCCTCATTTGAAGTTCGGTTTAATCCTTCAGTTCAAAATCTGATTTTAAACCCTTCCTTTGCACTTGAGTACTTCAATTCTGTGGGTTTAATCCACCTAGGGTCCAAACATGCAAGTAACCCTAAGTTGGTTTTAGAAGACTCTCTCATGTGTTATCACATGTGTAAAAAGTTTAAACCAGCCCCCTTTTTCATACACATGACACCAACATTTGTGCAAACTCATGTTTCTTTGTATTCATACTTTTGGGACCTTTACATCGGTATACCCGGTGATGATCTAATACCCGCAAATTTTTGGATTTGGGATGGCTCGGTCCTAAGAACACCGAAACTTTCCCGGGGAAATTCTCCCCAACAGTGCATGAAACGATGAACGGTTTGGACTAGCAGGACAAGCACCCTAGGGCGGTTGTTTCTTGTGTTGATCGTTGGGCACGAGGAGGCCTGTGTCGCCCGGACGCCGGTGACCAGAGGGAGGCGAACTCGGAGCGAGTTGCGGCGGTGGTTTGCGGGCAGAACAGAGACTGCGCGAGGAGAGAAATGAAGCACGGCAGGAGCGCACGGTTTATCCCTTCGGCCTGTGATATTTTCTCCTCCCACCGGGCAGGACCTTGCCTGGCTGAGGCGGTCGGGCGCCGACGCCGATGCCATGGCTGGCTGGCGCGCACTCTCGGCAAAGAGAAAAATCACCTGAAGACTTCAGTGTGAAGGCTACTGACAGGTGGGTCCCTCCCCTCTAATCCTCTTCTACTTTTTCACCTCTGTTTTTGCTGAAAATATCCCCAGCTACTCACAATTGAATGTGAGACTTAACCTCAATGTCCTTGTTTGAATTTGATTTCCAATATTTGAAACTGGTTTGGGCTAATTTGCTGCATGTTTGAACTGAAATTCAAATTCAGTTTTTGAATAATGCAAATTTAGCTCCCGACAAGATGAAGTCCAATGGGGATCAAAATTGGTGGGCCAACTCAGAAAAATATGCTGAGTTTGAATATGAAGCCAACTTTTGAATTTAAGTGATGAAAGTTGCTGCAATTTGAATTTATATTCAAAATGGCCTCTTTTTCAAATGCCTCCAAAAGTGCCTCAAAAAGTATTGGATTTGCATGAACTTTGGCCTAAGCCTTCCCAAGACTATTTAATGTCTAGGGGTGAGCTCAACCTTGCATGTTCATGTGTAGAAATCCTAATTTTTGGAAGTTAAGTCTTTCCCCTCTAATCGCCCCTTTTGATGGTGGTTACTTGCTCTTCACAAGTGTTCCCAAGATATCCACAAGATGAGCTGTGGTGTTGTGAAGTGATGAACAAATTTTTGCAAGTCCCTTTCTTGGGCTTTTACCGTCGGCATCGGAATACCCTATCAGGTTGAACTTGGATCCTTCAGGATACCAAAGGCCCAAGTTAGGTGTGTGCACAAGGTATCTTAAAATTCTTTTTACAGCTATTAAATGTTACTCTTTAGGTGCAGCTTGAAACCTTGCACACATACACACACTAAGCATAATATCAGTCCTAGATGCACATAAATAAAGCAGTGAACCAATCATAGACCGATATACTTTTTGATCCACATCTGGACCGCTTTCGTTGAGGTCAAGATGTCCATTAGTTGCCATGGGGGTCTTGATGGGCATGGCTTTGTCCATATTGAACTTTTTGAGGATGTTCTGCGTGTACTTAGTTTGGCAAATGAAAGTGTCCTCTTTCAGCTGCTTCACTTGGAATTCCAAAAAGAACTTCAATTCGCCCATCATTGACATCTCGAATTGGTCTGTCATAATTTTACTAAATTTTTCACCAAAATATTTATTAGTACAACCAAAAATGATGTAATCAACATAAATCTGACATACGAATAGATTACCATCAAAATGCTTTGTAAAGAAAGTATAATCAGCTTTTCCTATTTTAAAGCTATTTTGAGTGAGAAATTCCCTAAGGCACTCATACCAAGCTTGGGGAGCTTGTTTGAGGCCATAGAGAGCCTTACGAAGTTTGTACACATGGTTGGGGTACTCTTGATCTTCAAATATTGGTGGCTGCTCCACGTATACCTCTTCCTTGATAGGACCGTTGAGGAATGCGCTTTTGACGTCCATTTGATACAGCTTAAAATTGTGGTGAGTAGCATAGGCTAATCAAATACGAATGGACTGACATCTAGCTACGGGAGCAAAGGTTTCGTCAAAATCCAAACCTTCGACTTGTGAATAACCTTTTGCCACAAGTCGTGCCTTATTTCTCGTTACGACTTTGTGTTCATCTTGCTTGTTCCGAAAGACCCATTTGGTGCCCACGATGTTTGCCTTTAGTCTTTCCACAAGATCCCATACTTCATTTCTTTTGAAGTTGTTCAGTTCCTCTTGCATGGCGGTCACCCAATCTAGATCTTTTAGTGCTTATTCAACCCTGTATGGTTCCAGAAACGAGAAAAAAGAGTAATGCTCACAAAAATTAGCAATACGAGAGCTAGTAGTTACTCCCTTTGCAATATCTCCAATGATGTTGTCGATGGGATGATCTCTTTGTATACTCTGATGTACTCTTGGGTGAGGCACTTGTGAGGTCATTTGCTCTTCATTATCTTCATTGTCAATGTCTCCCCCTAGATCATTGCTTCCATGCATATATTGATCTTCTTGATTCTTCTGGTGTTGATCTTGTGTCGAAGCTCCCCCTTGATCATTGCTCTCTTGTTGAGGTACGTATTGAGCACTTGAGTGTTGTGATTGCTCTTGCGGTCGAATATCACCAAGTACCATCCTCCTCAATGCTTGACATGGAGCTTCTTCTTGACCAGTGAGGAGCTCATATGGCGTTTTCTTCAAAAGTCGGTTAAGATATAGCCGGTTCGTGGCGAGACAAGCGGGGTTCGCCGCTTCAGCCCAAAACCCGTCCGAAGTCTTGTATTCATCTAGCATTGTCCTTGCCATCCCAATGAGTGTCCTGTTCTTCCTTTCGGCCACCCCATTTTGTTGAGGGGAGTAGGGTGTCGAAAACTCTTGTTTTATTCCTTCTTCATCCAAGTACTCCTCAACTTGAGTATTTTTGAACTCTGTTCCATTGTCACTTTTAATATTCTTGACGGTGCAGGAGAATTCATTTTGCGCTCTCTTCAAGAACTTCTTGAGAATCCCCTCGGTCTCTGATTTATCATACAAGAAAAATACCTAGGTAAATCTAGAAAAATCATCAACAATTACTAAACCATATTTGTTACCGCCGATGCTTATAAAAGCAATTGGACCAAAGAGGTCCATATGAAGAAGTTCTAGCGGTCTTGATGTAGTAATCACATTATTTGTAGGGTGTGGTGCTCCAACTTGTTTTCCCGCCTGGCATGCGCTACATGGCCTGTCTTTCTCAAACATGACATCTTTCAAACCTCGGATTTGACCACCCTTTAGATGTTTCTGTAGATTCCTCATCTCAACATGGGCTACCCGTCTATGCCACAGCCATCCCATGTTAGTTTTTGCAACAAAGCAAGTGTTAAGTTCAGCTTTATCTTTGTTCAAATCAACAAGATAAAGTTTATCTTTGATGAATGCAATTGAGTTATCGCTTCTTCTAAAGACTGTCACAGCCTCATTAGTGAATAAACAATTGTATCCTTTGTCAGATAGCTGAGATATGGACAAAAGATTATAATCTAAAGAATCAACATGTAAAACATTGGATAGAGTGTGTTGAGACGAGATTTCAATTGTACCGCTGCCAAGGACTTCTGCTTGGCTGTTGTCTCCGAAATAAATTTCTTCACTTGGATCTGCGTTTCGCTCATACTCTATGAACATTCTCCTTTCTCTGGTCATGTGATTGGTGCATCCACTGTCTAGCACCCATTTTGATCCACCGGAGGAATAGGCCCGCGAAACAGAGTAATGTCATGGTTTTAGGTACCCAAGTTTGCTTGGGTCCTCGAAGGTTAGTCAGAAGTGTTTTAGGCACCCACACACAAGCTTTGGGTCTCTTGTGGCGTGGCCCTGCATATTTAGCATAAATATATCCAGATTTATTTTTCATAAGGACATAAGATGCATCAAAAGTATGAAGTAATTATTGAAGTTCAGATTCATGTGATTTTTCTTTAACAAAGGTAATATGATTCTTATTTTGACCACTAGTGACTTGCTTCTTACCTCTTGCATACCCAAGATCATATTTGACATTAGGAGGTCTTGTGACCATATATGCACTACGTGCATATTTGATTTTTTCTATGTAAAAGATGCCGCTTTGGGATGGATGCTTAGCTTGTGTATCATTGAATTCATCTGTTACATTAGCCTTCTTACTAGAGCATGTGCAAGTTTTAATAGTTGTCAACTTGACATATTAAGAAGGTGAGCTTTTAGAGGTGGAAGTGTCACTTTGCTTGAGTGACTCCACTCGCACTTCAAGAATTTTGTTAACTTTCATCAAGTTAGCAAGTTCGTCCTTGACTGCAATGTGTGAGTCTTCTAGTTTTGAGTAAGTTTCCTTACTCAAGGCTAGCTAAAGCTCAAGTGCCTTACTTTTCTTCTTTTCAAGCTCAAGAAGCTTTTCAACCTCTTGATATCTTTTCCTTTCACGTATGATCATATCTTCTTGGCGGTTGACGAGCTCCTCCTTCTCAAAGATTTCACCCGACAGCATCTTCATTTTTCTTAGTGCAGTTTTGCTCAATCCTTTAATGAAAGTGCATCTAGGCACCCCTTGTGGGTTTTGGTTGATTTATGACAAACAAATGAGACCCTAACAAAATTGTTGAGAATGAGCGCAGGTTCTCAAAGAAATTAAGAAGAAAGCGCAAAAAGAAAGGAGAAGGAGGATCGAAATTGATAAAAGCTCAAGAACTAAAAAGAATAGATCACTTAGTATAGAGTGTGTTGGAGAAACACACCCCAATAGCTCAAGAGAAAGATACCAAACTAACCGCACAATTTCAACACGTCCGGACTAGTCCGATATCAGTCGGACTAGTCCGATTTTCTTTCTAACCAGAAAATGGACTAGTACGATATCATCCGGACAAGTCCGATTTTGTCTCTAGACAGAAAACGGACTAGTCCACAATATCAGGGACTAGTCTGATATCTCACGACACTTAGGGTTTTCTAAACACCGCACACCGGACTAGTCAGGAGTCAACCACGGACTAGTCCGAACATCGCAAACCCTAACGTACCCATTGGAAACCCTACTATAAAAAGAGGTGTACGGCGACACCAACATAACTTTTGAGCCCCACGCGCCGTCACACCTACCAAGAGCCCAAAATTCATCTCTCTCCATACATTCTAACCCAAGAAGGATCAATTCTTTTGGATTGGCAATTCATCAAAGGAGAGACTAGTTCTACACCTCTTGAGCTCTTGGGTTTGATCTCTCGCACACCTTTCGTTGTTAATTGTTCATCTGTTGAGTGTGTTGAGTCGTGTTCATTTATTCGTTGTAATTCTTGGGGAGCCCTCGACTTGTGAGAAGGCCCCTTGAACAATTTTATTGCCCTTTGTGATTAGTGGAAGAGAATCGGCCTTTGTGGCGATTCGATGAGGATAGGGTTGGAGAAGACCCGGTCCTCAGTGGACTCCTCAACGGGGACGTAGATTGCCTTCGTGGAATCAAACCTCGGGATAAACACTTGTCTCCTACTCTTGTGCATTAATTGTTCATCATATTCTAGTGATTAATCTATTCTTAGAAACTCACATTCAACTGTTAAAATCAAACTTGTTTCCTATTATTTATTGTGTCACTATTGGAATACATCCATACTAACGATTAACTTCCGCTGCATAGAGTATTAAAAGTGAACATTAATCAACCTTGATCTCCCTAGTCCACGCATACCGGACTAGTCCGCTCAGTATCGGACTAGTCTGATTTTTCTCTGTTTAGAAAACGGACTAGTCCGCACTCTACCAGACTAGTTCAATTTCCCTGTATTTGATAGACTACTAAGTGTTTCAGGTTTTCAACAAAGCATCAAAAAGCCTATTCACCCCCCTCTAGGCAACATTCAATTGGTATCAAAGCCAAACTATTCAAAGAGACTCACCGCTCAAAGAGACGATATGGACATCAAGGATGCACATAAGAAGATCGACAACGAAATGAGAAATGATGAAATGTAACACCCCAAAATCCTGTTAAGAGGGGAATTTGGACGTATTGCATGTGGTGCAGAAATTCAAATTCAATTTGGAATTCAAATTCAAATCAGAACAAGAAAAGAAATGGAAAAAGAAAAAGAAAAACAGAAAAACCCCGGCCAGTGGGCCGAAACCCACCAGCCGGCCCACCTTCTCCCGCGCCAGCCCGCAGTCGCGCGCTCCCCTATCTTTCTCACTGACACGCGGGGCCCGCGGTCATCTTCTTCCTCGCGCGATCGCGCCAACCGCCGGGACTCCTCCGCGCGCCGAATTCAATCCACCCCGGAAACCCGCGTTTCCCCAGCAGAATTCTGGTCCCGGACGACTCAAACTCGATCACAACCGACACGCCGCCCTCCCCTGTCTATATAAACGCTGGCATCGCTCCATTTTCCCCACCTGATCAGCTGTTTTTCCTCCCGGTGAGAACCGAAGCTCCGATCACCTTTTTCTCTCGATCTTTGCTCGGGTTTTCTGATCTAACACTCCGATCCTGTTCCACCGCCTCCGGGGAATCACGCAGGTGCAGAAAACTCGGTAGATTGCGCCCTAGACACAGCTCCGACGAGCATCGCCGCGATTCCATCTCGGACCTCGTCGCAGACCGCCTTCCAGGGCCTCCGAGCTCAAGAAAAACCCTGAGGTGAGATCCCCGACCCCCCCTCTACCGATCTATGCCATGAAACCCCAGTTTTAGGAGGTATAGACGAAGATCCGAAGTTCTCCGGCGAGATCGCCGTCTCCCGCCGCCGCGCGCCGCCGGGCAGCGCCGCCCGCGCACGGCCAGGGCGACGTGGCCGCTTGTGCGCCGTCTATTTTAAATCGCACGGTAGATTTAAAACCCGCGCGTACCGGTTCGACGTTATAATCTCAGCCGTCTATTTTAAATCAGACGGTCCACGTCGGCCCCGCATTATAAAGGCCGGGATTCTTACGAGCTACCCCCTGGGGATTCCGGAAAATACGAGCTAGCCCTAGAAACTTCTGATCTAGCCCCTGGAACTTCAGAAATTCATGTAAATTCAATTAAAAATCAGTTTTAGCTCCTGGACTTAATAAAAATTAGCAAAACCCCACTGTTATGCATAGTTAGACCCCTGGAAATTTGTAAAATAATAAATTAGACCCTATAGTAGGGTGAACTTATCTTTTTGACCCTATATGGTATTATGTTTAGAAATTTGAATGTGTGACTAAGATTTAAATTTAAAAGGAAAGACAAACACATGTGCTAATTCAAGTTTAAACTCTACTAACACTTGGAAAACTTTAGAATGAACTAAAAATAAATTTTAGGCTGAAATGAAATCTGTTTGGGTGTTGTTCATATTTATTAGTTCTAGGAACACATTTTTAGGTTAATAAATAATTCTGAAAATTGGTAAAATAAATTTAACTTAGTTCACATCAGAGGAGAAGTTCCAAAACATATTATTTAATATATTAGATCAGAACCTATTCTGTTTAGATGTTATGCCCTACTATTTAATATTTAAAACTCACTTTTAGGCATAGAAAATAAATCTGGAAAATAAAGGAAAAATAGGTATGCATAATAAGAAAATGATAAATGAAGTCTCCAAATCCAAAGATTTCAGTTTGGAATTTGGTAGAAGGTTTAAAAAACCCACTTGGAATAGGAAATTGCCTTTCATGCAAACTTGGTAGCTAAAGAGTTTGTTAATTGAATATAAAGAATTTGTTTAGAATTGAAGCTCATATATATAGTGTGCAAATAAAAAATCTGAATACAAAAGTTAGAAATCATATACATATGTTTAAAAGTGCATGTAGGCCAAAAATCAACACATGAAGAGTAACCCCAACACTTAGAAATGTGAATGACTTTCATAGGTATGTATGTGTGTTTTGCATGAAGTGAAAGTGTGAACTATGTCTTATGGATTGTGTTTTCTTTTGCTATGTGTATTGGCATGAGTAGAACCTGCACCAGAGCAAGTTTTTCCCTTCCAAGACCAAGACTTTCCATTCTCAGAGCAACAAGAAGAAGGCAAGTGTCCTTGACCACTTTGATCCTATGCTAGGATGTGTAGATAGAATTATTTGCATTGTCAATTTAAATATGAAACCCATGCTAGGAAGTTTCCTTAGAATTGATTATCTTGTTTCCTTGTAGCTTGGGTTGGGATTTATTTTATCATGTCATTTATATGCTTACGCTTAGCCATGCTTAGAATGGGATAAGTGGGATATGAGATCATCAATTTATTTACCTTACTCTTGAATGAGATGTTATGAGTTATGTAGAGGTAGGGATCGAGGCAAGTTGGATGATTTGGTTGGTGCTGGGTGCACGAGGCTCGGGTTTGTGTTTAGTACTTGCCTAGATCCTAAGGACTGGTTCATGGAGCATGTAACCTGGCTTTACCGTGCCAACCACATGCTGAGATGGGGCATCTTGGCCAATTAATTAGATGTATCCCCGGCGTAGTATGGGTGTGTTGGATGGTGCGGGAAATAGGTGTCAGCTGGACTACCATATGAACCGCAAAGCTCAAGAGGGGGCCACTGCAGCGGGGTTGGAGCCTCTTGTATGCTGTTAGGGGTGAAACCTCAGTGGGCCCACGCTCGTCGGGAATCCTTTTGTAAAGGCTTCGTAGTGATCTCCTGGCTACACACCTGGGAAGTGTGAATGTGGTTCGTCGCCACTGGCATAATGGAGGTTCTTTTAGTCCACCCGGCAACGGGGGATGAAATCACTACATGTGGGTACAGTGGTGCAAACTCTGCAGAGTCAAAAACTGTCATGACAGTCGTGCTCACGGTCAAGAGCGGCTTGGACTTATTCATGATTAGGGGATGATGGATTTGGAAGTTGTGGATGTTAAGCGGGGAGCTTAACATTGGAAATGATATTATGGTTATTTGATTATGATGATGGGTTGGGAGATTGGGACCATTTCACCTATGTAGTAATGTAGGTGCTTAATAGCTAAGGTGATAGGTATTAATTTGCGTAGTGCTTTAACCATGAGTTCAACGCATGACATAACTTTCCCACACTTGCTGAGTACCAACAGTACTCAAACTTGCATATTTGTTGGTTTTAAATTGCTGCTCAGGTCAAGGGGATGATGTGGTGTTCAATGACCACGACTTCGGACCCGAAGAAGGATTCTAGGTTCATGGAGTCCCCCGGGCAACACCTGTGACGGAGCCCACAAGAATAATATTCCGCTGCTAGTTTATTTACATGTTATGAACTTATCGTCCATCGAGACGTATGCTTTGTAAGACGTATTTATATTCGACACCTGGCTTGTAATAAATGATGCTTCACTATTTGTCATCACATGTATGAGAAAATGATCCTGACATACATGTGATATTCACTCGGTCGTTCTTCGGAAAAACCGGGTGTGACATGAAAGGACTCAAAATCTAAAGAAGCTACTTGACGCCATTCAAGACAGTGAGGACGATGTTGAGGAGGTGCTCCAACTCAAGGCTCTTCTACGGAAGAAGGCAAAATCGCCAAAAGGGAAGAAGAACACCGATGATGAAAAGAAGAAGAAAAGGGGTAGTAACACAGACTACTCCCGATATCCTTTTGATTATGAGCGTTTGAATTCTCACAATAATCATTACTTATCAATTACCCTAGGGAAAGAACCTTACTTTGATGGAAATGATTATTCAATGTGGAGACAAAACATGAAAATGCATCTCATATCTCTTAATCCAAGTTTGTGGCATATAGTGTGTACAGGGATAGATATCCCGGATGATGATGAAGAGCTGACCCCAAACCAAGAACAAGCCATTCATCGAAATGCTCAAGCTGCAGCTGTGATCACGTCATCACTAAGCCGAGACGAGTTCACCAAGGTGGATGGGCTCGAAATTGCCAAGGAGATATGGGACACATTACAAACTGCACATGAGGTGATCGTCACGTACACGAAGCCAAGATAGAAATGATTGAAGGTGAATTGGGAAGATTCATGATAGAAGAAGATGAATCACCACAAGATATGTACAATCGACTAAAGAATCATATCAACAAAGTCCGAGCTTATGGCAGCAAGAAGAGGAATGATCATGAGGTTGTGAAGTTAATTCTTAGAGCATTCATGCCTCGCAACATAACCCTTTGCTCTAAGATCAGATAAAGCCCCGGGTACCAGAAATGACCCCAGACGAACTTCTTGGCAAGATCATCAACTTTGGGATGATGGAGAAGCAAGCCAAGCATGTTAAGGAAATTGTCGATCTCACCTCGGCAAAGAAGAAAGGAGTCGCTTTGAAGTCAACTTGTCATATCAAAGGAAGCTCAAGAAGCTTATGGAGAAGACAACAACGACGATGAAAGCAGTGATATCGATGAAGAAGACATGATCTTGTTCATGAAAAGGTTCAAGAAAATGATAAGAAGAAGAAAGGGCAACAGCTCAAATCAAGGATGAAAAAGGGACAAACAAAGACCCAAGATGAGACGGGCATGCTATAACTGCGGAGGGTACGATCACTTCATAGTAGATTGTCAACGTAATGAAAACAAGAAGAAGACAAAGGATAACAAGTCTCAACCAAAGAAAATATTCAAGAAGAAGAAGAAGCAATATGGCCAAGCGCATATAGGGAAGGAGTGGGACTCCAATGATGAATCTTCATCTGAAGAAGAAGAGGAGATGGCCACCATAGCCATAAAGAAGACTACCAAGAAATCCACTCTCTTCCCAACAATGGGCGCATGGAAGGACACCAACAATACCTTTCTAATGGCAAAGGAAGGTAAACGAAAGGTACCGACTAAATCTTCCTTCTCGCATTCTTTTACTAGTGATAGTGATAATTCTAGTGAGGATGATAGCGGTGATGAAGATGAATATATGCTTAGGGGTTTAGACAAAAAGACAGCTGCTAAAATGAAATTTCTACTTGATAAGCTTGTTGATATGGAGAAGCTAGTCAATCGTCAGGAAGATATGATCACATCCCAAAAGGAGGAATATATTGAGATTGAAAAGCTTCTTGAATTTGAAAAGGAACAAAATAAATCACTAGAGCTTGAATTAGCTTCAAGCAAGGAAGCTTGCTTGAAGCTAAAAGACTCAAACACCACCATCAAGGATGAACTTGCTAACTTAACCAAAGTTAACAAGATCCTTGAGGGACAAGTTGAGTCACTCAAGCAAAATGGTTCCTCATCAACTACTAGCTCACATTCTCAACACGCAAAGTCTGAAACTAGTATTACTTGTACTTGTGCCAAAAATGACACTAACATGAAGAAAAAGCCAAACTTGACAAATAACAAGCAATCTTCTCAAAGTGACATATTTGACAAGGAGAAGATCAAGTAAGCACGCAGTGCATACTCGGTCGCAAGACCTCCTAATGTCAAATATGGCATTGGATATTCTAATGGTGAAAAACACAATGCTAGAAACCACAAGAACAACATGAGTTGCATTGCCTTTGTCAAGGGAAACTCTTCTCAAACTACGAATCTTAGTAATGTTAAAAAATTTAACAATGTGAACACATATGAACAACAACTTCTATTTAGAACCATTGATGCTTCATATCTACTTATGAAAAGTTACCTTGGAAGAGTTTATGCTAAATATGTTAGGCCACGCCATGGGAATACCAAGTCTCATGTGTGGGTGCCCAAATCACTTATGACTAACCTCAAAGGACCCAAGCAAGCTTGGGTACCTAAGACCAAGGCATAATTTACTTTTTGCAGACTTATTCATCCGGCGGAGCAAAATGGGTGCTAGATAGTGGATGCACCAATCACATGACCGGAGAAAGAAGAATGTTCATGGAATATGAAAAAAATGAAAATCCAAGCGAAGGCATTTACTTTGGTGATAATAGTCAAGGAAAAGTGCTTGGTACCGGTAAAATTGTAATTTCATCACAACATACTCTCTCTCATGTTTTACATGTTGACTCCCTGGATTATAATCTTTTGTCCATATCTCAATTATGTGACAAAGGTTATAATTGCTTATTCACTAATGAGGGTGTGACTGTCTTTAGAAGGAGTGATAATTCAATTGCATTCAAGGGTGTGTGGAAGGGAAAACTTTATCTAGTTGACTTCAACAAAGATAAAGCTGATCTTGACACATGCTTAATTGCAAAGACCAACATGGGTTGGCTATGGCATAGACGGCTAGGACATGTTGGTATGAGGAATCTTCAAAAACTCCTCAAAGGCAATCACATCCGAGGTTTAAAGGATGTTGTTTTTGAGAAATACAGGCCGTGTAGAGCATGTCAAGCAGGAAAGCAAGTAGGAGCACCCCATCCCGCAAAGAATGTCATGACCACAACAAGACCGCTTGAGCTCCTTAACATGGATCTATTTGGTCCAGTTGCCTACATAAGCATCGGCACATAAGCATCGGCGGTAATAAATACGGTCTAGTCATTGTTGATGATTTTTCACGCTTCACATGGGTTTTATTTTTGCATGATAAGATAGAAACTCAAGGAACCCCCAAGAAGTTCATCGAGCGTGCCCAGAATGAATTCTCATTGAAGATCAAGAACATACGAAGTGACAATGGATTATGCCGGATGCAAGGTAGATAGAAAAAGTACTTCTGGTACCTGCCAATTCCTAGGTAGATCCCTAGTTTCTTGGACCTCCAAGAAACAAAATTCAATTGCTCTATCCACGGCAGAAGTGGAGTATCTTGTAGCCGGGAGTTGTTGTGCACAACTCCTTTGGATGCGACAAACTCTAAGGGATTACAGTTACAATTGAGCCGTATTCCACTCCTTTGTGACAATGAGATTGCCATCAAAATTGCCCATAACCCTGTTAAGCACTCTAGAACCAAACATATAGATATCCGGCATCACTTTTTGAGAGATCACTCAATGAAAGGAGACATAGCCATTTCCCATGTCAACACTGAAAAACAACTAGCCGATATCTTTACCAAGCCACTTGATGAAAAACACTTTTGTGAGCTCCGAAATGAACTAAATATCCTTGATGCTCGAAACGTGGCTTGAAAACTTGCATATCTGTATGCCATCCTCAAAATCATGTTAATTATGTTGAAAACTTGAATATCTGTATGCCATCCTCAAAATCATCCCTCTCTATTTTTCTCTCAAAAAGTATGTTAGTTACTTGATCTTGGTGAATCATGGTCATAGCTTGATTGTTGTATGATTACTAGCCATATTCATCAAGAATATCTATGTGTCTTTGTCCCTTATTCCCTAGTAGAAACTTTTAAACACACACACACACACACACACACACACACACACACACACACACACACACACACACACACACACACACACACACACACACACACACACACACACACACACACACACACACACACACACACACACACACACACACACACACACACACACACACACACACACACACACACACACACACACACACACACACACACACACACACACACACACACACACACACACACACACACACACATATATATATATATATATTTTGTACACTTCTGAACAAGGGACCACGGACTAGTCCGGATCAAAAACTCCCTCGCCTCGAATCGAAGAATTTGGTAAACTTCTCTCCAAACCCTAGAACCTTCAATCTTCCTTGTTTTTGCTCAATAAGATAAGCTCCTCTAGTCAATACATGTTTTATTGATGTATTCCATGTACCCTAGATCACATTTGCATTGAATAATCTCGAATTTCAACAAATTAGGGCTTGAGCAGCCACATAACAGACTAGTCCGTTATTAGGGAGGACAAGTCTGGTCTCCGGACTAGTCCGACCCTGAACACCTGACTAATCCAATATGCCCTTATTTAGAGATATTCTTAGGGAATCCTAGCTTATGTCAACTCAATGCAATCCTTTGTCATTCTTGATTATTCATACCTACTTTATCTTCCTTGTCAGAAATCATGTCGGGATCAAACGAGAGCCTCTCCGACTTTGAGGCCGAAATGGATCTAGATATAATATCTCATCCTCTGGAGTCTCGCTCCAAAAAGAGACAAGATCATGCTGTCGAGTCCTTGCTCACCCCACCTAGAGTTCACCAAAAGGTCACAATCAAGAGACCAACTTGAAGAGCAAATGTGGCTGGTTCTAGCTCAGCGGCTCAACGCCAAACCAGGGGCTACGGAAAGGGGCTTGCTTCCGGCCCGATTAGTCCCTGAAGATGACAGCTCCAAGGCAGGGAAATAGGGATCCCTCGGAGCAGAAGTTCAATGGCAAGGGGAGCGAAGTGGCATGGAACCTTAGGAAGGTTGATGCCTACAGCTCCGGCAAAGAGGCAGCCGACAAGAGATTTTGGAGCAACTTTCACTCGGACTACTACAGTTCGGTGTACCTCCAAATGAAGACTCTAGTTGTCCGAAGTCAATGGATCGACTGGACGTACATTGAGAGGAAAAGCTGTGAAGCCTTTGAGTAGGTCATAGAGGCTACAGAGAGACATGGACTCAAGGACCTGCTCGCCTTCAGGTACAACTGGAATGATGATATCATAGCCCAGTTTTACTCGACCTGCCACTTTGCTCATGATGGAGAAGACAAAGTGACTTGGATGACACATGGATCCAAGTATACAATCTCCTACACTGAGTTTGCTAGACTGTTGCATCTTGAGGGCACCGGGAATGATGAGATTGTGATTCACAATCTGGGAGTGGTGGATAAGGACAAGATGGAGTTTCTCTATGATACTCGACTTCCATTCAACCCTCCCACAACCAAGAACATGAAGCCCTTCTTCATTGTTGTCAACAAGGTGCTCCGGAAGACCATTGCTCCAAAGGATGGAGATGCTGGGAGCGTCCAAGGTTATCTGAGAACCTTGATGGAAGTGATCAGCAGGAGGAGAAGATTTAATATTTTCGACTATATTTTGAATGACATGGTAGACATATCCTGCTCACCAAACCGTTCCTGTGGCCATGCTCCTTATTTGATGTTCATGATTGAGAAAGTCACAGGAATTGAGTTTGTGAAGGATGTAGAGCATACTGCTCTAAGGCCTCAGAAGCCTCCTCAGGCCTCCCTCCCAGCTGCTCCCTCACCTGGATCACCTGAAGAACATCCAGAGAGAGCGCATGAAGATGCAAGGCATGCATCCAAGACAAGGGCCTCTCCACAGAAAGGTTCTTCCAGTGGGATCATGAAGATTTTGGCTGCTATTTTAAGTTCTTTCCGCAAAACTGAGGTGAAGATTCATAATATGAACAAGGCAAGAAAAGAAGAGATGAGATACATGAAGGCCAATGTCAAGGTCATATGCCAAAAACTGGAGATTGAGCCCGTTAGATCCCCGATCATCTCAGAGGACTTTGCATCTGGGTTTACAGAGCTTCCTTCTCTCTCTCCTTCAGAGTATGCCTACTTTGGCACGACGAGTGGTTCCTCTCCTCCTCTTCCTCAGGCTGATGATGAAGATGAAGAAAGGACCGATAGCGAGGAGTGAGTCGGCGAGGACAAGTAAATCCCTCCTCTCCTTCTTTTTGGTGCCTTGATGCCAAAGGGGGAGAGATTGAGGGGGAGTCCTATGTCGTAGGTCTTTCTTTTTGTATCCTAGCTTGAGAAATAAGTTTTGTAAGACTTATACTATTATGCTATCATTATGCTGTTGTAAGACTTATGCTATTATGCCATCTTTATGCTTTCGTGATGAATGATGTATGTTTTTGATGAATGAAAACTATGTTATGCTTTTGATGAAAGATGTAATTTTAAAACTGCTATGTAGGACTGAGACTCTTGATGATTATGGTCATAATGATATTTACATCAAAATTATTACTCACACATGTTGTGTTGCACCCCACCATAAAGAGTGCACATATGTTTCATGTCTTCATTGCCTATTTTGTTCAAAACTCATATGTGCACACTTTATGAAAATCTGAATTCTTATTGTCATATTCGTGAGATCTCAATTGGTTGTCATCAATCACAAAAAAGGGGGAGATTGAAAGTGCATCTAGGCACCACTTGTGGGTTTTGGTTGATTTATGACAAACAAATGAGACCCTAACAAAATTGTTGAGAATGAGCGCAGGTTCTCAAAGAAATTAAGAAGAAAGCACAAAAAGAAAGGAGAAGGAGGATCCAACTTGATAAGAGCTCAAGAACTAAAAAGAATAGATCACTTAGTATAGAGTGTTTTGGAGAAACACACCCCAAGAGCTCAAGAGAAAGAAATCAAACTAACTGCACAATTTCAACACGTCCAGACTAGTCCGATATCAGCCGGACTAGTAAGATTTTCTTTCTGACCAGAAAATGGACTAGTCCGATATCATCCGGACAAGTCCGATTTTGTCTCTGGACAGAAAACGGACTAGTCCGCAATATCATAGACTAATCCGATATCTCACGACACTTAGTGCTTTCTAAACACCGCACACCGTACTAGTACGGAGTCAACCACGGACTAGTCCGGACATCGCAAACCCTAACGTACCCATTGGAAACCCTACTATAAAAAGAGATGTACGGCCACACCAACATAACTTTTGACCCCCCTGCACTGTCACACCTCCCAAGATCCCAAAATTCATCTCTATCCATAAATTCTAACCCAAGAAGGATCAATTCTTGTGGATTGGCAATTGATCAAAGGAGAGACTAGTTCTACACCTTTTGAGCTCTTGGGTTTGATGTCTCGCACACTTTTCATTGTTAATTGTTCACCCGTTGAGTGTGTTGAGTCCTGTTTATTCATTCGTTGTAATTATTGGGGAGCCCTCAACTTGTGAGAAGGCCCCTTGAACAATTTTATTGCCCTTTGTTATTAGTAGAAGAGAATCGGCCTTTGTGGTGATTCGACGAGGGTAGGGTTGGAGAAGACCCGGTCCTTAGTGGACTCCTCAATGGTGACACGACCCCATTGGTCCTGTCGAGCCAGGATCACGCTGAGGGGTGCTGCGTTGCACAGCACCGTATAACACACGTCAAAGGTGCAAAGCGGAAGCGGAAGTTTTATTATATAAACAGTTATATGAACATGTTTACATCAAAATAAGTTTAGTCCACACTCGCGGGCGTAGACTAAGCATCAAGTACACGTTCAGCCCTTGAACGTGTCCTTGCTAGCACACACGCACACTAACTCTGCGGCGTGCACGACTCCCACTCGACGGGGTTCCCCTCCTGGGGTTCCGTCTCCTCTTCGGGAGTCCCTTCCTCATAGAACCCTGCAAAAGCTTCAAACACAAGCAGTGAGCACGAAGGCTCAGCAAGTCTGACCCGTCTCACCTAAACATGGAACTTCTACATGAGGGTAATGGGTTGCATGAGGTAAAAATCATTTGCAAGGACTCGCCTAATTAGTAGAACCTTACTTTCAAGTTTTAGCAGCAGGTTGTGGAGAACCTTACGCTAAGGCACATGAGAGAGCCGCAATCAAACAAGAAACGCATTTCTCTCATGTACTTTGCCCAAAGTTGAAAAGAACTTTAGTTAGCACTAAGCTACAGCATATTATTAACAATCAATGTCCAGCTTTCAATCAGCAACATTTTAACATGTAACTAGCCTGTTCTTTCTACGTCACGGTACAGTGAACAAGTGGTACTCACTGACCGCGAGGGACGGCGATTATAATCGATTTACACCTGCAGGGTTACCCGAACAACCCGTCACGTACGCCCGTACTCGATGTTGCCTACAACAACCATCACGGACGTCGTACGCGACTACCTTTCACCCGTTAGCCAAATATTGAACCGGTCCCATCGTCCCGAGCAAGAGGTCCCTGCACGCGCATCTCTGTGCCGCCAGCTGATTTACACCTCGAGCTCTCAACCTACCCTCTGAACGACGGGCAATGCCTCAATACCCAGCTACCCAAGTTACATCAGTTTCCCGGTTCCCATATAGCCGGTAGGTCTTCGGTACTGTTCTAGCTTGTTCAACAGGCCCGCACACGGCTCGGTCCTCAATCGACACAAGCGGAGCTACAGCACACAGGCCCCAAAGTCCTGCTGCCCTTACTCTCCGCTCGGTCTCATTTTCTTGCCATGTGTATCATGTGCTATCTCTACCCGAGCAATGTGCCTCTAGCCTATTCTCGCGAGTAGTTCCAACTACTCGACTTGTACCGAATCCTACTCTATCCTAGCAGTGCAGTAGCTAACGGAGTTTGCAATCCTAAACCCCGGCCCATGGTTTTCTTGGCTATGCAGTGGGGTTTCCAAACAAGACTCTAATGCACAGAACAAAGGAAACAAGTATGTGCTCAAAACAATAAAAATTTGTAAAAAGGTTAATGCAAACCGGAGCTTGCCTTGCTGCTCTTGGTCGTAGGCTAGCTGTTCCTCCGGAGTAACGAAGTCTAGGACTTCGGGTTCCTCCTCGACCTTAGCGACTACATGATAAGAACAATGTATGTATTAATTAAATGCATTTGTATTAACTTTGAAGTTGTGAAGTCTATACCCCTTGCTAGACAGACCTAATGACTGTGAAACTTTTACTGTGGCTTGGTTACAACCTAAACAAAGACTTGGTCAAGTTTTAGTTGCAGTGAAGCTCATTTGAGCCCTCCACAAATAATTATGTCCTTGACCTTAATTGGGACTCTTAGGGTGTTCTAGGAATTTTCATGAGGCAAACTATGACTTTCTGAAAACTAGATTTTCAGAGGGTTCTAATGGAGTTGGTCTCACTTAATTTGGAAGTCTCTAACTAAAGATACGAGCTAAACAATTTCAGAGAAAATTCTGAAAATGTTTCTGAACATTTTCTATTTTCTCTGGAACAGTTTTACTAATCACACCATTAGGTGGACTAAATGAGCTCAAATAGATCTGAAATTTTTATGGTAGTTCAAGGATATTTTGGTGAACATCTCAGCAAAATTTCAGGATTTTCCTCCAAAGGATTCTCCAGTTAAAATTCCTAACAGTTTAAACTTTAAGGAATTAATTCTGGAGAATTAAGGAATTTCATGAAGTGAAACTTGATTTTCTGGAAAGTACTCAGAGAGCTGAATCCAGAAAAATTTGGTTCACTCAATTTGGAGCTTTCTAGCCAAAGTTATAAGGATTTGAAGTTTGAAGGAAATCTGAAAATCGGGGAAAAGTTTAAACTCGCGCGCGGGCCCAGGGGACACGCGTCGCACGCCGAGGCGACGGCACACCGCGGCCCACAATGATTTTACGCGCCAGCACACCCGATCCCGGCCGCAGCCAGATCCCGATTCAAAATATCGGCCGCTGACAGCTGGGGTACACCCCCTTCTTCAACCTCGCGACAGCCGCGCTCCGCCGCCGAGGGACCTCGCCGGAGAGCTCGCCGCTGGCTGCTGTACAGCTCCAAACTTCTTGATTCTGGCCGCCCCTGCCTACTTTTACTTGGGGAACCTGACCCGAGGGCCAGCTGCTCATGACAACGGCCGGAGCATGGTCGGCGACGAGCCGCCATATCGGAACGACTTCGGCCATGTCGGCTGACTCTCCTAGTACCTCAGCTACTTGGGAAATCGGTCAGGGAGCATCAGTGGACCTCAGAAAAGGTCGACATGAACTCGAGGCAGCTCGGGGAAGGCCCGAAATAGGTCCTCACCGTGCGCCCGATACCCCCCGTTCGTTCCGCCATTAGTAGACCTTGAATTACGCCGGGCACAGAGGTCCTCCGGCCCAGAGTTGTGAAGGCAACTTGTGCGTTACCGTGTCTAGCTCATGTGGAAGTGGCCTGAGGCCCTCTAATCCTTTCTAGAGCACGAATTAAGCAGAATCGTACCCGAAGGTCGTTCTGCACACAGAAAGGGGAAAAATGGAAATTCGCCGCCGGTGAGCAACCACTCGAGCTGTGGCTCGGGGACGAGCAGCACCGGTCACCTGCGCGTCCAAGGGTGCCTTGGCTCGGGCGTGACAACGCCCTGGTTGGGCTGTCCACGAGAGCCCGAGGTGCGGCGGTTTCCAGTTCCGAGTTTGATCTTTCGGCACAGCCGATATCACTCGGTTTCAATCGACTTTTAGAAATGGGGAGGATGGAGGAAGGTCTCTAGTACCTTGCTGGGACTCTGGAGTGGAAGGAGGGAGCTGCGATCGGCTTGATCAAGCAGGAGCTCGAGCGGCGGCGATGGCAGTGGAAAAACAAGTCGTGTACGTCGGCAGCTCGGGGGAATGGCGACTGAAGCACACCGGGGAGTGAATAAATAGCCCGGCGGCTGGTCTCCGGCTTGGGGCGCGCAGCAGGAGCTGGCACCGGCTGCCCCCCTTCGGTGGCGCGCGCACACAGCAGCCGGGAACCGACTGAACTGTGTTTCAGTCGGTTTGCTTTGAGGCAGAGGCTGACATGTGGGTCCCACCCCTCTTTTAACCTCTGAAATTTACTCCTAACAGCTGTGGTAAACAGTGAACCCTATTCTACCCTTGGCAATTCAAATTATTCACCCAAGAGCCATTTGAATTGATCAAAGTCCAAATGAAGTTTGGTTTGAATGAATTTCAGCACAAGTGCAGTTTGAAATTCAAATAAAGTTTGAATTTCTCCCCCTTAGCTCATGTCAAGATCAACTCCAAATGGAGTGAAAATTGGTGTGTGAGCTCACAAAAATGTGCTGAGTAAGAATATGCCTTCCACTTTTAAATTCATGGAATAAAAACAGTTTGAATTTGAATATGGTTTCAAACTGCCCTCTTCCTATCTATACCCAAAATGACCTCAAAAAGGTTTTGAATTTGGGTGAAACTTGGCATGGACATCCTTAGCAAAGTGTAGTAGTTTTTATATGTCCAGCCCATCTACATCACATGTGGGAAATACCACTTTTGCAATGTGTGAGTTTGTTCTCTAATGAGCATGTTGATAATTGTTACTTGCTCTTCATTTGTGTTCATCATTCTTGCTCAAATGAGGTGTGTGGTGTGGTGATGAACACTTCAAATGGTTGTTAAAACTGAGGCCCTTACATAACTCCCCCCTTAAAAGAATCTCGTCCCGAGATTATAAGGTGAAAATGAGAGAGAGGACGGTGGAAGATTACCGGATATGCGACGTGAAAAAGTCGGGGTAATTAGTGCGAAGGAATTCTTCGCTCTCCCATGTCGCTTCGTCCATGGAGTGATTATTCCATAGAACCTTGTAGAACCACAACGTACGGTTGCGTGTGGTTCGGGCCTTTTCATCAATAATCTGCACCGGTTCCTCCCGATAGGTGAAATCCGGTTGCAGTTCTTCAATGTCTTCCAGCTGAACGGTAGTTGATAGATTGAGACACTTCCTCAGCTGGGAAACGTGAAAGACGTCGTGCACACCGGAAAGTGCTTCTGGTAATTTCAGCCGGTATGCCACCGATCCACATCTTTCGGTAACCTGGAATGGACCGATGAATCGGGGTGCCAACTTTCCTCTCACCCCAAATCTGTTTACGCCCTTCATTGGAGACACTCGTAGGTATACGTAATCTCCAACTTCGAATTGTAATGGGCGCCTTCTCCGGTCCGCATACTGTTTTTGACGGGATTGAGCGGCTTTTAGGTTCGCTTGAATCAGTCGAACCTTTTCTTCCGCGTTGTTGACAAGGTCAATCCCGAAGGTAACCCTCTCGCCAGACTCACACCAGTTCAATGGTGTGCGGCATTTCCTGCCGTATAGCGCCTCGTAGGGCGCCATCTTGATGCTGGCTTGGTACCCATTGTTGTACAAGAACTCGGCTAACGGCAAGTGATCATCCCAATTCTTGCCGTGGTTGATAGCGCAAGCTCGTAGCATGTCTTCTAGGATTTGATTTACCCGCTCAGTTTGTCCATCCGTCTGCGGGTGGTAGGCTGAACTACGGATCAGCTTCGTCCCCAAGGCAGCGTGTAGCTGCTCCCAAAAACGGGACACAAATAAAGTGCCCCGGTCCGATATGATGGTATGAGGTATGCCGTATAAGCATAGGATCCGTGAGATGTACAGTTCAGCGTACTTCTTGGCGTTGTAGTTGGTGTTGACCGGGATGAAATGGGCAACTTTGGTGAGCCGATCGACGATCACCCACACAGAATCATGTTTCTGTAAGGTGGTGGGTAAACCGACGACGAAATCCATGCTCACGTCCTCCCACTTCCAGGCAGGAACGCCCAGTGGTTGCAGCAGTCCCGGTTTCCGCATGTGGTCTGCCTTCACCCTTCGACATGTATCACACTCAGACACGTATTTGGCAGTCTCTCGCTTCATCCGTGTCCACCAAAACTTTCTTCTGAGTTCTGGATACATTTTGTTGCTGCCGGGGTGAATAGAAAATTTTGATAAGTGAGCCTCATCAAATATTTTCTTCCGTAACTCCGGGTTTCGGGGTACGACGATCCGGTCCTTGAACCATAGGACGTCGTCTCTGTCCTTCCGGAAACATTTCAACTCCCCACTGTCTACACGTCTCCGCAAATGTGACATGCCCTTGTCATTCTTCTGGGCTGCCGCTATCTCTTCACGGATGGTGGGGATCAAAGCTAGGTTGTAGAGAGCTCCGTGTGGAATCACATGTAGTGGTGGTTCGCTCTCTTCCAACGGTGTGATGGTCAGATTATTGACGTGTGACTTGCGGCTCAGCGCATCTGCCACAACGTTTGCCTTGCCCGGATGATAATGGATCTCTATCTCATAATCCTTTATCAGTTCTAACCATCTTCGTTGCCTCATGTTCAGCTCCTTCTGAGTGAATATGTACTTGAGGCTTTTGTGGTCGGTATATAAATGTACGAGGTTACCGAGTAGGTAGTGCCTCCACATTTTTAGTGCAAGTACCACGGCAGCGAGCTCCAAGTCGTGGGTTGGATAATTTTGCTCATGGTTCCTAAGCTGCCGTGATCCATACGCGACCACCCTTCGGTCTTGCATCAGCACACATCCGAGCCCAATGCCGGATGCATCGCAGTACACATCGAACGGTTTTGTTGTGTCTGGCTGCGCCAAAACCGGTGCTGATGTCAGGTGCTTGACTAAAGCCTTGAATGCTGCTTCACATGCTGGACTCCAAACATATTTGGTAGCCTTCTTCAGCAGGTCTGTCATTGGCTTGGCAATCTTCGAGAAGTTCGGAATGAACCTCCGATAATATCCCGCGAGTCCGAGGAAACTCCGTACCTCATGAACAGTTCTCGGGGATTTCCAATTCAGCACTTGCGTGATCTTGCTCGGGTCCACAGCGATACCCTCCGCTGAGATGATATGCCCGAGGAAAGGCACTTGCGATATCCAAAACTCGCATTTGCTGAACTTTGCGTATAACTTGTGATCCCGCAGCCGTTGCAAGACTATACGCAGATGTTTCTTGTGATCTTCCTCCGACTTGGAATATACCAGAATGTCGTCGATGAAGACCACGACAAACTTGTCCAGCTCCGGCATAAACACCGAGTTCATTAAGTACATGAAGTGAGCTGGAGCATTGGTGAGGCCAAAGGACATGACCAGGTACTCATAAAGTCCGTACCTTGTCGAGAAAGCTGTCTTTGGAATGTCCTCCGCCCTTATCTTAATCTGATGGTACCCGGATCTTAAATCCATCTTGGAAAAGATCTTCGCTTCGACCAACTGATCAAACAACATGTCGATCCGTGGCAACGGGTACTTGTTCTTGATGGTTACGGCATTTAATGGACGGTAGTCCACGCAAAGCCGCAACGTTTCATCCTTCTTTTTGACAAATAATGCCGAACAGCCCCATGGCGAGGAGATCGGCCTAATAAAACCCTTCTCCAGAAGGTCCGTGAGCTGAGTCTTCAGTTCAGCCAACTCCTTGGGCGCCATCTTGTACGGCCTTCGGGATATTGGCATGGTTCCCGGTGCAAGTTCAATCTTGAACTCCACCTCTCTATCGGGTGGCATTCCCGGCAAATCGTCCGGGAATACATCAGGGAACTCTCGGACCACTGGAATGTCTTCCTCTCACCGTGACAGTGAATGGCACCCAACTGGGTGGCGTAGGTCCTGCGGGAACCTCGACATGGATCATCCACGTCTTACTCCCCTCTTCGCCTTCCTCCTTGGCGAAGTATTGCGGCATCTGGTTGTACCCGAAATATTGGAGCATTTGCCGCAATGCTTCCGGGTAGCCGCTACGGTCAGAACAGTGGGAAACTACCCACCCGTTCTCCAACCGTTTATCTGCTGCCATCTGTAAAAATATATTTGAGAAATGTCAAATATTTATTTAAACAGTAAACCATTGAGTTATAACATAAGATATGTCATTGAACCCATAACATTTGGAAACATAGTTCAAATTTTTAAATAAATTTGACTGCTGATCTGCTGTTACCATGACAGCCCTGACCAGTTTCCATATCAATCTGATTTAGGCCAGGTTAAAAGCAAAACCAGTCCTGGAGCTCAACATCAAAGTTAAAGTTAACTTCAATAGCTTTCCAGAAAGTATTTGGTTGGCCTAAGATCTGTCCTGGTTCACAAGTTATGAGATGTCAAAGTTAACAGAATTTCTGGGAACAATTGGACAGCACCTCCCTGCCTTAGGTACTGATTTGATCCAAGAATCCCCGTTAATTCTGTTCCTAATCTGACAAAACTTTCTGTTACAAAGTTGTAACCCATCTCATAAGCTTTCCAGAACTACCTTATTTTCTATTTTTGGATTTTTATGCAGGAAGTTATGCTTAATTTACAGAGAGTCTACAGAGAGTCTTTGCTCTGTCCTGTTTTCTGGACAGTTTCAACTCTGCTGCATTTTTCGAGTGGTTAAGGGATGAAACACCTCTGGAACTTAACAGAAAAGTTGTAAACCTTCCCCAACGCTTTCCAGAAATGTATCATACGACCCCCAACCTCGAAATAACTCAACCTCTAACCTCTGATTAACTTCAGCCTTGATTCAGCTGAAAACAGAGTGCTCTGTCCTTAACCTCCTATAAATTGAAAACTTATTAGCTTTGAATATCCTGTTCAAGAGAAGGAGTTACATCAAGTTTTACTGCTTTGGATCAAAGTCTTCAAGTTTTTAAATGAAGTTGTTCATTTAGTTGGGTGTGACGTCGATGCGTCACCAGATTATGTCGGTACTACGTCCTCACAAAGGAAAAACCTATACCGGACTTAGCCGGCTTCGTTAGTTCAGTGGCACTACTCGTCACTCGCACACGGATGCTACACGTCTACCGTTTCGTGGTCAGGCTACCTGCAGAAACTCAAACAATCATCAGACTCGGCTGCACACCGAGCCCGGAATCCATACAGTTGGTACACCCGGCCGTCATCACTCGCCCGGATGTTCTCAAGCCAACCACGCCTTGAGTTACGTGTTCACGTTTCAGACCACGTGACGGGGTCTCCCATGTTGCACCACGCACGCCAGGGATAGACGTTGCTCGAATACCCCAAACGACATGAAGAGTCGTAGAGGATATCCAAGCGGGTCGGGTTACCTGCCACCCGTGGGGCTCCACCCTTCAGCTTGTGCGCACTGGTGGACAGCGCTTACGTGCACCCCCAAGACATGAACGTCCCGAGATGCACGATTTTCCGACATAACAAATAGGTTAATAAGCCACTTTCTATATACTAATAACATCCTTATACGGGCTACTAACTCGTTCCTCACTGGATTTTTGGAAAAGAAGACCTTTGTACTGTGTTAAACCTCAAGCGAGCTCTGATACCACGCTGACACGACCCCATTGGTCCTGTCGAGCCAGGATCACGCTGAGGGGTGCTGCGTTGCACAGCACCGTATAACACACGTCAAAGGTGCAAAGCGGAAGCGGAAGTTTTATTACATAAACAGTTATATGAACATGTTTACATCAAAATAAGTTTAGTCCACACTCGCGGGCGTAGACTAAGCATCAAGTACACGTTCAGCCCTTGAACGTGTCCTTGCTAGCACACACGCACACTAACTCTGCGGCGTGCACGACTCCCACGTCCTCCGGCCCAGAGTTGTGAAGGCAACTTGTGCGTTACCGTGTCTAGCTCGTGTGGAAGTGGCCTGAGGCCCTCTAATCCTTTCTAGAGCACGAATTAAGCAGAATCGTACCCGAAGGTCGTTCTGCACACAGAAAGGGGAAAAATGGAAATTCGCCGCCGGTGAGCAACCACTCGAGCTGTGGCTCGGGGACGAGCAGCACCGGTCACCTGCGCGTCCAAGGGTGCCTTGGCTCGGGCGTGACAACGCCCTGGTTGGGCTGTCCACGAGAGCCCGAGGTGCGGCGGTTTCCAGTTCCGAGTTTGATCTTTCGGCACAGCCGATATCACTCGGTTTCAATCGACTTTTAGAAATGGGGAGGATGGAGGAAGGTCTCTAGTACCTTGCTGGGACTCTGGAGTGGAAGGAGGGAGCTGCGATCGGCTTGATCAAGCAGGAGCTCGAGCGGCGGCGATGGCAGTGGAAAAACAAGTCGTGTACGTCGGCAGCTCGGGGGAATGGCGACTGAAGCACACCAGGGAGGGAATAAATAGCCCGGCGGCTGGTCTCCGGCTTGGGGCGCGCAGCAGGAGCTGGCGCCGGCTGCCCCCCTTCGGTGGCGCGCGCACACAGCAGCCGGGAACCGACTGAACTGTGTTTCAGTCGGTTTGCTTTGAGGCAGAGGCTGACATGTGGGTCCCACCCCTCTTTTAACCTCTGAAATTTACTCCTAACAGCTGTGGTAAACAGTGAACCCTATTCTACCCTTGGCAATTCAAATTATTCACCCAAGAGCCATTTGAATTGATCAAAGTCCAAATGAAGTTTGGTTTGAATGAATTTCAGCACAAGTGCAGTTTGAAATTCAAATAAAGTTTGAATTTCTCCCCCTTAGCTCATGTCAAGATCAACTCCAAATGGAGTGAAAATTGGTGTGTGAGCTCACAAAAATGTGCTGAGTAAGAATATGCCTTCCACTTTTAAATTCATGGAATAAAAACAGTTTGAATTTGAATATGGTTTCAAACTGCCCTCTTCCTATCTATACCCAAAATGACCTCAAAAAGGTTTTGAATTTGGGTGAAACTTGGCATGGACATCCTTAGCAAAGTGTAGGAGTTTTTATATGTCCAGCCCATCTACATCACATGTGGGAAATACCACTTTTGCAATGTGTGAGTTTGTTCTCTAATGAGCATGTTGATAATTGTTACTTGCTCTTCATTTGTGTTCATCATTCTTGCTCAAATGAGGTGTGTGGTGTGGTGATGAACACTTCAAATGGTTGTTAAAACTGAGGCCCTTACAAATGGGGACGTAGATTGCCTTCGTGGAATCGGACCTCAGGATAAACACTTGTCTCCTACTCTTGTGCATTAATTGTTCATCATATTCTAGTGATTAATCTATTCTTAGAAACTCACATTCAACAGTTAAAATCAAAGTTGTTTCCTGTTATTCATTGTGTCACTATTGCAATACATGCAAACTAACGATTAATTTCCGCTGCATAGAGTATTAAAAGTGAACATTGATCAACCTTAATCTCCCTAGTTGTAACACCCCAAAATGTGTCAAGAATGTGAATTCAAAATTTTTGGACGTAACGCATGTAGAGAAAAATTTAAACTCAAACTGGAATTCAAATTTGAATCAAAACAGAAAAGAAAAAGGAAAAAGAAAAAGAAAAACGATCAATGGGCCGAAACCCACCTCAGCCGGCCCAGTAGCCCGTGGCTGTTTTCCACCTCCCCTCTCTCTGACGTGTGGGGCCCGTGTGTCATCCCCTTCCTCCGCGCGCCCCAAGCTGCCACCGATCCTCCCGCGCCGATCACCGTTGCCTAGCCCAAATTCCACGCCACAAGCCCAAAATCTTCGGTCCTGGGCACTCCAGCACGATCTCAACGAACGCCGCCCTCCCTCGTCCGTTTAAAACGCCAAGGAAACTCCCCAATCCTCCCATGCCCGCTCATTCTACACCGCAGTTTCTTCCGAATTCTTCCCGATTTCCCTGATCTAACAGGCTTGTCATGTTCCACCGCCGCCGGGGAGCACTGCAGCTGAAGGAAACGACGTGTCTTGCGCCCTAGCTACGGCTTCGACAAGCACCGAGGAGCTTAACCACCCACCGTCGTCGCAGAGCCGGATTCCGACCTCTCCAAGCCCGAGAAACCCCTAGGTGAGCTTCCCCTACCCCTCTGACACGACCCCACTGGTCCTGTCGAGCCAGGATCACGCTGAGGGGTGCTGCGTTGCACAGCACCGTATAACACACGTCAAAGGTGCAAAGCGGAAGCGGAAGTTTTATTACATAAACAAGTTTATGAACATATTTACATCAAAATAAGTTCAGTCCACACTCGCGGGCGTAGACTAAGCATCAAGTGCACGTTCAGCCCTCGAACGTGTCCTTGCTAGCACACACGCACACTAACTCTGCGGCGTGCACGACTCCCATTCGACGGAGTTCCCTTCCTGGGGTTCCGTCTCCTCTTCGGGAGTCCCTTCCTCATAGA
The DNA here is from genome assembly GCA_030760725.1 of Neostapfia colusana. NCBI lineage: Eukaryota > Viridiplantae > Streptophyta > Magnoliopsida > Poales > Poaceae > Neostapfia > Neostapfia colusana. Next base: position 40,770,982 of record JASWHV010000003.1, read on the forward strand.
ACCCTGCAAAAAGCTTCAAACACAAGCAGTGAGCACGAAGGCTCAGCAAGTCTGACCCGTCTCACCTAAACATGGAACTTCTATATGAGGGTAATGGGTTGCATGAGGTAAATATTATTTGCAAGGACTCGCCTAATTAGTAGAACCTTACTTTCAAGTTTTAGCAGCAGGTTGTGGAGAACCTTACGCTAAGGCACATGAGAGAGCCGCAATCAAACAAGAAACACATTTCTCTCATGTACTTTGCCCAAAGTTGAAAAGAACTTTAGTTAGCACTAAGCTACAGCATATCATTAACAATCAATGTCCAGCTTTCAATCAGCAACATTTTAACATGTAACTAGCCTGTTCTTTCTACGTCACGGTACAGTGAACAAGTGGTACTCACTGACCGCGAGGGACGGCGATTATAATCGATTTACACCTGCAGGGTTACCCGAACAACCCGTCACGTACGCCCGTACTCGATGTTGCCTACAACAACCATCACGGACGCCGTACGCGACTACCTTTCACCCGTTAGCCAAATATTGAACCGGTCCCATCGTCCCGAGCAAGAGGTCTCTGCACGCGCATCTCCGTGCCACCAGCCGATTTACACCTCGAGCTCTCAACCTACCCTCTGAACGACGGGCAATGCCTCAATACCCAGCTACCCGAGTTACATCAGTTTCCCGGTTCCCATATAGCCGGTAGGTCTTCGGTACTGTTCTAGCTTGTTCAACAGGCCCGCACACGGCTCGGTCCTCAATCGACACAAGCGGAGCTACAGCACACAGGCCCCAAAGTCCTGCTGCCCTTACTCTCCGCTCGGTCTCATTTTCTTGCCATGTGTTTCATGTGCTATCTCTACCCGAGCAATGTGCCTCTAGCCTATTCTCGCGAGTAGTTCCAACTACTCGACTTGTACCGAATCCTACTCTATCCTAGCAATGCAGTGGCTAACGAGTTTTTCCATCCTGAACCCAACCCATGGTTTTCTTGGGTGTGCAGTTGGGTTTCCAATCAAGACTCTAATGCAAAGAACAATATTCAAAGATGTACTCAAAACAATAAACATTTGTAAAAAGGGTTAATGCAAACCGGGGCTTGCCTTGCTGCTCTTGGTCGTAGGCTAGCTGTTCCTCCGGAGTAACGAAGTCTAGGACTTCGGGTTCCTCCTCGACCTTAGCGACTACATGATAGAAACAATACATGTATTAAGTTAATGCATTTGTATTAAGTTTGAAGTTGTGAAGTCTATAACCTTTGCTAGATAGACCTAATGACTGTGAAACTTTTACTGTGGCTTGGTTACAACCTAAACAGAGACTTGGTCAAGTTTTAGTTGCATCAAAGCTCATTTGAGCCCTCCACAAATAATTATGTCCTTGACCTTAATTGGAACTCTTAGGGTGTTCTAGGAATTTTCATGAGACAAACTATGACTTTCTGAAAACTAGATTTTCAGAGGGTTCTAATGGAGTTGGTCTCACTTAATTTGGAAGTCTCTAACTAAAGATATGAGCTAAACAATTTCAGAGAAAATTCTGAAAATGTTTCTGAACATTTCCTATTTTCTCTGGAACAGTTTTGCTAATCACACTATTAGGTGGACTAAATGAGCTCAAATGGATCTGAAATTTTTATGGTAGTTCAAGGATATTTTGGTGAACATCTCAGCAAAATTTCAGGATTTTTCTCCAAATGATTCCCCAGTTAAAATTCCTAACAGTTTAAATTTAAGGAATTAATCCTGGAGAATTAAGGAATTTCATGAAGTGAAACTTGTTTTTTTAGAAAGTACTCAGAGAGCTGAATCCAGCAAAATTTGGTTCACTCAATTTGGAGCTTTCTAGCCAAAGTTATAAGGATTTGAAGTTTGAAGGAAATCTGAAAATCGGGGAAAAGTTTAAACTCGCGTGTGGGCCCAGGGGACACGCGTCGCACGCCGAGGCGATGGCACACCGCGGCCCACAAGGATTTTGCGCGCCAGCACACCCGATCCCGGCCGCAGCCGGATCCCGATTCAAAATATCGGCCGCTGACAGCTGGGGTCCACCCCCTTCTTCAACCTCGCGACACCCGCGCCCCGCCGCCGAGGGACCTCGCCGGAGAGCTCGCCGCTGGCTGCTGTACAGCTCCAAACTTCTTGATTCTGGCCGCCCCTGCTTACTTTTACTTGGGGAACAGGATCCGAGGGTCAGCTGCTCATGACAACGGCCGGAGCATGGTCGGCGACGAGCCGCCATATCGGAATGACTTCGGCCATGTCGGCTGACTCTCCTAGTACCTCAGCTACTCGGGAAATCGGTCGGGGAGCATCAGTGGACCTCAGAGAAGGTCGACATGAGCTCGAGGCAGCTCGGGGAAGGCCCGAAATAGGTCCTCACTGTGAGCCCGATACCCCCCGTTCGTTCCGCCATTCGTAGACCTTAAATTACGCCGGGCACAGAGGTTCTCCGGCCCAGAGTTGTGAAGGCAACTTGTGCGTTACCGTGTCTAGCTCGTGTGGGAGTGGCCTGAGGCCCTCTAATCCTTTCTAGAGCACGAATTAAACAGAATCGTACCCGAAGGTCGTTCTGCACACAGAAAGGGGAAAAGTGGAAATTCTCCGCCGGTGAGCAACCACTCGAGCTGTGGCTCGGAGATGAGCAGCACCGGTCACCTGCGCGTCCAAGGGTGCCTTGGCTCGGGCGTGACAACGCCCAGGTTGAGCTGTCCACGAGAGCCCGAGGTGCGGCGGTTCCAAGTTCCGAGTTTGATCTTTCGGCACAGCCGATATCAATCGGTTTCAACCGAATTCTAGCAATGGAGAGGATGGAGGAAGGTCTCTAGTACCTTGCTGGGGCTCTGGAGTGGAAGGAGGGAGCTGCGATCGGCGTTCTCCGATCAAGTCCGAGCTGCGGAAGTTCTCGGCCGGCGCTGAGTTCTTGCGGGAGAGAACTGTGGTGCCTCGGCCGAGGAGGGGGCAGGCGCCTTAAGAAGGCTCTGCACCGCCTCATGCCCGCGCGTGGGCAAGCAGCTGGTGGCTGGCCTCGGTGGCGATCACCGCTGCGGCTCGGCGACCCGAGTGAAAAGTCTCAGTCGGTTTGTGTTGAAGTAGAGGCTGACATGTGGGTCCCACCCCTCCTTTTAACCTCTGAAATTTACTCCTAACAGCTGTGGTAAACAGTGAACCCTATACTACCCTTGGCAATTCAAATTATTCACCCATGAGCCATTTGAATTGATCAAAGTTCAAATGAGGTTTGGTTTGAATGAATTTCAGCACAAGTTCAGTTTGAAATTCAAATAAAGTTTGAATTTCTCCCCCTTAGCCCATGTCAAGATCAACTCCAAATGGAGTGAAAATTGGTGTGGGAGCTCACAAAAATGTGCTGAGTGAGAATATGCCTTCCACTTTTAAATTCAGTGGGTGAAAACAGTTTGAATTTGAATATGGTTTCAAACTGCCCTCCTCCTATCTATACCCAAAATGACCTCAAAAAGGTTTTGAATTTGGGTGAAACTTGGCATGGACATCCTTAGCAAAGTGTAGGAGTTTTCATATGTCCAGCCCATCTATATCACATGTGGGAAATACCACTTTTGCAATGTGCAAGTTTGTTCCCTAATGAGCATGTTGATAATTGTTACTTGCTCTTCATTTGTGTTCATCATTCTTCCTCAAATGAGGTGTGTGGTGTGGGGATGAACACTACAAATGGGTGCCTAAAACTGAGGCCCTTACATTCCTCCCCCCTTAAAAGAATCTCGTCCCGAGATTATAAGGTGAAAATGAGAGAGAGGACGGTGGAAAATTACCGGATATGCGACGTGAGAAAGTCGGGGTAGTTAGTGCGAAGGAACTCTTCGCTCTCCCATGTCGCTTCGTCCATGGAGTGATTACTCCACAGAACCTTGTAGAACCACAACGTCCGGTTGCGTGTGGTTCGGGCCTTTTCATCAATAATCTGCACCGGTTCCTCCCGATAGGTGAGATCCGGTTGCAGTTCTTCAATGTCTTCCAGCTGAACGGTAGTTGATAGCTTGAGACACTTCCTCAGCTGTGAAACGTGAAAGACGTCGTGCACACCGGAAAGTGCTTCTGGTAATTTCAGCCGGTATGCCACCGATCCACATCTTTCGGTAATCTGGAATGGACCGATGAAGCGGGGTGCTAACTTTCCCCTCACCCCAAATCTGTTTACGCCCTTCATTGGAGACACCCGTAGATATACGTGATCCCCAACTTCGAATTGTAATGGGCGCCTTCTCCGGTCCGCATACTGTTTCTGACGGGATTGAGCGGCTTTTAGGTTCGCTTGAATTAGTTGAACCTTTTCTTCCGCGTTGTTGACAAGGTCAATCCCGAAGGTAACCCTTTCGCCAGACTCACACCAGTTCAATGGTGTGCGGCATTTTCTTCCGTATAGCGCCTCATAGGGCGCCATCTTGATGCTGGCTTGGTACCCATTGTTGTACGAGAACTCGGCTAACGGCAAGTGATCATCCCAATTCTTGCCGTGGTCGATAGCGCAAGCTCGTAGCATGTCTTCTAGAATCTGATTTACCCGCTCGGTTTGTCCATCCGTCTGCGGGTGGTAGGCCGAACTACGGATCAGCTTCGTCCCCAAGGCAGCGTGCAGCTGCTCCCAAAAACGGGACACAAATAAAGTGCCCCGGTCCGATATGATGGTACGGGGTACGCCGTATAAGCATAGGATCCGTGAGATGTACAGTTCAGCGTACTTCTTGGCGTTGTAGTTGGTGTTGATCGGGATGAAATGGGCAACTTTGGTGAGTCGATCGACGATCACCCACACAGAATCATGTTTCTGTGAGGTGGTGGGTAAACCGACGACGAAATCCATGCTCACGTCCTCCCACTTCCAGGCAGGAATGCCCAGTGTGCAGCAGTCCCGGTTTCCGCATGTGGTCTGCCTTCACCCTTCGACATGTATCACACTCGGACACGTATTTTGCCGTCTCTCGCTTCATTCGTGTCCACCAAAACTTCCTTCTGAGTTCTTGATACATTTTGTTGCTGCCGGGGTGAATAGAAAACTTTGATAAGTGAGCCTCATCAAAGATTTTCTTCCGTAACTCCGGGTTTCGGGGTACGACGATCCGGTCCTTGAACCATAGGACGCCGTCTCCGTCCCTCCGGAAACATTTCAACTCCCCACTGTCTACACGTCTCCACAAATGTGACATGCCCTTTGTCATTCTTCTGGGCTGCCGCTATCTCTTCACGGATGGTGGGGATCAAAGCTAGGTTGTAGAGAGCTCCGTGTGGAATCACATGTAGTGGTGGTTCGCTCTCTTCCAACGGTGTGATGGTCAGATTATTGACGTGTGACTTGCGGTAGCGCGTCCGCCACAACGTTTGCCTTGCCCGGATGATAATGGATCTTTATCTCGTAATCCTTTATCAGTTCTAACCATCTTCGTTGCCTCATGTTCAGCTCCTTCTGAGTGAATATGTATTTGAGGCTTTTGTGGTCGGTATATAAATGTACGAGGTTACCGAGTAGGTAGTGCCTCCACATCTTCAGTGCAAGTACCACTGCAGCAAGCTCCAAGTCGTGAGTTGGATAATTTTGCTCATGATTCCTAAGCTGCCGTGATCCATACGCGACCACTCTTCGGTCTTGCATCAGCACACATCCGAGCCCAATGCCGGATGCATCGCAGTACACATCGAACGGTTTTGTTGTGTCTGGCTGCGCCAAAACCGGTGCTGATGTCAGGTGCTTGACTAAAGCCTTGAATGCTGCTTCACATGCTGGACTCCAAACATATTTGGTAGCCTTCTTCAGCAGGTCTGTCATTGGCTTGGCAATCTTCGAGAAGTTCGGAATGAACCTCCGATAATATCCCGCGAGTCCGAGGAAACTCCGTACCTCATGAACAGTTCTCGGGGATTTCCAATTCAGCACTTGCGTGATCTTGCTCGGGTCCACAGCGATACCCTCCGCTGAGATGATATGCCCGAGGAAAGGCACTTGCGATATCCAAAACTCGCATTTGCTGAACTTTGCGTATAACTTGTGATCCCGCAGCCGTTGCAAGACTATACGCAGATGTTTCTTGTGATCTTCCTCCGACTTGGAGTATACTAGGATGTCGTCGATGAAGACCACCACAAACTTGTCCAGCTCCGGCATGAACACCGAGTTCATTAAGTAGATGAAGTGAGCTGGAGCATTGGTGAGGCCAAAGGACATGACCAGGTACTCATAAAGTCCATACCTTGTCGAGAAAGCTGTCTTTGGAATGTCCTCCGCCCTTATCTTAATCTGATGGTACCCGGATCTTAAATCCATCTTGGAAAAGATCTTTGCTTCGACCAACTGATCAAACAACATGTCGATCCGTGGCAACGGGTACTTGTTCTTGATGGTTACGGCATTTAATGGACGGTAGTCCACGCAAAGCCGCAACGTTTCATCCTTCTTTTTGACAAATAATGCCGAACAGCCCCATGGCGAGGAGCTCGGCCTAATAAAACCCTTCTCCAGAAGGTCCGTGAGCTGAGTCTCCAGTTCAGCCAACTCCTTGGGCGCCATCTTGTACGGCCTTCGGGATATTGGCATGGTTCCCGGTGCAAGTTCAATCTTGAACTCCACCTCTCTATCGGGTGGCATCCCCGGCAAATCGTCCGGGAACACATCCGGGAACTCTCGGACCACTGGGATGTCTTCCAATCTGATGGTTGTGGCTTGATAGACACTTGGAAGTTTTATTTCTGAACTGTCCAGAAATAATGAGTGAGAACCGTGCACCTCTGAGTTTAAATGCACGACTCGAAGGACGGTGTCTAAAACAGCGCCGTGGCAGGTTAACCATGACATCCCTAGGATGACATCGACCTTCTGCCCCTCTAAGATAAGGAGAGACGTGGGGTACACTCTACCCGCTAAGCATAATGGTGCTTTGGAGACCATTACGCTTGCTGAAATCTTCCCACCCGGTGAACAAATTAAATATGGACTATCGGTGGGTAGTATTGGCAAGCTGTGTTTAGCAATGAAAGCTTGGCTAATAAAATTATGCGTGGCGCCTGAATCAAATAGTACTATAGCGGGATGCTGGTGGAGTTGGAACATACCCGCAAGGATTGGCTCGCCCTCCGGCACGTCCTCAATGGCAAGCTGGTGGACAGTACCGGGCCTAGGGTTCGCCCGCCGCGCATTAGTAGGGTTCCGGGGTTGATTCCTCCCTGGAAACTGTGGTGCCACTCCGCCGCCTTGCCTCTCCGGGCAACTGCTCGCGAAGTATCCTGGACGACCACACTTGTAACATGTGGCCGCTGCTGGTGGAGTACTGGGTGGACGAAAGCCCGGCATGCGTTGCGGAGGTGCAAACGCACGCGGCATCGCCCGCTGCTGCTGTTGTTGTTGCGGTGGTGCTGGAAGTGCCGGCCGGAATGCCGGTGAAGAGTACGGACGACTGCGGAACGGCATCGACCGCTGTGGTGGTTGCCAGCGTGGGCCTGATGGTGGGCGATTCACCATCCGAAACTTCTGAGAAGGACCACCTCCTTCTCCGCTGTTCTGCGGCGCGCTTCGCTTTCGCTCTGCCGCCGCCAACTCCTTGCCGGAGTCCTCCTGAACAATCGCAGCATCAATTATGTCGTTGAGGCTGCCGCGATTGAACATCGCCAGCTTGTCCTTCAGGAGCGGGTTAAGCCCCTGGTAAAAGTGGTCCCGCCGCTTCTCGTCCGTATCTGCATGATACGACGCGTAGAGCGCGAGATCGTTGAACGCCCTGGAATATTCCAGCGCGTTCCGGCTCCCTTGTTGCAGGTGTAGGAACTCCTGCGTCTTCCTCTTCATCAAACCGGGCGGTATATGATAGGCCCTGAAGGCCGTCCGGAACTCCGCCCAGGTCATCGCTCGGTCGGTGGGCTGTGAAGCACAGAAGTTGGCCCACCACGCGCTCGCGGATCCTTGGAGCTGCTGGACCGCGAACTGAGTCTTGCGCTGCTCGCTGATTTGGAGCAGCCTGAACTTCATCTCTATGGCGCGGAGCCAGTTGTCCGCGTCAAGTGGTTCATCCGCCCTTGAGAATACAGGGGGATGAGTCGCCAGGAAGTCGGAGTTGGAGCTCTGTTGGCGCTCCTCACGATCTTGACGTCTCTCTGGGCGAGACGTATTCGCAATTAACGTTTGCAGCAGCTCTGTGTGCTGCTGATGTGAACCCGCCATTGACGCGACAATGTCGGCCAATGTAACCGTTGGCAGTGGCGGTGGCGGTGTTTGCTGTTGCTGTTGCTGCTGCTGTCCCGAGGAGTCCTCGGGAGGCGGTTGGGAGGTCTCTCCCCCTTGGCTAGTACCTCCAACATCAGGGTTGGCACGAGTACGCGCCATTCTGAAATTCAGCACAGCAGCAATTAGCACATGTCTTACTCAAAATTCCATAAACAGCAGTAGGTATTGAAGCGACGCATGATTAATTTGCACAACATTCACATATATTGATAAAGCATAAACTTTATACAAGATACATTATTCTCGGATCTCCGAGAAGTCGTGCTCATGTCGTCACTACCTATACATACGCTACTGTCTACACGACATGTCACCGATTACAAAAGTTGGGTTACGCTACCCTAGCTGCCCTACTTGGCAACCGTAACCCCCTACTCGGAGTAGAACTCGACCTCCTGTGGGTCGTCCTCCTCTGGTACCTCAGCTGGTGGCTCTGAATCTACCACCTCTTCTCCCATTCCGGGCTCTCCCATGGCTGGAAGACCCAAGACTACTGGTACGCCCAATACCGGGGGCACGAGGTCCTGCAATGCATGCACCTCGTCCATAGCCTGGTTGTAGTCCTCTTCCCAGCCTTGTCCTTCCTCAATAGCGTCGTCCCGCTCTTGAGCAAGGTCCTCATTCTGCTGGGTTAGGGTCTGCACCAGTTCTTGCAACGCCGCGATGTCAACACGGCTCTTCTTCTTTGCCTTCTTCAGACGACGCAACTGATTGTGTTGTTCATTCAGTCGCTTGATCGTTGGAAGGAGCACATTGCGGAGTGCACTGTGAGCACTCTCGAAATGATCTCCACGGCTTGTGCTCTCCTTGAGCTTGGTGGCGAGATGCTCCGTATGAACAGCTTGGCTGTCCATCACAGCGTTTCCCGCCCTCATTTGGAGACTGAGGTTGGCCTCCGCGGGGTTGTACCTTGGGCAAGTCGGGTCTGTTGCCTCCAGGTACCTCTCTTCCCACACATGCTGAGCTCGTCCCTCCACCGGAACGAGTGCGTATGGAGTGCCCTCCATAGCCTGCACGTGTAGTTGGCAGAAATGTGACATAGTCTCACGGGCTGCCACTTGCCACATCCCTTCCGGTTGTCTTCCTCTTACCGTGACGGTGAATGGCACCCAACCGGGTGGCGTAGGTCCTGCGGGAACCTCGACATGGATCGTCCACGTCTTGTTCCCCTCTTCGCCTTCTTCCTTGGCGAAGTATTGCGGCATCTGGTTGTACCCGAAATATTGGAGCATTTGCCACAATGCTTCCAGGTAGCCGCTACGGTTAGAGCAGTGGGAAACTACCCACCCGTTCTCCAACCGTTTATCTGCTGCCATCTGTAAAAATATATTTGAGAAAGGTCAAATATTTATTTGAACAGTAAGCCGTTGAGTTATAACATAAGATATGTCATTGAACCCCTAAAACTTGGAAACATAGTTCAAATTTTTAAACAAATTTGACTGCTGATCTGCTGTTCCCATGACAGCCCTGACCAGTTTCCATATCAATCTGATTTAGGCCAGGTTAAAAGCAAAACCAGTCCTGGAGCTCAACATCAAAGTTAAAGTTAACTTCAATAGCTTTCCAGAAAGCATTTGGTTGGCCTAAGATCTGTCTTGTTTCAAAAGTTATGAGATGCCAAAGTTAACAGAATTTCTGGGAACAATTGGACAGCACCTCCCTGCCTTAGGTACTGATTTGATCCAACAATCTCAGTTACTTCTGTTCCTAATCTGACAAAACTTTCTGTCACAAAGTTGTAACCCATCTCATAAGCTTTTCAGAACTACCTCATTTTCTATTTTTGGATTTTTATGCAGGAAGTTATGCTTAATTTACAGAGAGTCTACAGAGAGTCTTTGCTCCGTCCCGTTTTCTGGACAGTTTAAACTCTACTGCATTTTTCGAGTGGTTAAGGGATGAAACACCTCTGGAACTCAACAGAAAAGTTGTAAATCTCCTCCAAAGCTTTCCAGAAATGTATCATACGACCCCAACCTCGAAAGAACTCAACCTCTAACCTCTGATTAACTTCAGCCTTGATTCAGCTGAAAACAGAGTGCTCTGTCCTTAACATCCTATAAGTTGAAAGCTTGTTAACTTTGAATATCCTGTTCAAGGGAAGGAGTTACATCAAGTTTTACTACTTTGGATTAAAACCTTCCAGTTTTTACAATGAAGTTGTTTATTTAGTTGGGTGTGACGTCGATGCGTCACCAGATTTTGTCGGTACTACGTCCTCACAAAGAAGAAACCTATACCGGACTTAGCCGGCTTCGTTAGTTCAGTGGCACTACTCGTCACTCGCACACGAATGCTACACGTCTACCGTTTCGTGGTCAGGCTACCTGCAAAAACTCAAACAATCATCAGACTCGGCTGCACACCGAGCCCGGAATCCATACAGTTTGTACACCCGGCCATCGTGACTCGCCCGGATGTTCTCAAGCCAAACACGCCTTGAGTTACGTGTTCACGTTTCAGACCACGTGACGGGGTCTCCCATGTTGCACCACGCACGCCAGGGACAGACGTTGCTCGAATACCCCAAACGACATAAAGAGTCGTAGAGGATACTAAAGCAGATCGGGTTACCTGCCACCCGTGGGGCTCCACCCTTCAGCTTGTGCGCACTGGTGGACAGCGCTTACGTGCACCCCCCAAGACATGAACGTCCCGAGATGCACGATTTTCCGACATAACAAATAGGTTAATATGCCACTTTCTATATGCTAATAACATCCTTATACGGGCTACTAACTCGTTCCTCACTGGATTTTTGAAAAAGAAGACCTTTGTACTGTGTTAAACCTCAAGCGAGCTCTGATACCACGCTGACACGACCCCACTGGTCCTGTCGAGCCAGGATCACGCTGAGGGGTGCTGCGTTGCACAGCACCGTATAACACACGTCAAAGGTGCAAAGCGGAAGCGGAAGTTTTATTACATAAACAAGTTTATGAACATATTTACATCAAAATAAGTTCAGTCTACACTCGCGGGCGTAGACTAAGCATCAAGTGCACGTTCAGCCCTCGAACGTGTCCTTGCTAGCACACACGCACACTAACTCTGCGGCGTGCACGACTCCCATTCGACGGAGTTCCCCTCCTGGGGTTCCGTCTCCTCTTCGGGAGTCCCTTCCTCATAGAACCCTGCAAAAAGCTTCAAACACAAGCAGTGAGCACGAAGGCTCAGCAAGTCTGACCCGTCTCACCTAAACATGGAACTTCTACATGAGGGTAATGGGTTGCATGAGGTAAAAATCATTTGCAAGGACTCGCCTAATTAGTAGAACCTTACTTTCAAGTTTTAGCAGCAGGTTGTGGAGAACCTTACGCTAAGGCACATGAGAGAGCCGCAATCAAACAAGAAACGCATTTCTCTCATGTACTTTGCCCAAAGTTGAAAAGAACTTTAGTTAGCACTAAGCTACAGCATATCATTAACAATCAATGTCCAGCTTTCAATCAGCAACATTTTAACATGTAACTAGCCTGTTCTTTCTACGTCACGGTACAGTGAACAAGTGGTACTCACTGACCGCGAGGGACGGCGATTATAATCGATTTACACCTGCAGGGTTACCCGAACAACCCGTCACGTACGCCCGTACTCGATGTTGCCTACAACAACCATCACGGACGCCGTACGCGACTACCTTTCACCCGTTAGCCAAATATTGAACCGGTCCCATCGTCCCGAGCAAGAGGTCTCTGCACGCGCATCTCCGTGCCGCCAGCCGATTTACACCTCGAGCTCTCAACCTACCCTCTGAACGACGGGCAATGCCTCAATACCCAGCTACCCGAGTTACATCAGTTTCCCGGTTCCCATATAGCCGGTAGGTCTTCGGTACTGTTCTAGCTTGTTCAACAGGCCCGCACACGGCTCGGTCCTCAATCGACACAAGCGGAGCTACAGCACACAGGCCCCAAAGTCCTGCTGCCCTTACTCTCCGCTCGGTCTCATTTTCTTGCCATGTGTTTCATGTGCTATCTCTACCCGAGCAATGTGCCTCTAGCCTATTCTCGCGAGTAGTTCCAACTACTCGACTTGTACCGAATCCGACTCTATCCTAGCAATGCAGTGGCTAACGAGGTTTTCCATCCTGAACCCAACCCATGGTTTTCTTGGCTGTGCAGTTGGGTTTCCAATCAAGACTCTAATGCAAAGAACAATATTCAAAGATGTACTCAAAACAATAAACATTTGTAAAAAGGGTTAATGCAAACCGGGGCTTGCCTTGCTGCTCTTGGTCGTAGGCTAGCTGTTCCTCCGGAGTAACGAAGTCTAGGACTTCGGGTTCCTCCTCGACCTTAGCGACTACATGATAGAAACAATACATGTATTAAGTTAATGCATTTGTATTAAGTTTGAAGTTGTGAAGTCTATAAACTTTGCTAGATAGACCTAATGACTGTGAAACTTTTACTGTGGCTTGGTTACAACCTAAACAAAGACTTGGTCAAGTTTTAGTTGCATCAAAGCTCATTTGAGCCCTCCACAAATAATTATGTCCTTGACCTTAATTGGAACTCTTAGGGTGTTCTAGGAATTTTCATGAGACAAACTATGACTTTCTGAAAACTAGATTTTCAGAGGGTTCTAATGGAGTTGGTCTCACTTAATTTGGAAGTCTCTAACTAAAGATATGAGCTAAACAATTTCAGAGAAAATTCTGAAAATGTTTCTGAACATTTCCTATTTTCTCTGGAACAGTTTTGCTAATCACACCATTAGGTGGACTAAATGAGCTCAAATGGATCTGAAATTTTTATGGTAGTTCAAGGATATTTTGGTGAACATCTCAGCAAAATTTCAGGATTTTTCTCCAAAGGATTCTCCAGTTAAAATTCCTAACAATTTAAACTTTAAGGAATTAATCCTGGAGAATTAAGGAATTTCATGAAGTGAAACTTGATTTTTTAGAAAGTACTCAGAGAGCTGAATCCAGCAAAATTTGGTTCACTCAATTTGGAGCTTTCTAGCCAAAGTTATAAGGATTTGAAGTTTGAAGGAAATCTGAAAATCGGGGAAAAGTTTAAACTCGCGCGTGGGCCCAGGGGACACGCGTCGCACGCCGAGGCGATGGCACACCGCGGCCCACAAGGATTTTGCGCGCCAGCACACCCGATCCCGGCCGCAGCCGGATCCCGATTCAAAATATCGGCCGCTGACAGCTGGGGTCCACCCCCTTCTTCAACCTCGCGACACCCGCGCCCCGCCGCCGAGGGACCTCGCCGGAGAGCTCGCCGCTGGCTGCTGTACAGCTCCAAACTTCTTGATTCTGGCCGCCCCTGCTTACTTTTACTTGGGGAACAAGATCCGAGGGTCAGCTGCTCATGACAACGGCCGGAGCATGGTCGGCAACGAGCCGCCATATCGGAATGACTTCGGCCATGTCGGCTGACTCTCCTAGTACCTCAGCTACTCGGGAAATCGGTCGGGGAGCATCAGTGGACCTCAGAGAAGGTCGACATGAGCTCGAGGCAGCTCGGGGAAGGCCCGAAATAGGTCCTCACCGTGCGCCCGATACCCCCCGTTCGTTCCGCCATTCGTAGACCTTAAATTACGCCGGGCACAGAGGTTCTCCGGCCCAGAGTTGTGAAGGCAACTTGTGCGTTACCGTGTCTAGCTCGTGTGGGAGTGGCCTGAGGCCCTCTAATCCTTTCTAGAGCACGAATTAAACAGAATCGTACCCGAAGGTCGTTATGCACACAGAAAGGGGAAAAGTGGAAATTCGCCGCCGGTGAGCAACCACTCGAGCTGTGGCTCGGAGATGAGCAGCACCGGTCACCTGCGCGTCCAAGGGTGCCTTGGCTCGGGCGTGACAACGCTCAGGTTGGGCTGTCCACGAGAGCCCGAGGTGCGGCGGTTCCAAGTTCCGAGTTTGATCTTTCGGCACAGCCGATATCAATCGGTTTCAACCGAATTCTAGCAATGGAGAGGATGGAGGAAGGTCTCTAGTACCTTGCTGGGGCTCTGGAGTGGAAGGAGGGAGCTGCGATCAGCGTTCTCCGATCAAGTCCGAGCTGCGGAAGTTCTCGGCCGGCGCTGAGTTCTTGCGGGAGAGAACTGTGGTGCCTCGGCCGAGGAGGGGGCAGGCGCCTTAAGAAGGCTCTGCACCGCCTCATGCCCGCGCGTGGGCAAGCAGCTGGTGGCGCGGTGGCTGGCCTCGGTGGCGATCACCGCTGCGGCTCGGCGACCCGAGTGAAAAGTCTCAGTCGGTTTGTGTTGAAGTAGAGGCTGACATGTGGGTCCCACCCCTCCTTTTAACCTCTGAAATTTACTCCTAACAGCTGTGGTAAACAGTGAACCCTATACTACCCTTGGCAATTCAAATTATTCACCCATGAGCCATTTGAATTGATCAAAGTTCAAATGAGGTTTGGTTTGAATGAATTTCAGCACAAGTTCAGTTTGAAATTCAAATAAAGTTTGAATTTCTCCCCCTTAGCCCATGTCAAGATCAACTCCAAATGGAGTGAAAATTGGTGTGGGAGCTCACAAAAATGTGCTGAGTGAGAATATGCCTTCCACTTTTGAATTCAGTGGGTGAAAACAGTTTGAATTTGAATATGGTTTCAAACTGCCCTCCTCCTATCTATACCCAAAATGACCTCAAAAAGGTTTTGAATTTGGGTGAAACTTGGCATGGACATCCTTAGCAAAGTGTAGGAGTTTTCATATGTCCAGCCCATCTATATCACATGTGGGAAATACCACTTTTGCAATGTGCAAGTTTGTTCCCTAATGAGCATGTTGATAATTGTTACTTGCTCTTCATTTGTGTTCATCATTCTTCCTCAAATGAGGTGTGTGGTGTGGGGATGAACACTACAAATGGGTGCCTAAAACTGAGGCCCTTACACCCTCCGCAGCCGATCTGTTCGAAAAGATGCAAGTTCTAGCGTGTAGCGGCAAAGAACCGAGGCTGCGCCGGCGAGATCGCCACCCCCGCCGCCGCGCGCGCGGGCTGGCTCCGGCCAGGGCGACGTGACCCCCTGTTGCCCGTCTATTTTAAATCGTGCGGTCTCGAATAGATTTAACACGTACCGCTTCGCGATCTAATCTCAGCCCTCTGTTTTAAATCCAACGGCCCACATCTGCCCCGTGTTATAAAGGCCGAGAATCTTACGCTCTACCCCCTAGGGATATCGGAAAACACGAGCTAGCCCCGGAAACTTCTAATCTAGCCCGTGGACCCTCAGAAATTCATGTAAATTCATTTAAAAATCAGTTATAGCCCATAGACTTAATAAAAATTAGGAAGACCTCCCTATTTTGCACACTTAGACCCCTAAAAATTTAGGAAATGAGAAATTGGGCCCCACTGCAGTGTGAATTTGCACATCAGCCCCTGAGGATTATTAATTTCAGGAAATTGAATATGTGAATAGGATTTAAATTCAAAACATAGGTATAGTTTCAGTTGAATTATTCTAACCCTGTTGAAAATTGGTAGAACAATCTGAGTTCTGAATTTAGAAGGGAAATAAACTTTTAAACTAAATGAGATTGCTGTTTTGTAATTTATCTCTGAAATATACCCTTTAGGCACAAAACAAATTCAAATATGTGGAAAAATGAATCTAAGTAACCAAAAAGGGGAAGGAAAAATTTATAAAGGTTCTATTTAGGTAATTGGAACAGTAGAAATTTTTGTATGAATTTAGGTTACTGTTTTATTGGTGGAAATTCATTTTTAGGCTAGAAAATAATTCTTAAAATGGGTAAAATAAATTTAAATTGATCCCTATCAGAGAGGAAGTCAAAAGATATTTTATTGGACATTTTAGATCAGAACATATTCTATTTAGGTGATATATCTTGCTATTTTAATATTAAAGTTCACTTTTAGGTATGGAAAATAAATCTGAAAATATAGGAAAAATAGGTATGCATAATTAGATAATGTTAAATGAGGTCCCCAAAATCTAAAACTTCAAATTGAGATTTTGTAGAGGATCTGAAAACCTATCTGTAGTAGGAAATCATCTTTTATGCAAATTTTGTGGCTAAGAAGTGTATTGCCCAATATAGAAAATTTGTTCAAATTGGAAATTCATATATATTGTACACTTAGAAATCTAACTATTAAAGCTAGAGATAATATATATGTTTATAAGTGCATGTGTGCTTAGAATCAACATATCTAGGGTAAACACCACACTTAAATATGTGTATGACTTTCATATGTATGTATGTGTGGTTTGCATGAGTGGAAATGTGGACTATGGCTTATGGAATGTAGTTCTTCTTTTTGCTATGTGTATTGGCATGAGTAGAACCAGCCCCAGAGCAGGTTCTCACCTTTCAAGATCAAGACTTTCCATTCACAGAGCAGCAGGAAGAAGGCAAGTGTCCTTGACCACTTTGATCCTATACTAGGATGTGTAGTTAGAATTTAATTGCATTGTCAATTTGGAATATGATACCCAAGCTTGGAAGTTTCGCTAGATTTTCATTATCTTACTTCCTTGTAGCCTGGGTTGGGATTTAATTTATTATGTCATTCATTTATATTACTTATGCTTAGCCATGCTTAGAGTGGCATAAATGGGATATGATATAATCAACTTGTTTACCTTACCCTTGAATGAGATATTATAAATTGTGTAGAGGTAGGGATCGAGGCAAGTTGGATGCTTTGGTTGGTGCTGTGTGCACAAGACTCGAGTTTGTGTTTAGTGCTTGCCTGGATCCTAAGGACCGGTTCATGGAGCATGTAACCTAGCTTTACCGTGCCAACCACATGCTGAGATGGGGCAGCTTGGCCAATTAATTAGGCGTATATTCGGCGTAGCTTGGGTGTTTGGATGGTGCGGGAAGTAGGTGTCATTTGGACTACCATATGAACCGCAAGGCTCAAGAGGGGGCCACTGCAGCGGGGTTGGAGCATCTTGTATGCTGTTAGGGGTGAAACCTCAATGGGCCCACGCTCGTCGGAAATCCCTTTTATAGGCCTCGTAATGATCTCCTGGCTACACACCTCAGAAGTGTGAACGTGGTTCGCGGCCACTGGCATAATGGAGGTTCTTTTAGTCCACCCGGCAACGGGGGACGAAATCACTACATGTGGGTACAGTGGTGCAAACTCTGCAAAGTCAAAACTGTCATGACAGCCGTGCTCATGGTCAAGAGAGGCTTGGACTTATTCATGATTAGAGGATGATGAATTGGGAAGTTGAGGATGTTAAACGGGGAGCTTAACATTGGAAATGATGTTATGGTTACTTGATATTGATGATGGGTTAGGAGATTGTGACCATTTCACCTATGTAGTAATGTAGGTGCTTAATAAGCTAAGGTGATAGGTATTAATTGCGTAGTGCTTTAACCATGAGTTCAACCTTTCCTTGTTCTAGCCATGCATGACATAACTTTCCCACACTTGCTGAGTACGAACGGTAGTCAAGCTTGCTTTTCGGTTGGTTTAAATTGCTGCTCAGGCCAAGGGAATGACGTAGTGTTCAATGACCAAGACTTGGGACCCGAAGAAGGATTCTAGGTTCATGGAGTCCCTCGGGCAACGCCTGTGATGAAGCACACGAGACTTATTTTCTGCTGCTGTTTTATTTACATGTTATGAACATATTATCGTCCATCGAGACGTTATGCTATGTAAGACTTATTTATATTCCAACACTTGGCTTGTAATATAATGATGCTTCACTACTTGTCGTCACATGTATGAGAAAATGATCCTGGCATACATATGATATTCACTCGGTCGTTCTTCGGACAAATCAGGTGTGACACTAGTCCACGCATAAAGGACTAGTCCGCTCAGTACCGAGCTACTCCGATTTTTCTTTGTTTAGAAAGCGGACTAGTCCGCACTCTACTGAACTAGTCCGATTTCCCTGTATTTGATAGACTACCAAGTGTTTCAGGTTTCAACAAAGCGTTGAAAAGCCTATTCACCCCCCTCTAGGATACATTCATTTAAGCAGTTCCTTATTTCGCTAGAACTATTAAAATCATCATTAGAGTAATGTAAGGAGGGGGTGTAAGTCGAACCTTCTTCTTGCCTTCCTTAGCCATGAGGCAAGTGAGGTTGTGGTTCTCCCTTACTCCCATGTTAGGGAAGAGTGTAGTCTTCTTGGTTGGCTTCTTGATGGCATATTTTCCATCTCATCTTTATCATCCGAGGAGGACTCGTCGTTTGAGTCCGACTCCTTGCCAATGTGCGCTTGATGTGCTTGCTTCTTTTTCTTGAAAGTTTTCTTCTCTTGCGACTTCACTTCTTTCTTCTTCTTGTTTTCCCCATAAGGACAATCAACCATAAAGTGTCCGTATTTGCCGCATTTCTAGCAAGTACGTTGAGCCTTGGATTTTCCTTTTTCTTCATTCTTTCATTCACTTGAGTTGCTGCCTCTTCTTCTTCTCATCATGCGCTTGAATCTTTTCATGAAGAGCACCATCTCTTCATCATCCATATCTGTGCTTACATCGTCAGTGTCTTCTTATTCATGTCTCACGAGTCTCCTTCCCTTTCGGCTAGCAAGTTGCCTTGAGGGCGACCACCTTCTTCTTGGATGAGGTAAGTTCAGCTAAGTCATTGAAATATTTAGCTTCTTTCTCCATCATCTCGTGATTGATAATTTTGCCAAGGACTTCATCGGGGGTCATTTTGTGAAACCCTGGGCTTTCTCTTATCATGGAACACAAGGTGACATTCCGAGGAATAAATGCTCTTGTCATTCTCTTCACAACCTTATGATCAGTCCACTTCTTGCTTCCATAAGCACGGATCTTGTTGATGAGTGTCTTCAAGTGGTTGTACATATCTTGAGGAGTTTCACCATCTTCTATGGCAAATCTCCCCAATTCTCCTTCAAGCATTTCATTCCGCTTCTCGGACAGAGCGGTTCCCTTCATGAACAGTCTTGATGTATCCCAAATGTCTTTGCCAACTTCAAGTCCATCCACCTTGGTGAACTCTTCTCGGCTCAAGGATGAAGTGATCACCGCAACGGCTTGTGCATTGTGGTAATTGCTTGTTCTTGCTCCGGGGTGAGTTCATTGTCGGTGTCTGGGATATCTATACCTGTACAAACTATATGCCAAAGACTAGTATTAAGTGAGATAAGATGCATCTTCATATTATACTTGTCCATTGAGTAATCATTGCCGTCAAACTATGGAGGTCATCCAATGGGTATAGAAAGATAATAATTGTAGTTGTTAAGCTTCTCATAATTAAAAGGATACCGGGAGTAGTCTTGATGACTACCCCGTTTTGTATTTTCATACTCCTTCTTGCCCTTCTAGCTTAGAAGATTTTTCCTTAGAAGCGCCTTGAGTTCACGCACTTCTTCATCATCGTGTTCGTGCTCCTTGAGCACATCGAACACCTTGGAGTCTTGTTCGTCTCCAATGATGGGCATTTCTGAGATCACGTTGTTCTTGTCTGTGGCTATTTTCTCTCCGAGCGATGAGTCTCGTAAAAGGAGAGCCTTGCTTTGATACCAATTAAATGTGGCCTAGAGGGGGGTGAATAGGCGTTGAAAACTTTTTCTACGTCACTTAACAAACTCGTCAAATACAGGAGGGGCCGGACTAGTCCGGTATCGATACAGACTAGTACGATATGCTAGTTATACCGACAAAAAGATAAATTGTTTAATGTATTCTCCTCAAATGTTGTAGCAGCGGAATTAAAAAATTATCCTAACAACTTGTGTAAGTTTTAGGATGATTAATTTGAACGAGGAATACAAGATTAATATAAGTTGCAAGATTAATCAACCCTATGCCCTAGATGATGATGATGATGATTGCAGAAGTAAATAACAAGAACACAAGAGACAAGAATTTTTACCAAGGTTCGATCTCACCAAAAAGATATACTTCCTTGTTGAGGAGCCACACAGAGCCGGGTCTCAATCAACCCTTTAACTCTTCAAGTCACCACGAAGGCCAACTTGAGTTCCACTATCACGGGGGCAATCACCAAGTCGGTGGGGCAACCTCACACGTTGAGGGCTCCCACAAAATTACAGAGAGAAAAGCAATCAAACACACTCGAAAGATTTACAACAGATGCAGCAGTGTATAAGAGATGAAACCCCAAGAGCTTAGCAATGCGTAGAAGGCGATCTCCCTATCCCAAATCTGGATTCCCAAAAGATTTAACTTTTAAGGGCTCTAGATGTGTGGGGAGAGGTGTTTCTGTGCTCTTAGGACGAGTGGCGGCTCTAGGGTTCTTAGTCGTTCACTGTTGTGCACGATTATATGTTGTGGGGTCATGGATCACCTATTTATAGAGTTTCCAAAAAAGTTACCGTTAGGGATCCCGACTGCCGGACTAGTCCGCTCCGGGGACCGGACTAGTCCGGTGTGCTGTGGAAAATTTGCGTGAATTGTGCAGCACACCTGAAACCTTAATTTGTGTGAGGTGTATCGGACTTGTCCGGATTGGAACAGAAAGTTATCCGGAAGAGTCCGTGATGATTCTAGAGACTCAATCGGACTAGTCCGCAATAGGACAGACTTGTCCGGTGCAAGGTGATATGTGTTGAGTAAATATCAGAAAGTTGTACGGACTTGTCCGCAATTGTCCGGACTTGTCCGAGTGCGGTTATTAAGTTGAATGGACTGATCCGGTTCTGTTCCGGACTTGTCTGTGTGAGAACAATAAGTCGATCGGACTAGTCCGCTGGTAAACGGACTACTCCGGTGCTTCAGTGTATTGCTTAATTAATTGATTTTAGCTCTTACCCTCTTGCAAAAGTATAAGCTCTTGGGATGTGTCTCTCACACACATCCTATACATTGATATCTACTTTACGCTTCCTTGATCATTTGGGATTTTCCTTTTCTCACTGCTCATTTTCACCTTTTTTAATGCGCCATAAGTTGTAGTCTTAGTAGACCAACATTCATCTCAACGAATTCATTAGATCTCATTTGTTTATCATCGATCGTCCAAAACCCACAAGGGAATGCCTAGATGCACTTTCACCCACATACATCATGAAGGGGCTGAGTACATGATTGACTCCTAAACTTTGTTAGGAAGGCTCAGGCCAAATTTCACCCAAATCCAACCCTTTTTATGTACTTTTGGGTACAATCAGTAAAAGGCTAGTTTGAACTTAAATTCAAATTCAAACCCCTTTAATCCAATCAAACCAAAAGAGGGATTCATATTCACACTCAGCACATTTTTATGAGATCACACACCAATTTTCACTCCATTTGGAGTTGATCTTGTGTGAGATCTATGTGTGCTGATGACGATAAAAGTTTTGAATTCTACCAAAACACTCTTTTTGTCAAGGTCCGACTCTAGGTCCGAGCTCTGACAAGATCCGACGTAAGGTCCGACTTGCTATGGCTAGGTCCGACATGTGTTTGGTTAGTTCTGGCAGTAGGTCCGACTAGCTTTGGTAAGTTCCAGTCCTAGGTTCTACTAGCTTTGGTAAGCTCCGGCTCAAGGTCCGGTTAGCTTTGGCAAGGTCCAAAGCTAAATCGCAATGGTTCTGTTTTTACCATGCAAATGTTTCGAACTCGCTTTACATCTATGGAAAGATTGCTTAGTATTCTTTTACTAAGTTTTTGAAGTGTTATGGCTGTTTACGATGGTTAACATTTTGCTATGGTTTGCAACATGCTTATGTGAGGTGTTCACGTAAGGTGTTGTGGTTTTCGGAACTAACGTGAGTCAAGTCGCGGACTTGTGCTCGAAAGTACTGGTTGTTTATTCATGTGCAGATGTTGCTTGAGTTCAAGATATGGCTGGTGACGGGATCCATTGAACTAGTCTTAGGGAGAAGATGAGGTTCAACAACCAAGTTCGGGAGGAATTGTGGTTGAGTTGATCGGGAGGTCGCGCAACATGTTTGGATCAAGAAGAATGCATATGAAGGTATTGTGGACGTCGTTGGAAGGTGTTTGCACGTGTGCAAGGAGTGCATGGACGTGGCAACATGGTTCCAAGGCGTGATGAAGAGATGTGGACGTAAAGAATTGGTAGGAAATGTCCAACCGGCTGGATTATGGACTCAGGCTGCGGCTGAGTCAGTTCTTCACTCAAATATGGAAAGACTTGAGTTGGTTATAATAGGATTTCGTGTGGGACACAAAGTTGAGTTGTTTTAGGAATGTGGGATACATTCCTAAGGTGTTTTGAAGTCTTAGGATTGCTTCTATCTGCGTATAGAAGAGTCTTGAGCAGTTATGGAACGTTTCGATTCAGAAACTGAGTAGGACTAGAGTCCTAGTTTGAATTCACTACAGGAAAAACAATCATAGACGACGGCCAAATTTATTAACGACGGGGCCGTCGTCTTTAATGTTATTGACGACGGCTATATATAGCCGTCGTCAATAACTTAGTTATTGACGACTGCTAGATGAGAACAGTCGTCAATAAATTATTGACGACAGTGGCCATCGTCTTTAACTAAATTCGGGCCCACCCGAGGAGTTATTGACGACGGTAACCTAGTACCGTCGTTATTAAGTCCTTATTGACGACAGTTTCCTAGCACCGTCATCAATAACGGGGTATATAACCCGTGCGCGAGCCGGGAGGCGGCCAGTGCCGCCTCCCGACTCGCACCAGTCACCGCCGCCTCCCGACTCGCCACCACCCGTCCCCGCCACCGCCGCCGCCCGTCTCCGGCCGAGGTAAGTCCCCTCCCCCTCCCCTCCGGCCTCTCCCCGGCTACTAGTTTCGTATGTGGAGTAGGATCGATCGGAGTTGTTCTTTCGTTAGTTTGTGGTACTTGGAAGCTGGAACTGAGCTCGTGTGGTCAGCTAAATGCTGTTTCAATATAGGTCTGCCCAGCCAGTTCATACTGTGCACAATGAACCCTATTCCTTGCTGCTTCTGATTCAATCAACATTGATAACAATCCAAAGCACTGCTTGCTTGACTGTATTATTGTTGATTCTGTCGGTTCATTACCCGTGGTGCTCACTGCTCATAAAAGGAGGTGGCAACAGTTCAGTGGATCTGTAGAAACGCGAGCGAGAAGTGGAGTGGCTTCATCAGTAAAAACGATAGTACTTTAGAAAAAAAGAAACAAAAACGGACATACATTTGTTTTCAAAAAGAAGATTAAAAGGAAAGATATGGAAACAGGCCAGTACAAGTGCCCTATTTGCTTTGGATGGTAAACATCGATAGCAGCCCAACAAGTTTATCGGGCTGGGCACTGCAATTGATGAATGGGCCTGAACTGAACGACGGGTCCGTCTTGCGATATCCATTTTCTTAGTTTCGGCAGCTCCCAGCAGTAGAGCAAGGAGATAAAACTAGAAGCTCAGTAGGCACTGCAGCTACTCGCAGCTTGTCTTAATTTACTTGCTGTACTCTCCATGAGAGGATGATTAGCTACAAGAGGCAACACAACAGGTTTTCAAAATGATTGCATCACATTTAATCTTCTGTGGAATGGGTCGTTTGATATTTCTCTGCCCCAGCAGTTCGGCGCGGCAGCCATATCAGTTTCCAGGTGAAACTGAACTGTGAATAAAAGAAATGCCTGGATGATGATGAGGAGGAGGAGGATCGAGCTTGTTTTTTTACTGCAATGCCGCATCTGCCTGCCTGGCTGCCATTAGAGGCTGAAGAAGAAGAAAAAAAACCTTTCCCGTCATCAGAGCTGAGCAGATGCCGAATGCTTCCCGAAGTACAGAAACGTGTCGGCCCATGTATGACGGCCAGTAAAGTACTGCTGCTCCCACACTGCCGGTAATTGATGAGAGTGCAAGCACCACTGCCAGTGATTCGCTTATTGGGGGAAACGGTGATTAACTGCTGCACTGTCCGCATCCGCCATCAGGGGTGCATGGAACACGAACGCACTCGTCGCGCAGCAGCAGCAGCAGCAGCCCATCACCACTCTCATCTGCCTAGCTCGTCCTCCCCGGCCGGCAGGCCGGCAGCTTCTTCCCTTGGCTCAACTCAAGTTATACAGGCGGCCATTGGCTGCTGGGGATGCAAATTAAACTGATCACCTGCATGTGCATGTGCTCTCCTGCTTGTCAGGCCAGGCATTGTTGGAAAAGGATAGCTTAGGGGATTAAAAAAATATTCTCTGGATGTCTGAGACTTGGGTTGGGCATGCATGAGCTGTGGGTTGGTGTTTTTCAGGGTTCACACACACACGCCAAACCGCCACGTACGAGATGATTGAGCTGACCTGTCTGCCGCTCTAGCTAGGTGTGAGAGGCTGCACATGCTGCGGCCGGCTCCAGAGAGAACGGTTGGGTACGCGTTCAGTTGAGCTCATTTAGGCGAGGAAGAGATGTCCGGTAATTCATCCCGTTGCCCGATCGAAAGAATTGATCGAGAACTCCATACAGCGATTTCTTCGTCCCTAGCAACAAAACTTACTTTTGAAGTTTAAAAGAGAGAAAAAAAATAAAGACACCACCAGCACCAGACAGTTCCAATTCCTTTTAATAGAGAGCATGCATGCATTCATGAACCTACTAGCAAAGCTTTGGTTACTATAGCTGGACTCATATATGGGCTGATTGTGTTGAAGCAACCGGCCTTAGTTGATTAATTGTTTAATTAGCATTGTTATTAATTATTTTTTAAATAATACTTTGATTGATTGCGTGATTAGTTACTATATGTAAATAAATGGGTTTCGGCCCGGTCCGGCCTGACACGACCCATTTAGGGTCTGTCACGGCCCATTTATTGGTAATGTATTAGTCGAGACAGGCATGGAGGACGGCAAGCTCCCGCGTGTGGACGGCGGGCCTCGACGGTGCGGTTTCATATTTGACCCACTTACGACGGGGCATAACGTACGACGACTAACCCTAAAGGTGTCGTAAGATAATGGCAGGCCCCAGCGGGGCATAACTTAGGACGGTTGACCCACTTCTTTGTCTCTCTCTCGTTCTTTCCTTCTCTCTCGTTCTTTCCTCTCTCTCTTTTAAATGACTCAAAAATGAAATATTGACGTAAACCTATACAACATGCGTCACCCGTTTCGAACCGGCCCGTCTCACATGTGTTACGCATGTGAGGCATGTACATTCGGAATTGTCCCTTTTTGGACAGCCTGGGAGTGACCGAGGGGGCGTGGCTTGTGATGAGATGCGGGTTTAGATCTAGACGAGATTTTGATGGCATAACCCTATTGTTCTCTGCTGCACCATTTTCGGGCGTGCAGTGGAAAACAGCGGGGTTATGCTGCCAAAATTTCGTTCGGATCCAGACCACCCGTCTCGTCATGAGCACGCTCTGCTTGGTCACTCTTGGGTGGGTTTAGGACCTATCCTTTCCAATAGATGTAGGACCGTGACATAAATAAATTATAAAGTAACTATAATTTCCTTGACATTAAACTGCAGATTCAAACATGGGTGAGGATCGTAGTTGGATGTATACCAGTTGGAAGAACAGTTCTGGTGGTCACTCGGATGAGTGGTTCGCAAAGACAGATGCTTTTGTAGATCGAGCTTTTTCATTGTCAAATATCGATAATGTGCGGTGCCCATGTACGAAATGTCAAGGTGCAAAGTGTTGGGACAAAGTGAATTTGGCGTTTCACTTATGTCGATACGGTTTCATGCAAGATTATGAGGTGTGGACCTTTCACGGTGAGACATCTTCTCAACCCTTACAAGTTTCAGATGAGGATGACAACATGGGGGTCGATAGGATGGACGAGATGCTTGATGCCATAAATCCTGAATTGATGGAGGATCCTCCTACAACGGAGGTTGAAGCGTTTTTCACGCTTCTCAAAGCTTTATAAGAGCCGTTGCATGAACACACCGAAGTGACGCTCCTTACTTTCATGACTAGATTTATGGCCATTAAGTCTAAGTATTTCTTCTCCAATAACTGCTACAACGATCTCATCAAATTGATCAGCGATATCCTTCCACAACCACATAAAGTGCCTAAAGATATGTATCAGTCTAAGAAGTTGATTTCTGGTCTAGGTACGAAATATGAGCAGATTAATATGTGTCTAGACAATTGCATGCTTTTTTGGAGAGAGCATGCCAACGAGAACAAGTGCTTAAAATGTGGCAAAGCAAGATTTGTCGAAGTTGTTAATGATGACGGTTCAAAAGTAATGACTCAAGTCGCACAGAAGCAGCTTCGCTACTTGCCTGTCACACCTAGGTTCAAGCGTTTGTTTCTATCTAAAAAAACAGCTAGACACATGAGGTGGCATAAAGAAGGTGTACGTGAGAACAACAGCATGATGGTGCACCCGTCGGACGGTGAGGCATGGAAGGCGCTTGACCGCTTCGATCCAGATTTCGCCAATGATGCGAGAAATATTCGCTTTGGGTTGGCGACAGATGGCTTCTCACCGTTTAGTACAAACGCCACACCATACTCTTGTTGGCCCGTGTTCGCTATTCCGTACAACTTACCACCATCGCTTTGTATGAAGTATGAGTTCATGTTCCTATGCCTTATTGTACCTAGACCGGATCATCCTGGTTCATGACTGAACGTGATGATGCAGCCATTGATTGAAGAGATCAAAATGTTATGGACAGGAGTCAAAGCGTACGACTGTTATAGAAAACAGAAATTCAACCTTCGAGCTGCGTACTTGTGGTCTGTTCATGATTTTCCAGCTTACGGCATGTTTTCTGGCTGGAGCACTCATGGTCGATTGACATGTTCAATATGTGCTTCGGACACGGATTGTTTTCGTCTAAGTCATGGTGGCAAGATATGCTACTTTGATTGTCATAGACGTTGGTTACCGCCCAATCACGTGTTTAGGCAACAGAGAAATGCCTTCAGGAAGGGTACCATTGTAAAAAAGGGACCACCACAACGTCTGAACGGGTCGGAAATTGTTAAACAGCTCAACAATCTAGTGCCAGATGAAGGTCGTCCTGGATATTTTGTTGGTTACGGAGAGGATCACAATTGGACTCATATATGTGCACTATGGGAGTTACCGTATATGAAGTCTTTAATTCTAATGCATAACATTGATGTCATGCACCAGGAACGTAACATGGGCGAATGCATCATAAGCACAAGCTTGGATATGACGGGCAAAACAAAAGACAATATAAAAGCTCGAAAGGATTTGGCAGAGGTTTGTAACCGACCAAGTCTTGAGCTCTTCGAAGCTGGTGGCAAACCACGAGCTTCTTTCTGCCTTCGACCAAAATAAAAGAAAGAAGTCTTCAAGTGGTTGAAATAGTTAAAGTTCCCAGACGGTTATGCTGCTAGCCTGAGAAGAGCGGTTAATGTTAAGACTGGAAATCTTACTGGTTTGAAGAGCCATGATTGTCACATAATCATGGAATGACTTCTGCCGGTTATGTTTCGAGGCTATCTTGACAATGAGGTGTGGAAGGTGTTAGCAGAGCTTAGCTATTTTTATAGACAGCTTTGTGCTAAAGAAATCAAAAGGGAGATGATGGAGAAGTTGGAAAAAGAGATACCCGTGCTTTTATGTAAGATGGAAAAAGTATTTCCTCCAGGGTTCTTCAATCCAATGCAACACCTTCTAATCCATCTTATATATGAAGCTAAAGTAGGTGGCCCTGTTCAATATAGGTGGATGTACCACATTGAAAGAGCACTCAGATGTCTAAAACCGATGGTTCGTAATAGGGCAAGGGTTGAAGGATGCATCGCCGAAGCATTTACACTTCAGGAGATAGGATACTTTTCAAGTGTCTACTTTGCAGAAGAACACAATGTTAATGCATCGGTGTTACGGTACAATATGGCTGAAGCAACCTCTTGTAGCGAACTCTCACTTTTTCAAACGAGAGGAACCAATGTTTGTAGTGGCACGAGCTATGATGCTTCAGCAGATGAAAAGACAGCTGCTTTGTTATACATGTACGCTAACATAGATGGGATGGACAATTTTTTTCAGTAAGTGGTTGTTCAACATCTATACTAATTTGCATGGTGTGTTATACATCTACACTAATAATTCTGTTTTGTCCTTATTTAGTGAGTTCGATCGACAAAATTGGAAGTCTAAGCAGCAACCTACTAGCAAGCAAATACAAACAATGCGACACTATGGAGTAAAATGGAGGACCTAACTTCCAAACCTGGTTTCGAAATCATGTAACGTTTTCCTTGTCTTGTTCCTCTTAGTAATTATGTTCATAGAATAAAATAGTCTTCTTACTTCATATGTTGGACAGTGCAAGACACATGCCGGTGTTCATGAAGATTTGTGACAACTGTCCAACAGATCCATTAAAGTTAAACTCTTTGGTCGATATGATGTCAATGGGTCCCGATTCCGTTCAACTCAATTTGAAGCTCAACGTCCTCTAAGGGCAACATCAAACACCGGAGTTGTGACGAGGGCCGCCGATGCCGAAAGACGTGAAACTAATTTCTATGGGATCATAAACAAAATCCTAGAATTTAGTTTTGCCAGGAGTAAAGACCTTAAAGTAGTCTTCTTTGACTGCGATTGGTTTGATAATAACAATGGAACTCGACAAAACCAATTTGGCATGGTAGAAGTCAAACACAAGGACCGACTACGAGGCTACGACACCTTTGTCCTTGCACACCAAGTCGAACAAGTGTACTATCTACAATATCGATGCGAAAAACTTAGTGCATGGTGGGTTGTACAAAAGGTGAATCCTCGTGAGCGGTTATATACACCGGACAATACTGGTTACATTGATGAGGCAAATGTTGTTTACCAAGAAGAAGAGTTGCCGGATTCTTTTGTCGTTGAGCCTGGTCTACGACTCGATGAATTAGTTGGAGATGCACAAGTTGTACAAACTCATAATGTGAAAAAACAAAAACGGCGAACAACCATGACAAAAGATCGATGGTCCGGTTTACGAAGTAGAGTACATGATCGTGATACTGATGAATTTTGAAATTGAGTACAAGTATCGTTTCTTTCATCTCTTCTTTCGTCTTCTATATTTTCCTTTAAATTCATTATCAAATTTCCTTTCATCAGGATGTCGTCGAGCAGTAGACGACGGGGGATGCGGGGCTTTCTGCCCCCGAGAGCAGACTCCGTTTTCCAGGGCTGTCAGTCTGGCAATGGTAGACTGTCTCAGCTGTTGAGCCTCGACAGAGGCCAGGGGACACGAGAGCGGTCACGACAGGTAAAGAATATTAAATTACATAAATTATATAAATAACTTTCTTAAATCTATATTACCAATCTTCAAATTTTTAGGACGACTCTACGTCTAAGGAGACAGAGGCCAGGGGTCCTCTTCAGACACCACAGGTTTCGGAGCCTGTTACAAATTCTGCTTCGGATCCTCTTCAGGTTCCGGCACCGCAGGATTCAGACCCTGCTTCAGAGCCTTCCACAGAGCCTGATGTGGAGCCGGCTCCACAGCGGCGTTACAGAAGGAGCCACTACGTGGCTCCTCCTCCGGTTCCTGCACGTCCAGAAGATCGGGTCATTATTCGTCCGGTTGGCGATAGGTAAGTAAATCTATAACAAATCAATTTAGATATTTTAACACTTATATATGTACTAATTGAGAATCGTGTATTAGGTCTTGGGCCGATGACTCGTTCACGAATCAAGGACGCCACCGCCAGGTCAACGCTGTCCTGGGCCAGCTCATCCGTTGTCACTACCCCGGTCTAGTGAACGGACGGGCTGCTACGTCTTGGGACGATTACGCTACGGCCCAGGACATTACCTACGGCAACCACCAGGAGCATGTGTGGCATGAATTCATGGTAAGTAAACCGTCTATTCGTTAAATGCGAACCTATTATATGTTAAATACATTAACTTGTATATTTCTACTTGTAGAAATATTACCGTTTGGAGGACGAGGCCCAGCTGGATCACGCTCGCCTGGTCTTCAACAACAACGCTAGGAAGCTCCTGACGCAGTCGATTTCAACGGCTCGCATTCAGGCTACGAAGGCATACTATAAGTTGCATCCGGACGAGGGTGAGCCGGGGCAGTTTAGGGATGTGGCGGACAAGTACTTGACGGAGGCACAGTACGCAGAGGTAAATTCTTTATTTTACTTTGCTTGATTA
Source organism: Neostapfia colusana (assembly GCA_030760725.1). Taxonomy (NCBI): domain Eukaryota; kingdom Viridiplantae; phylum Streptophyta; class Magnoliopsida; order Poales; family Poaceae; genus Neostapfia; species Neostapfia colusana. The sequence goes on from JASWHV010000003.1 coordinate 40,801,187, forward strand.
TCCAATTTTCATCATTGTTTTCATCCAACAACAAATGTGTGCAGGTCAGCGTACCGTGGCTTGAGTCCTGTCCGGACGCCTACAGTTCCCTATGTGCTCGTTGGGCGAGCCAGGGCTTCCAAGGCGTGTCGATGACCCGCCGACAGAGTCAAGGGACGGACGGGAAACAGCGTCTTGGTAAGGACGGCTATGTACGCCTTGGTAAACGGATGGTAAGTGATACTCGAATTATATTCTAGTTAATTTATATCGCTATCATTGTGCTAACACGTATCTATAGGAGCGCGAGATCGGTCAGGAGCCGACCGCTATCCAGGTGTGGAGGAGGGGTCACATGGGATGTGACCCCTCGCAGCCTGAACAGCTGTCTTCTCAGACAGCGATGGAGACGTTGGTGAGTTCTTTAGTTGACTTAATTGTATTCTCTTTAAAACTTCTGATGACTTTAATTTTCTGTATTTTCAGGAAAAGTATGGGGAGGAGGTGCGGAGGCTTCGAGGCGACGATTATGATTGGCAGAACTCGCCAATCGTACCTGAAGCTGCCTATGCAAGCGGTGGCGGTAAACCTCACGACCGGTGAGTTCTGTTGTTTTTCATTTACTTTAATGAACTTCGAGACACAAAACTTTCATACTCTTACTTCGTTGTGTAGGTTGGCCATCTTCGATGGAGTAGTAGACTCGAGGGAGGCGCGGTCTTACTCAAGGGCCTCTACATCGCAGGGTGGATCCAGCAGGCGTGGCAGCCGTGATCTGGAGCTCTAGAGTGTCCAGGAGGAGCTCCAGAGGACGCAGGAAGCGCTGAGGCACGCGAACGAGAGGCAGGCAGCCGAGCCCCGGGCTAGGGACGAGTATCAACACTCGTACATGCTACAGCTGCAAGCTGCCATGCAGGTAAGTTCGGATCATTGTACTCAACGTTTCTAATATATAAATGACATGTATAATAATTTACTTCATATTTGCAGGCTATGGCCACAGGACAGCCCGTTGTCATTCCTCAGTGGGCGCCGCCACCGATACAGCTACCACAGGGCCGACGTCAGGAGCACAGGTACAAAATTTCTCATAATAGCTGCAACTAGTTAAACTTGCTCAAATTTAGTTGAATTTGATCAAACTTACTTAAACTTAGAGAAAACTAGTTAAACATCCTCAAACTGAGTAAAATATGGTACAACTTACTCAACTATTGTCAAATATGACCAAACTTACTCAAACATAGCCAAAACTATTTGAACTAGCTCAAACACAAACACTACTAGCCCATACTTCTCAAACTTAGTAAAATATGAGCAAACTTACTCAAACATAGCCAAATCAGGCTAACTTGCTCAATTCTAACTTGTAATGAGTTTATTTAATCATATACACATTTGTGAACTTCTAATTTGTCTAACTATACATGTACATCATAGGGATCAGTGACGCGGGCTCAGGAAACTCCATCCCCTCAGCAACCAGCGTTTGGACGAGCGCACGACGACTTCCTGGACTCCGGTGGCAGCGGTCGGGGTAGCGTAGGGTAGTGTGGCGTGCGTATAGTGTTTTTATGCCTGCCTGTGATGTATATTTCGATTGCCTGTGATCTGGCCATCGAGCCAGGGCAGGATTTTCTGTTTTTTTAAAAATAAATTGGAAAGCTTATTGACGACGGTTTCTGGTACTTGGCCGTCGTCAATAAGCCATTAGTATTGACGACGGCCAGGTACCAGAAACTGTCATCAATAAGCAATTGTTATTGAAGACGGCCGAGTGGAAACCATCGTCAATAAGCCATGGTTACTGACGACGGTTGAAATCCTGGCCGTCATCAATAAGCTTATTGACGACAGCCTGATTTAGCTGTCATCAATAAGCCATTGTTATTGACGACGGCCAGGTACCAGAAACCGTCTTCAATAAGCCATTGTTACTGACGACGGTTCATATCCTAGCTGTCGTCAATAAGTTTATTGACGACAGCTAGATTTAGCTGTCGTCAATAAGATTATTGACGACGGTTACCGTCGTCAATAAATTTATTGACGACTAATAATTGACGACTGCCAAAAACCGTCGTCTATAAAGTTTTACCGTCGTCAATAACTTATTGACGACGGTAGTGTTCTTATTGACGACGGTTTCCGGCCGTCGTCATTTTCCGGATTCCTGTAGTGATTGGGTTGGCCTCCGGGCTGGTTATATAAGTAAGGGAGGCCAGAGCTTGTGTAAAGATGACCTTGGGCTTTTCCTCTTATGCTTTGATCAATAAAATTTGTAATTTAGAGGAGCTTTTGTTCCTTGTTCATCCGACAGTGCTTCGGTGTTTTGATCATAACTCGGGTTTTACAGATCCAATTAATGTGATTCTTTTAGGTGTCTTCACAACTTGATTATCTATCATCTATGAAAATTTCACGGTAATCGGATTTGTAGTTTCTGATCTACACGAGTTTCTTTGCAGTGTTGCAGATCTGGTTTTTACTCGAGTAGAACAGATTAACCCTCGTTTGATCTTTCGATTATAACTTGAGTTTTTCTTCATGGATTTCCGTGATTCTTGTTGTCGTGTCTTTGTGACTTGATTCTCTATAATATATACCACTTTTGTCACGGTTTAACTTGTTTATATCAGTCACATACACGGTTTCTTTAACAGATCAATTTTCTGCCGAGGGGGTTTTTGTTGCTTCCGATAAAAAGTTTAAATCTACCATTCACCCCCCTATGGTAGCTTTTCACGTGCTCTTCGATCCTTCAATTTGTATCAGAGCCATGGTGCTCTAATCTTTGTGATTTGCACGTGTTTTGACTAATCATCATGGAGAAATAATCCGCAAAACCTTGTGTGTTCAGCGGCATTGATTCTCAGGTTTGGAAGGCACGTATGGAGGCTTTCATCCAGGCGCAAGACTTCGCAATATGGGAAAAGGTGTACAATACTTATGACGTGCCGCCAAATGATCAAGTCATGGCTACGAACATGAGAGATGTCGACAACAACAAAGCACGGAACTTGATCATAAAAGGATTACCTCAAAGTGACTTCGACCGTGTTGCACACCTCCGATCTGCATACGATGTGTGGAAAGCACTTTGTGACTACCACGAAGGATCCAACAAGATCAAGGAGGTAAGACAAGATATGTTCAAGAAAGAATACATGCGCTTCGAGATGCAACCTGGTGAGTCAATCGATGACCTCTTTGCTCGCTTCAATAAAATTCTCAGCAACTTGCGTAGTGTCAACGTTAATTTTTCAGATGCTGAAAATGCTAGGCAATTACTAAGTGCATTAGACATGTCAATTTGGGAGATGAAAGTTACATCTATTCGTGAATCTACTATCATGAGTACACTTACATTAGATGTGCTATATTCTAAGTTAAAAACTCATGAAATTGACATAATATCACGTAAGAACCCCAACAAGTCTCTTGCATTTGTTTCACAATGTGACATGCCTAGCTCTAGTCAATCTTCATCTTGTGGTACACTTTCTTTGTTGTCCTCTCTAACCCTTGAACAGATTGAAGAATTTCCAGAGGAAGAACTTGCACTCGTCTCTACTCGGTTCTCAAAAGCATTGCAAAATGTGAGAACTAGAAGAAGAAGTGTCGGACCTCAACGATGCTTCGAATGTGGTAAGACAGGACATTTTTATACGGACTGCCCTAACCTTTCAGGTCCTACTTCCTGTGATGAAAAGCAAACTAGGACGAAGCACTCCTCTACAAACGATAAGAAAAAGAAGAAGCATTTTATAGGACGCCAATTGGTAAATAGTTTTATCTCCGCACTTCAAGAACTTGGCTCGAGCGATGTGGACATCAGAAGTGATGAAGATGAAGATGATTTGGCAAACTTATGCTTCATGGCGGGCAAGTCAAGTTCAAGTATGGAGGAGGCAGAACACAACAGCGACAATGAAGAGTTATGTCCTACATGCGAAGAAATGTGTGATGCTATTTCTCGTGCCACTGTTATAGTTAAGAAAAAAGACAAAAAGCTTAGGGATAATGCTGTTAAAATTTAGTCACTACAATCTGAAATGAATCGTTTGAAATCTTTGATTCCTAGTGATGATTCTTGTTCCTCATGTGATTTAATACATGAACAATTGTCCTCTCTAAGAAGTGCACATACCTCCACACTTGATAAACTTGAGTTAGAGATTGAAAACAACAGAGAGCTTGCTGCACTTAATGATAAATACTTGAAAGATGCTTGTTGTTCTACAATTGATTTGCATTGTTCTACTTGTGATGATCTTAATAAGAAACTACAAGATGCTATGAATGAAATTTCTATATTGAACAATGCTTTACGTTCTCATGAAGTTAAGTATTGTTCCAATTGCAAACTAAAAAGAAAAACTTCATGTCAAAACTTACTAGACTTGTCTAAGAAACTGTCACACCCGGTTTTTCCGATGAACAACCAAGTGAATATCACATGTATGCCAGGATCATTTTCTCATACATGTGATGACAAATAGTGAAGCATCATTTATTACAAGCCAGGGGTCGAATATAAATAAGTCTTACATCGCAAATGTCTCGATGGACAATAATAAGTTCATCACAAGTAAATAAACTAGCAGCGGAATAATTATTCTTGAGGGCTCCGTCACAGGCGTTGCCCGGGGGTCTCCATGAACCTAGAAACCTTCTTCGGGTGCAAAGGCTTGGTCATTATACACCACCTAATTATCTTGACCTGAGCAGCAATATAAACCAACAAATATGCAAGGTTGAGTACCAATGGTACTCAGCAAGTGTGGGAAAATTATATCATGCATGGCTAGAACAAGGAGAGGTTAAACTCATGGTTAAAGCACTACGCAATTAATACCTATCACCTTAGCTTATTAAGCACCTACATTACTACACAGGTGAAATGGTCCCAATCTCCCATCCCATCATCATAATCCAATGACCATAACATCATTTCCAATGTTAAGCTCCCCGCTTAACATCCACAACTTCCAAAACCATCAATCGTCTAATCATGAATAAGTCCAAGCCGCTCTTGACCGTGAGCACGGCTGTCATGACAGTTTTGACTCTGCAGAGTTTGTACCACTGTACCCACATGTAGTGATTTCATCCCCCGTTGCCGGGTGGACTAAAAGAACCTCCATTATGCCAGTGGCTACGATCCACATTCACACTTTCCAGGTGTGTAGCCAGGAGATCACTACGAAGCCTTTACAAAGGGATTCCCGACGAGCATGGGCCCACTGAGGTTTCACCCCTAACAGCATACAAGAGGCTCCAACCCCGCTGCAGTGGCCCCCTCTTGAGCCTTGCGGTTCATATGGTAGTCCAGCTGACACCCATTCCCCACACCATCCAACACACCCATACTATGCCGGAGATACACCTAATTAATTGGCCAAGCTGCCCCATCTCAGCATGTGGTTGGCACTGTAAAGCCAGGTTACATGCTCCATGAACCGGTCCTTAGGATCTAGGCAAGTACTAAACACAAACCATAGTCTCGTGCACCCAGCACACAACCAAAACATCCAACTTGCCTTGATCCCTACCTCTACATAACTCACAATATCTCATTCAAGAGTATGGTAAAATAAACTGAAGATCTCATGTCCCAAATATTTCATTCTAAGCATGGCTAAGCATATGCATAATAATAAATTACATGGTAAGATAAATCCCAACCCAAGCTTCAAGGAAACAAGTTAATGCAATTCTAGGGAAACTTCCTAGCATGGGTTTCATATTTCATTTGACAATGCAAATAATTCTAGCTACACATCCTACCATAGGATCAAAGTGGTCAAGGACACTTGCCTCCTTCTTGCTGCTCTTGAAATGGGTAGTCCTGGTCTTGGAAAGGAATAACTTGCTCTTGAGCAGGTTCTACATCATACCATCACACATAGCAAAAGAAAAACAACAATCCGTAAGACATAGTTCACACTTCTACTTCATAAAAACCACACATTCATATTTTATGAAAGTCATTCACCATTACATGTGTTGTGGTTACTCTATGTGTGTTGATTTGTGGCTTGCATGCACTTTTAATCATGTGTATATGATTCCTACTTTTGTGTTCACATTTATACTTACATACTATATATATGAGTTTCCAATTTAAATAAATTCCTTATATTCAATTACTACACCTTTTAGCTACCAAGTATGCATGAAAGGTATTTTCCTTCTCCATATGTGTCTTCAGAATTTCTACCAACCCTAAACTGAATTCTTTGGATTTTAGAACTCCATTTATCATTTACTAGTTGCTATATTTTCAGATTTATTTCCTATGCCTAAATGTGAACTTTATTATGAAAATAACAAGACACATCATCTAAACAGAATAGGTTTTGATCTAAAATATTTACTAATATATTTTTGACCTTTTCCTCTGATGTAAACTATTTTACATTTATTTTCCTAATTTTCAGAACTATTCTTCACTTAAAAATGTGTCCCTATAACTAATAAATGTGAATAATAAATTAAACAGATTCATTTCAGCCCAAAATCTATTTTTATCTCACTCCAAAGTTTTCTAAGTACTTGAGAAAGTTTTTAATTTAATTTTGACAATATGTTTGTCCCACTTTTTAAATTTTAAATACTAGTCACATATTCAATTTCCTAGATCAAATATCAAACAGGGTTTAAAAGGTAAACTCACCCCACTACAGGGTCTATAATATTATTTTAAGAATTCTCAGGGGTCTAGCTACACATAACAGAGGAGTTTTTCCATATTTTTATTAAGTCCAGGGGCTAAAACTGATTTTTAAATGAATTTACATGATTTTCTGAAGTTCCAGGGGCTAGATCAGAAGTTTCTGGGGCTAGCTCTAATTTCCCGAGAACCCCAAGTGGTAGCACGTAAGATTTCCAGTCTTTATAACGCGGGGCTGACGTGGACCGTCCAATTTCAAACCGACGGCTGAGATTATAACGTCGAACCGGTACGCGGGGTTTTAAACCCTACCATGCGATTTAAAATAAACGACGCACAAGCGGCCACGTCGCTCTAATTGAACGCGGGCGGCGCTGCCGGCGGCGCACGGCGGCGGGAAGCGGCGATCTCGCCGGAGACTTTCGGATCTTCGAGAATTCCTCCTAGAACTGTGATCTTATGGTATAGATCGGTACAGGGGAGGTCGGGGATCTCACCTCGGGGGTTTTCTTGAGCTCGGAGGTCCTGGAAGGTGATCGGCGACGAGGTCCGAGGCAAAACTACGGCGAAACTCGTCGGTGCTGTGTTTACACCGCAAGTCACCGTGTTTTCTGCACCTGCAAGGTTCCCCGGAGGCGGTGGATCAAGACCAGCGAGTTAGATCGGAAATTCCGAGCTTAGATCGGCCAGAATTCGCCGGAGAAGTCTCGGTTCTCCCCGGAGGAAAAATCGGCGATCGCGTGGGAAAAACAGAACGAGGCCGGGGTTTTTATAGACGGGGGAGGGCGGCGGGGTGGTTTAGATCATGTCCGCGTCGCCTACGAACAGAATTCAGCGGGGATACGCCGAAATCCCGATCGGTTTTGATTCGGGTGCGAGGGAGTCCGGCGCGGCGCGAGGTAGACGACGATCGGCTGGGCCCCGCCTGTCAGTGTGAGGAAGCAGCGCGCGCGGCTGCGGGCTGGCGCGGGGGCTGGGTAGGCCGGCTGGTGGGTTTCGGCCCACTGGCCGGTTTTTTTCTGTTTTCTCTTTTTCTTTTGCTATTTCTTTTCTGATTTGAGTTTAATTTGAATTCCAGTTTGAATTTGAATTTTTGCAAAACATGCAACACGTCCAAAAATTTTTAAATTCCCCTCTTAACAAGATTTAGGGTTTTGAATGAAAATTTTGGGGTGTTACAGCTCTACCCCCCTTAAAAGAAATCTCGTCCTCGAGATTGGTGTTTCTAAGAAAACAATTCCGGAAATTGTGCCTTGAGCTCATCTTCCCGCTCCCAGGTGGCTTCCTCTTCTGAGTGATGCTTCCACTGCACCTTGCACATCCGGATTCTTTTATTTCTGGTGAGGCGTTCCATTGTCTCCAAAATCTTGTATGGTTGCTCGGCATAAGACAAATTCTCAGCTACGTCCACTTCATTCATGGGTAACACCTCTTCAGGCGTCCTCAGGCATTTCTTGAGTTGTGACACATGGAATACATCGTGCACATCCGATAGACGAGCCGGTAATTCTAGTTGATACGCCACTTCGCCTTTCCTCTCCAAAACTTGAAAGGGTCCGATGTATCGAGGTGACAACTTCCCTTTCACCTTGAACCGACGAAGTCCTCTGATAGGGGACACCTTGAGATAGACATAGTCCCCCACGTTGAAAACGAGCTCTCTTCTTCGCACATCGGCATAGCTCATTTGGCGTGTCTGTGCTATCCTCAAGTTATTGCGAATTTCCCTCACCTTGGCCTCGGCTTCTTGTAGTACTTCGGGACCAAACACTTTACTTTCCCCTGTTTGGTTCCAAAATAGGGGAGTTCTGCACTTCCTCCCGTACAAGGCTTCAAACGGTGACATCTTCATACTATCTTGATAGCTGTTGTTATAGGAAAACTCCGCATACGGTAAGTTCTTGTCCCAACTCCTATTGTTTTTGAGTGCACATGCCCTTAGCATATCTTCAAGGATCTGTTTGGTTCTTTCCGTCTGCCCATCAGTTTGGGGATGATAGGCAGAACTAAAGTTCAGATGGGTTCCCATGGTTTCGTGCAACTTCTGCCAGAACCTTGAGGTGAACTGTGTCCCTCGATCCGACACAATCTTCTTTGGCACTCCATGGTAACACATGATCCTTGACATGTACAGCTCTGCCAATTTGGATCCGCTGTAGCTTTCTTTCACGGGGATGAAATGAGCTACCTTGGTTAGCCTATCAACGATGACCCATATCGAATCATATCCTGATTGGGTCCTAGGCAATCCCACGATGAAATCCATGCTAATTTCTTCCCATTTCCATTCAGGCACTTTGAGTGGTTGCAATAATCCCGCGGGTCGTTGATGTTCTCCTTTCACCAACTGACATGTGTCACATAGGGCAACATGTTCCGCAACATCTCGCTTCATGCCATACCACCAATACCTGCTCTTGAGGTCCTGGTACATTTTCGTACTCCCAGGATGAATGGAATAGTTGGAATCATGAGCCTCCTTCAAAATCAATTCACGGATCTCCTTTACTTCTGGCACACAGATTCTTTTCCCGTGCCACACCGTTCCTTGTTCATCCTCTCTAAAACCCGGAGCTTTATTTTCGTTGATGAGTTGTCTGATCTCTTGTATCTTCTCGTCTTTCTTTTGACCCTCGCGGATGTCTCGCTCTAGTGTGGAGTCCACTTCCATGGCGATAGCATCACCACTATTCACTAGGCATAGATTGAGCCTTATAACCTCGTCCTTCAATTCTGCAGGCATGTCCTTCAAGCTCAACTTATTGACCTGCACTTTCCGACTCAAAGCATCGGCCACGACGTTTGCTTTCCCGGGATGATAGTTGATGCCCACATCAAAGTCATTGATTAGCTCTAACCATCTCCTTTGTCTGAGGTTGAGGTCTGGCTGTGTGAAAATGTACTTCAAACTCTTATGATCCGTATATATCTCGGTCCTCTTCCCCATCAAATAGTTCCGCCAAATTTTCAACACGTGTACCACTGCGGCTAGTTCTAGGTCATGTGTAGGATAGTTCTTCTCGTGCTTCCGGAGCTGTCGGGATGCATAAGCCACGACGTGCCCTTCTTACATGAGAACACATCCCAACCCGTTTCCAGAGGCATCGCAGTACACCGTAAAGCTCTTTTGCATATCTGGCATAACCAGCACTGGGGCTGTTGTCAATCTTTCCTTTAACTCCTGAAAACTCTTCTCGCACTGCGGCGTCCATGTGAATGTGATTCCCTTCTCCAACAGTTTAGTGAGAGGTCTCGAGATTTGGAGAATCCTTCAATAAACCGTCGATAGTATCCCCGACATTTTCAGGGGTCTTCCACTTTTGTATATCTTCGATTTTGGCAGGATCAATGGAGATTCCTCCCTCCGAGATTATATATCCTAAGAAGGAAACTTTCTTCAGCCAAAACTCACACTTGCTCAACTTGGCATACAGTTGGTGTTCTCTTAGCCTCTGCAACACCAATCTTAGATGTTTCCCATGTTCTTCTTCATCTTTGGAGAAGACGAGAATGTCATCTATGAAAACCACCACAAATTTGTCCAGATATTCCATAAATACCTTGTTCATGAGATACATGAAGTATGCCGGGGCATTAGTTAGCCCGAAAGGCATGACGGTGTATTCATACAGTCCGTACCGAGATACGAAAGCTGTCTTGGGAATATCAGATTGCCTTATCTTGAGTTGGTGGTATCCCGACCTGAGATCAATTTTCGAGAACACACAAGCTCCCCTCAACTGATCAAACAAGTCTTCAATGCGAGGTAATGGGTACTTGTTCTTGATGGTTACCTCATTCAAAGCACGGTAATCCACGCATAACCTTTGGGTTCCGTCCTTCTTGGGCACAAATATCACCGGAGCTCCCCAGGGTGAGGAACTAGGGCGAATATACCCCTTTTCCGTCAGTTCTCTCAAATGATCCTTGAGTTCTTCCAGCTGCTTGGAGTCCATCCGATAAGGTCTCTTGTATATCGGGGCTGTTCCAGGCACTAGCTCAATTGCAAATTCCACTTCACGATCGGGAGGCATACCTGGCAATTCTTCAGGAAAAACATCTGGATATTCCCGGATAATCCTGATCTCCTCCACTTTCACCTCAACTTGATTTAATTTAATGTCCCTCCTAGGCTCTTGTACTGTTATAAACTTTACTCTTGTGCCGCTAGGGTGAGTTAGTTCCACCGTTCTGGTCGAACAATGGATGATTCCCTTATGTTTTGTCAGCCAATCCATACCCACGATAATATCTATCCCTTGTGAATCTATCACTATGAGGTTAGCAGTAAATACCACCCCAGTAATGTCTAGATTCACCTTGGGACACACTTGTCTTGTCTTTATTTCTCCACCTGGAGAGTTTACTGCTAGCATATAATTCATTTGTTTTGTTGCTAGATCATGCTTCTTAACAAACCCTTTTGCAATGAACGAGTGGGTAGCACCAGAATCAAACAGCAGGGTTGCAATGTGTAAATTGGCAGGAAACTTACCAACTACCACGTCGGGTGCCTCTTGTGCTTCCTCCATAGTGACGTGGTTCACCCGTCCTCTCATAACATTCTGCTGTTGTGGCTGCGTGGGCTTCTTCTTTGCGCACTTATGGGCATAGTGCCCCACTTCACCACAGCTAAAACATTGCACCCCAACCTTAGGTGCCTGGCCTTTATTGTCTTGGGGTTGGTTCGGGGGTCCTTGCACTGCTGGTCGAGGTGGATATGCAGGGCGAGGCTGTTGTACAAACTGACGTTGTGGCTGTGCTGCTGCTGCCGGAGGCCTGTAGTTCGGGTTGTACCCTCTTGGTGCTGAGTAGGGTACCGCAGCACGGTTCGTCTTCCCTGCAGGTTGCTGCATCAGACGTGGGCGGGTGTTGCTCCCTGTGGCTTGATGTGACCACCCGGCCTTCCTCTTATTCTCAGTTTCCAAGGCCTTTAGCTTCCTTTCTACCACAAATGCTCTGTCCACCATCTTTTGGAAGCTTTCATACTCATTTGAGGACATTGCACACTGCATCTCTGCGGTAAGTCCCTCCACGAAACAATCTTGTTTCTGCTCATCAGTCTCTATGTCCCGTGGGGCATAACGGGATAGTTCAGTAAATTTAGTGAGGTATTCCCTCACCGTCATGTTTCCCTGCTGCAGTCCCAAAAACTCCTTCCTCTTGTTTTTGAGTTCACCTCTTGGGATGTAATGGTTGCGGAAGCTACGCTTGAACTCTTCCCAAGTGATGTTCTCAGGGTCATGATGGGCAGCCACGTAGGCAGTCCACCAATCAGCAGCAGGTCCATGCAATTGATGAGAGGCAAACAGCACCCTCTCGCACCCTTGGCACTGTATGATCCTCATCTTACTTTCAATGGTCTTCAGCCAATCATCTGCCTCCAGAGGTTCAGCAGCACTTACGAACTTTGGAGGTTGAGTTCCTAGAAACTCACTCAACCTTGGTTGGCGTGGTGCAGCTTGTGGAGGTGGAACTTGATGCAAGTTGGCCACCACTTGAGTCAAGTTCTGGATGAGCTGATTTTGATTCTCCAGCATTTGGTGGAGGGGATCAACTCCTTCACGGCGACCACCCCGGTCCTGGCCTGCAGAAAGATGAGGGTTGCATGCCTCATCGTTGTTGTTGGCGGGGTTGGCAGCACGTCCTTTTCCTCTTCCGGCCATCTGGCAGAATCAACCAATGTTAATTTGAAAGCATGTAGTATCATCTTACTACTTTCATTTGTTTGTACTTTGAAGTGTTGAGGCTTTGTTATACTTTTCTGAGGGTTCATTTCTCACACAAAAATAAATGCAATATTATTTCACGTGGATTCTCACACCAAAGCAAAACAATCTAAAGACGAGGCTGTGGACAATTGCTCATGGCTTCCACAACTCACGTCACACACCAAGCATTAACACACCTTTAACTTAACGTAACGACTCGACTATTCGACATCTTGCTAACTAAGGGAAGATCTCTACACTACTCGTTTTCTTGAGCTGGCTCCTCGGGATCTTCCTCATCATTTCGGCTGCCTTCTGACTCTGCTTTGGGTGGGGAGGCTGCTGGTGGAGAAGTGCGACGACGCCTTATCGCCCAACGATCTAGGGAGTCAGGAGTCCATGTATCATTCGCGGTGACACACAGTTCATTCCCATCTCCTCTTTCTCTCGCCCTCAGGCAGGCTCGCAGCAACGCCTCCGTTTCCTTCAGGGTGTCCCGAACATCCTGAAGCTCTTGCTGACACTCCTGCAGTCGAGTGCTAAGCATAGCAGCATCCTCCAAACACGAGTCCATGTGCTCATGGGAAGTCCTTTGCTGCACTGGCGGGTACTTATACTCCGTTGTACCACTCTCACGCTGGAGGACATACATGTACTCAGTCCTGTCCAGGTGGCGACGATAGATGTGACTCTGGCAGGTGATGGCCTCCCAGGTCACATCCTTCTCCGCATCGACCTGTGTCGCTCGACAAGCTGGAGAGTGGTGGATCTTAAGCAGCTGATTTTCGTGTATAATCCTCATCTCTGAAATCCATTCTTCCCTCTTTTCACGGATGGTCCTGGTGGAGTTATAGTGGATGATTAGCTTGCCCGTATTGCCGGCGGCTTCGAGCATATGTCGAAGATGGCGCAACAAGCCTCCTACTGCCAATCCGTAGGAAAGGTACGCCACCGGACGGCTCTCCTCTATCTAGGCAAGGGCAACTACGGGAACTCTCCCTCCTGTGGACTTGCGAGCGGTGCGAATCATGCGAACCATCTAAAACAAAAAGAATTTAAAATTTGGTTAGATAAACTCTCAAACAAAAATCCTATTTTGAATGAAAGTTGGGGTAAGATGAAGAAAGTGACTCATTAAATAACACTTTTCAACACACACCTTAAAAAATAGTTTTTAAGAAAGTAGGGCACTTAAATACGTCCATTTCTACCTAGGTCCACGTTCCTACGGGCAACCTTGGCTCTGATACCACCTCTGTCACACCCGGTTTTTCCGAAGAACAACCAAGTGAATATCACATGTATGCCAGGATCATTTTCTCATACATGTGATGACAAATAGTGAAGCATCATTTATTACAAGCCAGGGGTCGAATATAAATAAGTCTTACATCGCAAATGTCTCGATGGACAATAATAAGTTCATCACAAGTAAATAAACTAGCAGCGGAATAATTATTCTTGAGGGCTCCGTCACAGGCGTTGCCCGGGGGTCTCCATGAACCTAGAAACATTCTTCGGGTGCAAAGGCTTGGTCATTATACACCACCTCATTATCTTGACCTGAGCAGCAATATAAACCAACAAATATGCAAGGTTGAGTACCAATGGTACTCAGCAAGTGTGGGAAAATTATATCATGCATGGCTAGAACAAGGAGAGGTTAAACTCATGGTTAAAGCACTACGCAATTAATACCTATCACCTTAGCTTATTAAGCACCTACATTACTACACAGGTGAAATGGTCCCAATCTCCCATCCCATCATCATAATCCAATGACCATAACATCATTTCCAATGTTAAGCTCCCCGCTTAACATCCACAACTTCCAAAACCATCAATCCTCTAATCATGAATAAGTCCAAACCGCTCTTGACCGTGAGCACGGCTGTCATGACAGTTTTGACTCTGCAGAGTTTGTACCACTGTACCCACATGTAGTGATTTCTTCCCCCGTTGTCGGGTGGACTAAAAGAACCTCCATTATGCCAGTGGCTACGATCCGCATTCACACTTTCCAGGTGTGTAGCCAGGAGATCACTACGAAGCCTTTACAAAGGGATTCCCGACGAGCATGGGCCCACTGAGGTTTCACCCCTAACAGCATACATGAGGCTCCAACCCCGCTGCAGTGGCCCCCTCTTGAGCCTTGCGGTTCATATGGTAGTCCAGCTGACACCCATTCCCCACACCATCCAACACACCCATACTATGCCGGAGATACACCTAATTAATTGGCCAAGCTGCCCCATCTCAGCATGTGGTTGGCACTGTAAAGCCAGGTTACATGCTCCATGAACCGGTCCTTAGGATCTAGGCAAGTACTAAACACAAACCAGAGTCTCGTGCACCCAGCACACAACCAAAACATCCAACTTGCCTTGATCCCTACCTCTACATAACTCACAATATCTCATTCAAGAGTATGGTAAAATAAACTGAAGATCTCATGTCCCAAATATTTCATTCTAAGCATGGCTAAGCATATGCATAATAATAAATTACATGGTAAGATAAATCCCAACCCAAGCTTCAAGGAAACAAGTTAATGCAATTCTAGGGAAACTTCCTAGCATGGGTTTCATATTTCATTTGACAATGCAAATAATTCTAGCTACACATCCTACCATAGGATCAAAGTGGTCAAGGACACTTGCCTCCTTCTTGCTGCTCTTGAAATGGGTAGTCCTGGTCTTGGAAAGGAATAACTTGCTCTTGAGCAGGTTCTACATCATACCATCACACATAGCAAAAGAAAAACAACAATCCGTAAGACATAGTTCACACTTCTACTTCATAAAAACCACACATTCATATTTTATGAAAGTCATTCACCATTACATGTGTTGTGGTTACTCTATGTGTGTTGATTTGTGGCTTGCATGCACTTTTAATCATGTGTATATGATTCCTACTTTTGTGTTCACATTTATACTTACATACTATATATATGAGTTTCCAATTTAAATAAATTCCTTATATTCAATTACTACACCTTTTAGCTACCAAGTATGCATGAAAGGTATTTTCCTTCTCCATATGTGTCTTCAGAATTTCTACCAACCCTAAACTGAATTCTTTGGATTTTAGAACTCCATTTATCATTTACTAGTTGCTATATTTTCAGATTTATTTCCTATGCCTAAATGTGAACTTTATTATGAAAATAACAAGACACATCATCTAAACAGAATAGGTTTTGATCTAAAATATTTACTAATATATTTTTGACCTTTTCCTCTGATGTAAACTATTTTACATTTATTTTCCTAATTTTCAGAACTATTCTTCACTTAAAAATGTGTCCCTATAACTAATAAATGTGAATAATAAATTAAACAGATTCATTTCAGCCCAAAATCTATTTTTATCTCACTCCAAAGTTTTCTAAGTACTTGAGAAAGTTTTTAATTTAATTTTGACAATATGTTTGTCCCACTTTTTAAATTTTAAATACTAGTCACATATTCAATTTCCTAGATCAAATATCAAACAGGGTTTAAAAGGTAAACTCACCCCACTACAGGGTCTATAATATTATTTTAAGAATTCTCAGGGGTCTAGCTACACATAACAGAGGAGTTTTTCCATATTTTTATTAACTCCAGGGGCTAAAACTGATTTTTAAATGAATTTACATGATTTTCTGAAGTTCCAGGGGCTAGATCAGAAGTTTCCGGGGCTAGCTCTTATTTCCCGAGAACCCCAGGGGGTAGCACGTAAGATTTCCAGTCTTTATAACGCGAGGCTGACGTGGACCGTCCGATTTCAAACCGACGGCTGAGATTCTAACGTCGAACCGGCACGCGGGGTTTAAACCATACCGTGCAATTTAAAATAAACGGCGCTCAAGCGGCCACGTCGCTCTGATCGAACGCGGGCGGCGCTGCCGGTGGCGCACGGCGGCGGGAAGCGGCGATCTCGCCGGAGACTTTCGGATCTTCGAGAATTCTTCCTAGAACTGTGATCTTATGGTATAGATCGGTAGAGGGGAGGTCGGGGATCTCACCTCGGGGGTTTTCTTGAGCTCGGAGGTCCTGGAAGGTGATCGGCGACGAGGTCCGAGGCAAAACTACGGCGAAGCTCGTCGGCGCTGTGTTTACACCGCAAGTCACCGAGTTTTCTGCACCTGCAAGGTTCCCCGGAGGCGGTGGATCAAGACCAGCGAGTTAGATCGGAAATTCCGAGCTTAGATCGGCCAGAACTCGACGGAGAAGTCTCGGTTCTCACCGGAGGAAAAATCGGCGATCGCGTGGGAAAAACAGAACGAGGCCGGGGTTTTTATAGACGGGGGAGGGCGGCGGGGTGGTTTAGATCATTTCCGCGTCGCCTACGAACAGAATTCAGCGGGGATACGCCGAAATCCCGATCGGTTTTGATTCGGGTGCGAGGGAGTCCGGCGCGGCGCGAGGTAGACGACGATCGGGTGGGCCCCACCTGTCAGTGTGAGGAAGCAGCGCGCGCGGCTGCGGGCTGGCGCGGGGGCTGGGTGGGCCGGCTGGTGGGTTTCGGCCCACTGGCCAGTTTTTTCTGTTTTCTCTTTTTCTTTTGCTATTTCTTTTCCGATTTGAGTTTAATTTGAATTCAAGTTTGAATTTGAATTTTTGCAAAACATGCAACACGTCCAAAAATTTTTAAATTCCTCTCTTAACATGATTTAGGGTTTTGAATCAAAATTTTGGGGTGTTACAGAAACTTGATGACACGAATAGGACACTAGAGCGGTTTTATAATGGGAATAAAAATCTGAACTTGCTGTTGAATTCTTCTAAATCTTGCAATGATAAAACTGGTTTAGCTTTTGATTCCCATGCTCATGCTAAAGCACATCCACCTAAAATTGTAAAGTCACTAAGAAGTGGTATGATTAAAACAGTTCCTAAACAAAAAGAAGTGGTTTTCAAATCTGCAGGAGTGTTGTCTCATTCGGTTTCAAATAAACATGTTGTCTGCTCATCTAGACATGAACATAAAGTTAAATTTAATTGTACCTATTGTGGTAGATATGGTCATGTCATAGATTTTTGTTATAGACTAGCTATGCAACATAAAAAGAAAAGAATGATTGCTAGATCACATAACAACTGTGCAAAACTTGTTGCGTGTGCTGAAACGAATATTAGGAATATGCAACCTGCTGTAATGAGTTAAAAACATGCAAAGTTTGCTTCCGGACCTACTGTTTTTAGTGCTACTCATGTAACACCTCGTAGGTCAGTAGTTGGGTACAAAAATCCTCAAACTTTGGCTCATAAACCTGTTGTTTTATCTCAGCCTTTGTGTGTTACTTATGCTAGACGTCGTGTGACTCAGTACTGGATTTCTAAATGCCTTTTGACTAACCCTAGTATTGAGTCATCGACGTATTGTACTTCTATGTATGTTACACGCTTGAGGAAGGAGAAAATTTGGATTGTGGATTCAGGATGCTCACGCCACATGACCGGTAACAAAGAATGGTTCTCCTACCTCTCTTTTGTGTCACATGTAGAAAATGTTACTTTTGCCGATAATTCTTCAACTCCTGTAGTTGCTAAGGGTTCGGTTAGAGTAAATAGTCACTACACTTTAAATGATGTGGCACTTGTTAAAAATTTGAAATACAACCTGCTTTCTGTTTCACAATTGCTAGATGAAAATCTGGAAATTATTTTCACTAAAAATTGTTGCAAGATTGTAGATTCAAATAGTGAGCTCATTTTTAATAGTCTCGGTTTGGAAGAGTTTTTAAAGTTGATTTTGATATATCATCCTCTAATCATAGATGTCTAGTTGCTAATGATTCAAAAGACTTAAATTTTTGGCATCGTAGACTTGATCACGTAGACTTTGATCATCTCACACGTGTTAGTGCTCTTGATCGCATACGTGGGCTGCCTAAGCTTAAAGAGGACAAAGAAATTGTGTGCTCTTCTTGTAGACATGCTAAGATGGTTGCAGGTTCACATGCTCCTCTCACAATGACCATGACAACTGAACCGGGTCAACTTTTGCACCTTGACACCGTAGGACCTTCACGTGTTCAATCCTTCGGAGCTAAATGGTATGTTCTTGTGATTGTTGATGACTATTCTAGATACCCTTGGGTTTATTTTATGGCATCTAAGAATGAAACTTTTAGTCACTTTAGAACCTTATTTCTTAGATTATCAATTGATTGCCCAGGATCTTTAAAAGCAATTAGAATTGTTAACGGAACCGAATTTAAAAATCAATTGTTTGATCACTTTTATTCTGAAAATGGAATATATCATCAATTTTATTCACCATATGTACCTGAACAAAACGGTGTTGTAGAGAGAAAGAACAGAACCTTAGTTGAGATGGCTAGGACTATGCTTGATGAATATCAAACTCCTAGAAAATTTTGGGCTGATGCAATTGCAACTGCTTTTTATGTCTCAAATTGTATTTTCTTGCGTGCTAAGCTAGGTAAAACACCATATGAACTTCGGTTTGGACATAGGCCTAGTATCACACTTTCAGGTCTTTGGATGCAAATGCTTTGTTAAGAAACATGGTAATCTTGATATATTTGAACCTAGATCCGTTGATGGCATGTTTCTTGGTTACCCATCTCATACTAGAGGCTACCGTGTGCTTTTACATGATACTAACAAAAATGTGGAGACTTGTGAGGTTTCTTTTGATGAAGCTAGCCCAGGTACTAGCTCTAATATTGCAGGACCAGACCCATATCTGCAGGGGGGGAGTATTTTCATCGAAGCAGATGAAGAAGTGATGCTGCTGCCCGAAAATTCAGGAGCTAATGACATTGTTCCAGCTCTTGATTTTGATTCACAATCAGCACCGACGACAACCATTGCTGGTCCAGATCGTCCTCAAGTCACAAGTTCTTCAATTTGTCATGAACATGAAGAATATGGAGCTTGTGAATTGTCTACTCCCCTCCGGGTCCTCAAAAGTCATCCTCCACAACAAATGATTGGAAGCTTGCACGAACAAGTCACACAGTCCAGGTTTTGTGATCCAAACTCTCACGCTCATTCTGCATTTGTTGCTTCTTTTGAACCCAAAGATATATCACACGCACTCACTAATGAATCTTGGATTATTGCCATGCAAGAAGAGTAAGAAAATTTTGAAAGAAATAATGTTTGTAAACTTGTACCTCCACATCAAGGCCACACTATAATCAGAACTAAATGAGTGTTTAAAAATAAACAAAGTGAGGATGGGGTTGTGGTTAGGAATAAGGCTAGGTTGGTTGCTCAAGGTTTCACACAAGTTGAAGGACTAGATTTTGATGAATCTTTTGCTCCTGTTGCTAGATTAGGAGCAATAAGAATTTTGTTAGAATTTGCTGCATCTAAATGTTTCAAGTTATATCAAATGGATGTTAAAAGTGCTTTTCTTAATGGCTACATAGATATGGAGGTTTATGTCAAGCAACCACCGGGTTTTGAAAATCCAAATTTTCCTAATCATGTTTACAAACCGTCCAAAACCTTGTGTGGTCTTAAACAAGCCCATAGAGCATGGTTTGATAGGTTAAAAACATTCATACTTGAAAATAGGTTTACCATGGGAAATGTTGATAAAACTCTTTTTGTGCTTCAGCATGGCAATGACTCATTATTCGTTCAAGTGTATGTGGATGATATTATCTTTGGTTGTGCTTCTCATGATCTTGTGTCCAAGTTTTCAGCTATGATGAGTTCAGAATTTGAGATGAGTATGATGGGAGAACTCACATACTTTTTGGGGCTGCAAATCAAGTAAACAAAGGAGGGTACTTTTGTGCATCAAATAAAGTATACAAGAGATCTTCTTAAGCGCTTCAACATGGACAAAAGCAAGTCTCTTCGGACACCAATGGATACAGCAACAACACTTGAACTTGATGAAGATAGTGAACCCATGGATCAAAAAGAATATATAAGTATGATTGGATCACTTTTGTACCTCACGGCATCAAGACCGGACATACAATTCAGCGTATGTCTTTGTGCACGATTTTAATCTTCCCCACGTGCTTCACATCGTCATGCCGTCGAAAGAATTCTCAGGTACTTACATGGAACTCAAGAATTTTAGATTTTTCTTCCTTCTTCCTCAACCATTACTTTGAAAGCTTTTTCGGATGATAATTTTGGGGGTTGTAGAATTGATAGGAAAAGTACTTCGGGTGCTTGTCATTTTCTTGGTAATTCACTTGTTGCTTGGTGTAGCAGCCCTAACTTTTGTAAAGCTTGATTTCAACTTATGAAACAAAGTTAAGGCGATAAAAGACTACAGTTGTGTCACATTAAATGATGAACACAAATATGGACATGTGAGGGAGTTAAAAATTTTCTCTAGCCCATGCTCAACACATGTTAACCGAGGGGAAAGAATTAGACTCCCAAAAACTCTAACTCATGTGCACCTCCTCTATGAGGAGAGTGGAGGAAATTTAAACACCATTTTGAATCTTTTGAAAGGATTCCTATTCAGATTGTCCAAAGGTCTATATGTGAGATCATATATGCATTTATAATGTATTCAAGAGCCTAAGTTTCAAATTTGAAGAATTTTAGGTTTCATATACTATTTTTTCCGAGGATTAAATGAGGGCACGTTCAAATTCAAACTTGAATTTGAATTTTGAACCAAACAAACTCAATTTCAAAATCTGAATTCAGATTTGAGTTCCTCATAATTCTTTTGACCTATCCTCCAAGTTTGGTCAAATTTGGAGCTCGTTTGCTATTTTATCAGGAACCGGAGGATAAGAGGGGGACATGGGGCCCACATGTCAGTAGACCTCAAACTCGAGGCGTCTCTATTTTCACTCGGGCAGTACACGCGGGACACCTGCTGCTCGCTGGTGCCACCGTTTTCTCACCACGCCACCTCCTCCTTGATCAAATTGTGCTGGTGAGCTGCTTCCTTCGCCCTTATCACTGAAGATTCGACCTCTGCTCGTCCCTCCCCGCACACGGTGCAGACCAGCAGCTCCCCTCTGTTTCTCTGATCGCCAGCAACTGATCCAAGTCCCCTTTGCCCGAGCTTCCAACAGCAAAAAGTTTCGCCCATGAGTGCTCTAGCCGGCTGGGCACTTCACCCCGCCGTCCCGAGCTCACCGGCGCCTAGAAACGGTTTGCTTGCTGCTGCTCCTGAGTTCAAACTCAAGGAACCGAAACTGGACGCCATGGACAGCCCAAACCAGAAGTGATCACGCCCAAGCAAGCCACCCCATCTGTGCCCATACAAGCCTAGTTGCTCACCCCCAAATCTCAGCCCTAGTCATTGATCACAGAGGGAGAATTTCAATTTTTTCTCCCGGGCGGCATAAACGGACCTTGAGGTAAGGAATTGTAAAATTCGTCCTCAAATCGTGTTTGTTGGGTCTCAAACTTCACACACAGGATGTTAACCGTCTAGCACACCTCCTCCATCGATTTTAGACCAAGAAATTGAGTGTAGAGTGAGCAATCCGAGCTCTTTTAGAGGGTATACCGCTGGACCCTATCGGGCGCACGGTGCTGATAGGTTTAGAGCCCTCTCCAGCTTGTTTAGACCTCATGCCGGTCTTCTACATGATCACCTGGTGCTGTAGAGCCTAAGAACCGACTATTTGGTGGAGAATTCACCGTGCAAGACCTCGCCGGAGCCCTAGGGTTTGCTGTGGCCGGTGCACCCTGTTTTCCGGCGAGTTTCAGCCGCCGGCGACCTCATCAACATGTTCAGCATGGGGGGAAATGGGGGGCGACCAGCAGGGGGTGTGGAGGTGGCTGGGAAGTGCTTTTCCGGCGACCTCGCCGGAGAGGGCCGCCACTGCCCTGTTTGGCGCGAGTCTGGAGGTTAGGGATGACAGGTGGGACCCACTGTCGGTATTTAAACATTTTTCAGATTCTCCCACTTTAGTTCAAACTTTGGAGAGCCATAACTTTGTGTAGGAATGTCCAAAAATTGCGAAAGAAATTTTGTTGGATTCCTCTCAAAGAGTACTATCACGAGATGTAGCCCAATGTTTATGAAAATCCATGTATTTGACTCATTAATTCATTTAATGAAAATCTTGTTTGAATTTTTACAGGAGTTCTGTTTATTGGAAAATTGCCATATTTGGCCAGAACATTCTTCCAAAATTCCTTGAACTCCAGTAAAAATTTCAGAGGCATTGGACCTGATTTGCTTGGTCAAATGATGTGTTCATTCCTTATGTCTCTGAAAAATGGGAAAATGAACAGAGACATTTTCAGCTTTTCCCCAATCCTTGTAAAATCCATATCTCGATGTAGGAAACTCCAAAAATGGTAAAACCAATTCCTATGGACTCAGGACATTTTGTACTTCACAAAAAGTCTACTTTTCAGCATAGGAAAGCTTAATATCTAGGGGGTAAAGGCAGATTAGTGAAAACCACATAAGGATTTGTTGTGCTCACATGAAGCCTTTTCATGAGCTCAATTTTTGCACACTGCCTAAATACCTTCCACGGAAGATGTGGTTAACTTTTCAGCTTCATGGGACCTCTGGAACTTGAGCTACCATCTTTTAGGTTTAAGTGTTCATATAATGGACTTAACCACATGGTGATTACTAGTATCTCCTTTTCACCCAAGCTTTCATCATCTCTAGGGTTGTAGATCCAACAACAGAAACCTTGCTGTTGTTTGTCCCTTTTAGGTGTGAGTTAACTGGTACAACAGTTTTGAATCATTTTCTAAATTGCTTTTGAATACTTATGCATAAATCATCTTAATAGCACGTGACGTCGACGTTCGACGAGGACTCAACTCCGCAGCGAGGATCTCCATCTCGTGACGAGCTTGGCGGATTCTATGGAGGAAGACTAACTCCTAGCTTCTAACAAAACCGTTGAGCAAGGCAAGCCCTGCTTTGCATATCGTTACCGTTTTAAATTTTGCTTTACTTCACCTCATGTTTATTAGACTTGATATTGTGCATTATGTCTAGGATTATTGAAACCCACTTGCATGACTATTACATCCCTGAGTAGAAGGTTTAGTGTAGGCTTTGCCTCATTGTAGATGCTAAGCTAATGTTGTAGCTAGCTTGGTAGAAGTCGAGTAGTAAAAAGCTACTCGCTAGAAAGTTCGAGTAATGGAGTTACTCACGAGAGGTTAATGATAAGAGCACCCTCATGAAAATGAGATGGGGACGGCGATGTTCCTGTAGGATGGAGCGCTCAAGGTTGGTCTCGACCTGCGATGGGTGTGACAATGCTTGAGACCACATTTGGCCTGGACCGGGATGGTAAGGCAAATGTGGAGGTTGGTTGTAGCCCCGTCCGTGTCGGTTAAGGACCGTATGTATGCGGCCCTGCTGGACAAGATTGAGCTGTACCGGATATATAGTGGGGTATGGGTCCCATGAAACCGATGTAACACGATGGAACGTGATATAGAAACTCATCCTTCACGTGGGAATGGCGTTGAGAAGGCGGGAGGTGTAAATCCTCTAGCGGGCAACTTCGACATGTCCACGTAGAGGACCATCCTGCTCGGCACGAAGCGTTTTTCTATGTCGGGGTGTCGTGTGAAAGGTTGCTGCATACAACGTAAGAAAGAGCTCTTGAGAGAGTCTTTCGAGGCGGGTGTATGTGTCGTGTATTCCGGGTTGTTATTGATTCGAATCACCGTCGCTCGCGGAAGAGGATTGAGCATACTTGCCCACTGCGCCGTGACGTAGTAAGAAGAGGAACTAAGTCTCTTAACTTGTTATTTGTGGATTAATCACTGTATTGGAACCTTGACTGAAGTAGATATAGAGCCAACTAAATTTTAATTCCACCTTAGGCTAGCAACATCGGGATAAGCGTTTCTTGTTTGATTGTGGACTTCCGATGTTGTGAGGTGTGAGGACCACTAAAATGAAGGCTATAAGAATCTGAATATAAGGATCAAGTTTAGTCAAGCTGCATTTTGCAAATTCCTGTTCCTACTGTCTTACTACCCCTGCATTTAGAGTTACATGTTTAGGAGTGACGGTTAAGTCTTGCTCAGCCTTAGTGCTCACGGTTACTTCTAAGTTGTTTTTGCAGGTAGCAGGATGTCTGCTATGAAGAGGGTTGTTCGGTGAGACGACGAACCTCACGGTCCGTTCAACTCATCAAAAACCTAGCCACTCCTTTCTTTGGTGAAGCTAGTAGGAAGCGTTCATGGGCTGAACGACTTCTCTTCGGCGTAGATAGGGTCGAGAGTGAGTAGATTGTCCAGCAAATTTTAATTTCCGCTGCGTGTGTACATTATGTTGTAAAAGAATCTTGAGTAACAAAATGGTTTCGTTATGTTCTTGAGCCTCTTTTCATGCATGCTGTTGGGTGCCGCATCGCACGGCACCACCCACTGCGATTCCCGGGCGTGGCTCCTCCACACTTGGTCCTCTAGAAAACAAAATTCAGTTGCACAATCGACAACCGAATCTGAATATGTAGCTGCTGCTAGCACTTGCTCACAAATTCTTTGGATTGTTCAAACACTGAAGGACTATGGGATTGATCTAGATAGTGTTCCACTATTTTGTGATAACATTAGTGCCATTTGCATTGCTAAAAACCCCTGCAACATTCGAGAACAAAGCACATTGACATTAGGTATCACTTTCTCCATGATAATGTTGAAAAAGGAAACATTGTGCTTCACCATGTAGATACCGAACAACAATTGGCTGACATTTTTACAAAACCTTTGGATTTCACTCGTTTTTGTTTCATCCGTAGTGAAATAGGAGTTATGCATCCTCATGGCTTAAATTGAGGGTGAGTTTTGAAACTTGGGAAGTCTATGTGTGAATCTGAATTTAAAATAATATGAGCATAGTATTTCATACATATATGACTTTGTGATTCCTTTTATATGCTGAAAGTTCTTACTACATTACTCATGTTATACATTTCTTAGTTTCTTCCATAACTAGTAAATTGGAACAATTATTTACACTAAATCTGGTCATGATCGAACTTTCTTGCTGTTTTAAACTTGTTGCATGCTCACAAGTGCTTTTAATAATGAAAAAATAATCAATCAACTATTCACATGTGGAGCTTTTATGTTCAAATGAAAATTTAAGAAAAAGATCAAGAGAATATGCATGCATCGTACTTCTTTTGAGATGGCTTATCATTGCACTTAGATTATGAACTTGGAAGAAGTTGAGTATGACTAAAACCATGTCCTTAAGCTTCTGATTTTCAAATGACATAGGCTTGGCTTGGTTGATTAGAATATGGCTGATGCGGCATATAATCTCTTGCAAATGTCATATGATCTGAATTTGTGCTTTGAAAAATAATTAAAATGCAGCAACAAGTGTCATGCTTTCAGGTCTTGACATAGTTAAGTTTGTGAGATCATGACTTGTTTAAATTGAAAATTACACTTGATCTCTAGCATGGCTTACACTACTTTATGTATCTCATTGATGTGATAGTGTAAGTTACTTGATAGTATGGCTTGGATGAGCTTTGTTTTATATGTATATGTTATAAATATGCTCATAACAATTAACATTTCTCTTTTGAACCTTGCTGAATACATTATCAAAGGGGGCGAAATTGATCACACATTGCATAATTCACAAGTGTTTTGGCACGATTCTTCTCAGGGGGAGAATTTCTGTTTTTCTTCTCATTTTATTTCTGATTTACAAAGGGGGAGAAATATGTATAGGGGGGAGAATTTTTTGTTTCGGAATTTCTTTCTCATTTGATTGTTTTCAAAACTTTTCATGTGAATAAGCCAATGTTCGGATTTAAGTGGTGTTGCCAATGCATTCATCAAGGGGGAGATTGTGACACCTATGTGTGCTGAATACATTGGCTATGACGATAAAAGTTTTGAATTCTGCCAAAACACTCTTTTTGTCAAGGTTCGACGCTAGGTACAAGCTCCAACAAGATCCGATGTAAGGTCCGACATGTGTTTGGTTAGCTCCGGCAGTAGGTCCGACTAGCTTTGGTAAGTTTCGGTGCTAGGTTCTGCTAGCTTTGGTAAGCTCCAGCTCAAGGTCCGGTTAGCTTTGGCAAGGTCCGAAGCTAAATCGCAATGGTTCTGTTTTTACCATGCAAATGTTTCAAACTTGCTTTACATCTATGGAAAGTTTGCTTAGTATTCTTTTACTAAGTTTTTGAAGTGTTATGGCTGTTTACGGTGGTTAACATTTTGCTATGGTTTGCAACATGCTTATGTGAGGTGTTCACGTAAGGTGTTGTGGTTTTCGAAACTAACGTGAGTCAAGT
Source organism: Neostapfia colusana (assembly GCA_030760725.1). Lineage (NCBI taxonomy): Eukaryota > Viridiplantae > Streptophyta > Magnoliopsida > Poales > Poaceae > Neostapfia > Neostapfia colusana. The sequence goes on from JASWHV010000003.1 coordinate 40,827,765, forward strand.
CACGGACTTGTGCTCGAAAGTATTGGTTGTTTATTCATGTGCAGGTGTTGCTTGAGTTTAATATATGGCTGGTGACGGGATCCATTGAACTAGTCTTAGGGAGAAGATGAGGTTCAACAACCAAGTTCAGGAGGAATGTGGTTGAGTTGATCGGGTGGTCGCGCAGCATGTTTGGATCAAAAACAATGCATATGAAGGTATCGTGGATGTCGTTGGAAGGTGTTTGCACGTGTGCAAGGAGTGCATGGACGTGGCAACATGGTTCCAAGGAGTGATGAAGAGATGTGGACGTAAAGAATTGGTAGGAAAGGTCCAACCGGCTGAATTATGGACTCAGGCTGCGGCTGAGTCGGTTATGGCTCAAATATGGAAAGATTTAAGTTGGTTATCATAGGATTTTATGTGGGACATGAAGTTGAGTTGTTTTAGGAATGTGGGATACGTTCCTAAGGTGTTTTGAAGTCTTAGGATTGCTTCTATCTGCGTATAGAAGAGTCTTGAGCAGTTATGGAAAGTTTCGATTCAGAAACTGAGTAGGACTAGAGTCCTAGTTTGAATTGGGTTGGCCCCCGGGCTGGTTATACAAGTAAGGGAGGCCAGAGCTCGTGTAAAGATGACCTTGGGCTGTTCCTCTTATGTTTTGATCAATAAAATTTGTAATTTAGAGGAGCTTTTGTGCCTTGTTCGTCCGACTTGTTTTTGTCAAGTCTTTCTCGTCAAGTTTCTGGACAGCACGACAGTGCTTGGGTGTTTTGATCATAACTCGAGTTTTACAGATCCAATTGACGTGATTCTTTTTAGGTGTCTTCACAACTTGATTATCTATCATCTATGAAAATTTCACGGTCATTGGATTTGTAGTTTCTGATCTACACGAGTTTCTTTGCAGTGTTGCAGATCTGGTTTTTACTCAAGTAGAACAGATTGACCCTCGTTTGATCTTTCGATCATAACTTGAGTTTTTCATGACGGATTTCCGTGATTCTTGTTGTCGTGTCTTTGTGACTTGATTCTCTATAACGTATACCACTTTTGTCATGGTTGAACACATTTAGATCAGTCTCATACACGGTTTCTTTAACAGATCAATTTTCTGCCGAGGGGTTTTTTGTTTCTTCCGCTAAAAACTTTAAATCTACCATTCACCCCCTCTGGTAGCTTTTCACATGCTCTTCGATCCTATATCTTGACATGAGCCATTCAGGCAAATTCAAATCAAATTTGAATTTCAGTTTCAGAATTGTTATGAATTCATCCAAACCAAATCAGGGATTGAAGTATTAAAATCCAACCAAAGGGTCATTTGGTGGTTTGATCAAATGGCAATGGATATTAAGGTCACCATATTCAGAGCAGTAGGGAAATTCAAGTTTTTAGGACAAAAATGGAAATTGGGACTCACATGTCAGTGAGCCAATTGAATTGCTCCCGAAGGCTGGTTGCTCTGTTTTCCCTCGGATCAGACCGAAGACTCACCGAGTGCCACATATGCCGTCACCTCCTCGCCTTGGTGTCGAGCTGGAGACCTGCTCGGGCTACATCACACCACGAGGTGATCTTTTGCCACACAAACAGAACCAACTCGGCTTTGCTTCCTCCTCACGCGCACGAACAGAGCTGCCACTGCTGCTGCTGTTGAGCGATCGGGCGCCGGCAAAACCACCATGCACCGAGCATCCCCGAGCTGTAAAACCGCACCGGGTTCTGTAAATGCCCGAGAGAAGGGACTTGCAAAAACTTTTCATCACCTCACAACACCACAGTTTTGTGGTGAATATCTTGTGAAGAATTGTGAAGAGCAAGTAACCTCCATCAAAAGGGTATTGGTTCAAACTTTCTACACATATGATAACACATGAGAGGGTGTTCAAAGACCAACTTAGAGTCATTTACATGTTTGGACCCTAGTTGGTTTAAGACCACTGAGTTGAAGTACTCAAGTGCAATGAGGGGGGTTTGAAAAATCAGAATTTGAACTAATGTCCAACTCAAAATTCAAATGAGGGAAGGACATAATGGTGATTCAAAACTGTTGTATTCAAACTCGTGGTTGCAGTAGCTAACACAAGAATCAAAGTGCATATTTGGATTCCTTAGGTCCAAATTAGTGGGGAGGCAAAGTTTCAAGAATGTTTGAAAAGTTTTGCTACCGATTTTTCCAAAAAGGATCCAAATATGCAAAGAATTCAAATATACATTTGAGTTTGGGGGAAATTTGTCCAACCATACAAATGTAGCTCAGTTTGAGGCTCCAAACATTTGAATTCATCACTTGCTAAGTTTTGTAGATCTTTCGAGGGGTGGGGAGCACTGACAAGTGGGTCCCACATGTCATTGGGTGGAATAGACTTAACCCCCAAGTTTTCCCTCTGTTTCTCAGTCAACCGAAGAGCTTCGGTCGCACAGCCAGCTGCCGCGCGCGCCGTCGCCCGGGAGGCCACCTCCCAATTCCCTCTCTCGCGCTGGCAACCAGGCAGCAGCTCGCTCCTCCTCTACGTAACCCCCTCTCCACACAGCTGGGCCGAACGTGTTGCCTTTCTCTTCCCCGACCAGCACGTGCACCGGCTATGTTTGTTCACCGGCGCCGCTCCTCCGATTTCCCCTGTACGCCGGCGCCTGCTCGGCCTTTGCCCGAGCCTCCAACACAAAAAGGGAGCACCAGTGCGTGCTCTAGCTAACCACACCACCACCTCGCGTCGTTAGCACTTCATTCGGCCACCAATCGATGATCATAGCTGAGGACCGAGGCCACCCGGCGGAAAACCGAGGTTGATGTCCGTGGACAGCACACCACGGCCATTTTCACCGCCTGACTTCTACACGAAAAAGGTGCACCTTAGTCTCCAGATCGTGTAGCTGCAACCCTCATAGCCATTGATACACCGAGCGCAGAGAATTCCTATGAATCCCGAGAACTAGTGCATACGGGTAGGGGTCGGTCTAACCCAAAATTCTAGCTGCACCGTCCAAACCCAGCTCGGTTTGAGCTTGCACACACCTTCCTCACTTCCTAGCGGCCCTCCTCGACCAAGAATCAAGGGATATGGCCCAGAAATGGCCGGTTTCTGGTTGTTCTTCGGGCCGCCATGGAATAATAGCTCGGGTCACCGTGGAGCTCTAGATGCCGACCTTTTCATGGGGTTTGGTGGCCATTTTCGTCACCCTCGAGCTTCCGCGGTGCTCTCCAACCTTTTTCTGATTGCTTTGATGCGTTGTAGCGCATTCCCGACCACGCTGGAACCCTAACAGCCGCTGTCACCGTCGGGCGCCCTGTTCCGGTGAGCTACGGCCGCCGGCGACCCCCGAGCCGAGTTCAGCGTCGCAAGTTAGGGCGGGGCGGCTTGTCTGGGGTCGGGAGATGGCCGGGAAAGCGGTTCCGGCGACGCTCGCCGGAGGGTGCCGCCGCGGGCCCCTGTTTGGCGCGAGGAAGGAGAAGACCTGCCGTGTGGGACCCACTGGCAGGCATTTGAACATTTTGGAATTTTCAATTTCCAGTTTAAACTTTAGAGGGCCGCAACTTGGTGTAGGAGAATCCGAAAATTGTGAAACAAATTTTGCTGGAATCCTCTGATAGATTACAATCCAAATATGAAACCCAATTTGTATGAAACCTACTATTTAATTCTGGAAAATTCTTTAAATCTTTTCAGCAAAAGAATTTTTGAGGGAGTTTGGTTCATCCAAAAATCACCAAATTTTTCCATAATGTTCTTTAGGATGTTAGTGAACCTCTGTAAAAGATTCACCCCATTTATAGTTGATTTGTTCAGAGAAATTCAAATTTGAAGGTGCTGTGTTCATTTGAATACAGAAACATTTTCAGAGAATTTCCAAAACTTGGAAATTCAGTTCTGGACAAACCTTAGCTCCAAAAATGCTAGGACAATTCATGCAAACTCTATGAACTATAACTGAAATTGTACTTCACTAAGTTGGGCATGAACAGGGGTGTTACCTCATAATTAATTCTTCTTTGCTTATTTGGTAAGAGAATTATTCTGAACAAACCACTCAATGAAAAGTGCTAAATTTTGATCCAGAGAGTTGTCTGGTGACAAGGAACTCACACAAAAATTCCCAGCTCCATTGGAGCTCTGAATCACCCCTGCTCTGTTTAACCACTTGAGGTGATCAATGGGGAAGAGGGGGATAACCACTTAGCACTTGACCATGTGCTTAGGTCCAAACCCAAACCACTAGCCCTAGTTTCATTTTAAATTCTCGAACAGAGTTCCAGTTGTTAGAAACTGGTTATTAGAACTAATAGCAGAAGCATTACAATAAACTTATGTGCATATTCATTAACATGTAGTATTTTATTAACGTGTAGTCGCTGAAGGCGAGGAGGCTCCGGAAGTACTTGACTTCCTCCTTCCGGAAGAAGAGCTAACTACTGACCAGCAGAAACAAGGCAAGCCCCGGTTTGCATTAAGCCTTTTATAAAGTTTTACTTTGTTACATACGTAGTGTGAAGTGTATGTGTGCATTAGGTGTAGGATGGATGGAAACCCCACTTGCATGACCAGAAATTTTCCATAAGAGTGAGGGTAGTGTCTAAGACCTCGAGTAGACAGGCTATGCTTCATGTTTCATAGGACTTCGGTACAAGTCGAGTAGTTGGAATCTACTCGCGAGTTAGGCTTGGGTTCGAGTGATGTGAGATCACCTTAGTAATGAAAATGAGACTTGGCAGGGGCTAGGGCGCAGCAAGAGGAAGTCTTGCGTGCGCAGCTCTGTCTGTGTCGATTGAGGACCGATCCGTGTGCGGCCCACGCTGATCAAGTTTGAACGTACCGAAGGTATATCGGATATATGGGCCCCGATAAACCGATGTAGCCTAAACCTCCGGGCGTTGAGGCATAGCACACCGATTTATAGGTGTAGGTTGAGGGCAGCAAGGTGGAAATCTGCTAACAGGCATAGAGAGATGCTCCGTGTAGGGAACCTCCTGTCCATTTCGGTGCGACCGGTTCGACGTTTGGGCTGTTGGGTGAAAGGTTATCCCGTACGACATCGAGTGAGCGTGCTGTGCAGCTCCACGGGTGGGCGTACGTGACGTGCTCTTTGGGTTTCCCTGCAGGTGTATATCGAGTCGATTCGCCGTCCCTCCCGGTGAAGAGTACCACTTGGTCACTGAGTCGTGACATAGTTAATGTATGAAATGTTATGCTTCAATATTGCTGTGATGATATGATTGTATTGCTACATGTGTGCCACCAAATATTGCTTACTAAATTTCAGATTCCTGAACTGTTAACTTGTTGCTAAAAGATGAATTAAGGGTGAACTTATAGGCGCGTCCATTTGCTGCAATGTTACTATCCTATGTGCTTTGTACACCTCATGTAAAGTTTCATGCTTAGGTGAGTCGGTTAAGTCTTGTTGAGCCATCGTGCTCATGGTTGCTGCTTAAGTGTTTTTCAGGTGAGGAGCCACCCACGGACTCGGAGTACGAGTCCACCGGCGAGGGTTACCCTCTGTTGGGGACCACGGCTGAGTGGGAGCCGTACACGCCGCGCTGAGCTGAGGAGTGCAGCCAGTGTTGGTTGCCCTAGGGCTGGGCAGCCGACTTTTGCTAGATAGGCGGGCGTGAGTTGTATAGTGTAGACTTCCGCTGTGTAATATAAACAATAGTTTGTAACTGAAGTTTGTACTTGTTTGTACAGTTCAGTTGTTTTCCCATGTAATATATTGTGTTCTTATGACGTGTGCTGTTGGGTGTCGCATCGTGCGGCACCACCCTCTGCGATCCTGGATGAGCGGATTCCGGTCCCCACAGCCTGGTATGAGAGCTGCATTGGGGATAGCACAGTACTTAAGGACTGTATTATGGGAAGACTTAGGATTACGGTGAGGATTCAGTAGTTGCCCAAGTAAGGACTATACTAGGATAGTTACTTAAAGTGGCAAAGACTAACTTATGTGTTATAATTCTGGATTTCAATTATGTAACGACGCACCTACGCTCTGGTAAGTATGGTAAGTAACGCTACCGAAAGCGGTTCAATTTCGGTTAGCTCCCCCTGACGAGGAACGTGGTTCAGGGATAGGTCTCACAGGTTGGTGTGAGACGTCAATATGAAACTCTTGGACTCTTCATGTCCCTGAGTTCATATGAAACGCTGATCCCTAGCGTGCATTAGGCAAGTAAGTGGAGACCCCATCCCGTGGTCAGTAACGCGAGAGTGTGTTCGTCTGGAAGTAGCCCAGGGGGACATACGCAGCGCTTGCCATCAGCGTGCCCTGCAGGGCAGTAGGTGGTATCTGTTGGGTTGATAACATTCCCAACCGTGACGACCCGTTCATGACATACTCGGGTTCCCCGTCGTGTGGTGTTGAAACACGATCACGTACCTTGAGACGTGACCTAACTCAGTTTGTATTTACTTTTAAATATGATCCTGCCTGAAATGAAAACAACCATTGAGTGCACCATTATTGTGTGGTTTTCTGCAGGTACTAACCACGTATGTATACGTGTAGTAAACGTGTGCGTGAGACCATTTAGTGCCACACTTGAGACATATATGCCGGTATAATCCGGTTAGGATTTTCTTTTGTGAGGAACGTAGTACCAAGATATCATAGGCATATGCATGCAAAATAATGATAAAAAGGAATTAAAATCACTAGGTTCAACATTTAACAACCGGTTGGGTAGAAAAATTTGATAGTTGATTAGTATAGTTCCAAAAGGCTGAAAAACAGAGTGCTCTGTTTTGGGCAGCAAGTTTTCTGAACTTCAACAGAGCACAACTCACAGGTCTTTTAGCCCACGGAGGTGTGGTATATAGTTCTGGAAAGGTATGTGAGGACTCTACAACTTTGTTGTAGACTTCCAAAGCTGAAACACACCTTAAGATGGCTTAAAAACCCAGAGGGATGTAAACTGTCCAGAACCAGGACAGAGTGAAACACTCTCTGGACTGTTCTGTTTTTCAAACATAACTTCCAGTAGAAAAATCTAAAACTTTCATATGATACATCCTTAGAAAGGGTAGAAGATTTGTTACATCTTTGCAATTCAAAGTTTCTGAAATTTCAGCAAAGAATTCAGTGGAAATCAGAGTTGAAAACAGCAACTTCCCTAAGGAGGTGCTGTTAAAATTCTTCCAGAAATTCTGCTGACTTTGAATGACCATAACTTTTTAACCAGAGCTGATCTGAGTGCAAATAAGTACTCATGGGAAAGATACTGAAGTTAACTTTAACTTTACTATTCAGCTTGAGTCATGAAAATGCACAGAACCAGATCAAAATCTTGGATATGTAGAAACTGGTCATTCTGACAGAGGAATGACAGTTGAACTCATTTGAGAGATTGTTGTACCCTAGAGGGGGTTTGAGTACTTCCAATGGGGTAGAACATACTCATGAGAGGTTATCTTCAACTAGTGAAAGATTTGAGTATAGGTCTCACTCAAGTTTCTTTTACTAGAGACCATGTTTATGTCGTATTGAAGATAAAGGGTAGTATACATGATGACAACGCGATAGTAATGTCTCGTAGTGACCAAACCTAGTTATGGTGAGCTTCCAAAGAGGAGGTTCATCAAGTGGATGTAACTAGCTTGTATTTGGTCTGGTAATGGTGTAGCTTGTGCAAAGTTATTACATTATCTACGTACGAGATGTATCGCATGTTTCATTGTCATTATGTTTTTACGCCTATTTCAATTGACTGCATTGAAATGTGTTGCGGGACTGAGGTTTATTGTCGTATGGTTGCAGATGGTTTGCACTAGGACCACGCACGAGGTTGGTGGCTCTAGCTAACAGGGAGGCGATGACTCCCAGCCACCGGCCTACGACAGCATCCCGCAGCAGCAACCACCACCGCCGCCTCGGCTTACTCTAGCGGATGTGATAGCGGCACTGGTGGGAGGTCATGAGGAGCAGACCGACCTGCTCTGCACGATCGTGCAGAATACGTCCCAGGCGGGGGGGGGGGGGGGGGGGGGCGTCAAGACAGAGGGCCTCGTGAGCCCCGTGAGGTGTCGTACTCGGTTTCATGAGTACGCACCCTCCAGTGTTCACCGAAGCTGAAGAACCACTGGAGGCTGACAACTGGCTGCGGACCATCGAGTCCAAGTTCGGGCTGCTCCAATGCACGGAGCGGCAAAAGACTTTGTTCGAAGTGCAGAAACTTCACGGTCCCGCTGGCCATGCCGTGGAGTGGGAGGAATCCCGGGAGGCGTTCCGCGCCTATCACATTCCTCCCAGGATCATGAAGAGGAAGTTCCAAGAATTTTTGGAACTGAAGCAGGGCGGGAGGAGTGCCCATGACTACTCCCGTGCCTTCAACCATCTGGCGCAATATGCGTCAGACTACTTCTTCACTGAGGAAAAAAAGCGGGAGCACTTCTATCGGGGGTTACACCCCGAGATGAAGACACATCTCGTTTAGTGGAATCGCGGCACCTTCAATGACCTAGTCAATGCCGCGATCATGCAAGAGGATGCTCAGCGGGAGTTGGCAGCTGAGCAGCGGAAGCGCAGCGCTCCACCCAGCGGTGGGAGTGGCGCTCCCCAGGAGTACCGCATGGTGTATCGGACACCATCCGGGCAGCAGTGGCATCCACCGGCGCGACCTCAGCGGTTCGGGGGACGTTTGTTTCAGTCACCTCCGTTCCGTCCGCCGATGCCACTACCAAGACAGCAGCAGCAGCAGACGGCACCCCGGGCGTTCTCACCGCCACAGCGCGCCCCGGGATTCCGTCCACCGATCAGCGGGGGACCACCCCGTTTCACTTGCTTCACTTGTGGCCAGGTGGGCAACTTCGCGAAGGACTGACCCCCGGGGTAGCAGAGCAGCAGGCAAGCCCAGTTCCAGGGCGGTGCTCGAGGCCGACCTCCGGTGAAGAAGGTTGGTCAGCGGACTGGGGGCGTCCGCAACCTCGACAATGAGGACGCCCCAGAGGGAGACAACATGCTGGCGGGTATGTTTACTCTCAACAATCAAGCCATCATCATACTTTTTGATTCTGGTGCAACCCACAGCTTTATAAGTGCATCCTATGTAGCTAAGCATCAAATGCAAGTCTTCCCAACCGACTGCACCTATATGATCTGCTCACCGGGAGGGAAGATCTCAGCAAATATGATGATCCCAAAGGCACCTCTGTGCTTAGGTGGGAAACTATATCCCACCACCTTGATAATCTTTATGGGGCAAAAGATTGATGCAATCTTAGGGATGTCATGGCTACAATACCATGGCGTTGTCCTGGAGACTCGGACACGGACGGTCCATTTAAACTCTCCATTTCACCGTCTGCATTCCATGGTGTTAGACACTCCAGTCCGGGAGGTTCAGCAATTAATAATGCTGAAGCTCTCAAGTTAGAAGACATCCCGTAGTCTGGGAGTACCCGACGTGTTCCCGGATGATCTTCCGGGCATGCCACCTGAGCGGGATGTCGAGTTCAAGATTGAACTTGCACCCGGGAGTACGCCCATATCACGAAGACCATACAAGATGGCTCCAAACGAGCTGGCTGAGTTAAAAGAACAGATCAATGATCTGTTGAGCAAAGGTTTCATTAGGCCGAGTTCCTCGCCTTGGGGATGCTCTGCGCTATTTGTGAAGAAGAAAGATGAAACCTTGAGGCTGTGTGTGGACTACCGGCCGCTCAACGCCGTCACCATCAAGAATAAGTACCCACTGCCCCGCATCGACATATTGTTTGATCAACTTGTGGGTGCAAGTGTGTTCTCCAAGATGGACCTTCGCTCTGGATATCATCAGATAAAGATCCGGGCGGAGGATATCCCGAAGACGGCCTTCTTGACGGGATATGGATTATATGAATACCTCGTCATGTCCTTTGGTCTCACAAACGCACCAGCCAATTTCATGTTCATCGATGATATCTTGGTTTACTCCAAGACAGAAGCCGAACATGCCGAACACTTGAGGATCGTTCTTCAACGACTGCGAGACCACAAGCTCTATGCCAAGTTCAGTAAATGCGAGTTTTGGATCAGCCAAGTGCCATTCTTGGGACATATCATCTCAGCTGAAGGCATTGCGGTTGACCCGAGCAAGATAGAGCAAGTACTGAAATGGGAAGCTCCCACTTCAGTTCATGAAGTCAGAAGCTTCCTTGGGTTAGCGGGATACTATCGGAGATTCTTTCCATGCTTCTCCAAGCTCACTAAACCAATGACAGAATTGCTGAAGAAAGGGACGAAATATGTTTGGAACACGGCGTGTGAAGGAGCGTTCCAAGCATTGGTGAAGCATCTCACAACAGCCACGGTCTTAGCTCAGCCGGATACAACAAAGCCCTTCGACGTGTATTGTGACGCGTCCGGTATTGGGCTCGGCTGCGTGTTGATACAAGAAGGACGTGTGGTCGCATATGGCTCACGCCAACTTCAGAACCATGAGCAGCATTGTCCCACACATGATCTTGAGCTTGCTGCAGTGGTTTTTGCGCTAAAAATGTGGAGGCACTATCTTCTGGGGAATCTGGTGCATCTCTACACCAACCATAAGAGCTTGAAATACATTTTCACCTAGAAGGAGCTGAACATGAGGCAAAGGCGGTGGTTAGAACTGATCAAAGATTATGAAATTGAGATTCACTACCACCCCGGCAAGGCGAAGGTGGTTGCCGACACGCTGAGTCGGAAATCACATGTCCATAACCTCACCATTACACCGGTAGAGGAGGAAGAGCCGAGTTTATACTTGGTTCCTTATAGATCGCTGTACAACCTTGCCCTCATTCCTACCATCAGGGAGGACATCATTGCAGCTCAGAAGGTTGACAAGGGTATGGCACATCTCTGGAGACGGATAGACAAGGGAGAGATCAAATGTTTCCGGAAGGATGATGAGGGGACGCTATGGTTCAATGACCGCATAGTCGTACCCCGGGATATGGAGTTGAGGAAAAAGATCCTCGATTAAGCCCACTTTTATAAATACTCCATTCATCCGGGAAGCAACAAAATGTACCAATATTTGAAAAAGAAATTTTGGTGGACACGGATGAAGCGGGAGGTAGCGAAGTACGTATCCGAGTGTGATATGTGTAGACGAGTGAAGACGGATCATATGAGGAAATCAGGGCTGTTGCAACCCCTGAAGATCCCAGCATGGAAATGGGAGGATGTGAGCATGAATTTCATTGTGGGATTACCCCTAACATCCAACAAGCATGACTCCATTTGGGTGATCGTTGACCGATGAAACAAGTCGGCTCACTTCATTCCCGTGCATACACATTTCCATGCCAACAGATATGTGGAGTTATATATCGCCAGGATCCTATGCTTGCATGGCGTACCCAAGACCATAGTCTCAGACCGAGGTGCATTGTTTGTATCTCGCTTTTGGGAGCAGTTGCATGCTGCTTTGGGTACTAAACTAATTAGAAGCTCCACTTACCACCCTCTGTGATCCTGGATGGGCGGATCCCGGTCCGCCACAGCCTGGTCTCAGACAGATGGCCAAACAGAGAGGGTGAATCAGGTTCTTGAAGACATGTTGAGAGAAGGTGCCATCCACCATGGTAGGAACTGGGATGATCACCTACCATTGGCGAAATTCTCGTACAACATGTAAGGGCCTCAGTTTTTGACACACATTTGCAGTGTTCATCACCACACCACACACTTCATTTGAGGAAGAATGATGAACACAAATGAAGAGCAAGTAACAATTATCAACATGCTCATTAGAGAACAAACTCACACATTGCAAAAGTGGTATTTCCCACATGTGATATAGATGGGCTGGACATATGAAAACTCCTACACTTTACTAAGGATGTCCATGCCAAGTTTCACCCAAATTCAAAACCTTTTGAGGTCAGTTTGGGTATAGTTAGGAAGAGGGCAGTTTGAAACCATATTCAAATTCAAACTGTTTTTATCCCATGAATTTAAAAGTGGAAGGCATATTCTTACTCAGCACATTTTTGTGAGCTCACACACCAATTTTCACTCCATTTGGAGTTGATCTTGACATGAGCTAAGGGGGAGAAATTCAAACTTTATTTGAATTTCAAACTGAATTTGTGCTGAAATTCATTCAAACCAAACCTCATTTGAACTTTGATCAATTCAAATGGCTCATGGCTGAATAATTTGAATTGCCAAGGGTAGTATGGGGTTCACTGTTTACAACAGTGATTAGGAGTAAATTTCAGAGGTTAAAACTGGAGGTGGGACCCACATGTCAGCCACTGCTCAGATCAAACCGACTGAGACTTTTTCACTCGGGTCACCGAGCCGCAGTGGTGATCGCCACCGAGGCCAGCCGCCGCGCCACCAGCTGCTTGCCCACGCGCGGGCGTGAGGCGGTGCAGAGCCTTCTTAAGGCGCCTGCCCCCTCCTCGGCCGAGGTACCGCCGTTCTTCCCTGCAAGAACTCAGCGCCGGCCGAAAACTTCCGCAGCTCGGACTTGATCGGAGAACGCCGATCGCAGCTCCCTCCGTCCACTCCAGAACCCAAGCAAGGTACTAGAGACCTTCCTCCATCCTCCCCGTTGCTAGAATTCGGTTGAAACCGATTGATATCGGCTGTGCCGAAAGATCAAATTCGGGACTTGGAACCGCCGCACCTCGGGCTCTCGTGGACAGCCCAACCAGGGCGTTGTCACACCCGAGCCAAGGCACCCTTGGACGCGCGGGTGACCGGTGCTGCTCATCCCCGAGCCACAGCTCGAGTGGTTGCTCACCGGCGGCGAATTTCCACTTTTCCCCTTTCTGTGTGCAGAACGACCTTCGGGTACGATTCTGTTTAATTCGTGCTCTAGAAAGGATTAGAGGGTCTCAAGCCGCTCTCACACGAGCTAGACACGGTAACGCACAAGTTGCCTTCACAACTCTGGGCCGGAGAACCTCTGTGCCCGGCGTAATTTGAGGTCTACTAATGGCGGAACGAACGGGCGGCATCGGGCGCACGGTGAGGACCTATTTCGGGCCTTCCCCGAGCTGCCTCGAGCTCATGTCTACCTTCTCTGAGGTCCACTGATGCTCCCCGACCGATTTCCCAAGTAGCTGAGGTGCTAGAGAAGTCAGCCGACATGGCCGAAGTCATTCCGAGGTGGCGGCTCGTCACCGACCATGCTCCGGCCATTGTCATGAGCAGCTGACCCTAGGATCCTGTTCCCCGAGTAAAAGTAGGCAGGGGCGGCCAGAATCAAGAAGTTTGGAGCTGTACAGCAGCCGGTGGCGAGCTCTCCGGCGAGATCCCTCGGCGGCGGAGCACGGGTGTCGCGAGGTTGAAGAAGGGGTGGACCCCAGCTGTCAGCGGGAGATATTTTGAATCGGGATCCGGCTGCGGCCGGGATCGGGTGTGCTGGCGCGCAAAATCCTTGTGGGCCACGATGTGCCATCGCCTAGGCGAGTTTAAACTTTTCCCCGATTTTCAGATTTCCTTCAAACTTCAAATCCTCATAACTTTGGCTACAAAGCTCCAAATTGAGTGAACCAAATTTTGCTGGATTCAGCTCTCTGAGTACTTTCCAGAAAATCAAGTTTCACTTCATGAAATTCCTTATTTCTCCAGAATTAATTCCTCAAATTTTAAAATGTTAGGAATTTTAACTGGAGAATCCTTTGGGGGAAAATCCTGAAATTTTGCTGAGATGTTCACCAAAATATCCTTGAACTACCATAAAAATTTCAGATCCATTTGAGCTCATTTAATCCACCTAATGGTGTGATTAGTGAAACTGTTCCAGAGAAAATAGAAAATGTTCAGAAACATTTTCAGAATTTTCTCTGAAATTGTTTGGCTCATATATTTAGTTAGGAACCCCCAAATTAAGTGAGACCAAATCCATTAGAACCCTTTGAAAATCTAGTTTTCAGAAAGTCATAGTTTGTTTCATGAAAATCCATAGAACACCCTAAAAGCCTTTAATAAAGGTCAAGGACATAATTAATTGTGGAGGGCTCAATTGAGCTTTGCTGCAACTAAAACTTGACCAAGTCTCTGTTTAGGTTGTAACCAAGCCACAGTAAAAGTTTCACAGTCATTAGGTCTGTCTAGCAAGGGTTATAGACTTCACAACTTCAAAGTTAATACAAATGCAATTAAATTGATACATATATTGCTCTTATCATGTAGTCGCTAAGGTCGAGGAGGAACCCGAAGTCCTAGACTTCGTTACTCCGGAGGAACAGCTAGCCTGCGACCAAGAGCAGCAAGGCAAGCTCCGGTTTGCATTAACCTTTTTACAAATTTTTATTGTTTTGAGCACATACTTGTTTCCTTTATTCCGTGCATTAGAGTCTTGTTTGGAAACCCCACTGCATAGCCAAGAGAACCATGGGTTGGGTTTAGGATTACAAACCCCGTTAGCTACTGCAATGCTAAGATAAGGTAGGATTCCGTACAAGTCGAGTAGTTGGAACTACTCGCGAGCATAGGCTAGAGGCACTCGACTCGCGTAGTGATAGCAAATGAAACATATGGCAAGAAAATGAGACCGAGCAGAGAGTAAGGCAGCAGGACTTTGGGGCCTGTGTGCTATAGCTCCGCTTGTGTCGATTGAGGACCGAGCCGTGTGCGGGCCTGTTGAACAAGCTAGAACAGTACCAAAGACCTACCGGCTATATGGGAACCGGGAAACCGATGTAACTCGGGTAGCTGGGTGTTGAGGCATAGCTGCTCGTTCAGAGGGTAGGTTGAGAGCTCGAGGTCTAAATCGGCTGGCGGCACTGAGATGCGCGTGCAGAGACCTCTTGCTCGGGATGATTGGACCGGTTCAACATTTGGCTAACGGGTGAAAGGTAGTCGCGTACGGCGTCCGTGATGGTTGTTGTAGGCAACATCGAGTACGGGCGTACGTGACGGGTTGTTAGGGTAACTCTGCAGGTGTAAATCGATTATAATCGCCATCCCTCGTGGTCAGTGAGTACCACTTGTTCACTGTACCGTGACGTAGAAAGAACAGGCTAGACACATGTTAAAATGCTGCTGATTGAATGGTGGACATTGATTGTTAATGATATGCTGTAGTCTAGAGCTAACTATAGTTCTTTTCAACTTTGGGCAAAGTACATGAGAGAAATGCGTTTCTTGTTTGATTGCGGCTCTCTCATGTGCCTTAGCGTAAGGTTCTCCACAACCTGTTGCTAAAACTTGAAAGTAAGGTTCTACTAATTAGGCGAGTCCTTGCAAATGATTTTTACCTCATGTAACCCATTACCCTCATGTAGAAGTTCCATGTTTAGGTGAGACGGGTCAGACTTGCTGAGCCTTCGTGCTCACTGCTTGTGTTTGAAGCTTTTGCAGGGTTCTATGAGGAAGGGACTCCCGAAGAGGAGACGGAACCCTAGGAGGGGAACCCCGTCGAGTGGGAGTCGTGCACGCCGCAGAGTTAGTGTGCGTGTGTGCTAGCAAGGACACGTTCAAGGGCTGAACGTGCACTTGATGCTTAGTCTACGCCCGCGAGTGTAGACTTAACTTATTTAGATGTAAGCATGTTCATAAACCTGTTTATGTAATAAAATTTTGCTTCCGCTTTGTACCTTTGACGTGTGTTATAAGGTCCTGTGCAACGCAGCACCCCTCAGCGTGATCCTGGCTCGACAGGACCAAAGGGGTCGTGTCAGCGTGGTATCAGAGCTCGCTTGAGGTTTAACACAGTACAAAGGTCTTCTTTTTCAAAAATCCAGTGAGGAACGAGTTAGTAGCCCGTATAAGGATCTTATTAGTATATAGAAAGTGGCTTATTAACCTATTTGTTATGTCGGAAAATCGTGCATCTCGGGACGTTCATGTCTTGGGGGGTGCACGTAAGCGCTGTCCACCAGTGCGCACAAGCTGAAGGGTGGAGCCCCACGGGTGGCAGGTAACCCGACCCGCTTTGATATCCTCTACGACTCTTCATGTCGTTTGGGGTATTCGAGCAACGTCTGTCCCTGGCGTGCGTGGTGCAACTTGGGAGACCCCGTCACATGGTCTAAAACGTGAACACGTAAC
Organism: Neostapfia colusana; assembly: GCA_030760725.1. Taxonomy (NCBI): domain Eukaryota; kingdom Viridiplantae; phylum Streptophyta; class Magnoliopsida; order Poales; family Poaceae; genus Neostapfia; species Neostapfia colusana. The sequence continues at coordinate 40,843,713 of JASWHV010000003.1, forward strand.
TCAAGGCGTGGTTGGCTTGAGAACATCCGGGCGAGTGATGACGGCCGGGTGTACGAACTGTATGGATTCCGGGCTCGGTGTGCAGCCGAGTCTGATGATTGTTTGAGTTTCTGCAGGTAGCCTTACCACGAAACGGTAGACATGTAGCATCCGTGTGCGAGTGACGAGTAGTGCCACTGAACTAACGAAGCCGGCTAAGTCTGGTATAGGTTTTTCCTTTGTGAGGACGTAGTACCGACATAATCTGGTGACGCATCGACGTCACACCCCATTAAATAAACAACTTCATTTAAAAACTTGAAGTTTTTGATCCAAAGTAGTAAAACTTGATGTAACTCCTTCCCTTGAACAGGATATTCAAAGTTAACGAGTTTTCAACTTATAGGTTGTTAAGGACAGAGCACTCTGTTTTCAGCTGAATCAAGGCTGAAGTTAATCAGAGGATAGAGGTTGAGTTCTTTCGAGGTTGGGGTTGTATGATACATTTCTGGAAAGCGTTGGAAGAGCTTTACAACTCTTCCGTTGAGGTCTAGAGGTGTTTCATCCCTTAACCACTCGAAAAATGCAGTAGAGTTGAAACTGTCCAGAAAACAAGACAGAGCAAAGACTCTCTGTAAATTAAGTATAACTTCCTGCATAAAAATCCAAAAATAGAAAATGAGGTAGTTCTGGAAAGCTTATGAGATGGCTTACAACTTCGTAACAGAAAGTTTTGTCAGATTAGGATTAGAATTAACTGGGATTCTTGGATCAAATCAGTACCTAAGGCAGGGAGGTGCTGTCCAATTGTTTCCAGAAATTCTGTTAAATTCGACATCTCATAACTTTTGAACCAGGACAGATTTTAGGCCAAGCAAATTCTTTCTTGAAAGATATTGGAGTTAGCTTTAACTTTGATGTTGAGCTCCAGAATTGGTTTTGCTTTAACATGGCCTAAATCAGGTTGAAATAGAAACTGGTCAGGGCTGTCATGGGAACAGCAGATCAACAGTCAAATTTGTTTAAAATTTGAACTATGTTTCCAAGTTTTATGGGTTCAATGACATATCTTATGTTATAACTCAATGGTTTACTGTTTAAATAAATATTTGACATTTCTCAAATATATTTGTACAGATGGCAGCAGATAAACAGTTGGAGAACGGGTGGGTAGTTTCCCACTGTTCTGACCGTAGCGGCTACCCGGAAGCATTGTGGCAAATGCTCCAATATTTCGGGTATAGTCAGATGCCGCAGTACTTCGCCAAGGAAGAAGGCGAAGAGGGGAACAAGACGTGGACAATCCATGTCGAAATTCCTGCAGGACCTACGCCACCCGGTTGGGTGCCATTCACCGTCACGGTGAGAGGAAGACAACCGGAAGGGGTGTGGCAAGTGGCAGCCCGTGACACTATGTCACGCTTCTGCCAACTACACGTGCAGGCTATGGAGGGCACTCCATACGCACTCGTTCCGGTGGAGGGACGAGCCCAGCATGTGTGGGAAGAGAGGTACCTGGAAGCAACGGACCCTAGTTGCCCAAGGTACAACCCCGCGGAGGCAAATCTCAGCCTCCAGATGAGGGCGGGAAACGCCGTGATGGACAGCCAAGCTGTTCATACGGAGCATCACGCCACAAAGCTCAAGGAGAGCACAAGCCGTGGAGATCATTTCGAGAGTGCTCACAGCGCACTCCGCAATGTGCTCCTTCCGACGATCAAGCGACTGAATGAACAACACAATCAGTTGCGTCGTCTGAAGAAGGCAAGGAAGAAGAGCCGTGTGGACATCGCGGCGTTGCAAGAGCTGGTGCAGACCCTAACCCATCAGAATGAGGACCATGCTCAAGAGCGGGACGACGCTATTGAGGAAGGACAAGGCTGGGAAGAGGACTACAACCAAGCTATGGACGAGGTGCATGCTTTACAGGACCTCTTGCCCCCGGTATTAGGCGTACCGGTAGTCTTGGGTCTTCCAGCCATGGGAGAACCCGGGATGCGAGAAGAGGTGGTAGACCCAGAGCCACCAGCAGAGGTACCGGAGGAGGACGACCCACAGGAGGTCTAGTTCTACTCCGAATAGGGGGTTACGGTTGCCAAGTAGGGCAGCTAGGGTAGCGTAACCCAACTTTTGTAATCGGTGACATGTCGTGTAGACAGTAGCGTATGTATAGGTAGTGACGACATGAGCACGACTTCTCGGAGATCCGATAATAATGTATCTTGTATAAAGTTTATGCTTTATCAATATATGTGAATGTTGTGCAAATTAATCATGCGTCGCTTCAATACCTACTGTTGCTTATTGAAATTTTAAGTAAGACATGTGCTAATCGCTGCTGTTTTGAATTTCAGAATGACGCGTACTCGTGCCAACCCTGACGTTGGGGGTACCAGTCAAGGGGGAGAGACCTCCCAACCACCTACCGGGGACTCCTCAGGACAACAACAGCAACAGCAACAGCAAACACCGCCACCGCCACTGCCAACGGTTACATTGGCCGACATCGTCGCGACAATGGCGGGCTCGCATCAGCAGCACACGGAGTTGCTGCAGACCCTTATCGCCAATACGTCTCGCCCAGAGAGACGTCAAGATCGTGAGGAGCGCCAACAGAGCTCCTACTCCGACTTCCTGGCAACTCATCCCCCGGTATTTTCAAGGGCGGATGAACAACTTGACGCGGACAACTGGCTCCGCGCCATAGAGATGAAGTTCGGGCTGCTCCAAATCAGCGAGCAGCGTAAGACTCAGTTCGCGGTCCAGCAGCTCCAAGGATCCGCGAGCGCGTGGTGGGCCAACTTCTGTGCTTCACAGCCCACCGACCGAGTGATGACCTGGCCGGAGTTCCGGACGGCCTTCAGGGCCTATCATATACCGCCAGGTCTGATGAAGAGGAAGACACAGGAGTTCTTACACCTGCAACAAGGGAGCCGGAACGCGATGGAATACTCCAGGGCATTTAACGATCTCGCGCTATATGCGTCGTATCATGCTGATACCGACGAGAAGTGGCGAGACCACTTTTACCAGGGGCTTAACCCGCTCCTGAAGGATAAATTGGCGATGTTCAATCGCGGCAGCCTCAACGACATTATTGATGCTGCGATTGTTCAGGAGGACTCCGGCAAGGAGTTAGCGGCAGCGGAGAGAAAGCGAAGCGCGCCGCAGAGCAGTGGAGAAGGAGGCGGTCCTTCTCAGAAGTTTCGGATGGTGAATCACCCACCATCAGGTCCACGCTGGCAACCACCACAGCGGTCGATGCCGTTCCGCAGTCGGCCGTACTCTTCACCGGCATCCCGGCCGGCACTGCCAGCACCACCGCAACAACAACAGCAGCAGCGGGCGATGCCGCGTGCGTTTGCACCTCTGCAACGCATGCCGGGTTTTCGTCCACCGAGTACTCCACCAGCAGCGGCCACATGTTACAAGTGTGGTCGTCCAGGATACTTCGCGAGCAGTTGCCCGGAGAGGCAAGGCGGCGGAGTGGCACCGCAGTTTCCAGGGAGGAATCAACCCCGGAACCCTACTAATGCACGGCGGGCAAACCCTAGGCCCGGCACTGTCCACCAGCTTGCCATTGAGGACGTGCCGGAGGGCGAACCAATCCTTGCGGGTATATTCCAACTCCACCAGCATCCCGCTATAGTACTGTTTGATTCAGGCGCCACGCATAATTTTATTAGCCAAGCTTTCATTGCTAAACACAGTTTGCCAATACTACCCACCGATAGTCCATATTTAATTTGTTCACCGGGTGAGAAGATTTCAGCAAGCGTAATGGTCTCCAAAGCACCATTATGCTTAGCGGGTAGAGTGTACCCCACGTCTCTCATTATCTTAGAGGGACAGAAGGTCGATGTCATCCTAGGGATGTCGTGGTTAACCCGCCACGGCGCTGTTTTAGACACCGTCCTTTGAGTCGTGCACTTGAACTCAGAGGTGCACGGTTCTCACTCATTATTTCTGGACAGTCCAGAAATAAAACTTCCAAGTGTCTATCAAGCCACAACCATCAGATTGGAAGACATTCCAGTGGTCCGAGAGTTCCCTGATGTATTTCCGGACGATTTGCCGGGGATGCCACCCGATAGAGAGGTGGAGTTCAAGATTGAACTTGCACCAGGAACCATGCCAATATCCCGAAGGCCGTACAAGATGGCGCCCAAGGAGTTGGCTGAACTGAAGACTCAGCTCACGGACCTTCTGGAGAAGGGTTTTATTAGGCCGAGCTCCTCGCCATGGGGCTGTTCGGCATTATTTGTCAAGAAAAAGGATGAAACGTTGCGGCTTTGCGTGGACTACCATCCATTAAATGCCGTAACCATCAACAACAAGTACCCGTTGCCACGGATCGACATGTTGTTTGATCAGTTGGTCGAAGCAAAGATCTTTTCCAATATGGATTTAAGATCCGGGTACCATCAGATTAAGATAAGGGCGGAGGACATTCCAAAGACAGCTTTCTCGACAAGGTACGGACTTTATGAGTACCTGGTCATGTCCTTCGGCCTCACCAATGCTCCAGCTCACTTCATGTACTTGATGAACTCGGTGTTCATGCCGGAGCTGGACATGTTTGTCGTGGTCTTCATCGACGACATCCTGGTATATTCCAAGTCGGAGGAAGATCACAAGAAACATCTGCGTATAGTCTTGCAACGGCTGCGGGATCACAAACTATACGCAAAATTCAGCAAATGCGAGTTTTGGATATCGCAAGTGCCTTTCCTCGGGCATATCATCTCAGCGGAGGGTATCGCTGTGGACCCGAGCAAGATCACGCAAGTGCTGAATTGGAAATCCCCAAGAACTGTTCATGAGGTACGGAGTTTCCTCGGACTCGCCGGATATTATCGGAGGTTCATTCCGAACTTCTCGAAGATTGCCAAGCCAATGACAGAGCTGCTGAAGAAGGCTACCAAATATGTTTGGAGCCCAACATGTGAAGCAACATTCAAGGCTTTAGTCAAGCACCTGACATCAGCACTGGTTTTGGCGCAGCCAGACACAACAAAACCGTTCGATGTGTACTGCGATGCATCCGGCATTGGGCTCGGGTGTGTGATGATGCAAGACCGAAGAGTGGTCGCGTATGGATCACGGCAGCTTAGAAACCATGAGCAAAATTATCCAACTCACGACTTGGAGCTCGCTGCCGTGGTACTTGCACTGAAGATGTGGAGGCACTACCTACTCGGTAACCTCGTACATCTATATACCGACCACAAAAGCCTCAAGTACATATTCGCTCAGAAGGAGCTGAACATGAGACAACGAAGATGGTTAGAACTGATAAAGGATTACAAGATAGAAATCCATTATCATCCGGGCAAGGCAAACGTAGTGGCAGATGCGCTGAGCCGCAAGTCACACGTCAATAATCTGACCATCACACCGTTGGAAGAGAGCGAACCACCACTCCATGTGATTCCACACGGAGCTCTCTACAACCTAGCTTTGATCCCCACCATCCGTGAAGAGATAGCGGCAGCCCAGAAGAATGACAAGGGCATGTCACATTTGCGGAGACGTGTAGACAGTGGGGAGTTGAAATGTTTCCGGAAGGACGGAGACGGCGTCCTGTGGTTCAAGGACCGGATCGTCGTACCCCGTAAACTGGAATTACGGAAGAAAATCTTTGATGAGGCTCACTTATCAAAGTTTTCTATTCACCCCGGCAGCAACAAAATGTATCAAGAACTCAGAAGAAAGTTTTGGTGGACACGGATGAAGCGCGAGGTTGCAAAATACGTGTCCGAGTGTGATACATGTCGAAGGGTGAAGGCAGATCATATGCGGAAACCGGGACTGCTGCAACCACTGGGTATTCCTGCCTGGAAGTGGGAGGACGTGAGCATGGATTTCGTCGTCGGTTTACCCACCACCTTACAGAAACATGATTCGGTGTGGGTGATCGTCGATCGGCTCACTAAAGTTGCCCATTTCATCCCGGTCAACACCAACTACAACGCCAAGAAGTACGCTGAACTGTACATCTCACGGATCCTATGCTTGTACGGCGTACCCCGTACTATCAATATCGGATCGGGGCACTTTATTTGTGTCCCGTTTTTGGGAGCAGCTACACGCTGCCTTGGGGACGAAGCTGATCCGTATTTCAGCCTACTACCCGCAGACGGATGGGCAAACGGGGCGGGTAAATCAGATTCTAGAAGATATGCTACGAGCTTGTGCTATCAACCGCGGCAAGAATTGGGATGATCACTTGCCGTTAGCTGAGTTCTCGTACAACAATGGGTACCAAGCCAGCATCAAGATGGCGCCCTACAAGGCGCTATACGGAAGAAAATGCCGCACACCATTGAACTGGTGTGAGTCTGGCGAAAGGGTTACCTTCGGGATTGACCTTGTCAACAACGTGGAAGAAAAGGTTCGACTAATTCAAGCGAACCTAAAAGCCGCTCAATCCCGTCAGAAGCAGTATGTGGACCGGAGAAGGTGCCCATTACAATTCGAAGTTGGAGATCACATATACCTACGGGTGTCTCCAATGAAGGGCGTAAACAGATTTGGGGTGAGAGGAAAGTTGGCACCCCGATTCGTCGGTCCATTCCAGATTACCGAAAGATGTGGATCAGTGGCATACCGGATGAAATTACCAGAAGCACTTTCCGGTGTGCACGACGTCTTTCACGTTTCCCAGCTGAGGAAATGTCTCAAGCTATCAACTACCGTTCAGCTGGAAGACATTGAAGAACTGCAACCGGATCTCACCTATCGGGAGGAACCGGTGCAGATTATTGATGAAAAGGCCCGAACCACACGCAACCGTACGTTGTGGTTCTACAAGGTTCTATGGAGTAATCACTCCATGGACGAAGCGACATGGGAGAGCGAAGAATTCCTTCGCACTAACTACCCCGACTTTTTCACGTTGCATATCCGTTAATTTTCCACCGTCCTCTCTCTCATTTTCACCTTATAATCTCGGGACGAGATTCTTTTAAGGGGGGAGGGGTGTAAGGGCCTCAGTTTTTGACACACATTTGCAGTGTTCATCACCACACCACACACCTCATTTGAGGAAGAATGATGAACACAAATGAAGAGCAAGTAACAATTATCAACATGCTCATTAGAGAACAAACTCACACATTGCAAAAGTGGTATTTCCCACATGTGATATAGATGGGCTGGACATATGAAAACTCCTACACATTACTAAGGATGTCCATGCCAAGTTTCACCCAAATTCAAAACCTTTTGAGGTCAGTTTGGGTATAGTTAGGAAGAGGGCAGTTTGAAACCATATTCAAATTCAAACTGTTTTTATCCCATGAATTTAAAAGTGGAAGGCATATTCTTACTCAGCACATTTTTGTGAGCTCACACACCAATTTTCACTCCATTTGGAGTTGATCTTGACATGAGCTAAGGGGGAGAAATTCAAAATTTATTTGAATTTCAAACTGAACTTGTGCTAAAATTCATTCAAACCAAACCTCATTTGAACTTTGATCCATTCAAATGGCTCATGGGTGAATAATTTGAATTGCCAAGGGTAGTATGGGGTTCATTGTTTACAACAGTGATTAGGAGTAAATTTCAGCGGTTAAAACTGGAGGTGGGACCCACATGTCAGCCACTGCTCAGATCAAACCGACTGAGACTTTTTCAATCGGGTCGCCGAGCCGCAGCGGTGATCGCCACCGAGGCCAGCCGCCGCGCCACCTGCTGCTTGCCCACGCGCGGGCGTGAGGCGGTGCAGAGCCTTCTTAAGGCGCCTGCCCCCCTCCTCGGCCGAGGTACCGCCGTTCTTCCCCGCAAGAACTCAGCGCCGGCCGAAAACTTCCGCAGCTCGGACTTGATCGGAGAACACCGATCGCAGCTCCCTCCGTCCACTCCAGAGCCCCAGCAATGTACTAGAGACCTTCCTCCATCCTCCCCGTTGCTAGAATTCGGTTGAAACCGATTGATATCGGCTGTGCCGAAAGATCAAATTCGGGACTTGGAACCGCCGCACCTCGGGCTCTCGTGGACAGCCCAACCAGGGCGTTGTCACGCCCGAGCCAAGGCACCCTTGGACGTGTGGGTGACCGGTGCTGCTCATCCCCGAGCCACAGCTCGAGTGGTTGCTCACCGGCGGCGAATTTCCACTTTTCCCCTTTCTGTGTGCAGAAAAACCTTCGGGTACGATTCTATTTAATTCGTGCTCTAGAAAGGATTAGAGGGCCTCAAGCCGCTCTCACACGAGCTAGACACGGTAACGCACAAGTTGCCTTCACAACTCTGGGCCGTAGAACCTCTGTGCCCGGCGTAATTTGAGGTCTACTAATGGCGGAACGAACGGGCGGCATCGGGCGCACGGTGAGGACCTATTTCGGGCCATCCCCGAGCTGCCTCGAGCTCATGTCGACCTTCTCTGAGGTCCACTGATGCTCCCCGACCGATTTCCCAAGTAGCTGAGGTGCTAGAGAAGTCAGCCGACATGGCCGAAGTCATTCCGAGGTGGCGGCTCGTCGCCGACCATGCTCCGGCCATTTTCATGAGCAGCTGACCCTAGGATCCTGTTCCCCGAGTAAAAGTAGGCAGGGGCGGCCAGAATCGAGAAGTTTGGAGCTGTACAGCAGCCGTCGGCGAGCTCTCCGGCGAGATCCCTCGGCGGCGGAGCGCGGGTGTCGCGAGGTTGAAGAAGGGGGTGGACCCCAGATGTCAGCGGCAGATATTTTGAATCGGGATCCGGCTGCGGCCGGGATTGGGTGTGCTGGCACGTAAAATCCTTGTGGGCCGCGATGTGCCATCGCCTAGCCGTGCGACGCGTGTCCCCTGGGCCCACGCGCGAGTTTAAACTTTTCCCCGATTTTCAGATTTTCTTCAAACATCAAATCCTCATAACTTTGGCTAGAAAGCTCCAAATTGAGTGAACCAAATTTTGATGGATTCAGCTCTCTGAGTACTTTCCAGAAAATAAAGTTTCACTTCATGAAATTCCTTATTTCTCCAGAATTAATTCCTCAAATTTAAACTGTTAGGAATTTTAACTGGAGAATCCTTTGGGGCGAAATCCTGAAATTTTGCTGAGATGTTCACCAAAACATCCTTGAACTACCATAAAAATTGCAGATCCATTTGAGCTCATTTAATCCACCTAATGGTGTGATTAGTGAAACTGTTCCAGAGAAAATAGAAAATGTTCAGAAACATTTTCAGAATTTTCTCTGAAATTGTTTGGCTCATATCTTTAGTTAGGAACCCCCAAATTAAGTGAGACCAAATCCATTAGAACCCTCTGAAAATCTAGTTTTCAGAAAGTCATAGTTTGTTTCATGAAAATCCTTGGAACACCCAAAAAGCCTTTAATAAATGTCAAGGACATAATTAATTGTGGAGGGCTCAATTGAGCTTTGCTGCAACTAAAACTTGACCAAGTCTCTGTTTAGGTTGTAACCAAGCCAGTAAAAGTTTCACAGTCATTAGGTCTGTCTAGCAAGGGTTATAGACTTCACAACTTCAAAGTTAATACAAATGCATTTAAATTGATACATATATTGCTCTTATCATGTAGTCGCTAAGGTCGAGGAGGAACCCGAAGTCCTAGACTTCGTTACTCCGGAGGAACAGCTAGCCTACGACCAAGAGCAGCAAGGCAAGCTCCTTGCATTAACCTTTTTACAAATTTTTATTGTTTTGAGCACATACTTGTTTCCTTTATTCCGTGCATTAGAGTCTTGTTTGGAAACCCCACTGCATAGCCAAGAGAACCATGGGTTGGGTTTAGGATTACAAACCCCGTTAGCTACTGCAATGCTAAGATAAGGTAGGATTCGGTACAAGTCGAGTAGTTGGAACTACTCGCGAGCATAGGCTAGAGGCACTCGACTCGGGTAGTGATAGCAAATGAAACATATGGCAAGAAAATGAGACCGAGCGGAGAGTAAGGGCAGCAGGACTTTGGGGCCTGTGTGCTATAGCTCCGCTTGTGTCGATTGAGGACCGAGCCGTGTGCGGGCCTGTTGAACAAGCTAGAATAGTACCGAAGACCTACCGGCTATATGGGAACCGGGAAACCGATGTAACTCGGGTAGCTGGGTGTTGAGGCATAGCTGGTCGTTCAGAGGGTAGGTTGAGAGCTCGAGGTGTAAATCGGCTGGCGGCACTGAGATGCGCGTGCAGAGACCTCTTGCTCGGGACGATTGGACCGGTTCAACATTTGGCTAACGGGTGAAAGGCAGTCGCGTACGGCGTCCGTGATGGTTGTTGTAGGCAACATCGAGTACGGGCGTACGTGACGGGTTGTTCGGGTAACCCTGCAGGTGTAAATCGATTATAATCGCCGTCCCTCGCGGTCAGTGAGTACCACTTGTTCACTGTACTGTGACGTAGAAAGAACAGGCTAGACACATGTTAAAATGCTGCTGATTGAAAGATGGACATTGATTGTTAATGATATGCTGTAGTCTAGAGCTAACTAAAGTTCTTTTCAACTTTGGGCAAAGTACATGAGAGAAATGCATTTCTTGTTTGATTGCGGCTCTCTCATGTGTCTTAGCGTAAGGTTCTCCACAACCTGTTGCTAAAACTTGAAAGTAAGGTTCTACTAATTAGGCAAGTCCTTGCAAATGATTTTTACCTCATGTAACCCATTACCCTCATGTAGAAGTTCCATGTTTAGGTGAGACGGGTCAGACTTGCTGAGCCTTCGTGCTCACTGCTTGTGTTTGAAGCTTTTGCAGGGTTCTATGAGGAAGGGACTCCCGAAGAGGAGACGGAACCCCAGGAGGGGAACCCCGTCGAGTGGGAGTCATGCACGCCGCAGAGTTAGTGTGCGTGTGTGCTAGCAAGGACACGTTCAAGGGCTGAACGTGCACTTGATGCTTAGTCTACGCCCGCGAGTGTAGACTGAACTTATTTTGATGTAAGCATGTTCATAAACCTGTTTATGTAATAAAATTTTGCTTCCGCTTTGTACCTTTGACGTGTGTTATACGGTGCTGTGCAACGCAGCACCCCTCAGCGTGATCCTGGCTCGACAGGACCAAAGGGGTCGTGTCACAACAACGGCTATCAGGCGAGTATCAAGATGGCACCCTACGAAGCTCTCTACGGTCGCAAATGCCGCACCCCATTAAATTGGTGCGAGTCCGGTGAAAGGGTCACATTCGGGGTTGATGTGGTGAACGAAGCCAAAGAGCGCGTTCGGACGATTCAAGCTAATTTGAAGGCCGCTCAATCCCGACAGAAGAGCTTTGCTGATAAGAGGCGTAGACCGTTGCACTTTGACGTTGGTGAACACGTGTACCTCCGCGTGTCTCCGATGAAAGGCGTGCACCGGTTCAGTGTGAAGGGGAAGCTCGCTCCCCGTTTCATTAGACCCTATACTATCACCGAGAAGTGTGGACCAGCGGCGTATAGATTGGAGCTACCGGCATCTCTTGCTGGTGTCCACGACGTTTTCCATGTTTCGCAACTGCAAAAACGTTTAAAGCATACAGCTTCTGTTCCTACCGAAGACATCGGCGAGATGAAGCCGGATCTGACATATGATGAGTATCCGGTGGCAATTCTTGATGAGAAAGCCCGAACCACGCGTAGCAGAACGTTGTGGTTCTACAAGATACTCTGGAGCAACCACACCGCTGAAGAAGCGAGGTGGGAGAGCGAGGAATTCCTTCACTCAAATTACCCGGAGTTTATGGCTTCTCAGCACGGGTAAGTCCCTATTACATCGCTATCTCTTCTTTTGTAATCTCGGGACGAGATTCTTTTAAGGGGGCGGAGGGATGTAAAAGCCCAAGAAAGGGACTTGCAAAAACTTTTCATCACCTCACAACACCGCAGTTTTGTGGTGAATATCTTGTGAAGAATTGTGAAGAGCAAGTAACCTCCATCAAAAGGGTATTGGTTCAAACTTTCTACACATATGATAACACATGAGAGGGTGTTCAAAAACCAACATAGAGTCATTTACATGTTTGGACCCTAGTTGGTTTAAGACCACTGAGTTGAAGTACTCAAGTGCAATGAGGGGGTTTGAAAAAACAGAATTTGAACTAATGTCCAACTCAAAATTCAAATGAGGGAAGGACATAATGGTGATTCAAAACTGTTGTATTCAAACTCATGGTTGCAGTAGCTAACACAAGAATCAAAGTGCATATAAGGATTCCTTAGGTCCAAATTAGTGGGGAGGCAAAGTTTCAAGAATGTTTGAAAAGGTTTGCTACCCATTTTTCCAAAAAAAATATGCAAAGAATTCAAATATACATTTGAGTTTGGGGGAAATTTGTCCAACCATACAAATGTAGCTCAGTTTGAGACTCCAAACATTTGAATTCATCACTTGCTAAGTTTTGGAGATCTTTTGAGGGGTGGGGGAGCACTGACAAGTGGGTCCCACATTTCATTGGGTGGAATAGACTTAACCCCCAAGTTTTTCCCTCTGTTTCTCAGTCAACCGAAGAGCTTCGGTCGCACAGCCAGCTGCCGCGCGCGCCGTCGCCCAGGAGGCCACCTCCCGATTCCCTCTCTCGCGCTGGCAACCGGGCAGCAGCTCGCTCCTCCTCTACGTTACCCCCTCTCCACGCAGCTGGGCCGAACGTGTTGCCTTTCTCTTCCCCGACCAGCACGCGCACCGGCTATGTTTGTTCACCGGCGCCGCTCCTCCGATTTCCCCTGTACGTCGGCGCCTGCTTGGCCTTTGCCCGAGCCCCCAACACAAAAAGGGAGCACCAGTGCGTGCTCTAGCTAACCACCCCACCACCTCGCGGTGTTAGCACTTCATTCGGCCACCAATCGACGATCACAGCTGAGGACCGAGGCACCGGGCGGAAAACCGAGGTTGCCCTCCGTGGACAGCACACCATGTCCATTTTGACCGCCTGACTTCTACACGAAAAAGGTGCGCCTTAGTCTCCAGATCGTGTAGCTGCAACCCTCATAGCCATTGATATACCGAGCGCAGAGAATTCCTAAGAATCCCGAGAACTAGTGCATACGGGTAGGGGTCGGTCTAACCCAAAATTCTAGCTGCACCGTCCAAACCCAGCTCGGGTGAGCTTGCACATACCTTCCTCACTTCCTAGCGGCCCTCCTCGACCAAGAATCAAGGGATATGTCCCAGAAATGGCCGGTTTCTGGTTGTTTTACGGGCCGCCATGGAATAATAGCTCGGGTCACCGTGGAGCTCTAGGTTGCCGATCTTTTCATGGGGTTTGGCAGCCATTTTCGTCACCCTCAAGCTTCCTCGGTGCTCTCCGACCCTTTTCCGATCGTTTTGATGCGTTGTAGCGCATTCCCGACCACGCCGGAACCCTAACAGCCGCTGTCACCGTCGGGCGCCCTGTTCTGGTGAGCTACGGCCGTCGGCGACCCCCGAGCCGAGTTCAGCGTCGCAAGTTAGGGCGGGTCGGAGAGTCTGGGGTCGGGAGATGGCCGGGAAAGCGGTTCCAGCGATGCTTGCCAGAGGGCGCCGCCACGGGCTCCTGTTTGACGCGAGGAAGGAGAAGACCTGCCGGGTGGGACCCACTGGCAGGCATTAGAACATTTTGGAATTTTCAGTTTCCAGTTTAAACTTTAGAGGGCCACAACTTGGTGTAGGAGAATCCAAAAATTGTGAAAAAAATTTTGCTCGAATCCTCTGATAGAGTACAATCCAAATATGAAACCCAATTTGTATGAAACCTACTATTTAATTCTGGAAAATTCTTTAAAACTTTTCAGCAAAATAATTTTAGAGGGAGTTTGGTTCATCCAAAAATCCCCAAATTTTGCCAGAGTATTCTTTAGGATGTTAGTGAACCTCTGTAAAAGTTTCAGCCCATTTCGAGTTGATTTGATCAGAGCAATTCAAATTTGAAGGTGATGTGTTCATTTGAATACAGAAACATTTTCAGAGAATTTCCAAAACTTGGAAATTCAGTTCTGGACAAACCTTAGCTCCAAAAATGCTAGGAAAATTCATGCAAACTATATGAACTATAACTGAAATTGTAGTTCACTAAGTTGGGAATGAAAAGGTGTGTTACCTCGGAATTAATTCTTCTTTGCTTATTTGCTAAGAGAATTATTCTGAACAAACCACTCAATGAAAAGTGCTAAATTTTGATCCAGAGAGCTGTCTGGTGACTAGGAACTCACACAATAATTCTCAGCTTCATTGGAGTTCTGGATCACCCCTGCTCTGTTTAACCACTTGAGGTGATCAATGGGGAAGAGTGGGATAACCACTTAGCACTTGACCATGTGCTTAGGTCCAAATACAAACCACTAGCCCCAGTTTCATTTTAAATTCTTGAACAGAGTTCCAGTTGTTAGAAACTGGTTATTAGAACTAATAGCAGAAGCATTACAATAAACTTATGTGCATATTCATTAACATGTAGTATTTTATTAACGTGTAGTCGCTGAAGGCGAGGAGGCTCCGGAAGTACTTGACTTCCTCCTTCCGGAAGAAGAGCTAAATACTGACCAGCAGCAACAAGGCAAGCCCCGGTTTGCATTAAGCCTTTTATAAAGTTTTACTTTGTTACATACGTAGTGTGAAGTGTATGTGTGCATTAGGTGTAGGATGGATGGAAACCCCACTTGCATGACCAGAAATTTTCCATAAGAGTGAGGGTAGTGTCTAAGACCTCGAGTAGACAGGCTATGCTTAATGTTTCATAGGACTTCGGTACAAGTCGAGTAGTTGGAATCTACTCGCGAGTTAGGCTTGGGACACACGGGATTGGTTCGAGTGATGTGAGATCACCTTAGTAATAAAAATGAGACTTGGCAGGGGCTAGGGCGCAGCAAGAGGAAGTCTTGCGTGCGCAGCCCTGTCCGTGTCGATTGAGGACCGATCCGTGTGCGGCCCATGTTGATCAAGTTTGAACGTACCGAAGGCATATCGGATATATGGGCCCCGATAAACCGATGTAGCCTAAACCTCCGGGCGTCGAGGCATAGCACACCGATTTATTGGTGTAGGTTGAGGGCAGCAAGGTGGAAATCTGCTAACGGGCATAGAGAGATGCTCCGTGTAGGGAACCTCCTGTCCATTTCGGTGCGACCGGTTCGACGTTTAGGCTGTTGGGTGAAAGGTTGTCCCGTACGACATCGAGTGAGCGTGCTGTGCAGATCCACGGGTGGGCGTACGTGACGTGCTCTTTGGATTTCCCTGCAGGTGTATATCGAGTCGATTCGCTGTCCCTTACGGTGAAGAGTACCACTTGGTCACTGAGTCGTGACGTAGTTAATGTATGAAATGTTATGCTTCAATATTGCTGTCATGGTATAATTGTATTGCTACATGTGTGCCACCAAATATTGCTTACTAAATTTCAGATTCCTGAACTGATAACTTGTTGCTAAAAGATGAATTAAGGGTGAACTTATAGGCATGTCCATTTGCTGCAATGTTACTATCCTATGTGCTTTGTACACCTCTTGTAGAGTTTCATGCTTAGGTGAGTCGGTTAAGTCTTGTTGAGCCATCGTGCTCATGGTTGCTGCTTAAGTGTTTTTCAGGTGAGGAGCCACCCACGGACTCGGAGTACGAGTCCACCGGCGAGGGTGCCATAGCTCTGCTTGTGTCGATTCAGGACCGAGCCATGTGCGCCTCTATTTAACAAGCTAGAACAGTACCAAAGACCTACCAGATATATGGGAACCGGGAAACCGATGTAATTCGGGTAGCAATCTGTTGAGGCATTGCTTGTCGTCCAGAGGGTAGGTTGAGAGCAGCGAGGCGTAAATCGGCTAGCGGGCACTGTGGATGCTCCACGTAGAGACCTCCTGCTCGGGATGATAGGACCGGTTCAACACTTGGCTAACGGAAGAAAGGTGGTTGCGTACGACGTCCGTGATGGTTGCTGTAGGCATCATCGAGTACGGGCATACGTGACGGGTTATTCGAGTAACTCCGCAGGTTTAAATCAATTATAATCACCGTCCCTCGCGGTCAGTGAGTAAAACTTGTTCACTGTACCGTGACGTAGAAAGAACAGGCTAGTTGTCATGATAAAATGTTACTGATTGAAAGCTTTACCTTGTTTGTTAATGAGATGCCTTAGTTTAGAGCCAATTAAAGTTCTTTTCAACCTTAGGCAAACCACATAAGAGAAATGCGTTTCTTGTTTGATTGCGGATTTCTTATGTGTCTTGGCACGAGGTTTTCCAACAATTTGTTGCTAAAACTTTAAAGTAAGAGTCAACTAAATAGGCATGTCTTTTGCAACATACTTTCCTATTATACATTGCAAACCTAGAATGTAGAGTTTAATGTTTAGGTAAGACAGGTCAGTCTTGTTGAGCCATCGTGCTCACTACTTGTGTTTGAAGCGTTTGCAGGGTTCTATGAGGAGGATGCTCCCGAGGAGGAGACGGACCCCCAACAAGGAAACACCGTCGAGTGGGAGCTGTGCATGCCGCCGTGTTAGTGTGCGTGTGTGCTAGTGAGAACACGTTCACGGGCTGAACGTGAACTCTTTTTGCTAAGTCTACGCCCGCGAGTGTAAACTTAACATTATTTTGATGTAACTATGTTCATAAACAAGTTTTTGTAATAAAATTTTGCTTCCGCTTATTTATCGCAGCACCCCTCAGCGAGATCCTGGTTTGTCGGGACCGTCAGGTCCTCGCACATAATTCTTAGGATTTAATTTTCTAAGGGTCATGTGATATAGCATTGGAAAGCTTATGAGATAGGTTACAACTTTGCAACTCAAAGTTTCTCGAAATTTGGAGCAGAAGGGTGTGGAAAATGAAGATCAAATCAGCCTCTTGAAAAATAAGTGCTGCTGAAACTTTCAACATTTCTGTTAACTTTGAAATGTCATAACTTTTGATCCATAATTGTTCTTGATGCAAATAAGTATTTTGAAAATATATTGAAGTTAACTTTAACTTTGATGTTCAGCTTGAGTTATAAAAATGCTGTTAACTAAATCAAAAACTGGAATAAGTGCAGACCATTCATTGCTGACCAGAACTGGTCACTTAGACTTAAGGTATTGGGCATGGTATGAGCATGAATCAATGTTGTGCTTACTTGTGTTACTTAACCAATCCCATGTTTATTTTTTATCATCGTGCTGTAGAATTGAGTATTTGATTTAATCAAATCTCTTCTTCCACGGATGACAGATATTGGAACTACACTGGCCAATGGATGGATTCATACGTTTGGGCAGAATTTTCCAGGTTTCCCGGTGTTGTTGCAGCGAATGTTGCAATACTTCGGGTATACTGAAGCCCCACTCTATTGGGGAAAAGAGACGACAAAGAACATGGAGACGTCGTGCATCATGCACTTGGACATCCCCGCAAGTTCTGAACCATCAGGTGGGCACCATTCACGGTCAGAGTGAAGGGATATCGCATGGAGGATTTGTGGTACATGGCATCCCACGAAGCCATCACGCGTTTTTGCCAACTCCATGTGAAGCAATTGGAGTCTACACCGTTCGTGCTCCTACCTGTTACGGGGTTATCTCAGCAGGAGTGGGAACGACGACAAGGCGAGCTAACAGATTTATTCTACCACAATTTCATTTTGAGGTTGTCTACCACCAGTTTTTATGCCGCCGCCAGAAAGTTAGTGATTGATGGTCAAGCCAAGACCATCGAGGAACTTATGGTTGAGCTGAATCAAGCGAACGCTCGCAGGGATCAGCTCCAACATGAGAAGAATTCACTGCATGCTCATCTGTCCCCAGCAATCCATCGGCCCATGGTGGCTGAAAATGAGCTGCAACGCACTCAAGAAGAGTTGCAGCAAGTCCGGGATTAGCTAAATGTGAGTCAGCAAATGGTGAGTGCCCAAATGCACCACATAAATGTACTCACAGAAGAGAGAAATGATGCCATAGAGACAGCACAGAATTGGGAGCAAGACTGGATGTTTGCTCAGGACGAGTTAAATGCTGCAGAACCTATTTTGCAGCCAGTCCTCGTCCAACAGGTTGAGATGGTAGCTCCTGGCGAACCAGAACCCGAATCTGAAGCTATTGTAATCGATGCTGAACCTGAACTTGTCGCCCCAGCTTCAGATTCTGAACCCGAGGAGGATCCAGAGGACCCTGAACCGGCGTCCGACGAAGAGTAGTCATCACGGGTAGAATAGGCACCAAGGAGTGTTGAGCCTACCCCGTTGTATTTATGATGAACATGTTTGTGTCGTATTGTACATAGTAGTGTTGTTGTAGCATAAGTGACGGCGTAGTGTGGCATCTTGTGGTGACCAGAAGAATAGAGATGAACTGCAGGCTAGAGTTCATCATTTTGGGGTATTATTGTAACAAATGGTCCCTAGAAATATATTATGAATAAAGTTATGCTTTATCAATATATGAGTTGTTTACAAGATGTTCATCATCATTACACTCCCTACTTTTGCAATGCATCAGACTTCCTATGGTGTCTCATGTGGAAATTTTATTGTGGCTGCAGAATGACTCGCACACGTTCCACGCATGACATTGGTCGGACGAGTCAGGGAGAGATCTCCCAGCAGCATGAGTGGAGGACACCACAGCAGCAGCAACCACTGCCTCAACCTCTGATTACGTTGGCGGATGTACTCGCTGCTATGATGAGTTCAAGCGATGAGCAGACCGAGCTGCTGCGCACACTTGTGCAGAATATGTCCCGTCAAGGGGGACGTCAAGATGGAGGTCATCGCCAGCCTCCGACTAGCTCATACTCGGATTTCTTGGCGACACATCCACCGGTCTTCACAGAGGCCGATGAACCACTCGAGGCGGACAATTTGCTCCGCACCATCGGGGCAAAGTTTGGACTTCTACAATGCTCCGAACACCGGAAGGCACTCAGTGCAACAGCTTCAACGATCTGCCGGCGCTTGGTGGGTGAACCACATTGCCTCACTACCGGCGGGTTATGCCATAACCTGGGCAGAATTCCTGGAGGTATTTCGTGCCTACCACATACCGCCCGGTATAATGAAGAGGAAGCTCCAGGAATTTATGGAGATGAGACAAGGAGGGAGGATTCCTCACGAGTACTGCCGGGCCTTCAATAATCTGGTGTACTATGTGTCGGATTATATTAGCACGGAGGACAAGAAGCGCGAGAGCTTCTACCGGGGTCTCAACCCCAAAATAAAAGATAAACTTGCACAGTTTAACTGCGGTGCGAGGGTCCAACCGCCTCGACTAGCCTGGATCACGCTGAGGGGTGCTGCGTTGCACAGCACCGGATAACACACATAAAGGCACAAAGCGGAAGCAAAGTTTTATTACATAAAAGAGTTTATAAACAGGTTTACAACAAAATACGTTCCGTCCACACTCACGGGCATAGACTACACAAAAGAGTTCACGTTCAGCCCGTGAACGTGTTCCCACTAGCACACACGCACACTAACACGGCGGCATGCACGACTCCCATTTGACGGGTTGCCCTATTGGGGGTCCGTCTCCTCCTCGGTCTCCTCCTCATAACACCCTGCAAAAGCTTCAAACACAAGCAGTGAGCACGATGGCTCAACAAGACTCACCCGTCTTTCCTATACATGAAACTTCTACATGCTGGATTGCAGTGTAGATGGGAATGTAAGCTGCAAAGGACACGCCTAAATAGTTGAACCTTACTTATAAGTTTTAGCAGCAAGTTGTGGAAAACCTCACGCTAAGACACATAAGAGAGCCGCAATCAAACAAGAAACGCATTTCTCTCATGTGCTTTGCCCAAGGTTGAAAAGAACTTTAGTTTGCTCTAAACTACAACATTTCACTAGGAACCAAGGTATAGTTTTCAATCAGCAACTTTTAACATGACTCTAGCCTGTTCTTTCTACGTCACGGTAGAGTGAACAAGTGGTACTCACTGACCACAAGGGACGACGATTATAATCGATTTACACCTGCAGGGTTACCCGAATAACCCGTCACGTACGCCCGTACTCGATGTTGCCTACAGCAACCATCACGGATGTCGTACGCGACTACCTTTCATCCGTCTACCAAATGTTGAACCGGTCCCATTGTACCGAGCAAGAGGTCTCTGCGTGCGCATCCGCAGTGCCGCCAGCCGATTTACACCTCAAGCTCTCAACCTACCCTCTGAACTACGAGCTATGCCTCAACACCTAGCTACCCGAATTACATCACTTTTCCGGTTCCCATATATCCGGTAGGTTTTTGGTACTGTTCTAGCTTGTTCAACAGGCCCACAAATGGCTCGGTCCTCAATCAACACAAACGGAGCTATGTCACCCAGGCCCCAAAGTCCTGCTGCCCTTACTCTCCGCTCGGTTTCATTTTTCTTGCCATGTGATCCATTTGCTATCTCTAACCGAGTAGTGTGCCTCTGGCCTATTCTCGCGAGGAGTTCCAACTACTTGACTTGTACAGAATCCTACACTATCTTAGCATTGCAGTAGCTAATCAAAGATTAAAATCCTAAGCCCAAAACGTTTCATGGCTATGCATTTGGGATTTCAATCAAGACTCTAATGCATAATCAAAGTTGATACTCAAAGTAAGTTCTCAAAACAGTAAAACTTATAAAACGGCTAATGCAAACCTGAGCTTGCCTTGCTGCTGTTCTTCGTAGGCTAGCTGTTTCTCTGGAGTTATGAAGTCTAGTACTTCTGGCTCCTCCTCTATCTTAGCGACTGCATGAGACAAATACATGTACATATCAATTTAAAATGCATAAGAGTTTGGAGTCAATATTATTAAGACCATAAGTACTTCTATACAGGACCAACGACTCTGAAATTTTTACTGTAATTTGGATACAACCTAAAAGGAGACTTGGCCAAATTTCATTTGCAGAAAACCACATTTGAGCCTTCTACAAATAATTGTGTGTTTGGACTTAATTTGAGCTCTTAGGGTGTTCTAAGGATTTTCATGGAGAAAGCCATGACTTTCTTGAAACTAGACTTTCCAAGGGTTCTAATGGAATTGGTTTCACCTAATTTTAATATTCCTAGCCAATGATATGAGCTAAACAAGTTCAGAGAAAATCTGAAAAATGTTTCTGGACATTTTTCATTTTCTTTGGAACAGTTTCATTAATCACCCCATTAGGTGAATCAAATTAGCTCAAATGGATCTGAAAATTTTATACTAGCTCAGGTATATTATGATGAACATCCTGACCAAATTTCAGAATTTTCCACTAAACGGTTCTCCAGTTAAAATTTTACACAATTTAAATTTTGAACAATTAATTCTGGAGAAATAAAAGTTTTCATGAAGTGAAACATGATTTTTTGGAAAGTACTCAGAGAGCTGGATTCAACAAAATTTGGTTCACTCGATTTGGAGTTTCCTAGCCAAAGTAATGTGGGTTTGAAGTTTGAACTTGAATCTGAAAATCGGGAAAAGTTTAAATCCTGCTCGTCGGCACGGGGCTACGTGTCGGCTCCTCAGCAGCTGACACGCGGGGCCATGGAGTTTTAAGCGCACAGCCGCAGATGATCCGGAGCCACAGCTGATCCTCGGTTTAAATATCTGCTCGCTGACGCGTGTGGCCGGGGTCTTCTTCAACCTCCCGCCATCCCTCGCTCGGCCGCCGCCCCCCTCGCCTGAGGGGCTCTGCCGTGCGCCAAACTTCGAGATTTTTGCCGCCTCTGCCTAACTCCACATGGGGAACATGGTGCTGACCTTAGCTCGACATGAAAACAAATCGGAGTATGGCCAGCAACGAGCGGCAGCTTCGGAAGGACTTCGGCCGTGTTGGCCGGGCTTCCTAGCACCCCAAATGATTGAGCAAAAGGTCGTAGAGCATCAGTGCACCCTAGGGAAGGTCTTCATGAACTCAAATGGGCTCGGAAACGGCCCCAACTAGTATGTCACCATGCGACCTAGGTCAGAAATCAGAAACACTAGCAAAACTCGAAGAACAGTGGCTATACCTGATGGTTCTCCGAATTTTCTGATCCTATGGACTCACACGGACATCTAGAAGTAGTTCTCTAAGTTAGGTGATGAGTTGTGCGGGGTGTAGCATGAATTTTGCGAAGTGGTCTGGTGGCCTCTTTTGTACACCGGCGCAAAACCATGAAATTCTGGAGAAGGTGGATCATTTCACGCCGACGGAGCTTGCGGTAATGGTAGAGGAGACATGGACGAACCTCTTTGCTATTCACAGCTCGGGGAACAGCGGGCTGTGGTGGCTGGACGAGGTGTTTCCGTGGCGGCGACTCGGTTTGAACCGATGGAGTAGGAACGGTCCTGTGGAGCTCGATGGAAGCCGATCACACGGGGCCGAGGGCTGGAACACATCGAGTGAAGGTCGGCGACCTCGTGTGCGACCTCAGTTCAGCGTGCAAGCTTTTGCTTCGGCCGGTCGACAGCATTTTAGCATTTTTTCCACTTATCCAATTCTTTTCAAGAGTATTAGAGAGAGAGAGCTATTCTTAGGTCTGTTCCTGAAGTTCACTTTATTTTAGTCAGAAGTTCACTTTAGCTAAGTAAGTAGTCCTTCATCAAACTTGCATATCTGGCACTTCAGGGGGTCAATCTTTCATGTTGGAAGCTAAAGAAAAGGTACTCCCCCTCATTTTAAAAGGATAGACAATTGAGAGAGAATAGGGTGATAGACACAGAGAGTTCAGGTGAGCGGCTATGTGTAGCGGGGTTTCTATGCGGGAGAGCGTCGGGACACCGGTGAGACAGGACTGTGGAGGATCGGGCGCGAGGATAAGAGAGCAGAGAGGTGGCTTAGTGGCCAGAGGCGGCAAGCAGCTGCTGTCCCGCCTTTTTCTTGCCGTGGTGCCCGCTCGGCTGCGCGCAAGAAACCGAGCTCGGTTGATTCAGTCGGTTGTTCACTTGTGTGGCTGACAAGAGGGCCCCACCCCCTAGTTTAACCTCTTAACTTCAATTTTCCCACTGCTCTAAACTTTGAGGACCCTAATGCCCTTGTTCATTTGAATAATTCACCAAATGTCCCTTTGGATTTGAATGATTCCAATTGTGAAGTGTTTGAAATGTATTTACAGCACATATGCAGTTTGAAATTCAAATGGAATTTGAATTTGCTTAAATTAGCTCATGTCACGATCAACTCCAAATGGAGTGAAAATTGGTGTGGGCTCACAAAAATGTTCTGAGTGTGAATATGAATCCCACTTTTGAATTCATGTGTTGAAGGGAGATTGAATTTGAATTTAAGTTCAAACCAGCCTCTTTCAAATTATACCCAAAAATACCTCAAAAGGGTTTGAATTTGGGTAAAATTTTGCATGAGCATTCCTAGCAAGGTGTAGGAGTTTTTCATATGCTCAGCCCCTATATGATGCATGTGGGAAATACCACTTTTGCATTTTGTAAGTTTATCACCTAATGACTATGTTGATGGTGTTTACTTGCTCTTCAAAGATGTTCATAAAACTTCCTCAAATGAGGGTTGTGTGGTTTGATGAACACTTTGAGTGTATGCAAAACTTGAGCCCTTACATGCGGCACCATCAACAATATGGTCAACGCTGCCATTGTGCAAGAGGACGCTGCCCGTGAATTGACCGTGGAGAAGCAGAAGAGGAGTGCCCCACAGGACAGCGGGGGAGGCAATCCCCAAAAATACCTTATGGTTTATCTCTCACCATCTGGTCAGAGGTAGCAACCACCAGCACGGCAGCCGATGTTCTGTGGTCAGCAATTCAACATGCCCAGCTTCCGACCACCTCTGCCACAATAGCAACGGGGATTTCCGCGTGCACTTCCACCTCCACAGCGTGCACCCGGGTTCCGTCCTCAAATCAGCAGGAGACCGACCAACTACACGTCCTTCATGTGTGGCCGGGCTGGTCATTTTTCAAGGGAGTGCCCAGAGAAGCAGGAGTGCACTGGGTAAGTAATGCACCAAGGTGCAAATCTTCCCTGGGGTCAACCCAAGAAACCAGCTCCGAAACACGGCAACATCCACCATCTTGCTATCGAGGATGTGCCGGAAGGCGAACCCGTACTCGCGGGTAGGTTCATTCTCCACAACCACCCCGCATTGATATTATTTTATTCCGGTAATACACATAATTTCATAAGCAAATCATATGTTAGCATGTATCAAATTCAATTGCTACCTACAAAAAGTTCATACCTGATTTGCTCACTGGGCAGGAACATAGCTTCTCATACTTTGGTCCCGAAGGCACCAATGATTTAGATGGAAAAATATACCCCACCTCTCTTATTACCCTAGAAGACCAAAAGGTAGATATCATATTAGGGATGTCATGGTTATATTGCCATGATTCCATTCTCCACATTGGTCTTTGAACCATTGAGCTCAACTCTTCCATTCATGGCCCCCATCTATTGGTTCTTGAAACCAATGTTCTGGAAAATTCAATGGCATATCATGGTTAAGCCGTTAAGTTGAAGAGATTTCAGTGGTTTGTGAATACCCGGATGTGTTTCCCGATGATTTACTTGAGATTAAGGGATGTGGAGTTAAAGATTGAACTTGCACCGGGTACTGCACCGATATCTCGGAGACCGTATAAAATGGCTCCGAATGAGCTAGCCGAATTGAAACAGCAGCTGAATGACCTTATGAAGAAGGGATTCATTTTATTGAGTTCATCACCATGGGGATGCTCGGCGCTGTTCGCAAAAAAGAAAGATGGAACGCTGAGGTTAGCCGTAGACTATCATCCTCTCAATGCCGTTACTATCAAGAACAAGTATCCACTACCTTGCATCGATATTTTATTCGATCAACTAGTGGGTGCTAAGGTGTTCTCCAAAATGGACCTTCGGTCCGTGTGAGGCCCCCTTCCCGGGGTCCCACTCTAGGAATCGCACTAGGTGGTGCCGTGCGATGCGGTACCCAACAGCATGCACGAAAAGACGGTAAAGCATAGGAAATGACTTTATTACTCAACATAAGATCCTTTACAACATATTGTACACGCGCAGCAGAAATTAAAACTGGATATTTACTCACTCTCGGCCCTAACTACGCCAAAGAGAAGTCGTTCAGCCCGTGAACGCTTCCTACTAGCTTCACCAAAGTAAGGCAGCGGCTAGGTTTCCCGTGAGTTAAACGAACCGTGAGGTTCGACGTCTCACCGAACAACCATCTACATAGCAGGCATCCTGCTACCTGCAAAAACAACTACGAAGCAACCGTGAACACTAAGGCTCAGCAAGTCTTAACCGTCAATCCTAAACATGTAACTATACATGCAGGAGTTGTAAAAAGATAGGAATATGAATTTGCAAACTGAAGCTTGGCTAAACCTTGATCCTTATATTCAGATTCTTATAGCAGCAAGTTTTAATGGTCGTCATGTGGGGGACGAATGCCCCGACACTCCAAGAATCGCATCGGGTGGTGCCGTGTTAGGCGACACAGACTAGCACACACAGAAATGAATCCAAAACATACACAAGTGTGTATTAAACAACAAATCTGTTTGACAAATAATAATGCACACTCTAATGTACAGCAGTGGAATATATAATCAAAGTTGCAATGGAAATACAACTGTGATCACTCTCACGAACTTAGCTACGCAGCAAAGGAGTTATCCTGCCCGAGAATAAAACTTTCTAGCAGCAGGAAATGGAGTCGGTGGCGAGCGGGGTTTCTTGTCACCGTGCAGCCAAGAATGGCGCTGTCAAGCTTAACCCTTCATGATATACGATGAATTATCTGCAAAACAACAATTCTGGAAGAGTGAGCACGATGGCTCAGCCAGACTTAACCGTCTCTCCTAAGTCATGCAACTCTACATGAAGGTAACTTAAGACATAAACATGTAAGTTGCATAAAGACTCGCCTACATGTTCATCCTTGATTTTCAGATTTTAGCCATCATAGTAATGACCTTGCGCTGAGCAACATTAGAAATCCACAATTAAACTAGAAATGCTGCATCCCAATGTTACTTGTCTCAAGGTGGAAAATAACTTTAATTTGCTATATCTCTACTTCATATATGGTTATCATGCAATTTAATTTAACATAACAGCATATAAAACTTGCAAACTGTTGTCACACAACTTTGATTACTACGTCACAACACAGTGAGCAAGCGGTACTCATATCTGCGAGGGACGGTGATTTCAATCAAACAGTGCCCGGCTTACTCGACACATACGCCCGCTTCTGAAGACCCAAATCTGGCGTCCTTCATTAAGTCGTACGTGGCAACCTTTCTCAGGACATCCGACTGTAGAACTGGTCGCACCGTCTCAGGCTCATAGGTCTAACGAGACGATGTGGTATGCCTCTACAATCCAGTTAACCTGGTACATTGGTTTCCTGGGCTACACAACTCAATACTTGCTCAGCGGGGCCACACACGAGAACGATCCTTAACCGACACAGGCAGAGCCACTCGACCAAGACCTCGTCTTGTCGCTGCCTACACTATCTTCCCAGTCTCATCTTTGGAAACATAAACTTTAGTTTGCTTATTAACCATACCCGTGTGAACCTTAACTATAGCTCGCGAGTAGGTTCCAACTACTCGACTTCTACCAGATGTCATAACCTATTTAGCATGGCAAATTCTACAGCGGGGACACTTCTTCTACCCTTGACTCCAGGGTTCATTTGGTCATGCATTTGGAGTATAAATCATTCCTGACCTAATGCACAAACAAAATCTAAACCATAGTAGTGAACAAAGTAAAAACCTTATAAACAACTTAAATGCAAACCGGAGCTTGCCTTTGTTTTGCAGGGGACTAAAGTCAGATATAATGATGACTTGAAGCTTAAACACATGCTCTTCTTGCTCTTTGATCAAAGCTTTACTTCCTTCCCACTTCTCCACGTTAATCACTACACATTATGAACATGCTTATGTATTAAATTATAAATTCTTTTGCCATTAAGGCCTAATGACAAGTTAATCTTAGGATTCTGTCTCTAGGCTGAAATTGAGATGACCCTAGTGGATGAAGCTAGATTTAGTAAAGGGGGATCAAGTTCTAAGTGTTCTTCTAAATGGTTGCATTTTCACCTAAGAAAAGTATGTAGAAACATACTTATTGAGGGGTCAAATTTATCTCAGAATTTTCCTGTGAGTTCCCTATCACAAGAAAACATTCGGGACCAAAAGTCAGAATTTTTCGATGAGTAGTTTATCCAGAACAATTCCCTAAGGATATAGGCAAAAAAAGGAAATTAATTCTGAATAAATTTGCACTTTCATGCAAATTGAAGTGAACCAAAATTTCAAACATATCTTAGGGAGCATGCATGAATTTTCCTAGGAATTTTGTGGCAGGGAATTGCCCAGCACCGATTTTTCAAAGTAAGAATTATCTCTGAAAAAGTTTCTGGACTTTTTGAACACAGCAACTTGTGCTCTGAATTTTCATACCCAATCAACTCCAAATGAGCTGAAAATTTAGTAGAATTCAAAAATATCCTAAGTAATATTCTGGCAAAATTTGGGGATTTTTGGATGAACCAAAATCCCTCCAAAATTCTTGTACTGAAGAGTTTCAAACAATTTTCCAGAATTTATTATTGACTTTCATACAAATTGGGTTGCCTAGCAAAAGTTATGAGGTTCTAAAGTTTGAACTAAATCTGTGAATTCAAATAAACCGGAAAAAGTTTAAACTCTGACATCGGGCCCCGGGGTGACGTGGCGCTCCCAGGACTCAGAACACATGGGGCTACAGAGTTGAAACACGCAGCCACAATTGGATCTGATGCCACAGAGAATCTAGTTTTCCGGAGAAATAGGCTGACGCATGGGCCAGCCCCCGTCGTCTTCTTCCTCTCGCTTCCCGCGCCGGCCCGCCGCCTACCTCGCCACGAGGGGGTTCCGGTGTCCTAAACTTCATAAATCTCGCCGCCTCTATATATTTTCATACGAGGAACAGTCTGCCGGCCTTCACTTGGACCGAGGATGGCCAGAACCCTAGGTGCGACGAGCGGTGGCCTCGGTGATACTTCGGCGACGCCGCTAGGGCGCTTTGATGCACCAAAAGCTGCGCCACTTGCGTGTACAGCACCAAGGCACCAAGGGGAACACGGAACCACATACTGATCCCACTGAAACTCGTCGGAAATATGACCTCACCGTGGGGCTAGGTAAAAATCCGGTGAAATTCGGAAAACGCGAACAACAGTGGCCCTGCTCGATGGTTCTTGGTGGTTTTTGATCCTCTGAGCTTGCGCGGACATCTAGAAGTAGTTTGCTAGGTATGTGATGAGTGTTCGAGAGTGTTTGAGAAAGAACAGAGGAACAAGTTACTTCCTGTGTAAGTCTACTCTTCTCAGTGACAAGTGGGTCCCCCATTTGTCCTCTGCTGATCCTCACAAAAATCCCTCAAATTCGGCAGGTGATCAAAATTACATTCGTGGAGTTTACTTCTGAAGTTAATTTGGGGCAATTGACACATCTTATTCAAAATTCAAATCTGAATTTGAATCCCCATGATAATTTAAAATCCCCTTTTGACATAAGTTGCAAAGTCTTCCAAATCTATTCAAACTTTGCACTCCTACTAATTTGAACCCTAAGAATTCAAATATGCAATCTGCTTTTTGAGTTGGCCACCCATGTGTATCCTCATGTTTTAGAATGTTTTTGTAAGTCCCATTTTCTTTAACCTGAACCCAACTTTATTTACAATTCAAGTTTTTCATTTACATATTTTGGGACTTTTACATTCCTCCCCCCTTAAAAAGAATCTTGTCTCGAGATTCACAATTAAGAACAATGTGGAGAGGACGACTATCGGATATAATCTTTAATAGCTCCGGATGATTGAACTGTAAATACTCCTTGCTTTTCCACATAGCTTCCTCAGATGTGTGATTCTCCCATAGTACTTTGAAGAATCACAATGTCCGGTTTCTTTTCTCGTGAGGGTTCTCATCAATTATCCAGGTTGGATGCTCAACATAAATAAGGTCCCGCGTCAAATCTGCTATGCCTTCGTTGAGGATTACCGTTGGAACTTTCACGCACTTCCGCAATTGAGATATGTGAAAGACGTTATGAACTTCGGCTAAAGCTGCGAGTAACTCCAGACGGTATGCCACGGGTCCACATCTTTCGATGATGGCTAAGGGACCGATAAAACGCGGAGTTAATTTTCCTTTCAATCCGAATTGGTGAATTCATTTCATAGGAGGTACGCGGAGATATACGTTTGTCTCCAACTTGAAAGTTCAGAAGACGACGTCTCTTATCCGCATAGCTCTTTTATATGGACTGAGCGGCTTTAAGATTTGCTTGAATAAGCCTTACCCGCTCTTCAGCTTCGTTTGCGAGATCAATCCCGTAAATAACTCTCTCGCCATATTCAGACCAGTTCAAGGGTGTGCGGCACTTCCGGCCGTAGAGAGATTCATAAGGTGCCATCTTGATGCTCGCTTGATAACCATTGTTATAAGCAAATTCTGCCAACAGTAGATGATCGTCCCATCCTTTACCGTGGTGTATGGCACATGCTCGAAGCATATCTTCGAGAACTTGGTTAGCCTTCTCTGTTTGTCCATCGGGTTGAGGGTGATATGCAGAGATTCTAATCAATTTGGTTCTCAGTGAGGCATGTAGCTGCTCCCAGAAACGAGCAACGAACAACGCGCCTTGATCAGAGATGATCGTATATGGAACTCCATGTAAACACAATATTCTTGCGATATACAGCTCCGCATACTTCTTGGCACGAAATCCCGTATGTACCGGGATGAAATGTGCTGATTTGGTTAACCGATCAACGATCACCCAAATCGAGTCATGCTTATTAGCCGTGAGAGGTAATACGACAATGACATCCATACTAATATCCTCCCACTTCCATGCCAGAATGCTTGGCGGTTGTAATGTTCCCGCTTTCTTCATGTGGTCGGCTTTAACTCGCCGACACGTATCACATTCTGATACATATTTAGCAATCTCACACTACATCCGGGTCCACCAAATTTTAGTTTTCAGTTCTTGGTTCATCTTGTTGCTGCCCGGATGAATAGAAAATTTGGACAAGTTAGCCTCATCCAAAATTTTCTTCCGCAGTCTCATATCATGGAATACAACTATCCGGTCCTTGAACCATATGGTACCTTCATCATCTATCCGGAAACATTTTATTTCCCCGTTCTTCAACCTCCTCTTAATATGAGACATGCCTTTGTCTTGCTTTTGAGCTTTCATAATCTCCTCTTTTAATGTGGGTATAAGAGCTAGATTATGTAGAGCTCCATGTGGAACCAAATAGAGACTTGGTTCGTCTTCTTCTATCGGCGTAATGGTCAGATTGTGAATATGAGATTTCCGGCTGAGTGCATTGGCAACAACATTTGCCTTGCCTAGATGATAATGAATCTCAATCTCATAGTCCTTAATTATCTCTAACCATCACCGTTGTCACATATTCAACTCTTTTTGAGTGAATATGTACTTCAAGCTTTTGTGATCGGTGTAGAGATGAACTAGATTTCCCAATAAGTAGTGTCTCCACATCTTCAAAGCTAGTACCGCGGCAGCAAGCTCAAAATCATGAGTTGGATAATGTTGTTCATGATTCCGTAATTGCCGTGACCCATATGCGACCACACATCCTCCTTGCATAAGTACGCAACCAAGTCCGATGCCCGACGCATCACAATAAACATCAAAGGGCTTGGTTGTATCCAGTTGAGCTAAAACCGGGGCTTTTGTGAGGTGTTTCAGCAACGCTTGAAAAGCTTCCTCACATGGCTTGATCCAATAATATTTGATGCCTTTTTCAGTAGCTCCATCATAGGTTTAGAGATTTTGGAGAAACTCGGGATGAACCTCCGATAATATCCCGTGTCGGTTAAGGACCGTATGTATGCGGCCCTGCTGGTCAAGATTGAGCTGTACCAGATATATAGTGGGGTATGGGACCCATGAAACCGATGTAACTCGATGGACCGTGATATAGAAACTCATCCTTCGCTTGGGAATGGCGTTGAGAAGGAGGGAGGTGTAAATCCTTCAGCGGGCAACTTCGACGTGTCCGCGTAGAGGACCATCCTGCTCGGCGTGAAATGTTTTTCTATGTCGGAGTGTCGTGTGAAAGGTTGCTGCATACAACGTAAGAAAGAGCTCTTGAGAGAGTCTTTCGAGGCGGGTGTATGTGTCGTGTATTCCGGATTGTTATTGATTCGAATCACCGTCGCTCGCGGAAGAGGATTGAGCATACTTGCCCACTGCACCGTGATGTAGTAAGAAGAGGATCTAAGTCTCTTAACATTTTTTATGGCTTAATCATTGTATTGGAACCTTGAATGAAGTAGATATAGTGCCAACTAAGTTTCTATTCCACCTTAGGCTAGCAACATCGGGATAAGTGTTTCTTGTTTGATTGTGGACTTCGAGTGTTGTGAGGCGTGATGACTACTAAAATGAATGCTATGAGAATTTGAATATAAGGATCAAGTTTAGTCAAGCTTCATTTTGCAAATTCATGTTTAGGATTGACGGTTAAGACTTGCTGAGCCTTAGTGCTCATGGTTGCTTCTTCGGTGTTTTTGCAGGGAGCAGGATGCCTGCTATGAAGAGGGTTGTTCGGTGATACGACGAATCTCACGGTTCATTTAACCCACCGGAAATCTAGCCGCTGCCTTACATTGGTGAAGCTAGTAAGAAGCGTTCACGGGCTGAACGACTTCTCTTCGGCGTAGTTAGGTTCGAGAGTGAGTAGATGTCCAGCTTTTAAATTCCGCTGCGTGTGTATATTATGTTGTAATAGAGCTTATCTTGAGTAATAAAAGGTTTTTCTATGTTCTTAAGGTCTTTTCGTGCATGCTGTTGGGTGCCGCATCGCACGGCACCACCCAATGCGATTCCTGGGCGAGCGTCACGACCCCGTCGAGGGTCGGGCCATCACAGCATAGAATCAGAACCGCATTGGGAATAGCACACATGAAAATAACATATTTTCAAAAACTTAGAAGTATAAGAGTGAGGAACGTATAGTATGCCCATATAAGGAGTATTAATAGCATAGTTACTTAAGGTGGCAAGCTGACCTTGTGTTACTCTTCCGTATTTCAATTCTGTAACTACGCACCTATGTGGAGGTAAGATGGTAAGGAACGCCACTGAAAGCGGATAAATTTCAGTTAGCTCCCCCATACGAGGAAAGTAGTGTGGGATGTCTTGTTCAGCAATGGACGGGAAGTGAATATGTCTTTTAAGACTCTTCATGTCTTAGAGACATGAAATGCACTAGCCTCTAGTGCGCAAACCCAGGGGCAAGAGGAGACCCCATCGTCTGGTTTGTAACACGAAGTGTGTTCTCTAGGACTTTTCATGTCCTATGAGGCATAAGAAAGCGTTGTTCCACCGGTATGCTTTATTGCAAAGGTGTGGCGCCCCCGTCGGGTGGTGAATAACCTGATCATGTACCTTGAGACATGGCTTGACTCAAGGACAACCCGTATGGCAATGATACAGGGCGTATGTTTTTACTATGATATGGACCTGCCTGAAATGACAAACCATTGTGTGCATCACTATTGAGTGGTTTTATTCAGGTACTGTAACACCCCAAAACCTGCTAAAGAGGGGAATTTAAATTTTTTTGGACGTATTGCATGTGGTGCAGAAATTCAAATTCAAACTGGAATTCAAATTCAAATCAAAACAGAAAAGAAAAGGAAAAAGAAGAAGAAAAACAAAAAACCCCAACCGGCTAGTGGGCCAAAACCGCCAGCCGGCCCAATTTCCCCCGCACCAGCCCCAAACCCGCGCCCCTCTCTTCCTCTCACTGACACGTGGGGCCCGTGTGTCATCTCCTACCTCCCGCGCACCCCCAACGGCCGGACTCTTCCCTCGCGCCCGATCGCAACAAACTCCGGAAACCTGCACCCCCAGCCCGATTCCCGGTCCCGGACGACTCCAACTCAATCCCAACAGACCGCCGCCCTCCCTCGCCTATATAAATGCCGACAATCGCCCTGTTCCCCCCCCCCCCCCGATCGGCTGTTCTTCTCTCCGGTGAGAACCGAAGTTTCTACAGCCGATATCTTTCGATCCTTGCTCAAATTCCTTGATCTAACGTGCTCATCACGTTCCACCGCCGCCGGGGAGCCCTGCAGGTGAAGGAAACGAAGTGTCTTGCGCCCCAACGGCCCCCCCTACGTGCACCGAAGATCTTCGCCATTGAAGCTCGCCGCCGACCGACTTCCAGGACCTCCGAGTGCTGGAAAACCCCTCGGTGAGCATCCCCTACCCCTCTGCAGCCGATCCATGCAAAAAGATGCGAGTTCTAACGAGTAGCGGCAAAAGACGAGGCTGCGCCGGCAAGATCGCCACCCCCCGCCGCCGCGCGCCGCCACACACGCGGGCTGGTTCCGGCCAGGGCGACGTGGCCCCTTGAGGGCCGTCTATTTTAAATCGCATGGTAGAATTAAAACCAGCGTGTACCGGTTCGGCGATCTAATCTGGGCTGCCTATTTTAAATCGGACGGTCCACATCAGCCCCGTGTTATGAAGGCCGGGATTCTTACGCGCTACCCCCTGGGGATCTCGGAAAACACGAGCTAGCCACAGAAACTTCTGATCTAGCCCCTGGAACTTCAGAAATTCGTGTAAGTTCATTTAAAAATCAGTTTTAGCCCCCGGACTTAATAAAAATTAGGAAAACCCCTCTGTTATGTGTAGTTAGACCCCTGGAAATTTATGAAATAGCAAATTAGACCCTGCATTAGGGTGGATTTACCTTTTTGACCCTATATGATATTAAATTCAGAAAATTGAATATGTGACTAGGATTTAAATTTAAAAAGGTAAGGCAAACACATTGTAAATTCAAATTCAAACTCTCCTAGCGCTTGGAAAACTTTAGAATGAGTTAAAAATAGATTTTAGGCTGAAATGAATCTGTCTAATTGTTGTTCATATTTATTAGTTATAGAAACACATTTTTAGGATAGGAAATAATTCGGGAAACTGACAAAATAAATTTAAATTAGTTCACATCAGAGGAGAACTTCAAAAATATATTATTTAATATTTTAGAACAGAACCTATTCTGTTTAGATGACATGTTCTACTATTTAATATTAAAACTCACTTTTAGGCATAGAAAATAAATCTGAAAAATATAGGAAAATAGGTATGCATAATTAGAAAATGATAAATGAAGTCTCCAAATCCAAAAACTTCAGTTTAGGATTTGGTAGAAGATTTGAAAACCTAGTTGGAGTAGGAAATTACCTTCCATGCAAACCTGGTAGTTAAGAAGTATATTAATTAAATATAAAGAATTTGTTTAAATTGAAAATTCATATATAGTGTGCAAACAGAAATCTGAATACAAAAGTTAGAAATCATATACATATGTTTAAAAGTGCATGTAGGCTAAAAATCAACACATCTAGAGTAACCACAACACTTAGAAATGTGAATGACTATCATATGTATGTATGTGTGGGTTGTATGAAGTGAAAGTGTGAACTATGTCTTATGGATTGTTGTTTTCCTTTGCTATGTGTATTGGCATGAGTAGAACCTGCCCCAGAGAAAGTTCTCCCCTTCCAAGACCAAGATTTTCCATTCCCAGAGCAGCAGGAAGAAGGCAAGTGTCCTTGACCACTTTGATCCTATACTTGGATGTGTAGATAGAATTATATGCATTGTCAATTGAAATATGAAACCCATGCTAGGAAGTTTCCCTAGAATTGCATTACCTTGTTTCCTTGTAGCTTGGGTTGGGATTTATATTGTCATGTCATTTATTTATATGCTTATGCTTAGCCATGCTTAGAATGGGATAATTGGGATATGAGATCATCAATTTTATTTATCTTACTCTTGAATGAGATATTATGAGTTATGTAGAGGTTGGGATCGAGGCAAGTTGGATGATTTGGTTGGTGCTGGGTGCACGAGACTCGGGTTTGTGTTTAGTACTTGCCTGGATCCTAAGGACCGGTTCATGGAGCATGTAACCTAGCTTTACGGTGCCAACCACATGCTGAGATGGGGCAGCTTGGCCAATTCATTAGGTGTATCCCCGGCGTAGTATGGGTTTGTTGGATGGTGCGGGGAATAGGTGTCAGCTGGACTACCATATGAACCGCAAGGCTCAAGAGGGGGCCACTGCAGCGGGGTTGGAGCCTCTTGTATGCTGTTAGGGGTGAAACCTCGGTGGGCCCACGCTCGTCAGGAATCCCTTTGTAAAGGCTTCGTAGTGATCTCCTGGCTACACACCTAGGAAGTGTGATCGTGGTTCGCGGCCACTGGCATAATGGAGGTTCTTTTAGTCCACCCGGCAATGGGGGATGAAATCACTACATGTGGGTACAGTGGTGCAAACTCTGCAGAGTCAAAACTGTCATGACAGCCGTGCTCACGGTCAAGAGCGGCTTGGACTTATTCTTGATTAGAGGATGATGAATTGGGAAGTTGTGGATGTTAAGCGGGAAGCTTAACATTGGAGATGATACTATGTTTATTTGATAATGATGATGGGTTAAGGGATTGGGAACCATTTCACCTGTGTAGTAATGTAGGTGCTTAATAAGCTAAGGTGATAGGTATTAATTGCATAGTGCTTTAACCATGAGTTCAACCTCTCCTTGCTTTGGCCATGCATGACATAACTTTCTCACACTTGCTGAGTACCCACAGTACTCAAACTTGCATATTTGTTGGTTTAAATTGCTGCTCAGGTCAAGGGGATGATGTGGTATTCAATGACCAAGACTTCGTACCCGAAGAGGGATTCTAGGTTCATGGAGTCCCTCGGGCAACGCCTGTGACGGAGCCCTCAAGATTTATATTCCGCTGCTATTTTATTTATATGTCATGAACTTATTATCGTCCATCAAGACGTATGCTATGTAAGACTTATTTATATTCGACGCCTGGCTTGTAATAAATGATGCTTCACTATTTGTCATCACATGTATGAGAAAATGATCCTGGCGTACATGTGATATTCACTCGGTTGTTCTTCGGAGAAACCGGGTGTGACAGAAGTGGTATCAGAGCCAAGGTTGCACGTAGGAACGTGGACCTAGGTAGAAATGGACGTATTTAAGGACCCTATTTTCTTAAAAACTATTTTACAAAAGTATGGGTGGAAGGTGTTATTTAATGGGGTCACTTTATTCATCATACCCCAACTTTTATTCAAAATACAATTTTTGTTTAACTCTTATCTAACTTAATTTTAAATGCTTTATGTTTTAGATGGTTCACATGATCCGCACCGCTCGCAAGTCCACCGGAGGGAGAGTTCCTGTAGTTGCCCTTGCCTTTGAGAGAGGAGAACCGTCCGGTGACGTACCATTCCAATGGATTGGCAAGAGGAGGCTTGTTGCGCCGCCTTCGGCGTATGCTCCACGCTGCCGGCAATACGGGCAAGATAATCATACACTACAGCTCCACCCGGACCATCCGTGAGAAGCGGGAAGAATGGAGTTCAGAAATGAGGATTATCTATGAAAATCAGCTGCTCAAGATCCACCGCTCTCCAGCTTGTCGGGCGACACAGGTCGATGATGAGAAGGATGTCACCTGGGAGGCCATCACCTGCCAGAGTCACATCAACCGTCGCTACCTAGACAGGACTGAGTACATGTATGTCCTCCAGCGTGAGAGTGGTACAGCGGAGTACAAGTACCCACCAGTGCAGCAGGGGACTTCCCATGAGCACATGGACCTGTGTTTGGAGGATGCTGCTATGCTCAGCACTCGACTGCAGGAGTGTCAGCAGGAGCTTCAGGATGTACGTGACACCCCGAAGGAGACTGAGGCGTTGCTTCGAGCCTGCATGAGGGTGAGATATAGAGGAGATGGGAATGAACTGTGTGTCACCGTGAATGACACATGGACTCCTGAATCCCCAGACCGCCAGGCGAGCAGGCGTCGCCGCACTTCTCCACCAGCAGCTTCCCCACCCAAAGCGGAGTCAGAGGGCAACCGCAATAATGAGGAAGATCCCGAGGATCCAGCTCAGAGATACGAGTCGTGTAGAGTCCTTTACCTTAGTCCAGCAGGTTATCGAGTAGTCGAGTCAATACCTTAGTTAATTGTGTGTTAATGTTTGGTGTGTGATGTGAGTTATGGAAGCCATTGGCCTTTGTCCACAACCTCGTCTTTAGGTTGCTTTGCTTTGATGTGTGAATCCCTATGAATTAAGAGTGCATTTATTTTCGCGTGAGACGTGAAACCCTCAGAAAATGTTAACATAATAAGGCCTCAAAAGTTTAAGTTTAAAACAAGCAAATTGGGAAGTTAATACGTAATGCTTTAAATTAACATTCGGTTGATCATTATAGATGGCTGGGTATTTGTAAAGGTCCCAAAAATGTGAATACAAAGAAACATGAGTTTGCACAAATGTTGAAGTCATGTGTATGAAAAAGGGGCTTAGTTGAAACTTTTTCCCACATATGATAACATAGGTGAGATTCTTCTAAACAAACTTAGGGCTATTGCAGGAATGGACCTAATGTGGATTTAAAACCACAGAAATGAAGAGCTCAAGTGCAATGGAAGGGTTTAAAAATCAGTGATGAACTAAATGTAGATTCAAACTTCAAGTGAGGGGAGGACCCAATGGAAATTCAAAACTGTTGTGTCCAAACTATTGTTTGCAGCAGCTAACACAAGAATCAAGTGGCATATTTGGATTCCTTAGGTCCAAATTAGTGGGGAGGCAAAGTTTCATTAATTTTTGAAAAGGTTTGCTACCCATTTTTATAAATGGAGTCAAATGTGCAAAGAATTCAAATAAACATTTGAATTTGGATGGAATTTGTCCAAACTATTCAAATGAGCTCAGTTTTAAATTTTCAAACAATTGGGTTGGATAATTGTCAAACTTTGGAGATATTTTGAGGAAAAGAGGTACTGAATTGTGGGTCCCACATGTCATAGGAAGGGGTAGACTAAGCACTTAAGTTTTCTCTCTGTTCCTCACTCCACCGGGATTTCACCCACGGGCGACACCGAGCTACCGCCCCGTCGACCGAGGCTCCACCTCCTGCTCCCATTTCGCACTGGCCTGCTCCTTACCCCGGAAACCGGCTGCAGCACGTTGCCGTCTTCATTTTGATCGCGCGCTAGCTGTTCTTCCCACGCGCAAACAGCAATCGGCGCTCACCGCCGCACTCCTTTCTCCCCGATCGCCGGCCTCAACCAAGCCTCGGTTGTGCGCACCGGCAGTACAGAAAAGCAGCGCCTGTGCCTGCTCTACCACACCAGCCCTGCAACACCAATGGCCCTAGCCTGTGACGCGCACAATTCGGCAAACGGCGCCGAGAAAACAGAGCTGTCCGGCGGAGAACCGGAGCTGGTCTCACGTGGACAGCCCCACCGAGAGCTTCTCAGGCCCGAGCTAGAGCACCCACGGATGCGCTGGGAGCCCCTGATGCTCGTCCCCGAGGCTCAAGCCATGATATGATCTACCGGGCTCGAATTTGGGAAAAGATCGCCGTCGGGCACCATCCGACCTTCTGATACGGTAATACCAAATTCGATGGTCCCTCTCGTTCTTAGGCCGTGAAACTTTGCACACAGGACCGCCACTAAACGGCGATTAGTAGTCCTTCACAACCCTAGTTGGAAAGATGCACGTAGACCGCATGAAATCCAAAAGTTCCGACCTCAAACGCGGAGGAGGTTTCGGGTGCACGGTGAGACACCGTTAGCCGCTGGTTCCGAGCAGTTTTGAGGCTAGGTCGAGCATCCCCATAGTCCACTGGTGCTGTAGCGCCGTTCCACCGAGGTCTGGGTAGGCTAGGATGACCGGGCGATGTTGCCGAACCGGTCCAAAGCCGCCGCGCCGTGGACAGCTAGGTTAGAGCCATCGCCAGTCGGGGAAGAGGGTTCCATCGTGTTCAGAACGTGAAATAAGGCCCTAGCGGCGAGGGAGAGCTCGGGGGATGGCTGGGAGGCAGGAATACGTCGAACTCCGGCGAGCCCGGCGGCGCGCGGGCACGGGGGCCAGAGGTAGAAGACGACCCAGCTGGTCCCGCCTGTCAGCGAACGGGAGTCGGAGTTCTGATCGGCTGTGGCGCTGGGATCGCGTGTGGAGGCGCGGGAAATACTCAGTAGCCCCGTGTGGCTTGCCCCGATGCGTGACACCTGTCCCCGGACCCACAGCCAGTATTTGAACATTTTGGGGAATTTCAGTTTTCAGTTCAAACTTTGAATAGCTACAACTTTGGGTAGGAGAATCCAAAAATTGTGAAATAAAATTTGTTGGATTCCTCTGATAGAGTACTATCCAAATGTAGAACCCAATTTGTATGAAACCCTTTATTTAATTCTGTAAAATTCTTTAAAGCTTTCTAGCAAAAGAATTTTAGAGGGAGTTTGGTTAATCAAAAAATCCTCAAATTTTGCCAGAATAGTCTTTAGGGTGAACACCTGTAAAATTCTCAACTCATTTGGAGTTGATTTAGTTAGGTTAATTCTGATTTTAAGTTTCTGTATTCAAATGAATACAGAAAAAAATTTCAGAGAATTTCCAAAACTTGGAAATTCAGTTCTAGCTATTCCTTAGCTCCAAAAATGCTAGGAAAATTCATGCAAACTCTGTGAGCTATAATTGAAATTGTGGTTCACTAATTTTTGCATGAACATGGGTGGGATCTCAGAATTAATTCTTCTTTGCTTAATTGCTTAGAAAATTATGCTGAGCAAACCACTCAATGAAAAGTGCTAATTTTTGGTCCAGAGGACTTTTTGTGACAAGTAACTCACATGAAAATTTTCAGCCCCATTGGAGCCCTGGATCACCCCTCTTCTTTTTAACCTCCTTAAGTGATCAATATAGAAGAGGGGGAAAACCACTTGGCCTTTAATCCTATGTTTAGATCCAAACCTAAACCACTAGCACCAGTGTTATTTTAAATTCTTAAACAGAGTTCCAGTTTTTGAAAACTTGTTATTAGGACTTGTTGCAAAGTCTTTACAGTTAAACGATATGCATATTCATCACGTGTAGTATCTACGTGGAGGAGTTGAAGTCATCGGAGTAGAAATCAAGGAAAGAGGAAAGAGTTGATCAAGCACCAAGTGGTCTTCACTAACTGCATATATATATAAGTCACCTGCAAAACAAAGGCAAGCCCCGGTTTGCAACAAATTTACAAGTTTTTATTTGTATTCACTTCATACGTCTAGTATTTTATTTATTGCATTACGTCTAGATGGTATGAAACTCCAAATGCATGCCCCAGAAAACCCTGGAGTTTATTGTAGGAGACGTTATCAATTAATTATAACTGTTGTTCTCAATAAAAGAAGATTAAAAGAGGCATAACTCGAGTAGGCAAATTCCTACTCGTGAAATGGGATTAAGGGGGATCAATCGGAAGAGTTGGGAATTGATCCTCATAGTTGGGAATGGAGACCGGGCAGTGGATGGAAGGTCAAGGACGTGGTCCTGTGAGCCTAGTCTATGTCTGAGTCGATTAAGGCCCGTTCTCGTGTGCGGCCCCGCTGGACAAGTTTGAGATATGTACCGGATGCATACTGGCAATATGGGACCCAGGAAACCGATGTAACATGTTATCCTGGGTGTCGAGGCATACCTCACCGTCTGATGCCGATGCTGAAAGGATAGAGGAGTCGGCTCTACGAGGGTTTGCCGTAGAGAGACTTAATCCCGGTCGGTGGGACCGATTCGACATTTGGGTGTCGTGTGAAAGGTGGCCACGTACGGCGTCAGTGACGGTTGCTGTGTGCAACGTCAAGTACGGGCGTACGTGTCGTGTCAGCCGGGTGTTTTTGATTGCAATCACCATCGCTCGCGGTAGTGAGCATACTTGTACACTGAGTCGTGACGTAGTAATAAACCGGGAAAATATTTAATATGCTTCGTGGGTAATCCTCATAATGGAGATGAGGAACGATCAACACTTCACTAAATTTAATTTCCACCTTGGGCTAGAAGCGTCGAGGCAAAGCGTTTCTTGTTTGATTGTGGAGTCTCGACGTTGATGGCGCAAGGTCTGTATGAGTCTAGGGTAGTTCACTAAAGTTACTTTCACCTCGGGCAAGTGACATCGAGAGGAAGCGTTTCTTGTTTGATTGTGGAGTCTCGATGTAAGTTGCGCGAGGTCTATAAAAGTTGATTAAAACTGGAAGTAAGGACTCTCCTTTAGCTCAAGTTCATCGTTTATGAAAAATGCTATAATCAGCCCTCTATTTCCATCATATAGAGTTTCATGACTAGGGTGACGGGCCAGTCTTGCTGAGCTTCGTGCTCACAGATACTGCACAAGTTGTTTTGCAGGAAATAACTGTACGCTGAGATGTACGGGTGCATAAGGAGATTCGGAAATCTCCAAGTGGTGAACTCAGGGCAACCCCTGCCGCTGCTACTGTGATAGTGTTGCTAGTGAGAAGGTTCCGCGGGCTGGACACCTTCTCTGTTGCTTAGCATAGATATGAGTCAGGAGTT
The DNA here is from genome assembly GCA_030760725.1 of Neostapfia colusana. NCBI lineage: Eukaryota > Viridiplantae > Streptophyta > Magnoliopsida > Poales > Poaceae > Neostapfia > Neostapfia colusana. The sequence continues at coordinate 40,884,983 of JASWHV010000003.1, forward strand.
GTAAAAGTCTTCCGCTGTAGTTTATTTTGAGAAGTATTTGTAAAGTCAAAACTTTGTAAGCTTCCGCTTGATTTATGTAATATGATGCTTTATTATGTGTGCTGTTGGGTGCCGCATCGCACGGCACCACCCAATGCGATTCACGGGCGAGGTATCCCGTCCCAGTGAGTGATCGGGAAGGCGGGGTCCTCACAGCGTGGTATCAGAGCCGCATTGGTAATAGCACACGGAATAAGGATTGTATTACGACAAAAACTTAGGATACGGTGAGGGAACGATAGTAGGCCCACATAAGGACTATAGTAGTATAGTTACTTAAAGTGGCATAACTAACTTATGTGTTATAATTCTGAATTTTGATTCTGTAACGACGCACCTACGTTCTGGTAAGAATGGTAAGGAACGCCACCGAAAGCGTTTCAATTTCGGTTAGCTCCCCTGACAAGGAAAGTGGTTCAGGGAAAGTTCTCACAGCTTGGTGTGAGACGTTAATATGAACTCTTGGACTCTTCATGTTCCTGAGTTCATATGAAACGCTGATCCCTAGCGTGCATTAGGCAAGTAAGTGGAGACCCCATCGTGTGGTCAGTAATGCGATAGTATGGTCTGCTGGAAATAGCCTAGCAGGACATACGCAGTGCTTGCCATCGGCGTGCCCTGCAGGGCAGTAGGTGGTATCCGTTGGGTTGATAACATTCCCAATCGTGACGACCCGTTCATGACATACTCGGGTTCCTCGTCGTGTGGTGTTGAAACACAATCACGTACCTTCAGACGTGACTTAACTCAAGGACGGCTGTATGACAATGATACGGGCGTTTGTATTTACTTTCAATTATAGAACTGCCTGAAATGAGAAAAACATTGAGTGCACCACTATTGAGTGATCTTCTGCAGGTACTAACCACGTACGTATCCCGTGTAGTACACGTGTGCGAGAGACCGTCTTAGTGCGACTGATAAAACGGATATGCCGGTATAATCCGGTTTAGTATTTTCTTTTGGGGAGGCAACGTAGTACCGACATGTTTCTTACGGTGCATCGACACCGTACTACACATAATAACCTCTTCCCTATGAAGAAATGATTCATGAGCTAACTTTCAGCTAAAAATGGAAGTTTGAAACAAATATTAGTTGCTGAACTCTTATTTTGAACTAAGATTCAAATGAGAGAGTGTCTAGGTTTTAAAGATTTCAAAAAAAACAGAGTGCTCTGTTTCTGGCAGAAATTTTTGCTGGACTTTAACAGAGCATAACTCTGAGTAGCTTTAACCAATTAAGGTGTATGATACAGTTCTGGAAAGATTTTCATGTGTTCTACAACTTTCTTGTAGACCTCCAGAGCAAAATCACAGAATAAGTTGGTGAAAAGTTCAGTTGAAGGCAAACTGTTCAGAACCAGGACGGTAACAAAGCCTCTCTGAACCTTTCTGTTTTTGAGCCATAACTTCCTGTAGAAAAATCCCTAGGAGGCCTTTGGATACTCGTTGGAAAGATATTAAAGTTAACTTTAACTTTGATATTCAACTCGAGTTACGAAAGTGGTTTTAACTGGATCAGAATCTGATCTGTTTGAAGACCAATCAGTCGGCTTGTAAATCCTTGCTGTTGGATACATCAGTTTGCGCTTAAATCATTTTGCTTGCATGTTGAGGTTTCATTATCAGTGTTGCACTACTTTGTTTATGGAATAAATCAAGTGATAGTGTTGAACTGATAATGAACTCGTGCAATTGCAGAATGGTGCGAACTCGTTCCATGAGTGAGGTGGGTGGTTCCAGTGGTGGTGGTGGTGATAACTCTCCACAGCGGGAGCAGCGAGCTCCGCAACAGCAGCCTTCACCAGGACCGTCACCCACGGTCACAATGGCAGACATTCTGGCCGCCATGACGGGTGCAAGCGATGAGCGAAACGACTTGCTCCGCACCCTAGTGATGAATACATCCCGTCAAGGGGGATGTCAAGACGAAGACTTGCGCCAACCGCAACTGAATTCCTATGTTGAGTTCTTGGCAACTCAACCACCGGTTTTCATTGAATCTGAGGATCCTCTGGTGGCGGATAGCTGGATCCGTACCATTGAATCTAAGTTCGGGTTGCTTCAATGCACCGAACAGCAGAAGGTTTTATACGCAGCGCAACAACTTCACGGGTCCGCCAGTGTATGGTGGGCAAATCAACTCGCCTCCTTACCAGATGGACATGACGTTTCATGGGCAGAATTCCGGAAGGCGTTTCTGGCGTATCATGTTCCGTCCGGAATAATTCAGCGGAAACTCGAGGAGTTCCTGGCCTTAAAACAAGGAGGGAGGGGTGCATACGAGCATTCACGAGTGTTCAACAAGTTGGCACAGTATGCGCCTCAACATGTGAACACCGAAGCACAAAAATGTGAGTGGTTCTTCCGCAGCCTCAATCCCAAGCTAAAGGAGAGACTCGTGTTAGCTGATCGAAATAACTTCAACGAATTGATGAGTGCTGCCATCATGGTTGAAGATGCTCAGCGGGAAGTGCAGGCTGAGAAAAGGAAGCACCATGTACCACCGGAGAGCAGCAGTAGTGCTCCACAGAAATACAGGGTGGTAGACAGTACCTTGAACTGTCAGCTGATACAGCCGGCTCGACGACTCCAGAAATATTCCAGTCGATCGTCCCAATACTCTGAATACGGACAGCAGCAACAACGGTATGTGCAGCCACGTTATTCTGCTCCTCAAGTGTTCTTGCCACAGCAGAATACCACTAATGTCCATGCACAGAACAACCAGGAACCGGCTGAGAAACCGTGCTTCACGTGCGGGTACTTGGGTCACATCAGCAGAAAGTGTCCAGAAAGGATACGCCACAAGGAAACTTCACCGGGGCGGGGTATAAATCAACCCCGTGCTCAGCTTCAAGGAACAGCACCAAAATCCGGGTGCATTTATCATACAGCTCTAGAGGATGTGCCAGATGGGGCACCTGTACTAGCGGGAATGTTCACCCTCAATGGACTGCCCGTGTTAATTTTATTTGACTCTGGAGCTACACACAATTTCATCAGCAGGTTGTTTGTGTGTAAATCTGAGCTCTCCACCTCTACACCGAAGGATCACTACCTTATCCGCTCACCGGGTGGAAATATAGCTGCTAATGAAGTAGTGATCAAAGCACCCTTGTGCTTAGGTGGAAACTTATACCCCACCACTCTCATTGTATTAGAGGGGCAGAAGATCGACGTGATTCTAGGAATGGCGTGGATGAACTACCACGGGGCTGTTCTCGATATTGGTCCACGGATTGTTAGTTTGGACTCTCCATTCTACGGTCTCCAAATGCTCATACTTGAAGCCGTGGATTCTAAAAATCCAGTGGTATACCACAGTGTGACCACGAAACTAGAGGATATTCCAGTGGTCCGTGAGTACCCAGATGTGTTTCCTGACGATCTTCCAGGGATGCCGCTGAGAGGGGTGTGGTATTCAAGATCGAGTTAGCACCGGGAACCACACCAATATCTCGGAGGCCGTACAAAATGTCTCCGAAGGAATTAGCTGAACTGCAGGAACAGCTAAAGGACTTAATGGACAAAGGGTTCATCCACCAAGCTCATCGCCATGGGGCTGTTCAGCCCTCTTTGTGAAGAAAAAGGATGAGTCACTTCGATTATGTGTGGATTATCGGCCGTTGAATGCAGTGACGATCAAAAATAAATATCCACTGCCGCGGATCGATATATTATTTGATCAGTTAGTGGGTGCCAAGGTATTCTCCAAGATGGACTTACGGTCTGGTTATCATCAGATAAAGATCAGAGCGGAGGATATACCGAAGACGGCCTTTTCGACTAGATACGGGCTCTATGAGTATCTAGTCATGTCTTTCGGGCTAACAAATGCACCCGCACATTTCATGTATCTCATGAATTCTGTATTCATGCCAGAGTTGGATCAGTTCGTCGTGGTTTTCATCGACGACATTCTCGTATACTCCAAATCGGAGGAGGAGCACACCAAACATCTTGATATTGTGCTCCAACGGTTACGGGAACATAAGCTGTATGCCAAATTCAGCAAGTGTGAATTTTGGATCAGCAAGGTACCATTCTTAGGCCACATTATTTCAGCAGAGGGTGTGGCCATGGATCCAACTAAAATTGAGCAAGTCTTGAAGTGGGAGGCTCCAACATCTGTTCATCAAATCCGCAGTTTTCTGGGGCTAGCGGGTTACTATCGGAGATTTATTCCCAGTTTCTCGAAGGTGGCTAAACCAATGAAAGAGTTATTAAAGAAGAGCAGCAAGTATGTGTGGACAGAGGCCTGTGAAGAGGCATTTCAAACTCTAAAGAAACATCTCACAACGGCACCGGTGTTAGCCCAACCGGATACAACAAAGCCATTTGATGTTTATTGTGATGCCTCAGGCATTGGACTTGGCTGCGTCTTAATGCAAGATAGACGCGTGATCGTGTATGGGTCTCGACAACTCCGCAACCACGAGCAGCACTACCCCACTCATGACCTAGAACTTGCTGCAGTGGTGCTTGCGTTGAAGATGTGGAGGCACTACTTACTTGGAAATTTAGTGCACCTCTACACCGACCATAAGAGCCTCAAATATATATTCACTCAGAAGGATATTAATATGAGGAAGCGGAGATGGCTGGAAATAATTAAAGACTATGAGCTCGAGATCCATTACCATCCGGGCAAAGCTAACGTGGTGGCTGATGCACTCAGTCGTAAGTCCCACGTTAATAATTTGGCAGTTGTTCCGGAGGAGGAGGAAGAACCAAGCTTGCGAGTGATTCCGTATGGGGCGTTGTATAACCTTGCTCTTGTGCCTACCATTAGAGAGGAGATTATACAAGCCCAGAAGAGAGATAGAGGGATGCGGAATATACGAGCAAGTATTAAAGAGGATAAGATGAAATGTTTCCGGGAAGATGATCAAGGCGTGTTATGGTTTAACGACCGTATCGTGGTACCCCGGAACCTGAAGTTAAGGATGAAGATCTTGGACGAAGCTCATATGTCTAAGTACTCGATACATCCAGGAAGTAATAAGATGTATCAAGATCTTAAAACAAAATTTTGGTGGACTCGGATGAAGCGAGAAATTGCCAAATATGTATCCGAGTGTGATACATGTCGGCGAGTCAAAGCTGATCATATTAAGAAAGCAGGAATGCTCCAACCGTTAAGTATTCCGGCATGGAAGTGGGAGGACATCAGCATAGACTTTATTGTCGGACTGCCTCTCAGTCCAGAAAGCATGACTCCATTTGGGTGATTGTCGATCGCTTAACCAAATCAGCCCACTTCATCCCAGTGAATATGGGATTCCATACTAAACAATATGCAGAGTTGTATCTCTCCAGAATTGTGTGCTTGCATGGAGTCCCCAAGACCATCATATCAGACCGAGGTTCAATATTTGTTGCTCGTTTCTGGGAGCAACTACATGAATCTCTGGGAACAAAGTTAATCAGAAGCTCAGCATACCACCCTCAGACGGACGGTCAAACGGAGAGGGTGAACCAGATTTTGGAAGATATGCTGAGGGCATGTGCCATAGATCATGGAAAGAACTGGGATAACCATTTGCCATTAGCGGAGTTCTCTTACAACAATGGTTACCAATCCAGTATTAAAATGGCACCATACGAAGCACTTTATGGCAGGAAGTGCCACACACCACTCAATTGATGTGAATCGGGCGAGAGGGTGATTTTCGGCATTGATCTTGTAAAAGATGCCGAAGAGCGAGTCCAGCTGATTCAAGAGAACCTCAGGGCCGCTCAATCTCGCCAGAAGAGCTATGCGGACCAGCGACGCCGACCCTTGAGTTTTGAAGTCGGAGATCACGTCTATCTCCGAGTATCCCCGATGAAGGGAATTCATCGATTCGGGGTCAAGGGCAAGCTTGCTCCTCGCTTTGTGGGTCCGTTCCTTATTACAGAATGGTGTGGGCCGGTAGCCTACCGTTTGGAGCTGCCGCTATCCTTATCGGGCATCCACGGCATCTTCCATGTCTCACACTTGAGAAAGTGTTTGAAGAAACCGACGGACATCCTTTCGGAAGACATGGAAGTATTGCAACCGGACCTCACCTACGCCGAGAAGCCTATCAAGATTATCGACGAGAAGAGCCGGATCACTCGAAATCGGGCTTTGAAATTTTACAAAGTCCTGTGGAGTAATCACACACCGGAAGAAGCGACTTTGGAGAGTGAAGATTTCCTCCACAAGAACTATCCGGAACTTTTGTCGTAGTTGATGTAATTACCTTCTGCCTCATCTTTCTTTTGTAATCTCGGGACGAGATTCTTTTAAGGGGGGAGGATTGTAAAGGTCCCAAAAATGTGAATACAAAGAAACATGAGTTTGCACAAATGTTGAAGTCATGTGTATGAAAAAGGGGCTTAGTTGAAACTTTTTCCCACATATGATAACATAGGTGAGATTCTTCTAAACAAACTTAGGGATATTGCAGGAATGGACCTAATGTGGATTTAAAACCACAGAAATGAAGAGCTCAAGTGCAATGGAAGGGTTTAAAAATCAGTGATGAACTAAATGTATATTCAAACTTCAAGTGAGGGGAGGACCCAATGGAAATTCAAAACTGTTGTGTCCAAACTATTGTTTGCAGCAGCTAACACAAGAATCAAGTGGCATATTTGGATTCCTTAGGTCGAAATTAGTGGGGAGGCAAAGTTTCATTAATTTTTGAAAAGGTTTGCTACCCATTTTTATAAATGGAGTCAAATGTGCAAAGAATTCAAATAAACATTTGAATTTGGATGGAATTTGTCCAAACTATTCAAATGAGCTCAGTTTCCAATTTTCAAACAATTGGGTTGGATAATTGTCAAACTTTGGAGATATTTTGAGGAAAAGAGGTACTGAATTGTGGGCCCCACATGTCATAGGAAGGGGTAGACTTAGCACTTAAGTTTTCTCTCTGTTCCTCACTCCACAGGGATTTCACCCGCGGGCGACACCGAGCTACCGCCCCCATCGACCGAGGCTCCACCTCCTGCTCCCATTTCGCGCTGGCCTGCTCCTTACCCCGGAAACCGGCTGCAGCACGTTGCCGTCTTCATTTTGATCGCGCGCTAGCTGTTCTTCCCACGCGCAAACAGCAATCGGCGCTCACCGCCGCACTCCTTTCTCCCCGATCGCCGGCCTCAACCAAGCCTCGGTTGTGCGCACCGGCAGTACAGAAAAGCAGCGCCTGTGCCTGCTCTACCACACAAGCCCCGCAACACCAAAGGCCCTAGCCTGTGACGCGCACAATTCGGCAAACGGCGCCGAGAAAACAGAGCTGTCCGGCGGAGAACCGGAGCTGGTCTCACGTGGACAGCCCCACCGAGAGCTTCTCAGGCCCGAGCTAGAGCACCCTCGGATGCGCTGGGAGCCCCTGATGCTCGTCCCTGAGGCTCAAGCCACGAGATGATCTACCGGGCTCGAATTTGGGAAAAGATCGCCGTCGGGCACCATCCGACCTTCTGATATGGTAATACCAAATTCGATGGTCCCTCTCGTTCTTAGGCCGTGAAACTTTGCACACAGGACCGCCACTAAACGGCGATTAGTAGTCCTTCACAACCCTAGTTGGAAAGATGCACGTAGACCGCATGAAATCCAAAAGTTCCGACCTCAAACGCGGAGGAGGTTTCGGGTGCACGGTGAGACACCGTTAGCCGCCGGTTCCGAGCAGTTTTGAGGCTAGGTCGAGCATCCCCATAGTCCACTGGTGCTGTAGCGCCGTTCCACCGAGGTCTGGGTAGGCTAGGATGACCGGGCGACGTTGCCGAACCGGTCCAGAGCCGCCGCGCCGTGGACAGCTAGGTTAGAGCCATCGCCAGTCGGGGAAGAGGGTTCCATCGTGTTCAGCACGTGAAATAAGGCCCTAGCGGCGAGGGAGAGCTCGGGGGAGGGCCGGGAGGCCGGAATCCGTCGAACTCCGGCGAGCCCGGCGGCGCGCGGGCGCGGGGGCCAGAGGTAGAAGACGACCCGGCGGATCCCGCCTGTCAGCGAACGGGAGTCGGAGTTCTGATCGGCTGTGGCACGGGGATCGCGTGTGGAGGCGCGGGAAATACTCAGTAGCCCCGTGTGGCTTGCCCCGACGTGTGACACCTGTCCCCGGACCCACAGCCAGTATTTGAACATTTTGGGGAATTTCAGTTTTCAGTTCAAACTTTGAATAGCTACAACTTTCGGTAGGAGAATCCAAAAACTGTGAAACAAATTTTGTTGGATTCCACTGATAGAGTACTATCCAAATGTAGAACCCAATTTGTATGAAACCTTTATTAATTCTGTAAAATTCTTTAAAGCTTTCTAGAAAAAGAATTTTAGAGGGAGTTTGGTTAATCCAAAAATCCTCAAATTTTGCCAGAATAGTCTTTAGGGTATTAGTGAACACCTGTAAAATTCTCAACTCATTTGGAGTTGATTTAGTTAGGTTAATTCTGATTTTAAGTTTCTGTATTCAAATGAATACAGAAAACAATTTCAGAGAATTTCCAAAACTTGGAAATTCAGTTCTAGCTATTCCTTAGCTCCAAAAATGCTAGGAAAATTCATGCAAACTCTATGAGCTATAATTGAAATTGTGGTTCACTAATTTTTGCATGAACATTGGTGGGATATCAGAATTAATTCTTCTTTGCTTAATTGCTTAGAAAATTATGCTGAGCAAACCACTCAATGAAAAGTGCTAATTTTTGGTCCAGATGACTTTCTTGTGACAAGGAACTCACATGAAAATTTTCAGCCCCATTGGAGCCCTGGATCACCCCTGTTCTTTTTAACCTCCTTAAGTGATCAATATAGAAGAGGGGGAAAACCACTTGGCCTTTAATCCTATGTTTAGATCCAAACCTAAACCACTAGCACCAGTGTTATTTTAAATTCTTAAACAGAGTTCCAGTTTTTGAAAACTTGTTATTAGGACTTGTAGCAAAGTCTTTACAGTTAAACGATATGCATATTCATCACGTGTAGTATCTACGTGGAGGAGTTGAAGTCATCGGAGTAGAAATCAAGGAAAGAGGAAAGAGTTGATCAAGCACCAAGTGGTCTTCACTAACTGCATATATATATAAGTCACCTGCAAAACAAAGGCAAGCCCCGGTTTGCAACAAATTTACAAGTTTTTATTTGTATTCACTTCATACGTCTAGTATTTTATTTATTGCATTACGTCTAGATGGTATGAAACTCCAAATGCATGCCCCAGAAAACCCTGGAGTTTATTGTAGGAGATGTTATCAATTAATTATAACTGTTGTTCTCAATAAAAGTGGATTAAAAGAGGCATAACTCGAGTAGGCAGATTCCTACTCGTGAAATGGGATTAAGGGGGATCAATCGGAAGAGTTGGGAATTGATCCTCATAGTTGGGAATGGAGATCGGGCAGTGGATGGAAGGTCAAGGACGTGGTCCTGTGAGCCTAGTCTATGTCTGAGTCTATTAAGGCCCGTTCTCGTGTGCGGCCCCGCTGGACAAGTTTGAGATATGTACCGGATGCATACTGGCAATATGGGACCCAGGAAACCGATGTAACATGTTAACCTGGGTGTCGAGGCATACCTCACCGTCTGATGCCGATGCTGAAAGGATAGAGGAGTCGGCTCTACGAGGGTTTGCCGTTGAGAGACTTAATCCCAGTGGTGGGACCGGTTCGACATTTGGGTGTCGTGTGAAAGGTGGCCACGTACGGCGTCAGTGACGGTTGCTGTGTGCAACGTCGAGTGCGGGCGTACGTGTCGTGTCAGCCGGGTGTTTTTGATTGCAATCACCGTCGCTCGCGGTAGTGAGCATACTTGTACACTGAGTCGTGACGTAGTAATAAACCGGGAAAATATTTAATATGCTTCGTGGGTAATCCTCATAATGGAGATGAGGAACGATCAACACTTCACTAAATTTAATTCCAACCTTGGGCTAGAAGCGTCGAGGCAAAGCGTTTCTTGTTTGATTGTGGAGTCTCGACGTTGATGGCGCAAGGTCTGTATGAGTCTAGGGTAGTTCACTAAAGTTACTTTCACCTCGGGCAAGTGACATCGAGAGGAAGCGTTTCTTGTTTGATTGTGGAGTCTCGATGTAAGTTGCGCGAGGTCTATAAAAGTTGATTAAAACTGGAAGTAAGGACTCTCCTTTAGCTCAAGTTCGTCGTTTATGAAAAATGCTATAATCAGCCCTCTATTTCCATCATATAGAGTTTCATGACTAGGGTGACGGGTCAGTCTTGCTGAGCTTCGTGCTCACAGATACTGCACAAGTTGTTTTGTAGGAAATAACTGTACGCTGAGATGTACGGTGACACGACCCCATTGGTCCTGTCGAGCCAGGATCACGCTGAGGGGTGCTGCGTTGCACAGCACCGTATAACACACATCAAAGGTGCAAAGCGGAAGCGGAAGTTTTATTACATAAACAGTTATATGAACATGTTTACATCAAAATAAGTTTAGTCCACACTCGCGGGCGTAGACTAAGCATCAAGTACACGTTCAGCCCTTGAACGTGTCCTTGCTAGCACACACGCACACTAACTCTGCGGCGTGCACGACTACCACTCGACGGGGTTCCCCTCCTGGGGTTCCGTCTCCTCTTCGGGAGTCCCTTCCTCATAGAACCCTGCAAAAGCTTCAAACACAAGCAGTGAGCACGAAGGCTCAGCAAGTCTGACCCGTCTCACCTAAACATGGAACTTCTACATGAGGGTAATGGGTTGCATGAGGTAAAAATCATTTGCAAGGACTCGCCTAATTAGTAGAACCTTACTTTCAAGTTTTAGCAGCAGGTTGTGGAGAACCTTACGCGAAGGTACATGAGAGAGCCGCAATCAAACAAGAAACGCATTTCTCTCATGTACTTTGCCCAAAGTTGAAAAGAACTTTAGTTAGCTCTAAGCTACAGCATATCATTAACAATCAATGTCCATCTTTCAATCAGCAACATTTTAACATGTAACTAGCCTGTTCTTTCTACGTCACGGTACAGTGAACAAGTGGTACTCACTGACCGCGAGGGACGGCGATTATAATCGATTTACACCTGCAGGGTTACCCGAACAACCCGTCACGTACGCCCGTACTCGATGTTGCCTACAACAACCATCACGGACGCCGTACGCGACTACCTTTCACCCGTTAGCCAAATATTGAACCGGTCCCATCGTCCCGAGCAAGAGGTCCCTGCACGCGCATCTCTGTGCCGCCAGCTGATTTACACCTCGAGCTCTCAACCTACCCTCTGAACGACGGGCAATGCCTCAATACCCAGCTACCCAAGTTACATCAGTTTCCCGGTTCCCATATAGCCGGTAGGTCTTCGGTACTGTTCTAGCTTGTTCAACAGGCCCGCACACGGCTCGGTCCTCAATCGACACAAGCGGAGCTACAGCACACAGGCCCCAAAGTCCTGCTGCCCTTACTCTCCGCTCGGTCTCATTTTCTTGCCATGTGTATCATGTGCTATCTCTACCCGAGCAATGTGCCTCTAGCCTATTCTCGCGAGTAGTTCCAACTACTCGACTTGTACCAAATCCTACTCTATCCTAGCAGTGCAGTAGCTAACGGAGTTTGCAATCCTAAACCCCGGCCCATGGTTTTCTTGGCTATGCAGTGGGGTTTCCAAACAAGACTCTAATGCAAAGAACAATATTCAAAGATGTGCTCAAAACAATAAACATTTGCAAAAAGGTTAATGCAAACCGGGGCTTGCCTTGCTGCTCTTGGTCGTAGGCTAGCTGTTCCTCCGGAGTAACGAAGTCTAGGACTTCGGGTTCCTCCTCGACCTTAGCGACTACATGATAAGAACAATGTATGTATTAATTAAATGCATTTGTATTAACTTTGAAGTTGTGAAGTCTATACCCCTTGCTAGACAGACCTAATGACTGTGAAACTTTTACTGTGGCTTGGTTACAACCTAAACAAAGACTTGGTCAAGTTTTAGTTGCAGTGAAGCTCATTTGAGCCCTCCACAAATAATTATGTCCTTGACCTTAATTGGGACTCTTAGGGTGTTCTAGGAATTTTCATGAGGCAAACTATGACTTTCTGAAAACTAGATTTTCAGAGGGTTCTAATGGAGTTGGTCTCACTTAATTTGGAAGTCTCTAACTAAAGATACGAGCTAAACAATTTCAGAGAAAATTCTGAAAATGTTTCTGAACATTTTCTATTTTCTCTGGAACAGTTTTACTAATCACACCATTAGGTGGACTAAATGAGCTCAAATAGATCTGAAATTTTTATGGTAGTTCAAGGATATTTTGGTGAACATCTCAGCAAAATTTCAGGATTTTCCTCCAAAGGATTCTCCAGTTAAAATTCCTAACAGTTTAAACTTTAAGGAATTAATTCTGGAGAATTAAGGAATTTCATGAAGTGAAACTTGATTTTCCGGAAAGTACTCAGAGAGCTGAATCCAGCAAAATTTGGTTCACTCAATTTGGAGCTTTCTAGCCAAAGTTATAAGCATTTGAAGTTTGAAGGAAATCTGAAAATCGGGGAAAAGTTTAAACTCGCGCGCGGGCCCAGGGGACACGCGTCGCACGCCTAGGCGATGGCACACCGCGGCCCACAAGGATTTTGCGCGCCAGCACACCCGATCCCGGCCGCAGCCAGATCCCGATTCAAAATATCGGCCGCTGACAGCTGGGGTCCACCCCCTTCTTCAACCTCGCGACACCCGCGCCCCGCCGCCGAGGGACCTCGCCGGAGAGCTTGCCGCTGGCTGCTGTACAGCTCCAAACTTCTTGATTCTGGCCGCCCCTGCCTACTTTTACTTGGGGAACCTGACCCGAGGGCCAGCTGCTCATGACAACGGCCGGAGCATGGTCGGCGACGAGCCGCCATATCGGAACGACTTCGGCCATGTCGGCTGACTCTCCTAGTACCTCAGCTACTTGGGAAATCGGTCAGGGAGCATCAGTGGACCTCAGAAAAGGTCGACATGAACTCGAGGCAGCCCGGGGAAGGCCCGAAATAGGTCCTCACCGTGCGCCCGATACCCCCCGTTCGTTCCGCCATTAGTAGACCTTGAATTACGCCGGGCACAGAGGTCCTCCGGCCCAGAGTTGTGAAGGCAACTTGTGCGTTACCGTGTCTAGCTCGTGTGGGAGTGGCCTGAGGCCCTCTAATCCTTTCTAGAGCACGAATTAAGCAGAATCGTACCCGAAGGTCGTTCTGCACACAGAAAGGGGAAAAATGGAAATTCGCCGCCGGTGAGCAACCACTCGAGCTGTGGCTCGGGGACGAGCAGCACCGGTCACCTGCGCGTCCAAGGGTGCCTTGGCTCGGGCGTGACAACGCCCTGGTTCGGCTGTCCACGAGAGCCCGAGGTGCGGCGGTTTCCAGTTCCGAGTTTGATCTTTTGGCACAGCCGATATCACTCGGTTTCAATCGACTTTTAGAAATGGGGAGGATGGAGGAAGGTCTCTAGTACCTTGCTGGGACTCTGGAGTGGAAGGAGGGAGCTGCGATCGGCTTGATCAAGCAGGAGCTCGAGCGGCGGCGATGGCAGTGGAAAAACAAGTCGTGTACGTCGGCAGCTCGGGGGAATGGCGACTGAAGCACACCGGGGAGGGAATAAATAGCCCGGCGGCTGGTCTCCGGCTTGGGGCGCGCAGCAGGAGCTGGCGCCGGCTGCCCCCCTTCGGTGGCGCGCGCACACAGCAGCCGGGAACCGACTGAACTGTGGTTCAGTCGGTCTGTTTTGAGGCAGAGGCTGACAGGTGGGTCCCACCCCTCTTTTAACCTCTGAAATTTACTCCTAACAGCTGTGGTAAACAGTGAACCCTATTCTACCCTTGGCAATTCAAATTATTCACCCAAGAGCCATTTGAATTGATCAAAGTTCAAATGAGGTTTGGTTTGCATGAATTTCAGCACAAGTTCAGTTTGAAATTCAAATAAAGTTTGAATTTCTCCCCCTTGGCTCATGTCAAGATCAACTCCAAATGGAGTGAAAATTGGTGTGTGAGCTCACAAAAATGTGCTGAGCAAGAATATGCCTTCCACTTTTAAATTCAGTGGGTGAAAACAGTTTGAATTTGAATATGGTTTCAAACTGCCCTCCTCCTATCTATACCCAAAATAACCTCAAAAGGTTTTGAATTTGGGTGAAACTTGGCATGGACATCCTTAGCAAAGTGTAGGAGTTTTCATATGCCCAGCCCATCTATATCACATGTGGGAAATACCACTTTTGCAATGTGTGAGTTTGTTCTCTAATGAGCATGTTGATAATTGTTACTTGCTCTTCATTTGTGTTCATCATTCTTCCTCAAATGAGGTGTGTGGTGTGGTGATGAACACTGCAAATGAGTGTCAAAAACTGAGGCCCTTACATTCCTCCCCCCTTAAAAGAATCTCGTCCCGAGATTATAAGGTGAAAATGAGAGAGAGGATGGTGGAAAAATTACCGGATATACGACGTGAGAAAGTCGGGGTAGTTAGTGCGAAGGAATTCTTCGCTCTCCCATGTTGCGTCGTCCATGGAGTGATTACTCCACAGAACCTTGTAGAACCACAACGTACGGTTGCGTGTGGTTCGGGCCTTCTCATCAATAATCTGCACCGGTTCCTCCCGATAGGTGAGATCCGGTTGCAGTTCTTCAATGTCTTCCAGCTGAACGGTAGTTGATAGCTTGAGACACTTCCTCAGCTGGGAGATGTGAAAGACGTCGTGCACACCGGAAAGTGCTTCTGGTAATTTCAGCCGGTATGCTACTGATCCACATCTTTCGGTAATCTGGAATGGACCGATGAATCGGGGTGCCAACTTTCCTCTCACCCCAAATCTGTTTACGCCCTTCATTGGAGACACTCGTAGGTATACGTAATCTCCAACTTCGAATTGTAATGGGCGCCTTCTCCGGTCCGCATACTGTTTTTGACGGGATTGAGCGGCTTTTAGGTTCGCTTGAATCAGTCGAACCTTTTCTTCCGCGTTGTTGACAAGGTCAATCCCGAAGGTAACCCTTTCGCCAGACTCACACCAGTTCAATGGTGTGCGGCATTTTCTTCCGTATAGCGCCTCGTAGGGCGCCATCTTGATGCTGGCTTGGTACCCATTATTGTACGAGAACTCGGCTAACGGCAAGTGATCATCCCAATTCTTGCCGTGGTTGATAGCGCAAGCTCGTAGCATGTCTTCTAAGATTTGATTTACCCGCTCGGTTTGCCCATCCGTCTGCGGGTGGTAGGCTGAACTACGGATCAGCTTCGTCCCCAAGGCAGCGTGTAGCTGCTCCCAAAAACGGGACACAAATAAAGTGCCCCGGTCCGATATGATGGTATGGGTTACGCCGTATAAGCATAGGATCCGTGATATGTACAGTTCAGCGTACTTCTTGGCGTTGTAGTTGGTGTTGACCGGGATGAAATGGGCAACTTTGGTGAGCCGATCGACGATTACCCACACAGAATCATGTTTCTGTAAGGTGGTGGGTAAACCGACGATGAAATCCATGCTCACGTCTTCCCACTTCCAGGCAGGAACGCCCAGTGGTTGCAGCAGTCCCGGTTTCCGCATGTGGTCTGCCTTCACCCTTCGACATGTATCACACTCGGACACGTATTTTGCAGTCTCTCGCTTCATCCGTGTCCACCAAAACTTTCTTCTGAGTTCTTGATACATTTTGTTGCTGCCGGGGTGAATAGAAAACTTTGATAAGTGAGCCTCATCAAAGATTTTCTTCCGTAACTCCGGGTTTCGGGGTACGACGATCCGGTCCTTGAACCATAGGACGCCGTCTCCGTCCTTCCGGAAACATTTCAACTCCCCACTGTCTACACGTCTCCGCAAATGTGACATGCCCTTGTCATTTTTCTGGGCTGCCGCTATCTCTTCACGGATGGTGGGGATCAAAGCTAGGTTGTAGAGAGCTCCGTGTGGAATCACATGTAGTGGTGGTTCGCTCTCTGCCAACGGTGTGATGGTCAGATTATTGACGTGTGACTTGCGGCTCAGCGCATCTGCCACAACGTTTGCCTTGCCCGGATGATAATGGATCTCTATCTCATAATCCTTTATCAGTTCGAACCATCTTCGTTGCCTCATGTTCAGCTCCTTCTGAGTGAATATGTACTTGAGGCTTTTGTGGTCGGTATATAAATGTACGAGGTTACCGAGTAGGTAGTGCCTCCACATTTTTAGTGCAAGTACCACGGCAGCGAGCTCCAAGTCGTGGGTTGGATAATTTTGCTCATGGTTCCTAAGCTGCCGTGATCCATACGCGACCACTCTTCGGTCTTGCATCAGCACACATCCGAGCCCAATGCCGGATGCATCGCAGTACACATCGAACGGTTTTGTTGTGTCTGGCTGCGCCAAAACCGGTGCTGATGTCAGGTGCTTGACTAAAGCCTTGAATGCTGCTTCACATGCTGGACTCCAAACATATTTGGTAGCCTTCTTCAGCAGCTCTGGCATTGGCTTGGCAATCTTCGAGAAGTTCGGAATGAACCTCCGATAATATCCCGCGAGTCCGAGGAAACTCCGTACCTCATGAACAGTTCTCGGGGATTTCCAATCCAGCACTTGCGTGATCTTGCTCGGGTCCACAGCGATACCCTCCGCTGAGATGATATGCCCGAGGAAAGGCACTTGCGATATCCAAAACTCGCATTTGCTGAACTTTGCGTATAACTTGTGATCCCGCAGCCGTTGCAAGACTATACGCAGATGTTTCTTGTGATCTTCCTCCGACTTGGAATATACCAGAATGTCGTCGATGAAGACCACGACAAACTTGTCCAGCTCCGGCATAAACACCGAGTTCATTAAGTACATGAAGTGAGCTGGAGCATTGGTGAGGCCAAAGGACATGACCAGGTACTCATAAAGTCCGTACCTTGTCGAGAAAGCTGTCTTTGGAATGTCCTCCGCCCTTATCTTAATCTGATGGTACCCGGATCTTAAATCCATCTTGGAAAAGATCTTCGCTTCGACCAACTGATCAAACAACATGTCGATCCGTGGCAACGGGTACTTGTTCTTGATGGTTACGGCATTTAATGGACGGTAGTCCACGCAAAGCCGCAACGTTTCATCCTTCTTCTTGACAAATAATGCCGAACAGCCCCATGGTGAGGAGCTCGGCCTAATAAAACCCTTCTCCAGAAGGTCCGTGAGCTGAGTCTTCAGTTCAGCCAACTCCTTGGGCGCCATCTTGTACGGCCTTCGGGATATTGGCATGGTTCCTGGTGCAAGTTCAATCTTGAACTCCACCTCTCTATCGGGTGGCATTCCCGGCAAATCGTCCGGGAATACATCCGGGAACTCTCGGACCACCGGAATGTCTTCCAATCTGATGGTTGTGGCTTGATAGACACTTGGAAGTTTTATTTCTGGACGGTCCAGAAATAATGAGTGAGAACCGTGCACTTCTGAGTTTAAGTGCACGACTCGGAGGACGGTGTCTAAAACAGCGCCGTGGCGGGTTAACCACGACATTCCTAGGATGACATCGACCTTCTGCCCCTCTAAGATAATGAGAGACGTGGGGTACACTCTACCCGCTAAGCATAATGGTGCTTTGGAGACCATTACGCTTGCTGAAATCTTCCCACCCGGTGAGCAAATTAAATATGGACTATCGGTGGGTAGTATTGGCAAACTGTGTTTAGCAATGAAAGCTTGGCTAATAAAATTATGCGTGGCGCCTGAATCAAATAGTATTATAGCGGGATGCTGGTGGAGTTGGAACATACCCGCAAGGATTGGCTCGCCCTCCGGCACGTCCTCAATGGCAAGCTGGTGGACAGTGCCGGGCCTAGGGTTTGCCCGCCGCGCATTAGTAGGGTTCCGGGGTTGATTCCTCCCCGGAAACGGTGGTGCCACTCCGCCGCCTTGCCTCTCCGGGCAACTGCTCGTGAAGTGTCCTGGACGACCACACTTGTAACATGTGGCCGCTGCTGGTGGAGTACTCGGTGGACGAAAGCCCGGCATGCGTTGCGAAGGTGCAAACGCACGCGGCATCGCCCGCTGCTGCGGTTGTTGTTGCGGTGGTACTGGCAGTGCCGGCCGGAATGCCGGTGAAGAGTACGGTCGATTGCGGAACGGCATCGACCGCTGTGGTGGCTGCCAGCGTGGACCTGATGGTGGGCAATTCGCCATCCGAAACTTCTGAGAAGGACCGCCTCCTTCTCCGCTGCCCTGCGGCGCGCTTCGCTTTCGCTCTACCGCCGCCAACTCCTTGCCGGAGTCTTCCTGAACAATCGCAGCATCAATGATGTCGTTGAGGCTGCCGCGATTGAACATCGCCAATTTGTCCTTCAGGAGCGGGTTAAGCCCCTGGTAAAAGTGGTCCCGCCGCTTCTCGTCCGTATCTGCGTGATACGACGCATAGAGCGCGAGATCGTTGAATGCCCTGGAATATTCCAGCGCGTTCCGGCCCCCTTGCTGCAGGTGTAGGAACTCCTGCGTCTTCCTCTTCATCAAACCGGGCGGTATATGATAGGCCCTGAAGGCCGTCCGAAACTCCGCCCAGGTCATCACTCGGTCGGTGGGCTGTGACGCACAGAAGTTGGCCCACCACGCGCTCGCGGATCCTTGGAGCTGCTGGACCGCGAACTGAGTCTTGCGCTGCTCGCTGATTTGGAGCAGCCCGAATTTCATCTCTATGGCGCGGAGCCAGTTGTCCGCGTCAAGTGGTTCATCTGCCCTTGAGAATACAGGGGGATGAGTCGCCAGGAAGTCAGAGTAGGAGCTCTGTTGGCGCTCCTCACGATCTTGACGTCTCTCTGGGCGAGACGTATTGGCGATAAGAGTCTGCAGCAACTCCGTGTGCTGCTGATGCGAACCCGCCATTGCCGCGACAATGTCGGCCAATGTAACCGTTGGCAGTGGCGGTGGCGGTGTTTGCTGTTGCTGTTGCTGCTGCTGTCCCGAGGAGTCCTCGGGAGGCGGTTGGGAGGTCTCTCCCCCTTGGCTAGTACCTCCAACATCAGGGTTGGCACGAGTACGCGTCATTCTGAAATTCAACACAGCAGCAATTAGCCCATGTCTTACTCAAAATTCCATAAACAGCAGTAGGTATTGAGGCGACGCATGATTAACTTGCACAACATTCACATATATTGATAAAGCATAAACTTTATACAAGATACATTATTCTCGGGTCTCCGAGAAGTCGTGCTCATGTCGTCACTACCTATACATACGCTACTGTCTATACGACATGTCACCGATTACAAAAGTTGGGTTACGCTACCCTAGCTGCCCTACTTGGCAACCGTAACCCCCTACTCGGAGTAGAACTCGACCTCCTGTGGGTCGTCCTCCTCCGGTACCTCTGCTGGTGGCTCGGGGTCTACCACCTCTTCTCCCATTCCAGGTTCTCCCATGGCTGGAAGACCCAAGACCATCGGTATGCCTAACACCGGGGGCACGAGGTCCTGCAATGCATGCACCTCGTCCATAGCCTGGTTGTAGTCCTCTTCCCAGCCTTGTCCTTCCTCAATAGCGTCGTCCCGCTCTTGAGCAAGGTCCTCATTCTTCTGGGTTAGGGTCTGCACCAGCTCTTGCAACACCGCGATGTTAACACGGCTCTTCTTCTTTGCCTTCTTCAGACGACGCAACTGATTGTGTTGTTCATTCAGTCGCTTGATCGTCGGAAGGAGCACATTGCGGAGTGCGCTGTGAGCACTCTCGAATTGATCTCCACGGCTTGTGCTCTCCTTGAGCTTGGTGGCGAGATGTTCCGTATGAACAGCTTGGCTGTCCATCACAGCGTTTCCCGCCCTCATTTGGAGACTGAGATTTGCCTCCGCGGGGTTGTACCTTGGGCAAGTCGGGTCTGTTGCCTCCAGGTACCTTTCTTCCCACACATGCTGAGCTCGTCCCTCCACCGGAACGAGTGCGTATGGAGTTCCCTCCATAGCCTGCACGTGTAGTTGACAGAAATGTGACATAGTGTCACGGGCTGCCACTTGCCACATCCCTTCCGGTTGTCTTCCTCTCACCGTGACGGTGAATGGCACCCAACCGGGTGGCGTAGGCCCTGCAGGAACCTCGACATGGATCGTCCACGTCTTGTTCCCCTCTTCGCTTTCTTCCTTGGCGAAGTATTGCGGCATCTGGTTGTACCCGAAATATTGGAGCATTTGCCACAATGCTTCCGGGTAGCCGCTACGGTCAGAGCAGTGGGAAACTACCCACCCGTTCTCCAACCGTTTATCTGCTGCCATCTGTAAAAATATATTTGAGAAATGTCAAATATTTATTTAAACAGTAAACCATTGAGTTATAACATAAGATATGTCATTGAACCCATAACACTTGGAAACATAGTTCAAATTTTTAAACCAATTTGACTGCTGATCTGCTGTTACCATGACAGCCCTGACCAGTTTCCATATCAATCTGATTTAGGCCAGGTTAAAAGCAAAACCAGTCCTGGAGCTCAACATCAAAGTTAAAGTTAACTTCAATAGCTTTCCAGAAAGTATTTGGTTGGCCTAAGATCTGTCCTGGTTCACAAGTTATGAGATGTCAAAGTTAACAGAATTTCTGGGAACAATTGGACAGCACCTCCCTGCCTTAGGTACTGATTTGATCCAAGAATCCCCGTTAATTCTGTTCCTAATCTGACAAAACTTTCTGTTACAAAGTTGTAACCCATCTCATAAGCTTTCCAGAACTACCTTATTTTCTATTTTTGGATTTTTATGCAGGAAGTTATGCTTAATTTACAGAGAGTCTACAGAGAGTCTTTGCTCTGTCCTGTTTTCTGGACAGTTTCAACTCTGCTGCATTTTTCGAGTGGTTAAGGGATGAAACACCTCTGGAACTTAACAGAAAAGTTGTAAAGCTTCCCCAACGCTTTCCAGAAATGTATCATACGACCCCCAACCTCGAAATAACTCAACCTCTAACCTCTGATTAACTTCAGCCTTGATTCAGCTGAAAACAGAGTGCTCTGTCCTTAACCTCCTATAAATTGAAAACTTATTAGCTTTGAATATCCTGTTCAAGAGAAGGAGTTACATCAAGTTTTACTGCTTTGGATCAAAGTATTCAAGTTTTTAAATGAAGTTGTTCATTTAGTTGGGTGTGACGTCGATGCGTCACCAGATTATGTCGGTACTACGTCCTCACAAAGGAAAAACCTATACCGGACTTAGCCGGCTTCGTTAGTTCAGTGGCACTACTCGTCACTCGCACACGGATGCTACACGTCTACCGTTTCGTGGTCAGGCTACCTGCAGAAACTCAAACAATCATCAGACTCGGCTGCACACCGAGCCCGGAATCCATACAGTTGGTACACCCGGCCGTCATCACTCGCCCGGATGTTCTCAAGCCAACCACGCCTTGAGTTACGTGTTCACGTTTCAGACCACGTGGCGGGGTCTCCCATGTTGCACCACGCACGCCAGGGACAGACGTTGCTCGAATACCCCAAACGACATGAAGAGTCGTAGAGGATACTAAAGCGGGTCGGGTTACCTGCCACCCGTGGGGCTCCACACTTCAGCTTGTGCGCACTGGTGGACAGCGCTTACGTGCACCCCCCAAGACATGAACGTCCCGAGATGCACGATTTTCCGACATAACAAATAGGTTACTAAGCCACTTTCTATATACTAATAACATCCTTATACGGGCTACTAACTCGTTCCTCACTGGATTTTTGAAAAAGAAGACCTTTGTACTGTGTTAAACCTCAAGCGAGCTCTGATACCACGCTGACACGACCCCATTGGTCCTGTCGAGCCAGGATCACGCTGAGGGGTGCTGCGTTGCACAGCACCGTATAACACACATCAAAGGTGCAAAGCGGAAGCGGAAGTTTTATTACATAAACAGTTATATGAACATGTTTACATCAAAATAAGTTTAGTCCACACTCGCGGGCGTAGACTAAGCATCAAGTACACGTTCAGCCCTTGAACGTGTCCTTGCTAGCACACACGCACACTAACTCTGCGGCGTGCACGACTCCCACTCGACGGGGTTCCCCTCCTGGGGTTCCGTCTCCTCTTCGGGAGTCCCTTCCTCATAGAACCCTGCAAAAGCTTCAAACACAAACAGTGAGCACGAAGGCTCAGCAAGTCTGACCCGTCTCACCTAAACATGGAACTTCTACATGAGGGTAATGGGTTGCATGAGGTAAAAATCATTTGCAAGGACTCGCCTAATTAGTAGAACCTTACTTTCAAGTTTTAGCAGCAGGTTGTGGAGAACCTTACGCGAAGGTACATGAGAGAGCCGCAATCAAACAAGAAACGCATTTCTCTCATGTACTTTGCCCAAAGTTGAAAAGAACTTTAGTTAGCTCTAAGCTACAGCATATCATTAACAATCAATGTCCATCTTTCAATCAGCAACATTTTAACATGTAACTAGCCTGTTCTTTCTACGTCACGGTACAGTGAACAAGTGGTACTCACTGACCGCGAGGGACGGCGATTATAATCGATTTACACCTGCAGGGTTACCCGAACAACCCGTCACGTACGCCCGTACTCGATGTTGCCTACAACAACCATCACGGACGCCGTACGCGACTACCTTTCACCCGTTAGCCAAATATTGAACCGGTCCCATCGTCCCGAGCAAGAGGTCCCTGCACGCGCATCTCTGTGCCGCCAGCTGATTTACACCTCGAGCTCTCAACCTACCCTCTGAACGACGGGCAATGCCTCAATACCCAGCTACCCAAGTTACATCAGTTTCCCGGTTCCCATATAGCCGGTAGGTCTTCGGTATTGTTCTAGCTTGTTCAACAGGCCCGCACACGGCTCGGTCCTCAATCGACACAAGCGGAGCTACAGCACACAGGCCCCAAAGTCCTGCTGCCCTTACTCTCCGCTCGGTCTCATTTTCTTGCCATGTGTATCATGTGCTATCTCTACCCGAGCAATGTGCCTCTAGCCTATTCTCGCGAGTAGTTCCAACTACTCGACTTGTACCGAATCCTACTCTACCCTAGCAGTGCAGTAGCTAACGGAGTTTGCAATCCTAAACCCCGGCCCATGGTTTTCTTGGCTATGCAGTGGGGTTTCCAAACAAGACTCTAATGCAAAGAACAATATTCAAAGATGTACTCAAAACAATAAACATTTGCAAAAAGGTTAATGCAAACCGGGGCTTGCCTTGCTGCTCTTGGTCGTAGGCTAGCTGTTCCTCCGGAGTAACGAAGTCTAGGACTTCGGGTTCCTCCTCGACCTTAGCGACTACATGATAAGAACAATGTATGTATTAATTAAATGCATTTGTATTAACTTTGAAGTTGTGAAGTCTATACCCCTTGCTAGACAGACCTAATGACTGTGAAACTTTTACTGTGTCTTGGTTACAACCTAAACAAAGACTTGGTCAAGTTTTAGTTGCAGTGAAGCTCATTTGAGCCCTCCACAAATAATTATGTCCTTGACCTTAATTGGGACTCTTAGGGTGTTCTAGGAATTTTCATGAGGCAAACTATGACTTTCTGAAAACTAGATTTTCATAGGGTTCTAATGGAGTTGGTCTCACTTAATTTGGAAGTCTCTAACTAAAGATACGAGCTAAACAATTTCAGAGAAAATTCTGAAAATGTTTCTGAACATTTTCTATTTTCTCTGGAACAGTTTTACTAATCACACCATTAGGTGGACTAAATGAGCTCAAATAGATCTGAAATTTTTATGGTAGTTCAAGGATATTTTGGTGAACATCTCAGCAAAATTTCAGGATTTTCCTCCAAAGGATTCTCCAGTTAAAATTCCTAACAGTTTAAACTTTAAGGAATTAATTCTGGAGAATTAAGGAATTTCATGAAGTGAAACTTGATTTTCTGGAAAGTACTCAGAGAGCTGAATCCAGCAAAATTTGGTTCACTCAATTTGGAGCTTTCTAGCCAAAGTTATAAGGATTTGAAGTTTGAAGGAAATCTGAAAATCGGGGAAAAGTTTAAACTCGTGCGCGGGCCCAGGGGACACGCGTCGCACGCCTAGGCGATGGCACACCGCGGCCCACAAGGATTTTGCGCGCCAGCACACCCGATCCCAGCCGCAGCCAGATCCCGATTCAAAATATCGGCCGCTGACAGCTGGGGTCCACCCCCTTCTTCAACCTCGCGACACCCGCGCCCCGCCGCCGAGGGACCTCGCCGGAGAGCTCGCCGCTGGCTGCTGTACAGCTCCAAACTTCTTGATTCTGGCCGCCCCTGCCTACTTTTACTTGGGGAACCTGACCCGAGGGCCAGCTGCTCATGACAACGGCCGGAGCATGGTCGGCGACGAGCCGCCATATCGGAACGACTTCGGCCATGTCGGCTGACTCTCCTAGTACCTCAGCTACTTGGGAAATCGGTCAGGGAGCATCAGTGGACCTCAGAAAAGGTCGACATGAACTCGAGGCAGCCCGGGGAAGGCCCGAAATAGGTCCTCACCGTGCGCCCGATACCCCCCGTTCGTTCCGCCATTAGTAGACCTTGAATTACGCCGGGCACAGAGGTCCTCCGGCCCAGAGTTGTGAAGGCAACTTGTGCGTTACCGTGTCTAGCTCGTGTGGGAGTGGCCTGAGGCCCTCTAATCCTTTCTAGAGCACGAATTAAGCAGAATCGTACCCGAAGGTCGTTCTGCACACAGAAAGGGGAAAAATGGAAATTCGCCGCCGGTGAGCAACCACTCGAGCTGTGGTTCGGGGACGAGCAGCACCGGTCACCTGCGCGTCCAAGGGTGCCTTGGCTCGGGCGTGACAACGCCCTGGTTGGGCTGTCCACGAGAGCCCGAGGTGCGGCGGTTTCCAGTTCCGAGATTGATCTTTCGGCACAGCCGATATCACTCGGTTTCAATCGACTTTTAGAAATGGGGAGGATGGAGGAAGGTCTCTAGTACCTTGCTGGGACTCTGGAGTGGAAGGAGGGAGCTGCGATCGGCTTGATCAAGCAGGAGCTCGAGCGGCGGCGATGGCAGTGGAAAAACAAGTCGTGTACGTCGGCAGCTCGGGGGAATGGCGACTGAAGCACACCGGGGAGGGAATAAATAGCCCGGCGGCTGGTCTCCGGCTTGGGGCGCGCAGCAGGAGCTGGCGCCGGCTGCCCCCCTTCGGTGGCGCGCGCACACAGCAGCCGGGAACCGACTGAACTGTGGTTCAGTCGGTCTGTTTTGAGGCAGAGGCTGACAGGTGGGTCCCACCCCTCTTTTAACCTCTGAAATTTACTCCTAACAGCTGTGGTAAACACTGAACCCTATTCTACCCTTGGCAATTCAAATTATTCACCCAAGAGCCATTTGAATTGATCAAAGTTCAAATGAGGTTTGGTTTGCATGAATTTCAGCACAAGTTCAGTTTGAAATTCAAATAAAGTTTGAATTTCTCCCCCTTGGCTCATGTCAAGATCAACTCCAAATGGAGTGAAAATTGGTGTGTGAGCTCACAAAAATGTGCTGAGCAAGAATATGCCTTCCACTTTTAAATTCAGTGGGTGAAAACAGTTTGAATTTGAATATGGTTTCAAACTGCCCTCCTCCTATCTATACCCAAAATAACCTCAAAAGGTTTTGAATTTGGGTGAAACTTGGCATGGACATCCTTAGCAAAGTGTAGGAGTTTTCATATGCCCAGCCCATCTATATCACATGTGGGAAATACCACTTTTGCAATGTGTGAGTTTGTTCTCTAATGAGCATGTTGATAATTGTTACTTGCTCTTCATTTGTGTTCATCATTCTTCCTCAAATGAGGTGTGTGGTGTGGTGATGAACACTGCAAATGAGTGTCAAAAACTGAGGCCCTTACATACGGGTGCCTAAGGAGATTCGGAAATCTCCGAGTGGTGAACTCAGGGCAACCCCTGCCGCTGCTACTGTGATAGTGTTGCTAGTGAGAAGGTTCCGCGGGCTGGACACCTTCTCTGTTGCTTAGCATAGATATGAGTCGGGAGTTGTAAAAGTCTTCCGCTGTAGTTTATTTTGAGAAGTATTTGTAAAGTCAAAACTTTGTAAGCTTCCGCTTGATTTATGTAATATGATGCTTTATTATGTGTGCTGTTGGGTGCCGCATCGCACGGCACCACCCAATGCGATTCCCGGGTGAGGTATCCCGTCCCCGTGAGTGATCGGGACGGCGGGGTCCTCACAGTATTATCGACGGTTTATCGAGGGTTTCTCCAAGATTTCGAGACCCCTCACCAAATTGTTGGAGAAGGGAATCACATTCACATGGACACCGCAGTGCGAGACGAGTTTTCAAGAGCTGAAGAAAAGATTAACAACAGCCCCAGTGCTAGTTATGCCAGATATGCAAAAGAACTTTTCGGTGTACTGCGATGCCTCTGGAAACGGGTTGGGATGTGTTCTCATGCAAGAGGGCCTTGTCGTGGCTTATGCGTCCCGGCAGCTCCGGAAACACGAGAAGAACTATCCTACACATGACCTAGAGCTAGCCGCAGTGGTACACGCGTTGAAGATTTGGCGGCATTACTTGATGGGGAAGAGGACAGAGATATATACGAATCATAAGAGCTTAAAGTATATTTTCACACAGCCAGATCTTAACCTCAGACAAAGGAGATGGTTAGAGCTGATCAACGACTTTGATGTGGGCATCAACTATCATCCTGGGAAAGCGAACGTCGTGGCAGATGCTTTAAGCCGGAAGGTGCAGGTCAACACGTTGAGCTTAAAGGACATGCCTACAGAATTGAAGGAAGAGGTTGTAAAACTCAATCTATGTCTGGTGAATAGTGGTGAAGCCATCACCATGGAAGTGGACTCCACATTAGAGAAAGACATACACAACGGTCTGAAGAATGACGAGAAGATACAAGAGATTAGAGAACTCATTAAGGATAATAAAGCCCCTGGGTTCAGAGAGGATGAACAAGGTACGGTGTGGCACGGGAAAAGAATCTGTGTGCCTAAAGTGAAGGAGATCCGTGAATTGATTTTGAAGGAGGCTCATGATTCTGATTATTCCATTCATCCTGGGAGTACGAAGATGTATCCTGACCTCAAGAGCAGATATTGGTGGTATGGCATGAAGCGAGATGTCGTGGAACATGTTGCTCTATGTGGCACATGTCAGTTGGTGAAAGCAGAACATCAACGACCCGTGGGACTATTGCAACCACTCAAAGTGCCTGAATGGAAATGCGAAGAAATAGGTATGGACTTCATAGTGGGACTACCCATGACCCAATCGGGATATGATTCGATATGGGTCATCGTCGACAGACTAACCAAGGTAGCTCATTTCATCCACGTGAAAGAAAGCTACAGCGGATCCAAATTGGCGGAATTGTACATGTCAAGGATCGTGTGTTTCCATGGAGTGCCAAAGAAGATATTGTCAGATCGAGGGACACAGTTCAACTCAAGGTTCTGGCAGAAGTTACATGAAACCATGGGAACTCATCTAAATTTTAGTTCCGCCTATCGCCCCCAGACTGACGGGCAGACAAAAAGAACCAATCAGATCCTTGAGGATATGCTGAGAGCGTGTGCGCTCAAGAACAATAGCAGTTGGGATAAGAACTTACCGTATGCGGAGTTCTCCTATAACAACAGCTATCAGGCTAGTATGAAGATGTCACCATTTGAGGCTTTGTATGGGAGGAAGTGCAGAACTCCACTATTTTGGAACCAAACAGGGGAAAGTAAAGTGTTTGGGCCCGAGGTACTACAAGAAGCCGAGGTGAAAGTGAGGGAAATCCGCAACAACTTGAGGATAGCACAGACCCGACAAAAGAGCTATGCCGATGTACGGAGAAGAGAGCTCGTTTTCAACGTGGGGGACTATGTATATCTCAAGGTGTCACCTATCCGAGGACTTCGTCGGTTCAACGTGAAAGGGAAGTTATCACCTCGATACATCGGACCCTTTCAGATTTTGGAGAGGAAAGGCGAAGTGGCATATCAACTCGAACTACCGGCTCGCCTATCGGATGTGCACGACGTATTCCATGTGTCACATCTCAAGAAATGTCTGAGGACGCCTGAAGAGATGTTACTCATGAATGAGGTTGACGTAGGAGAGGATCTGTCTTATGCCGAGCAACCGGTCAAGGTTTTGGAGACAATGGAACGCCTCACAAGAAATAAAAGAATCCAGATGTGCAAGGTGCAGTGAAAGCATCACTCGGAAGAGGAAGCCACATGGGAGCGAGAAGACGAGCTTAAGGCACAGTTTCCGGAATTGTTTTCCTACAACCACCAATCTCGAGGACGAGATTTCTTTTAAGGGGGGTAGAGCTGTAACACCCCAAAACCTGCTAAAGAGGGGAATTTAAAAATTTTTGGACGTATTGCATGTGGTGCAGAAATTCAAATTTAAACTGGAATTCAAATTCAAATCAAAACAGAAAAGGAAAGGAAAAAGAAAAAGAAAAAGAACCCAACTGGCCAGTGGGCCGAAACCGCCAGCCGGCCCAATTTCCCCCGCACCAGTCCCAAACCCGCGCCCCTCTCTTCCTCTCACTAACACGCGGGGCCCGCATGTCATCTCCTACCTCCTGCGCGCTCCCAACGGCCGGACTCTTCCCTCGCGCCCGATCGCAACAAACTCCAGAAACCCGCGATCCCAGCCCGATTCCTGGTCCCGGACGACTCCAACTCGATCCCAACAGACCGCCGCCCTCCCTCGCCTATATAAACGCCGACAATCGCCCTATTCCCCCCTCCTGATCGGTTGTTCTTCTCTCCGGTGAGAACCGAAGTTTCTACAGCTGATATCTTTCGATCCTTGCTCAAATTCCCTGATCTAACGTGCTGATCACGTTCCACCGCCGCCGGGGAGCCCTGCAGGTGAAGGAAACAAAAGTGTCTTGCGCACCAACGGCCCTCCCGACGTGCACCGAATATCGTCGCCGTTGAAGCTCACCTCCGACCGACTTCCAGGACCTCCGAGTGCTGGAAAACCCCTCGGTGAGCATCCCCTACCCCTCCGCAGCCGATCCATGCAAAAAGATGCGAGTTCTAACTAGTAGCGGCAAAAGCCGAGGCTGCGCCGGCGAGATCGCCACCCCCCGCCGCCACGCGCGCGGGCTGGTTCCGGCCAGGGCGACGTGACCCCTTGAGGGCCGTCTATTTTAAATCGCACGGTAGAGTTAAAACCCGCGCGTACCAGTTCGGCGATCTAATCTGGGCCGTCTATTTTAAATTGGACGGTCCACATCAGCCCTGCGTTATAAAGGCCGGAATTCTTAAGCGCTACACCCTGGGAATCTCGGAAAACACGAGTTAGCCACGGAAACTTCTGATCTAGCTATTTCATTTAAAAATCAGTTTTAGCCCCTGGACTTAGTAAAATTAGGAAAACCCCTCTGTTATGTGTAGTTAGACCCCTGGAAATTTATGAAATAGCAAATTAGACCCTGCATTATAGTGGATTTACCTTTTTGACCCTATATGATATTAAATTCAGAAAATTGAATATGTGACTAGGATTTAAATTTAAAAAGGTAAGGCAAACACATTGTAAATTCAAATTCAATCTCTCCTAGCGCTTGGAAAACTTTAGAATCAGTAAAAAATAGATTTTAGGCTGAAATGAATCTGTCTAATTGTTGTTCATATTTATTAGTTATAGAAACACATTTTTAGGCTAGGAAATAATTCTGAAAACTGATAAAATAAATTTAAATTAGTTTACATTGGAGGAGAAGATCAAAAATATATTATTCAATATTTTAGATCAGAACCTATTCAATTTAGATGACATGTGCTACTATTTAATATTAAAACTCACTTTTAGGCATAGAAAATAAATCTGAAAAATATAGGAAAATAGGTATGCATAATTAGAAAATGATAAATGAAGTCTCCAAATCCAAAAACTTCAGTTTAGGATTTGGTAGAAGATCTGAAAACCTTGTTGGAGTAGGAAATTACCTTCCATGCAAACCTTGTAGTTAAGAAGTATATTAATTAAATATAAAGAATTTGTTTAAATTGAAAATTCATATATAGTGTGCAAACACAAATCTGAATACAAAAGTTAGAAATCATATACATATGTTTAAAAGTGCATGTAGGCTAAAAATCAACACATCTAGAGTAACCACAACACTTAGAAATGTGAATGACTATCATATGTATGTATGTGTGGGTTGTATGAAGTGAAAGTGTGAACTATGTCTTATGGATTGTTGTTTTCTTTTGCTATGTGTGTTGGCATGAGTAGAACCTGCCCCAGAGCAAGTTCTCCCCTTCCAAGACCAAGATTTTCTATTCCCAGAGCAGCAGGAAGAAGGCAAGTGTCCTTGACCACTTTGATCCTATACTAGGATGTGTAGATAGAATTATATGCATTGTCAATTGAAATATGAAACCCATGCTAGGAAGTTTCCCTAGAATTGCATTACCTTGTTTCCTTGTAGATTGGGTTGGGATTTATTTTGTCATGTCATTTATTTATATGCTTATGCTTAGCCATGCTTAGAATGGGATAATTGGGATATAAGATCATCAATTTTATTTATCTTACTCTTGAATGAGATATTATGAGTTATGTAGAGGTAGGGATCGAGGCAAGTTGGATGATTTGGTTGGTGCTGGGTGCACGAGACTCGGGTTTGTGTTTAGTACTTGCCTGGATCCTAAGGACCGGTTCATGGAGCATGTAACCTGGCTTTACCGTGCCAACCACATGCTGAGATGGGGCAGCTTGGCCAATTAATTAGGTGTATCCCCGGCGTAGTATGAGTGTGTTGGATGGTGCGGGGAATAGGTGTCAGCTGGACTACCATATGAAATGCAAGGCTCAAGAGGGGGCCACTGCAGCGGGGTTGGAGCCTCTTGTATGCTGTTAGGGGTGAAACCTCAGTGGGCCCATGCTCGTCGGGAATTTCTTTGTAAAGGCTTCGTAGTGATCTCCTGGCTACACACCTGGGAAGTGTGAGCGTGGTTCGCGACCACTGGCATAATGGAGGTTCTTTTAGTCCACCCGGCAACGGGGGATGAAATTACTACATGTGGGTACAGTGGTGCAAACTCTGCAGAGTCAAAACTGTCATGACAGCCATGCTCACGGTCAAGAGCGGCTTGTACTTATTCATGATAGAGGATGATGAATTGGGAAGTTGTGGATGTTAAGCGGGAAGCTTAACATTGGAGATGAGACTATGTTTATTTGATAATGATGATGGGTTGAGGGATTGGGAACCATTTCACCTGTGTAGTAATATAGGTGCTTAATAAGCTAAGGTGATATGTATTAATTGCATAGTGTGCTTTAACCATGAGTTCAACCTCTCCTTGCTCTGGCCATGCATGACATAACTTTCCCACACTTGCTGAGTACCCACGGTACTCAAACTTGCATATTTGTTGGTTTAAATTGCTGCTCAGGTCAAGGGGATGATGTGGTGTTCAATGACCAAGACTTTGGACCCGAAAAGGGATTCTAGGTTCATGGAGTCCCCCGGGCAACGCCTGTGATGGAGCCCACAAGATTTATATTCCGCTGCTGTTTTATTTATATGTCATGAACTTATTATCGTCCATTGAGACGTATGCTATGTAAGACTTATTTATATTCGACACCTAGCTTGTAATAAATGATGCTTCACTATTTGTCATCACATGTATGAGAAAATGATCCTGGCATACATGTGATATTCACTCGGTTGTTCTTCGGAGAAACCGGGTGTGACAGGTACCTTAACCACAATACAACATGTCGTTTAGAAAACGTGTGGGAGTGGTCGTTTTAGTGCCACCACTATAAAGCTGGTTAGGATTTTTGATTTGGTGAGGTAACGTAATACCGCGATATGTTCTTAACTGCATAAAAAGGAAGTTTTCAAAGAAAAGAGTAAATTTGGAGTCTAGTACTCCATTAGGGGTTAAAAACTCCTATATTGAACTAAGAGTCAATTGGGAGTATAGATTCATTCAAAAAGACTTAGAAATAACCTCCCCTGATTTCTGCAGAGTTTTTGCTGAAATTGAACAGGACAGAACCTTTGAGTGGTTGAACCAATGAAGGTGTGTGATACATTTCTGGAAAGGTTTTGAAGTCTTCTATAACTTTTCTGTAGAACTTTAGATCAGAATCACCCTCCAAATGGATGAAATTCTCAGATGATTGTGAACTGTCCAAAAACAGGGCAGACACAAAATGCTCTCTGGAAATTTATGTATTTCAACCATAACGTTCTGTCGAAAAATCTCTAAGGTTCATGTAATACACCGTTGGAAAAGTTTAGGATATGTGCTACGACTTTGTAGTTCAAATTTTTTCCAGATTTCGAGCTGAATTGTATGAAATCTTGCGGACAAAACAGCCACTTTCAAAGGAGGTGCTGTCAAAATTGTCCCAGATTTCTGTTAACTTTGAAATATCCTAACTTTTGATCCAGAACTGATATGAATGAAATAATACTCGTTGGAAAGATATTGAAGTTACCTATAAATATGATATTCAACTTGCACTACAAGAAAACAATAAAATTTCGTGGGTCAAAAATGTTTTCGTCGGCCCCCACGAAAACAAATTTATTTTCGTGGGCTCATACGTAGCCCACGAAAATGTTTGTTGTTTTCGTCGGCCTGCACGTGTGCTCACGACAATAAATTTGTTTTCGTTGGCCCTAAAGTCGGGCACGACAATAATTCAAATCTTCGTCGGCATGCACGTAAGCTCATAAAATTTTAGAGATGTTTCACATGAAATCGAGGCTGTGTTCGTGGGTTTCAGGGAGGCTCACGAATTTAATATAAATGTTCGTGGGTTTCTGTGCAGGCCCACGAAAATAAAGCAATGTGTCAGTGCGCATTAGTTACAGATCCGTTTTCGTGGGTTTTTGTGCAGCTCAAGAAATATAGGCGTATCTTCGTGGGTTTCTGGCCCGGCCCACGAAATTGAAGTAGGGTTTCACGAGGCGTGGAAATCAAGGAGATAATTTCATGTGCCTGGTGTCGGGCTCATGAAATTATGGTAAGCTATTGTCGTCGTCCACTTGGTTAGCCCATGAAAGTAGGCTTATTGTCGTGGGTACTGCATGAAGCTCACGAAATTACATCTATTGTCGTGGGTCTTTGTCCTGGCTCACGAAAATATTTCTGATATCTACCCAAACATCGGCTCGATCTCAGTTGCTTCTCGCTTCCGGTCACCGACAGAAAACACGCGCCGCGCCTCATCGACCATGCTGCGTCGCCGGCAGAAGGGACCGCGCCGCAACCCCACTAGTCCCGGCCACCTGTCCTTAGGACCAGCATCGCCGGCAGCAGGGGCCACGCCGCAGCCTTGTCGCTAGCCCAGGCCGCCTGTCCTTGGGCCAGCATCGCCGCCCCCGATGCTCCTCGGACCTCTCTGCGGCGCCCGAGTCAATTCCGGCTCGCCCCTGCCCGGCCGCGCGCCTGCTCGGTTGCCTGTCAGGTCGCCGGTCCTCGCCCCGACCCCCTTCTCGGCCCGGTCCTCGCCCCGACCGCCTGCTCAGAACCGGCCACATTACGGTGCACCGTCTTCGCCATCGCCCCATGCGCCACGGCAAAGGTAACTGTATTTAGACACATCAACGATGCAATGTTTAGTTGTGACCCATAAGCTACCATACTTGTTTCTTTACAACATTATTTTTTAGAACGATGCAGTGTGGGTAACTCAAGTATATATGCAATGTTTAGAATGATTACAGTTTTTTACAACATTATTTCTTTACAATGGTTAGTTGTGACTGATGAGCTACCATATCAACCATGCAGTGTAGGTAACTGAAGTACATGTTTTAGAAACAAAATTATCTTGCTTTACATGAGTTTTATGCATCATTTAGTTACCTGTATCTTCTCAAGTAAATATGAGTTTTGTTACATGAGTTTTATGCAACGTTGCACTAGAAAACTACACATTTGTTACCTGTATCTTCCACCACACCGCAGCTCGTCGCCCGAATCTTGGACCGCGCCGCCGCCATTCGTGCCGCCGCGCCACCGCTCCCTGCTGCACCGCTGCCCGCTCCGTCCGCCGAGCCGTGCCACCGGTCCCCGCTGCGCCGCCGCTCCCTCCACCAAGGCTGCGCAACCACTCGAAGGAGCCATCCCCCGCCGCGCCACTGCTCCCTGCTGCGCCGCCGCTCCCTCCACCGAGGTGGCGCCAGCTCGAAGAAGCAGTCCACCGACGCACCGGCACTGCTAGGGCCTCCTGAGCCGTGTGTGCCGCTCCTCCACCGGGTCTCCCGACGCACCGGCGCCCGCCCCTCCCGGAGCCGCCGGCCCAGCTCCTCCCGCCACTGAAGTTCATCTTCTCCGGGCTTCCCCCGGCCGCCACGCACGGCGTCGGTGCCGGACGCCGCCAATCCCCGGCCTCTCACTCCGGACGCCGCCGAGCAGCCTCCAAAGCCGGCTAGGTCAGTAGTAATGAACTCATGTGGGATTCTGTGAGAATTTGTGACAGCATAAGTGGATATTGAGCCGTTGCTTAGCCTTGATGTGGAATTTTATCACGTATGTGATTCATGGAGCAAAGGGTCTCGAAAGAGAGCGTATGTGATTACACAGTAGTTATAGCATTTGAATGATTATTTGTAGCCCGGATTACTTGCCATTATATACATTGATATAGAAAACAACATGTATAGCTGCTAGTGATGTATAGCCGTATGTAGTTGATTTAACTAAATGTACAGCCTGTGGTTGTTATTTGTAATAATAAAGTACTTAATTTATGTCACCATACTATTTCCCCAGTGCTAATAAAAAATAAAGTGTGTATTCTGTTTTTTATACGAGTTGCAAAATAATAGCTTAATTGGTCATGATAAGAAGATGAAAACGTGAAGGTCTAACTTGAATGTCTAACATGCATATATCAGTTTTCAAGGCGGGAAATCATTAAGTTCTGTAGGTAAAACATATAGAAATAAGAGGACGACATACCTGAGATTCTGAGAGTGGATTGAGATATTCTACAAACAACCCACGTAGAAGTCTTAGCATGTTCTGCTAGCTCACATGAAAACTCGTATATTAGATCCACATGATGACCCACATGTGAATGTTTTGGTTACACATGTTTAAGTAAAGGTCAAGCACACATCTATATATATGCTTCTTTTGTAAACATCTATCTGATGTGGAATAATACTATACCGAAACTCTCTTTCACCTGATTATTAAGTATACTAATAAGTTTTGTCTATTTTTCAGAATTGTATGCAGTGAAATGAATGTACATCAATTTTCGCCTTGCCGCCTCAGCACATTGCAGGTAACAAGTTTTGTTTCATTAAAACCTAGTTCCCATAAACTTATTTAACCTTTTGATATGGTATTATCATTTCGATATCTTAGATCTTTGTTCTTGCATTTTATTATATAGACCATGAGTAATCATAGACGATGGATGTATGAGGGTTGGCGGAAGAATGTTGCGCCTTCTAATGAATGGGCCATTAATACTAAGGCTTTTATCAGTCGTGCTTTCTCATTATCGACCAACCGTTTTATAAAATGTCCGTGCAACAAGTGTAATAACTCTTTGTGCAAGGAAAAGTTGGAGATGGAAGGAGACCTTTGTAGATTTGGTTTTATGCCAGGTTATGAAACATGGTATGAGCACGGTGAGTTGTACCATAGCAATGCTGCTGTTGATGTGAGGGAAGATGAAACCGAGGATAGAATAGGTGACATGGTCGAAGCACTAGATCATGAATGTGGTGCTGATGAATCTGTGGAAATTCCTGGACCCGAAGTTGAAGAGTTCTATAGAATTCTCTCAGCATCGCATGAAGAGTTGCATAAGCACACTAAAGTGTCTGTACTTGCGACCGTGACTCGGCTCATGTCTATAAAATCAAAGTATAATTTGTTGAACAAGTGCTATGATGATCTAAGTTGCCGAGAGACATGTACCACTCCAAGAAATTGTTGGCAGGGCTTGGTATGAAATATGAAAAGACTGATTGTTGTTGTAACAATTGTATGCTTTTCTGGAAGGAGAATGCAAATGTGACACATTGCTCAGTTTGTAAACAATCACGATACATTGAGATCACAAATGAGTATGGTGAATTAGTACAGACAAAAGTGGCAGCGAAACAACTTCGTTACATGCCTCTTGCACCTCTGAAACGGTTGTTTCTATCTAAATCAATTGCTGAACACATGCCGTGGCATAAGGATGGCTTGTGTGAAACAGAGGGAGTAATGACACACCCATCTTATGCTCAGGCTTGTAAGGCAGCAGACTCTTTTGATGCAGATTTTGCAAAATATTAAATGTTCGTATTGGTTTGGCTACCGATGGTTTCACACCGTTCAACACTTCTGCAGCCTCATACTCATGCTGGCCAGTGTTTGCTATTCTATACAACCTTCCACCTGCTATGTGTATGAAATATGATTACATGTTCTTGTCTCTTATAATTCCCGGTCGTAAGCATCGAGAAAAAGTTTAGGGGTGTTTCTTCAACCATTGATCGAGGAATTAAAAGAATTATGGACCGGAGTAGAAGCATATGATAGCTATAAAAAGCAGAACTTCAACTTACGAGCTGCATACTTGTGGTCGGTTCATGATTTTCCTGCATATGGTGTTTTCTCAGGATGGAGCACACACAGTAAACTGTGTTGTCTAATCTGTGGTTCAGATTCTGATTGCTTTAGACTTACTCATGGGGGCAAAGTGTATTTTTTTATTGCAACTGACATTTTCTTCCAGAAAATCACCCATTTAGGAGGCAATCCAATACATTTCGGAAAGATACTATTGTAACAAAGGGTCCGCCGAAACGATTGTCTAGTGGTGAAATTGTTGAATGGCTCAATAAACTTGTCCCTACAGATGATGGGTTTGTTGGTTTTGGTCTGGAGCACAACTGGACTCATATATGCGGCTTATGGGATCTTCCTTATGCTAAGTCGTTGTACTCCTGCACAACATCGATGTCATGCATCAGGAACGCAACGTAGCCGAAGGAATCATCAGCACATGTTTTAATTTGAAAAATACAAAAGATAATATGAAGGCTAAAAAAGATTTAGCAGAAATTTGTAATCGTCCAATCCTAGAAATCAGTCAAGATGGTAGTGGTAAGCAAAAAATGCCACGTGCTCCGTTTTACCTTAAAGTTAAAGAAAAGAGAGAGGTGTTGAACTGGTTGCAACAACTGAAGCTTCCAGACGGTTATTGTGCTGGGTTGAGACACACAATAAATCTTGAAAATTGGGTATTAAATAATCTTAAAAGCCATGATTATCATATAATAATGGAAAGACTTCTTCCTGTAATGTTTCGTGGATATGTGCATCAGGATGTGTGGAGAGTACTTGCGGAACTTAGCTTTTTTATAGACAACTATGTGCTAAGGAAATTACAGTTGAAATGATGGAGAAATTGGAAAAAGAAATACCTGCACTCATATGCAAAATGGAGAAGATATTCCCGCCATGACTTATGAATGTAATGCAACATCTACTTGTACATTTGCCATATGAAGCTAAAGTTTGTGGGCTCGTGCAATATCGGTGGATGTACCACATTGAAAGGACACTAAAAAAACTTAGAGCAGTTGTTTTGAATAAAGCAAGAGTAGAAGGGTGTATTGCAGAAGCATTTTCTCTAAAAGAGGTAGCATGCTTCTCAAGTACCTTTTTTTAGACGAACACAATGTGTACGCTCCCACGATGCGTTACAACATAGATGAAGAAACTCCTTCCAGTAATCTAAATATTTTTGGATGGAAGGGAAAAATAGTTGGTGGCAGCAGTAGGCATGTGGTTTCAAAAGAAGAATGGAATTCATGTATGTTATACATGTACACAAATATTGAAGATATGGATCAATATTTTGTGTAAGTTTTTTTTTCAAGTATAGAAAGATACAAACCTCAAACTCTAGTAGGTGATATTCTAACGTAGGCATACTTTTCTTTATACAGGAAGTTTGACAAACAATATTGGAAGTCCACGCGTCAACCAACAAGCAAACAATTAGATAAAATGCTACGTGATGGTCTTCACGGAGGGCCTAACATCGTCAATTGGTTTCGGAAGCATGTAACAATCTCTTCTTATACGGTACTTGTACTTTTCCTAGGTTAATATGATTAATACAACTAATATTTTGTTGAATTTCAAGTGCATGGTCGATGCAAACGTTCATGAGGACCTACGACAACTTTCTCAAGGTACAATAACAGCAAAGAGTTTCGGTCGTTACGACGTAAATGGGTTCCGATTTCGTTCAGCCAAATTTGAAGCAAAACACCCTCTTGCGGCCACGACAAATAGTGGGATTGTGACTAGAGCATGTGATGCAGTGGGACAAGAAACGAACTACTATGGGATTATTCAAAACATTGTGGAGTTCAAATTTGGCGGTTCTAAAGATCTTAGAGTTACTTTCTTCCACTGCGAATGGTTTGATAATAACAGAGGAACACGACAAGATGAATTTGGTATAGTCGAGGTGAAACATGAAGAAAGACTTTGTGGATGTGATAATTATGTTTTTGCTCATCAAGTTGAATTAGTTTACTATCTACCGTATCCTTGTCCAAAGTTGAATGTTTGGTGGGTCGTTTATAAAGTTAATACACGAGAACGCTTATATGCCCCAAGTGACGCTGGTTACCGAGATGAACAGGATGAAGTGTATCAAGAAGATGATGTCCCACTATCTTCTAATATTGATGATAGTATACGACTCGATACATTAGTAGGTGATGTTGAAGACAATGAAGCGGCGGAGGTTCTAATGGCTAAAAGGAAGTGACCAAGAACTAAAAAAGTAAAGGTTCGACAGAAGAAGAAAGTTGGTCGGCAAAACGCTACTGAAGAAACTTCGGTTCATGATGAATTTTAATCCTGTAATATTTTTTATGCTATAGTTATTATTGCTTTTGTTACTTTATGTTTGTTGTATTTTTTCTTTCTAATTTTTCTATTCAACAGGATGCCACGTAGTGTGAAAAGTTTTGCTAAGGGGCTTTTTGGCTCCTCAAGCAAGTCTGGGAGCTGGTTCGCAAACTCTTCTCGTTGCCAAGACTCTCTTTTGTAGGGAGAGTGCCTCAAATAATAGTAGACGAGAAGCAATTAGAAGATGCATGGAAGAAACTAATGAATAGGTTTGTGTTTCTCTATTTCTATTCTATCAATCTAATTTTAATATGTGAAACCTAATTTCTCTAATGACAGGTGCAACAGGATATTCAGGATCCGGATGGTCACGTGAAAGTCAAGAAAATGTAGGGGAAGATGTTTCTGCACGGGAAGAACAACAAACAGCAGTAAGAGACTATATTCATGAGGAAGTTGAGAATGATGATGAGGGGGTGACGAGGAGGATGACAGAGATATGGGAGACTTGGCACCATCATTTAGATATCTGTCTACAAACTCTCTCCCGCTGGCTGTGCCTCAACAACAGAGAATAAGAATCACTCCCATCGGTGACTGGTTAGTAATATATTATTTAGTAATAATTAGTGATATGAATTATTTGACAAATATAATATTTTGTTAACATGACCTGCAGGCAATGGGATGACTTGGATTGGGATGGCAAACGACACTGTAGGCAGCCTAATGCGGTGTTGGGTGCCATTTGTCGTCACCATTATCCTGGTCTTGTTACTATCAAAGACGAAGAAAAACATGCAATAAATTGGGAGCACTACAAGATTGCTCCACATCCCATGCATGAAAATGTGGCAGGAGCCGTCCGGCACGACTTTTGGGTATGATTTTCTAATAATTCATTATGTTTACTCAATAATATTTTTCTAATACATTAAATATTGTACTTAAAGGAACGATATCGCTTGCCTGATGATCATGACGCTGCCCTCGAGTCACAAACACAAAGTCTTTCATAAAGCAGCGCACAAAGTGGTAAATGACATGATATCTAATGCACGAATCACCGCTGTATGCATGTATTACAAGGAGAAGCTTGGACAAATGATGAACACGCGTCTAGTTGCTTTAAATATTTACCTAGAAGAGGATCAATACCGCCAGGTAATGATTCCTTGGATGGTTAAGTGTTCTGACGCTTATTATGCTTTCTGTTCTTATTGGGAATCGAAAGAGTATAAAGATAAATCTATCTCAAAAAGAATGAACCGTGAAGCCGGTGGTCAAGTTCTTCACCGTTATGGTGGAGATTGTCATATTCACCTTTCAAAACGAATGGTGAGTTTAGTATATTTATATTTTGTTGATAGTTTATATGCTTTAAAACATTCATGTTTTTAATATGTCCGTGTAGGCTGCAGAAAGTGGCGAGAAGCCATCTTTCATTGATACTTATATAAAAGGGCATAGAGGCACCGACAAAAATCAACTTTGCACTCCGACAGCCACTCAAAATTTTGTGCGTCATATTACTTATGCTAATGATTCGACAAAATAATTGTAGTATAGTTGGTTTACAATTAATTTTTCCTGCAGGAGAAATATGCTAAAGAGGTGGTGCGACGTTATGGAGATGACTATGATTGGAGAAAGCAAGATGTCGACGTCATTGCTTTGTACCAGTCCAGTGGAGGAAAGCGTCACGGGAGGTGACTTGTACATCTGTTATTTCTTTATTCTCATACATAAATTGGTTCTCAATAGTGAATTTTATAATTATGATTTTATGTATTCGATGTTCAATGGTATTATGAACTCTGATGTGGTTCTCTCGGAGTCACGGTCATTACAGAGTGGACAGAGTTCTACACAGCGATTGCGTTCAGAAGATGACTCTCGGTTAAGAATAGTGGAGGAACGCATGCGACAACAAGAAGAGTTTATAAAATCACAAAATGAATACTTCTCAACTCTTGCAACATGGCAACAACAGATGCAGGTATGTTATTAAGAGTTGAAGTATTTATATAATCAATTTAGAGAGGTTGTGCTAAACAGTTTAAACAATTTAGGGAAATTTTTTCTCAACTTGGATTGCCTATCGCCATGCCACCGTTGCTGCCGCCTCTATAGTTTCCGGCGTATCCTCCGCAACCGATGTCTACACCCCCTTTTACTGAAGGAACATAGGTATATATACTCGTTAGATTCTCTTTTTTATTATAAAATGATAGTAATATTGTAGCATGTCTCATTTTTAATTTTAAGGGATCATCGTCAATGCCAGTTAGAAATTTGCAAACTACGTCTCCAGCAGGACATTGCGGAGAAGACAACTCTATCGATCAATATTTTGCTCCTGGCGGTAGAAACTAGGTTAGTTGTTTGAATGAGATAAACATCTTGGCTAAGTGATTACTATTGTGTGAGAGTAAATGGGATAGCATTATTATCTAATATCTTATATTTTCACACTTGCAGTCTCGCTAAAGATAATACTACGTGTTGCTGAAGGCGAGAGATTGATGGGGGATCAATTTACTTTGTTTTTAATGTGTGTTGATGGTGAAAAATGAATGTACCAAACGATTGTAATAAAGCGCTTGTAACAATTGTGATGTTTGATATTTTATATTAAATGTGTGTTGAATGTTTTCTATATTACATATGTGTTGAATGTTTTCTTTATTAAATGTGTGTATATATGTTTGTCAAATGGGTGAAATATATCCATAAGTGGATGGTTTGGGCAATATGGGCACAGTATTTTTGTGGGCCTCAAAAGATCCCATAACAATATGGCCAAATTATTTTAGTGGGCCAATACTGGCCCACGAAATATAACCAAATTAATTTCGTGGGCCCAATCAGGCCCATGAAAATAGTATTTCCGTGGCTTAGCCAGGCCCATGAAATATTATTTTCGTGGGCCCAGCCAGGCCCATGAAAATATTATTTTCGTGGGCCTCACTAGATCCATGAAAATATTGTTTTTGTGGGCCTCACATGGCCCACCAAAATAATATTATTTTCATGAGCCGGATCTGGCCCACGAAAATCACATTATTTTCGTGGTCAGCCCACGAAAAAATGTGCATTTTTGACACTTTAATTTCATGAGCCAGAGACACAGAAAAATAATAAAAAAAACTCATGAAAATAAATATTGTCGTGAGCTTTACAAGTATTGTCGTGGGTTTCTGGCCCACGAAAATAGTTCGATTTTCTGTAGTGTTGAGACATGAAATTGCAATTTTCATATTCAAATTATGGTATTAAGACCAATTGGTCATTCTGAACGGAGTATTGCTTATTGCCCATGTAACATAGGACTTGTTGTGGGCAGGGATGTTTTAGACTTCTGTAAGTTCAGTAACATGTTCTTGAGTTATTTTTCAGTTTTTTCGACTGTTAGAATTAAGGGTTTGGAAAAACTTGTTAAAGTTTGGTAGATTTCAAAATTGTCGAAACCCTGGTTAGATTGTGTAGTGCTGCAATAATTATGTGATGCTTTTAAGGTTAATGTTTTTGAATACAAGTCGAGTTTTACTTTGAATTCTAACCGTAAATTGTTCACTCTTGCAGTATGGATCGCACTCATTGCAGTAGTGAGGTTGGTGAGTCGAGTCACGGCAGAAATAATTCACCACGACAACAAGTGCCGACATCATCAACCGGTTTGGCGGAAATCTTAGGAAAGATGGCTCAGTCTCACGATTTGTTGGTGCAACAAAGTATACGACAAGGGACACTACAGCGAAATTCCCCGCCAAGTACTTATCTGGATTTTCTATCAAGACAACCACCGGTTTTCTCGGAAGCGAAAGAACCATTGGAGTCGGCTCATTGGCTCCAATGCATTGAAGCCAAGTTCGATATGCTCGAGTGTGATGATTATCAAAAGACTTTATTTGCTTCTCAACAACTCCACGGAGCCACTGGAGCTTGAGGGGCGGAGTACATCGCTACTCTTCTTGAAGGTCATTGGGTGACGTGGGCTGAATTCCGGAATGTTTTCTGGGCACATCACATTTGTTCGGGAATTCTTCAAACAAAGTATCAAGGCTTTCTGGAGTGAAAGCAAGGGGAAAGGAGTGTGTACGAGTACTTCAAAGAGTTTGAAGACTTGATGCAATACGCCACTCATATGGTAGACTCGGAAGCGTTGAAGTGTGAGTATTTCTTCCGAGGTTTGAATGTCGAACATAAGGAACAAGTGGCCTTGTTCAATAACGGTATTTACAATGAGTTGGTAAATGCCGCTATTATTAAAGAAGACATGCATCTCCGTTGTGAAGCAGAGCTGAAAAGGAGTATACCGCCGAACAGCGATATCGAGGTTCCTCCGAACTATCGAGTGCGGTATTACTCGCCAGTCAGGCAAGAAACTCAGTCTATGGTGCAACTCTAACAACCACAGCTGGAGTTGATCTCTTATGAGCCTCCACCTCAACAGAAGCGATCAGAAATTATTCGTGCAACCCTACCGCAACCAGCTATGCACGTATCATCTCGACCTCGTGTTAGTAGAGAGCTGAGGATTTCGGTAGCACAAGATCATCGTGGAGCTGAGCAGAGCCACACTCGTGTGTCGTCTCATCAATGCTCAGATCAGCATCATGAACCTTCAAAGAAGAGTCTTTTTAAAATCTGGCAGTGTTAACTACACTTCTATTGAGGACACTGCAAAAGGCGAACCAGTTTTAGCAGGCATGTTTACTTTACATGAACAGACCAATTTCGTGTTGTTTGATTCCGGGGCCACCTACAATTTTATTAGCAGACTTTGTGCTGAAGAATAATCTTCCATTTAGTGCAGTCAGCATCCATTTCATATCAGCTCAGCCGGAGGCAAGATATCCATAGACGAAATGGTCTCTCGGGCACCATTGTGTTTGGGTGGAAACATCTATCCTGCGAGCCTTATCATACTCAAAGGCCAAAGGATTGATATTATCTTGGGGATGTCCTGGTTGACACATTATGGAGTTATCTTTGACATCAGCTCTCGTACTGTCCAACTGAATTCACCAATACATGGTTGCAACACATTGAATCTTGTGGATCCATCACAACGTGTTGCAGCAGTGCATCAGATTGAAGCTCCTAAGGTTGAGGATATTCCAGTGGTATGTGAATATCCAGATGTGTTTCCCAATGACGTACCGGGCATGCCGCCCGAAAGTGATGTAGATTTCAAGATTGAACTAGCACCGGGAACCACACCTATTTCTCGGCGACCATATAAAATGGCACCAAAGAAGCTCACAGAATTGAAGGAGCAGCTGAATGACCTCATGAACAAAGGTTTTATACACCCAAGTTCATCACCTTGGGGCTGTTCCGCACTCATCGTGAAGAAGAAGGACGGTGAGACTATGCATAGATTACCGTCCACTAAATGCTGTCACTATCAAAAATAAGTATCCACTACCGCGCATCGATATTTTGTTTGATCAACTAGTGGGTGCTATGGTATTCTCCAAGATGGATCTTCGGTCCGGTTATCACCAGATAAAAATTCGGGCAGAAGATATACCAAAGACGGCGTTCTCAACAAGATATGGACTTTATGAATATCTTGTCATGTCATTTGGGTTGACCAATGCTCCGGCTCACTTTATGTATCTCATGAACTTGGTGTTCATGCCGGAGTTAGACAAGTTCATCGTGGTTTTCATTGACGACATTGTGGTCTATTCAAAATCAGAAGAAGAACACGCTGAACATTTGCTTATTGTACTCCAACATTTGAGAGACCACAAACTCTATGCAAAGTTCAGTAATTGTGAATTTTGGATCAGCAAAGTGCCGTTTCTTGGGCATATTATTTCAGCAGAAGGCATCGCTGTGGACCCAAGTAATATCGAGCTATGCTGAATTGGAAATCTCCAACATCTGTTCATGAAGTGAGGAGTTTCCTAGGTTTAGCGGGTTATTACCGGAGATTCATTTCAAACTTCTCCAAAGTCGCTAAACCGATGACGGATCTATTGAAGAAGACCACCAAATATGATTGGAGCAATTCCTGTGAACAAGCTTTTCAAACGCTAGT
The DNA here is from genome assembly GCA_030760725.1 of Neostapfia colusana. NCBI lineage: Eukaryota > Viridiplantae > Streptophyta > Magnoliopsida > Poales > Poaceae > Neostapfia > Neostapfia colusana. The sequence continues at coordinate 40,929,786 of JASWHV010000003.1, forward strand.
GAAGCATCTCACTACAGCTCCAGTTTTGGCCCAGCCGGACACGAAAAAGCCGTTTGATGTTTATTGTGATGCATCCGGCATTGGATTGGCTTGTGTGCTGATGCAAGAAGGACGCATGGTTGCGTATGGATCCTGACAACTTAGGGGTCATGAGCAGAATTACCCGATGCACGACCTTGAACTAGCTGCAGTGGTCCTTGCATTGAAAATGTGGAGACATTATTTACTAGGCAATCTAGTACATCTCTACACTGACCACAAAAGCTTGAAGTACATCTTCACAGAGAAAGAACTGAATATGAGGCAGCGAAGATGGCTCGAATTGATCAATGATTATGAACTTGAAATTCATTACCATCCGGGCAAAGCGAATGTGGTTGCTGACGCACTTAGTCGGAAGGCCCATGTTCATCATTTAGCCATGGCTGCAGATGAAGAAGGAGAACCAAGCCTGTGCTTAGTTCCCTTCGGATCGCTGTTCAATCTTGCTCTCATTCCTACAATCCGAGATGAGATTGTAGAGGCGCAGAAGAGAGACAGGGGTATGTCTCACATCCGGAGGAGAGTGGACAGCGGTGAGTTGAAGATGTCCCGCAAGGATGAAGAGGGTACTCTTTGGTTTAACAACCGAATAGTTGTACCCCAGGATATGAAATTGCGGCGGAACATATTGGATGAAGATCATTTATTCAAGTAATCCATTCATCTGGGAAGCAACAAGATGTACAAGGATTTGAAATCTATGTTCTGGTGGACATGGATGAAAAGAGAGATTGCAAAGTACGTATCCGAGTGAGATACGTGTTGGCGGGTTAAAGCCGATCATATGAGGAAAGCAGGACCACTTCAACCGCTGAAGGTTCCAGCCTGGAAGTGGGAAGACATAAGTATGAACTTCATCATTTGATTACCCATGACCAGCAAGAAACATGATTCTATTTGGGTAATTGTCGACAGTTTGACCAAGACAGCTCATTTTATTCCAATCAACACCAGATATGTGGCAAAGAAGTATGCGGATCTGTTCATTGTAAAAGCCCAAGAATTTACTTGCTAAAATGTTCATCACCTCACCATACCACAGCTCATTTGGTCGATAGCTCATGAATATTTGAGAAGAGCAAGTAAACACAATCAAGAGGGTGATTAGAGGGGAAACCCATGACTCCAAAAAGTAGGAGTTCATAAACATAAACATGAGAGGCTGAGCTCACCCCTAGACCTTAAATATTCTTGGGAAGGCTCAGGCAAACTTTCATGCAAATCCAAGCCTTTTTGAGCCACTTTTGGAGACATTTGAAAAAGGGCTATTTGAATGCAAATTCAAATTTCAGTTAGCTTTCAGCACTTGAATCCAAAAGTTGACTTCATATTCAAACTCAGCACATTCTTCTAGTTAGTCCACCAATTTTCATCCTCATTGGAGTTTATCTTGTCGGGAGCTATATTTGGATCAATCCAAACTGAATTTGAATTTTCAAAATCAAATGTGAACCAAGTTTAGCCAAACTAATTTTAATTTGGTGTATTCAAAATTCCTTACTGACTGTGTGGCTAAGCTTACCATTTAAGTGTGAGTAGAGGGGATATTTGCAGCAGAAATTGGAAAAGAATTAGAGGGGGGAAGGGGACCCACATGTCAGTCAAGCCACTGAGGGAAGCAACAAACACGCGCGCGCTCTGTTCTCCGGGTCTCCGCAGCGGTTGCCACCGAGCTCCTCAGGTTGCCACCTCCTCAGCGCATGACGGGCTGGCGCACCACGTGGCTGCTGCTTGCTCACGAAGGCACCCCGAACGCTGCAACCCACGAACTCGTGCTCTGTTTCGCCGCTCGACAAGAAACGCAGCCGCTCGCTGCCATCTCTGAAATCCGACCGGTAGACGACCAAACTCGTGCCTCCGAGCTCCCCAAGCTGAACAAACAGCACTGAGGGGTTCTTTCCAACCTTCTCCACACACCACTGGGCTAGCCAAGTTTCCCTACACCGAGAACACAACTTCCTCCGCGGTGACATAAACAAATCGGCGACTGGACATCCGTGGACAGATCCCCACAGAGGTTTTCACGCCCAAGCAAGCACGGCCACGGGAGCGCCCTACCTTGGTGCTGCTTCCATCCAAAACTTGGAGCCAGCCGTGAACCCTAGCGTCTGAATTTGCCGTTCTTCTCCTGGAGCACCTCCACGGACCTTTCGGTATAGAAGTCCAAAATTCGCACTCAATTCTCACTTAGAGTTCAGCAATTTGTGCACAAAGGAGCTAGAGTAGTCGGCAACCAACTTTTCTTCACAACCCTAGCCTTAAACACCATGTAGACCGATCAATTTCAATTTTTCCGAGCTCAACCATGGAGGCATCGATCGGGCGCATGGTGAGAACCCATTTGGAGGTGTTGTCACGCGCCGGTTCTTACTTGCCGAGCTTCCCTAGCATCCAAGGATGCTATAGAGCCGATCACTCGAGCTTTTGGCGGGCTAGGACCACCGGCCGACGGCGCCGAACCTCTCCCGAGGCCGCTGCACGTCGCCGGCATACTTCTGACCCTTTAGCGGTCACCACGAGCTCACCAACGGATTCCTCAACCCCGAAAACCCCCCATGCGGCAAACCTCTGGCCGGTTAGCGGCCGGGAACCACCCTACGGCAAGGCGCCACCTCAGTCCGGCGAGGGGGAGGCGAGCGCGGGAGGAAGGAGCGGGAGTGTGAAGAAAGGGGGCTGGCCCACGTGTCAGCGACTGAAATTTTAAAAAGCGGATCAACTGTGGCTATGGGATCTCTTGTGGCTGCGCGCCAAAATAGTGTGGCACGGTGTGGCTGGAATCCCAGTGGCTAGACTTTAAACCGTGGGCCCAATTCATTTGCAATAGAAAAACAATTCCTGATTTAGCCCAAAATTTAGAAATTCATAACGTTGTGTAGAAGTGTTCAAATGCAGTGAACCAAATATTGTTGGATTCATCTCTTTGAGTACTATCCATCAAAACAAGTTTCAGCTCATGAAACTTATTATTTTTCCATAATTAATTCCCTCAAGTTTAAACTGTTGGGAAATTTATCTGTAAAATTCTTTTATGGAAAATTCTGAAATTTCGCTGGGATGTTCATTTGAAAATCCTTGTGTCACAGGAAAAATTTCAGATCCATTCAAGTTCATTTATTCCATCTAATGTTGTGATTAAGTGAACTTCTCTGAGAAAATGGAAAAATGTACAGAAACATTTTTCAGATTTTCTCAAATTTTGTTTAGGGCATAACTTCCTCTAGGATTCTTCAAATTACATGAAACCAATTTCATTAGAACCATATCAAACTCTAGTTTCCATAAAGTAATGGTTTGAGCCCTGAAAATCCCTGGAAATCTTTAGAGGCTATAGTAATGACCAAATAGACTTTTATTTGTACAGAGCTCAGATGAACTTTGTTTCAAATGAAACTTGGTCAAGTCCCTGTTTAAGACCCTACCAAGCCACCATAAAAATTTCAGACCCAAAGGGGAAGGATATATAGAGTTATGGTCTTTACATATTAAATTTAACACATTGCATTTAATTTGACATATTGCTTACGTGTAGTCGCTGAAGGCGAGGAAACCCTGGAAGTGCTGGATTTTCTCCTTCTGGTAGAGACACTAGCTTCTGACCAGCAGCAACAAGGCAAGCCCCGTTTTGCATTAACATATTTTACAATGTTTTGCTTTATGTATACTTAGCATGAGGTATATATGTGCATTAGGTGTAGGATGGAAGAAACCCCAAGTGCATAACCAGATTTTTCCTACATAAGTGAGGGTAGTATCTAAGTCCTTGAGTAGTCAGGCTATGCTTAATCTTCATAGAACTTTGGTACAAGTCGAGTAGTTGGAATCTACTCGCGAGTATAGGAGTCGGGACACACGGGATTGGTTTGAGTGATGTGAGATCACTTTAGTAACAGAATGAGACTAGGCAGGGGCTAGGGCGTAGCAAGAGGAAGTCTTGTGGGTGCAGCCCTGTCCGTGTCGATTGAGGACCGATCTGTTTGTGGCCCCGCTGAGATACTATTGAACGTACCGAAGGCATATTAGATATATGGGCCCCGATAAACCGATGTAACCTATACCTCGGGCATCGAGGCATAATGCATTGATTTATAGGTGTAGGTTAAGGGAAGCAAGGTGGAAATCTGCTAACGGGCATAGAGAGATCCTCCGTGTAGGGAACCTCCTGTCCGTTTGGGTGCCACCGGTTCAACGTTTGGGCTGTTTGGCGAAAGGTTGTCCCGTACCACATCGAGTGAGCGTGCTGTGCAGCTCCACGGTTGGGCGTATGTGACGTGCTCTTTGGGTATACCTGCAGGTGTATATTGAGTCGATTCACCGTCCCTCGCGGTTATGGGTACCGCTTGTTCACTGCATCGTAACGTAAACAAATTATGGAATATTGTGATTCAATTCTGCTGATATGGATAAATTGTATTGCTACATGTGTGCCACCAAATATCCCTTAATAAATTTCAGATTCATGAACTGTTAACATGTGGCTAAAAGATGAAATAAGGATGAACTTGTAGGCGTGTCCTTTCCTGCAATGTGACATCCCATGTAATGATTATGAACTGCATGTAGAGTTTCATGTATAGGTGAGTCGGTTAAGACTTACTGAGCCATCGTGCTCTCACTGCTATGAGTGTTTTTCAGGTGAGGACTACCCCACGGACTCGGGGTACGAGTCCACCGGCGAGGGCTACCCTCCGTCGGGGACCACGGCTGAGTGGGAGCCGGACACGCTGCGCTGAGCTGAGGAGTGAAGCTAGTGTGGGTTGTCCATGGGGCTGGACAACCGACTTTTGCTAGTTAGGTGGGCGTGAGTTGCAAAATGTTAGCTCCGCATGTATAAACTCTGTTCTTAGTTGTAAACAGAAGGTTTGTACAAATTTGTACATATTCAGTTGTTTTCTATGTAATACAATGTTTTGCCTTATGATGTGTGCTGTCGGGAGTCGCATCGAGCGGCACCACCCTCTGAGATCCTGGCCGTACGGATTTCGGTCCGTCACATTTATCTCGAGAATCGTGTGTTTACACGGGGTTCCCCGCACTATCGTCTTTGATCGAGGTGCGTTATTCGTATCCCAATTTTGGGAGCAAATGCATGCTTCCTTGGGAACTAAGTTAATTTGGAGTTCAGCGTATCATTCGCAAACCGATGGTCAAACTAAAAGGGTAAATCAGATTGTGGATAATATGCTACGGGCATGTGTCATCAATCATGGGAAGAATTGGGATGACCATCTACCGTTAGCAGAATTCTCATATAATAACTGTTATCAACCCAGCATCAAGATGGCCCCGTATGAATCTCTTTTCTGATGGCTCTCTAGGATTATAGACTGTCCCCACATACCACCACTCGTCTTTTATGCGCACTTATTGTCGTCACTCGTGCGCACCCCAGAAAACTTCCCGGTCGGTCAACCATCCCCAAATTCCTCCGGGCCAAGCATGCTTAACCCCGGAGTCCTTTGTAGGTGTGCATCCAGAAAAGAAGGTATACCTTGGTTGTATGTGTACTCTATCAATCCTATTAAGCAGGGAGCTAGAATATCACACAATCCACCCCCTCTAGAAGACCGACATCCTCGTCGGTCAATGCCAAGACAGGAACATACCCTCTTAGCCACGTCCGTACGTTCAGTACTGGCATACGCATACCGTACGTCCAGTTAGTAGCATACATACTATACCGTGTCTCACACAGAGGACCCACGCGTCATGCATACGTACCTGCGTCTCTGACCCGTACGCTATCGTATCCTTGTCACTGACCCGTACGCACCCGTGAAACTGCGAGGGTCGGCTCTGATACCATTTCTGATGGCTCTCTAGGATCATAGACTGTCCCCACATACCACCACTTGTCTTTTCTACGCACTTTGTCCTCTGTCGTGCGCACCCAGGAAAACTTCCCGGTCGGTCGCCCATCTCCAAATTCCTCCCGGCCAAGCACGCTTAACCCCGGAGTCCTTTGCAGGTGGGCTTCCGGAAAAGAAGGCATACCTTGGTGGTATAAGTACTCTATCAACCCTATTAAGCCGGGAGCTAGGATATCACATCTTTATGGCCCGAAGTGCTGCACACCGCTGAATTGGTGTGAGTCCGGCGAGAGAGTGGTCTATGGGATTGATCTTGTGAATGAAGCCGAGGAACGAGTGTGAGTGAGTCAAGCCAACTTAAAGGCTGCTCAATCTCAGCAAAAGAGCTATGTAGACAAACGACGTCGACCTCTCTACTTCGACATTGGGGACCATGTTTATTGTTATGTCTTTCCGATGAAAGGAGTGCATTGCTTCGTAGTGAAGGGAAAACTAGCTCCGTGATTCATCATGCCATTTGTCGTCATCGAGATATGCGGACCCGTGGCCTATCGAGAGTTACTGACGTCACTTTCTGGGATTCATAATGTTTTTCACGTCTCTCAGCTGCGGAAATATCTTAAGTATCCAGCTGCAGTTCATATGGAAAACATCGAGGATCTTAAACCGGATCTAACTTGTTTTTAGTATCCGATCCGGATTGTCGACGAGAAGACTCACGCCACAAGAAATCGGACATTGCGATTTTACAAAGTCTTGTGGAGTAACCACACCGCTGACGAAGCCACGTGGGAAAGCGAGAATTTTCTCCGTTTAAATTTTCCCGGCTTGTTTGTACCATATGTCCAGTAGTCATTCTCCATTATTTTTTTGTAATCTCGGGACGAGATTCTTTTAAGGGGGGGGATATAACAGCCCTAACTTTTGTAAAGTGGTATTTCACGTTATGAGACAAAGTTAAGGCAAAGGAAAGCTTGGGTTTGTGTCACATGAAATGATGAACACAAAAACGAACATATGAGGGAGTTAAAAATTTTATTCAACTTCTGATTAGCACATGTTAACATGAGGAGCAAACTTCAATCTCCAATTTAACATTCATGTGCACATCCTCTATGAGTAGTGTGGAGGGATATCAAACACAAATTTGATTCTTTTAAAAGGATTCATATCCAGATTGTCTAAATGCACACAAGTGAGTTCACTAATGCATTTCCCATGTATCAATGAGCTCATAATACAAATTTTGATAATTTTGGAGCTCATCTACCATTTATTCGAAGGAATATTAGAGAGCACATTCAAATTAAAATTTGAATTTGGAAACTGAACCAAATGTGCTCAATTTTGAAATCTGATTCCATATTCAAATTCCTCACATCATTTCGGCCTACCCTCCAAGTTTGGTCAAATTTTGACAACATTTGTGTGGGAATCTCAAAGCACAAAGGGATGCAGAGAGTAAGGAATGTGGACCCACATGTTAGCTACTCAATCAGTAAACCGACTCTGTTTTCTTTCCTCGGTTCTTCAGCGTGAGAGAGCAGCCGGCCGACTCCCACTCCTGACGTATTGCCGGCACTACCTCCTGCTTGCTCAGTCTTGGATATCGCACTCCCACTCCCGCGAAATTAAACAAATTTGAATTCTGGATATCGCAAGTACCTTTCCTCGGGCATATCATCTCAGCCGGGGGCATCGCTGTGGACCCGAGCAAGATTATTCAAGTGCTGAATTGGAAGTCCCTGAGGTCTGTCCACGAGGTACGGAGTTTCCTCGGACTTGCGGGATATTATCGGAGGTTCATTCCGAACTTCTCGAAGTTTGCCAAGCCTATGACCGAGCTGCTGAAGAAGGCTACCAAATACGTTCGGAGTCCAGCATGTGAAGCAGCGTTTAAGGCATTAGTAAAACACCTAACATCAGCACCGGTTTTGACACACCCAGAAACAACAAAAACCGTTCGATGTGTACAGCGATGCATCCGCCATTGGGCTCGGATGTGTGCTGATGCAAAACCGAAGGGTTGTCGCGTATGGATCACGGCAGCTCAGGAATCATGAGCAAAACTATGCAACTCAGGACTTAGAGCTCTCTGCTGTGGTACTCGCACTCAAAATGTGGAGACAATACCTACTCGGTAACTTCGTACATTTATATACCGACCACAAGAGCCTCAAGTACGTATTCATTCAGAAGGAGTTCAACATGAGAAATGGTTGGAGTTGATAAAGGATTAAGAAATAGAGATCTATTATCACCCCGGCAAGGCAAACATGGTGGCGGATGCGCTGAGTCGCGAGTCACATGTTCATAACCTGACCATCACTCCGTTGGAAGAGAGCGAGCCACCAGTACGTGTGATTCCACATGGAGCTCTCTACAACTTAGCTCTTATCCCCACCATCCGTGAAGAGATAGTGGCTGCTCAGAAACATGACAAGGGCATGTAGCATTTGCGGAGACGTGTAGACAGTGGGGAGTTGAAGTGTTTCCGGAAAGACGGAGACGGCATCCTGTGGTTCGAGGACAAAATCGTTGTACCCCTTAACCCAGAATTGAGGAAGAAAATTTTTGACAAGGCCCACTTGTCAAAGTTCTCTATTCACTGTGGCAGCAACAAGATGCATCAAGAACTCAGAAGCAAGTTTTGGTGGACACGGATGAAGCGGAAGATCATGAAATACATGTCCCAATGTAATACATGCCAAAGGGTGAAGGCTGACCACATGAGTAAACCGGGATTGTTACAACCGCTTAGCATTGCTTCCTTGAAGTGGGAGGATGTGAGCATGGACTTCATCATCGGTTTACCCACCACATTTCAGAAACATGATTCATGTGGATGATCATTGAACGGCTTACAAAAGTTGCTCATTTTATCCTGGTTAACACCAACCACAACGCCAAGAAGTATGCTGAATTGTACATCTCACGGATCCTTTTCTTATATGGCGTACCCTGTACTATCGTCTCGGATTGGGGCACTTTATTCGTGTCCCGTTTTTGGGAGCAGTTACATGCTGTCTTTGGGACGAAGCTGATCCGTAGTTCAGTGTACCACCCACAAACAGATGGGCAAACCGAGAGCGGGCAAATCAAATATTAGAAGACATGTTACGAGCTTGTGCTATCAACCACTGTAAGAATTGGGATGATCACTTACCGTTAGCCGAGTTCTCATACAATAATGAGTACCAATCCAGCATCAAGATGGTATCCTACGAGGCGCTATACGGGAGAAAATGCCACACACCGCTGAATTGGTGTGAGTCTACTGAAAGGGTCACCTTTCGGATTGATCTTTTCGATAATGCGGAAGAAAAAGTTCGGCTGATTCAAGCGAAATTAAAAGCCGCCCAATCCCGACAAAAACAGTATGCAGACCGGAGAAGACGTCCCTTGCAATTTGAAGTCGAGGATCACGTGTATCTATGTGTGTCTCCAATGAAAGCGTGTACAGATTCGGAGTGAGAGAAAAGTTGGCACCCTGATTCATCGGTCTATTCCAGATTCTGGAAAGATGTGGATCAGTTGCATACGGGCTGGAATTACCAGCGACACTCTCCGGTGTGCACGACGTCTTTCACATTTCTCGGCTGAGGAAGTGCCTCAAGCATTCTGTAACAGCCCTGACTTTTGTAAAGCTTGATTTCAACTTATGAAACAATGTTAAGGCAAAGGAATAGTTTGAGTTTGTGCCACATGAAATGATGAAGACAAAAATGGACATGTGAGGGAGTTAAAAAAATTCTTTGGCCTATGCCCAACACATGTTAACCTAGGGAAAGAACTTTACACCCTAAATTGCACTCATGTGCACATAATCCATATGTATAGGATGGAGGGAATTTAAACACAATTTGAATATTTTAAAAAGGGTTCATATTCAGATTGCCCAAATGCAAACAAATGAATTCACCAATGCATTTTCCATGTATCAAAGAGCTTCTGGTCGAAATTTGGATATTTTTGGAGCTCAAATACTATTTATTAAAAGGATTAATTGGGAGCACATTCAAATTAAAATTTGAATTTGGAAACTGAACCAAGTGTGCTCAATTTTAAAATCTGATTTAATATTCAAATTCCCCACCTCATATTTGGCCTACTCTTCGAGTTTTGGTCAAATTTGGACAATGTTTGTGTGAGAATCTCAAAGCAAAGTGAGGGAAAGAAATTGAGAGGGGTGGACCCCATCTGTCAGCTACACAACACATAGAACCGCCTCTTTTTTCCTCTCGGTGGCACATACGCTCGACAGCGCGCCGGCGCCCACCCTCCTGTGGCTTTGCCGGTGCCACCTCCTGTTGCTGAGCCATCACTCAGTCTGATCCTTCCCCACGGAGCGCGCACAGAAGCTATTTTGCTTATTCCACTCACTCTCGCCCTCGGTGGATTGCTCCCTCGAATAACACAGCCCGCCCTCTGTTCTCCGATCGCACACCGGACTCTCGCCCTCAGTGAGCACCAACACGTGCTCTAGCTGCTCCCCTCACTACACCGAAGTTTATTTGCTGCTGTTGATCACAATTCGACAATTGCCGCCGAGACCGAGGTGTAAAGGGTGGAATTCCATTCCGGGTCACCGTGGGCAGCACGCCACGGCCACCCTCTCCCCCAACTCGCTACACAAGAAAGATGCGCTATCCTCCATAGATCATGTATCCAAAATCCGTTTAGCAAATGATCCATCCACTAGTGAGAACTTCCACAAAATCCGAAACATAGTTCATACTCTTAAGCTTTGGGTTAGACTCAAATTCGAGCTCCATGAGCAACCAAGGGTTGAGCTAGCTTACACATAGCTCAAAGAAGAACCAAGCGAAGATATCCAAAATTGACCGAGTTATCAAGGTTTTCCATGCCGGCCTTTTCACGGTGTTTGGAGTCCCTTTCAGCATCCTCGAGCTGCCAAAGTGCTCTCCAAGCAATCCCTGACCATTTTTATGTGGTGTAGAGTGAGAACAACCTTGCCGGAACCCTGGCGCCCCGCCGTCGCGCACCCCTTTCCGGGCATCGCTGCCGCCGGCAACCCCACCAACGGGTTCAGCGTGTCGACTTAGGGGTAGGCAGCGAGTTTTAGCTGCGGAGGCGGCAGGGAAGGCCATTCTGGCGACCCTCGCCGGAGGGCGCCGCCGGTGGCTCTGTTGGCGCAAGGTTGAAGATAAGTGCCGATGTGTGGGGCCCGCTGGCAGCGTTTAAACTTTTTCAGAATTTCCAGATTTCAGTTCAAATTTTAAATAGCCACAACTTTGTGTAGGCGTGTCCAAAAATTTTCAAATAAATTTTGTTGGCTTCCTCTAGGAGAGTACTATCCAGGGGTGCAGCCCAATAGTTATGAAAATCTCTTGATTTGTCTCTTTAATTCATATAAAGAAAATCTTGTAGGATTTATTTCAGGAGTTCGGTTAATTGGAAAATTCCCAATTTTGGACAGGACATTCTCCCAAAAATACTAGAACTCCAGTAAATATTTCAGAGTCATTGGACCTCACTTTCTTCGTCAAATGATGTGTTAATTATTTATGTCTCTGAAAAAAGGGAAAAATGAACAGAGCCATTTTCAGACTTTTACCCAAACTTGAAAAATTCATATCTCCAAACTCCAAAAATGATAAAACCAATTCCTATGTACTCAGGACATTTTGTACTTCACAAAAATTCTACTTTTCAGCATAGGAAAGCTTAATATCTAGGGGGTAAAGGCAGATTAGGGAAAAACACATAAGGATTTGTTGTGATCACATTGAGTCATTTCATGAGCTCAAGTTTTGCACACTACCTAAATACTTTCCCTAGAAGCTGAGGTTAAATTTTCAGCTTCATTGGACCTATGGAGCTTGAGCTATCATTATGTAGGTCTAAGTGTTCATATAATGGACTTAATAAAATGGTGATTAATAGTACCTCCCTTGCACGTAGCATCTTTTCCCCTGAGGTAATAGATCTAACAACAGAAACCCTTCTGTTGTTCTTCCCTCTTAGTTATAATTAAATTGAACAACAGCTTTGAACCAGTTTCTGAATTGCTTTTGAATATATGTGCATAATCATCTCAATAGCTCACGTGACGTCGATGTTCGACAAAGACTCAACTCAGCAGGAGGATATCCATCTCGTGACGAGTTTGGTGGATTCTCTGGAGGAAAACTAACTTCTAGCTTCTAACAAAACCGTTGAGTAAGGCAAGCCCCGGTTTGCATATAATTACTGTTTTAAATTTTGCTTTACTTCACCTCATGTTTATTAGATTTGAGATTGTGAATTATGTCTAGGATGTTTGAAACCCACTTGCATGGCTATTACATCCCTGAGTAGAGGGTTTAGTGTAGGTTTTGCCTTGTCGTAGATCCTAGGCTAATGTTGTAGCTAGCTCGGTAGAAGACGAGTAGTAAAAAGCTACTCGCGAGAGAGGTCGAGTAATGGAGTTTACTCGCGAGAGGTTGATGATAAGAGCACCCTCATGAAAATGAGAAGGGGACGGGGAAGTTCCTGTAGGATGGAGCGCTCAATGTTGTCTCGACCTGCGATGGGTGTGACAATGCTTGAGACCACATTGGGCCAGGGCCGGGATGGTAAGACAAATGTGGAGGTTGGTTGTAGCCCCATCCGTGTCGGTTAAGGACCGCGCGTATGCGGCCCTGCTGGATAAGATTGAGATGTACCGGATATATAGTGGGATATAAGACCCATGAAACCGATGTAACTCGGTGGACCACAATATAGAAACTCATCCTTCACATGGGAATGGCGTTGATAAGGCGGGAGGTGTAAATCCTTTAGCGGGAAACTTTGATGTGTCCGCGTAGAGGACCATCCTGCTCAGCGCGAAACATTTTTCTATGTCGGGGTATCGTTTGAAAGGTTGCTGCATACAAGTAAGAAAGATCTCTTGTGAGAGTCTTTCGAGGCAGGTGTATGTGTCGTGTATTCCGGGTTGTTATTGATTTGAATCACCGTCACTCACGGAAGAGGATTGGGCGTACTTGCCCACTGCACCTTGACGTAGTAAGAAGAGGAACTAAGTCTCTTAACTTGCTGTTCATGGTTTAATCATTGTATTGGAACCTTGACTGAATTAGATATAATGCCAACTAAAGTTCTATTCCTCCTTAGGCTAGCAACATTGGATTAAGTGTTTCTTGTTTGATTGTGGACTTCTGGTGTTGTGAGGCATGAGGACCACTAAAATGAATGATATAAGAAACTGAATATAAGGATGAAGTTTAGTCAAGCCTGTTTATGCAAAGTTCATGTTCCTACTGTCTTACTACCCTTGCATGTAGAGTTGCATGTTTAGGATTGATGGTTAAGACTTGATGAGTCTTAGTGCTCACGGTTGCTTCTGAGTTTTTTTTTGCAGGTAGTAGGATGCCTGCTATGAAGAGGGTTGTTCGGTGAGAGGACAAACCTCACGGGTAGTTTAACTCACCGAAAACCTAGCCGCTGCCTTACTTTGGTGAAGCTAGTAGGAAGTGTTCACGGGCTGAACGACTTTTCTTCGGCGTAGTTAGGGTCGAGAGTGAGTAGATGTCTAGCTTCTAAATTCTGCTGCGTGTGTACATTATGTTGTAAAAGATGTTATATTGAGTAATAAAATGGTTTCATATGTTCTTACCATCTTTTTGTGCATGCTGTTGGGTGCCGCATCGCACCACCCAGTGCGATACCCGGACGAGTGGCACGACCCCGTCGAGGGCCGGGCCCTGACAACGTGGTATCAGAGCCACATTGGGAATAGCATGCATGAAAAGAGCATATTTTTGAAAACTTAGAGGTATACGAGTGAGGAACGTATAGTATGCCCACATAAGGATTATTATTAGCATAGTTACTTAAGGTGGCAAGCTGACTTGTGTTACTCTTCAGTATTTCAAATTCTGTAACGATGCACCTACGTGGAGGTAAGATGGTAAGGAACGCCACAGAAAGCGGATCAATTTCAGTTAGCTCCCCCATACGAGGAAAGTAGTGTGGGATGTTCCGTTCAGCAATGGACGGGAAGTGAATATGTTTTCTAAGACTCTTCATGTCTTAGAGACATATGAAATGCACTAGCCTCCAGTGCGCAAACCCAGGGGCAAGAGGAGGAGACCCCATTGTGTGGTTTGTAACACGAAGTGTGTTCTATAGGACTCTTCAGGTCCTATGAGGCATACGAAAGCGCTGTTCCACTGGTGTGCTTTATTGCAATGGTGTGGAGCCCCCGTCGGGTGGTAAATAACCTGATCATGTACCTTGAGACGTGGCCTGACTCAAGGACGACCCGTATGGCAATGATACGGGGCGTATGTTTTTATTAGGATATGGACCTGCCTGAAATGACAAACCATTGTGTGCATCATTATTGAGTGGTTTTCTGCAGGAACCTTAACCACGAGTAGAACATTGCATTTAGAAAACGTTTGTGAGTGATCGTGTTAGTACCACCACTTGAGACGTATATGCCGGTATAAAGCCATTTAGGAATTTATTTTGGTGAGGATACGTAGTACCGTGATATGTTCTTAACTGCATAAAAAAGGAAGTTTTCGAAATAAAAGAGTAAATTTGGAGTCTAGGATTCCATTAGTGGTTAATGAACTCCAATATTAAACTAAAAGTCAATTGGGAGTATAAAAGAGTAAAAACCTTCCCTGTTTTCGGCAGAATTTTTGCTGAAGTTGAAAAGGATATAACTTTTGTTTTGTTGAACCAATGGAGGTGAGTGATACATTTATGGAAAGGTTTTGAAGTCTTCTACAACTTTTTTTGTAGAAGTCCAGGACAGGATTGTAAGGGCCTCAGTTTTTGACACATATTTGAAGTGTTCATCACCATACACACACACACCTCATTTGAGGAAAGTTGATGAACACAAATGAAGAGCAAGTAACCACCATCAACATGCTCATTAGAGAACAAACTCACATATTGCAAAAGTGGTATTTCCCACATGTGATATAGAGGGGCTGGGCATATGAAAACTCCTACACATTGCTAGGGATGTCCATGCCAAGTTTCACTCAAGTTCAAAACCTTTTTTAGGTCATTTTGGGTATAGCTAGAAAGAGGGCAGTTTGAAACCTTCAAATTCAAACAGTTTTTATCCCATGAATTCAAAAGTGGGAGGCATATTCTAGGTCAGCACATTTTTGTGAGCTCACACACCAATTTTCACTCCATTTGGAGTTGATCTTGACATGAGCTAAGTGGGACAAATTCAAACTTTAGTTGAATTTCAAACTGAACATGTGCTGAAATTCATTCAAACCAAACCCAAACTGAATTCTAATCAATTCAAATGGCTCATGGGTGAATAATTTGAATCACCATGGGTATTTTGGGGCTCACTATTTACAACAGTGATTAGGAGTAAATTTCAGAGGTTAAAACCCCGAGTGGGACCCACATGTCATAGAGAGAAGAGGTGAGACTTGCACCCAAAGTCACAGTCTCGGTGGGAACTTCCACCGAGCAGCTGCCGACTCAACGCTAGGGAGCAGCTGCGCTTGCCACCGAGGAGGAGCAGCGCCACCAGCTGCTTCCCGCGCCCACACACGAGCCCAAGGGCGGTTCCAGGGCCCTCTTAAGGCGCTCCACCGAGGCAGGCACCGATCGTTTCCCCCTCTCCCGTGAACACCGAGCCCCCGACCTGCCGCCCCTCTGCTCAATCGGAGAACTGCAAAAACAGCTCGCCTTCTCCTTCCCAGAGCTGCTAGACGGCAACCTGAGATCGCACTCCACCTCCCCAACACCAAAAACCCCGAGCTCCGACCTCCTTTGCCCGAGAACGATTGCCACAGCGGCGACCCAACCTCAGCCAAAGGTCAGGCGCTCGTGCACAGCGTTCCACAGGCGTTTTCACGGTCCAGCAAGAGAGGCAACAGGAGCGCGCGACCACCGTGCTGCTCTCCTCCAAGTTTGGAAGCAAACCGTGAAGAATCCACGGAGAATTTCCAGTTTTTGCTCCGGCGACTGTAAACCGAGCTTCCGGTATGGATTCTTCAAATTTTCGCTCTATGATCCTTCTTTGGTTATCAAATATTGCACGTAGACGCTGGACTAGCCGGCAATCAAGTTCCTTTCTGCATCCGTGGTGTGAATCTGTCTAGGAGTGACGAATTCTGAGCTCGATCAAGAGCGGTCATGGCGGGCACGCTCGGTCACACGGTGCCGACCAGCTTCGCCATCTTAGAACCCATTTGACACCTTGTCGAGCTTCTAGAAGTACACTTATGCTGTAGGACCGATTGTTCGAGGTTTTGGCGGGTTAGAACCCATGGTCCACGGCGCCGAACCTAAACCGAGGCCTCGGCACGTCGCCGGGCTATTTCCGGTCACCGCCAGCTCGAACTGACCCCACAGACGTGTTCCTCGACGTCGACAACCCCCTGGCGGCGAGTTTCAGACCATGGGATGGACGGCAGCGGCGAGCCGGCGAGCTCCGGGTCTGCTCCGGCGAGGGGAGGCGGCGCGGGCACGCGGGCGCGTCGGGAGGAAGACGAAGCCGGCTGGCCCACGCGTCAGTGGCTCAAAATTTTAAATCAGGAACGGGTGTGGCCGAGATCTGGTGTGCTGGCACGCAAAGACCCTGTAGGCCGCAGTGCGCGGTCGCCTCCGCGCTTAACACGTGTCCCCGCGGGCCCCGGCAGATTTAAACTTTTCCCCCGATTTTCAGATTTCCTTCAAACTTCAAATCCTCATAACTTTGGCTAGAAAGCTCCAAATTGAGTGAACCAAATTTTGTTGGATTCAGCTCTCTGAGCACGTTCCAGCAAATCAAGTTTCACTTCATGAAAACCCATATTTATCCATAATTAATTCTTCAAAATTTAAACTGTTTGGAATTTTAACTGGAGAATCCTTTGGAGGAAAATCCTGAAATTTTGCTGGAATGTTCACCAAACTATCCTTGAACTACCGTAAAAATTTCAGATTCATTTGAGATCATTTGATCCATCTAATGGTGTCATTAGTAAAACTGTTCCAGAGAAAATAGAAAATGTTCAGAAACATTTTTAGAATTTTCTCTGAAATTATTTAGCTCATATCCTTAGTTAGGAACCTTCAAATTAAGTGAGACCAACTCCATTAGGACCCTCTGAAAATCTAGTTTTCAGAAAGTCATAGTTTGTTTCATGAAAATCCTTAGAACACCCTAAAAGCCTTCAATTATGGTCAAGTACATAATTAATTGTGGAGGGCTCAAATGAGCTTTGCTGCAACTAAAACTTTATCAAGTCTCTGTTTAGGTTGTAACCAATCCACAGTAAAAATTTCACAGTCATTGAGTCTGTCTAGTGGGACTTATAAGCTTCACAAGTTTAAGAGTCAATTCAAATGCATTAACTTAGTACATGTACCTCTTATATCATGTAGTCGCTAAGGTCGAGGAGGAACCCGAAGTCCTAGACTTTGTTACTCCGGAGGAGCAGCTAGCCAACGACCAAGAGCAGAAAGGCAAGCTCCGGTTTGCATTAACCGTTTTACAAATTTTTATTGTTTTGAGCACTTGAGTATTATGATTCTTTGCATTAGAGTCTTGTTTGGAAACCAAATTGCATAGCCAAGAAAACCATGGGTTGGGTTTAGGATTGCAAACCCCGTTAGCTACTGCAATACTAAGATAGGGTAGGATTCGGTACAAGTCGAGTAGTTGGCACTACTCACGAGCAAAGACTAGAGGCACTCGACTCGGGTCGAGATAGCACATGATACACATGGCAAGAAAGATGAGACCGAGCGGAGAGTAAGGGCAGCAGGACTTTGGGGCCCGTGTGCTGTAGCTCCGCTTGTGTCGATTGAGGACCGAGCAGTGTGCAAGCCTGTTGAACAAGCTAGAACAGTACCGAAGACCTACCGGCTATATGGGAACCGGGAAACCGATGTAACTCGGGTAGCTAGGTGTTGAGGCATACCTGGTCGTTCAGAGGGTAGGTTGAGAGCTCGAGTTGTAAATTGGCCGGCGGCACTGAGATGCGCGTGCAGAGACCTCTTTCTCGGGACGATTGGACCGGTTCAACATTCCGCTAACGGGTGAAAGGTAGTTGCGTACGGCGTCCGTGATGGTTGTTGTAGGCAACATCGAGTACGGGCGTATGTGACGGGTTATTCGGGTAAACCTGCAGGTGTAATCGATTATAATCGCTGTCCCTCGCGGTCAGTGAGTACCACTTGTTCCCTGTACCGTGACGTAGAAAGAACAGGCTAGTTACATGTTAAAATGTTTCTGATTGAAAGATGGACCTGATTGCTAATGATTTGTTGTAGTTTAGAGCTAACTAAAGTTCTTTTCAACTTTGGGCAAAGTACATTTGAGAAATGCGTTTCTTGTTTGATTGCGGCTCTCTCATGTGCCTTAGCGTAAGGTTCTCCACAACCTGCTGCTAAAACTTGAAAGTAAGGTTCTACTAATTAGGCGAGCCCTTGCAAATGATTTTTACCTCATGTAACCTATTACCCCTCATGTAGAAGTTCCATGTTTAGGTGAGACGGGTCAGACTTGCTGAGCCTTCGTGCTCACTGCTTGTGTTTGAAGCTTTTGCAGGGTTCTATGAGGAAGGGGCTCCCGAAGAGGAGACGGAACCCCAGGAGGGGAACCCCGTCGAGTGGGAGCCATGCACGCCGCAGAGTTAGTGTGCGTGTGTGCTAGCAAGGACACGTTCAAGGGCTGAACGTGAACTTGACGCGTAGTCTACGCCCGTGAGTGTAGAGTGGACTTATTTTGATGTATAAATGTTCATAAACCACTTTATGTAATGAAAGTTTTGCTTCCGCTTTGTATCTTTGACGTGTGTTATACTGTGCTGTGCAACGCAGCACCCCTCAGCGTGATCCTGGCTCGACAAGACCGTGGGGTCGTGTCAGCACCGGATAACACGGATTGGTCCTCAATCGACTGACACGACCCTACGGTCTTGTCGAGCCAGGATCACGCTGAGGGGTGCTGCGTCGCACAGCACCGGATAACACACATAAAAGGTACAAAGCGGAAGCAAAGTTTATATTACATAAAGTGGTTTATGAACATGTTTACATCAAAATAAGTCCAGTCTACCCTCACGGGCATAGACTACGCATCAAGTTCACGTTCAGCCCTTGAACGAGTCCTTGCTAGCACACACGCACACTAACTCTGTGGCGTGCACGGCTCCCACTCGACGGGGTTCCCCTCCTGGGGTTCCGTCTCTTCTTCGGGAGCCCCTTCATCATAGAACCCTGCAAAAGCTTCAAACACAAGCAGTGAGCATGAAGGCTCAGCAAGACTGACCCGTCTCTCCTAAACATGGAACTTCTACATGAGGGGTGATGGGTACATGAGATAAAACGATTTGCAAAGGACTCGCCTAATTATTGGAACCTTACTTTCAAGTTTTAGCAGCAGGTTGTGGAGAACCTTACGCTAAGGCACATGAGAGAGCTGCAATCAAACAAGAAACACATTTCTCTTATGTACTTTGCCCAAAGTTGAAAAGAACTTCAGTTAACTCTAAACTACAGCAAATCATTAGCAATCAGGTCTATCTTTCAATCAGCAACAATTTTAACATGTAACTAGCCTGTTCTTTCTACGTCATGGTACAGTGAACAAGTGGTACTCACTGACCGCGAGGGATGACGATTATAATCGATTTACACCTGCAGGGTTACCCGAACAACCTGTCACGTACGCCCGTACTTGATGTTGCCTACAACAACCATCACGGACGCCGTACGCAACCACCTTTCGCCCGTCAGCCAAATATTGAACCGGTCCCATCGTCCCGAGCAAGAGGTCTCTGCACGCGCATCTCAGTGCCGCCAGCCGATTTACACCTCGAGCTCTAAACCTACCCTCTGAATGACGGGCAATGCCTCAATACCCAGCTACCCGAGTTACATCGGTTTCCCGGTTCCCATATAGCCGGTAGATCTTCGGTACTGTTCTAGCTTGTTCAACAGGAACGCACACGGCTCGGTCCTCAATCGACACAAGCGGAGCTATAGCACACAGGCCCCAAAGTCCTGCTGCCCTTACTCTCCGCTCGGTCTCATCTTTCTTGCCATGTGTATCATGTGCTATCTCTACCCGAGTCAGTGCCTCTAGCCTATGCTCGCGAGTAGTTCCAACTACTCGACTTGTACCAAATCCTACACTATCTTAGCATTGCAGTGGCTAACGGGGTTTGGAATCCAAAACCCAACCCATGGTTTTCTTGGCTATGCAGTTGGGTTTCCACACAAGACTCTAATGCAAGGAATCATAATACTCAAGTAAGTGCTCAAAACAGACTCCATGATATAAGACATACATGTGTTAATTTGAATGCATTTATATTAAGTTTGAACTTGTGAAGCTTATAAGTCCCACTAGACAGACTCCATGACTGTGAAACTTTTACTGTGGCTTGGTTACAACCTAAGTACGGACTTGGTCAAGTTTTAGTTGCAGTAAAGCTCATTTGAGCCCTCCACAAATAATTATGTACTTGACCTTAATTGCCACTCTTAGCGTGTTCTAGGGATTTTCGTGAAATAAACTATGACTTTCTGAAAACTAGGTTTTCATAGGGTTCTAATGGAATTGGTCTCATTTAATTTGAAGGTTCCTAGCTAAAAATATGAGCTAAACAATTTCAGAGAAAATTCTGAAAATGTTTCTGAACATTTTCTATTTTCTCTGGAACAGTTTCACTAATCAGACCATTAGGTGGATCAAATGAGCTCAAATGGATCTGACATTTTTATTGTTGTTCAGGGATATTTTTGTGAACATCCCAGCAAAATTTCAGGATTTTCCTCCAAAGGATTCTCCAGTTAAAATTCCAAACAGTTTAAAGTTTGAGGAATTAATTCTCGAGAAATAAGGATTTTCATGAAGTGAAACTTGATTTTCTGGAAAGTGCTCAGAGAGCTGAATCCAACAAAATTTGGCTCACTCGATTTGGAGCTTTCTAGCCAAAGTTATGAGGATTTGAAGTTTGAATGAAATCTGAAAATTCGGGGAAAAGTTTAAATCTGCCTGGGCCCGCGGGGACACGTGTTAGGCGCGGGGGCGACAGCACACTGAAGCCCACAGGGTTTTTGCGCGCCAGCACACCCGATCCCGGCCGCAGTCCGATCCCGATTTTAAATATCTCCCGCTGACAGCTGGGGTCCACCCCCTTCGTCAACCTCGCGCCGCCCGCGCTCTGCCGCCGGGGAACCTCGCCGGAGAGCTCGCCGGTAGCTTCTGTGGAGCTTCAAACTTCACGATCTTGGCCGCCCCTGCCTACTTTCACTCCGGGAACAGGATTCTGGGGTCAGCTCGTCATGACAATGGCCGGTGCATGGTCGGCGATGAGCGGCGGCTTCGGAAAGACTTCGGCCGTGTCGGCTGACTTCCCTAGCGCCTCAACTACTCGAGCAACCGGTCGGGGAGCATCAGTGGACCTCAGGGAAGGTCGACCTGAGCTTGAAGCAGCTCGGGGGAGGCCCGAAGTGGGTCCTCACCGTGCGCCCGATGCCTCCCGCATACTCCGCCGTCGGTAAACTTCGGAATACGCCGGTTACAGGGTTCTTAGACCAAAAGTTGTGAAGGCAACTTGTGCGCTACCGTGTCTAGTTTGTGTGAGAGCGGATTGAGGCCCTCTAATCCTTTCTAGAGTACGAATTCGACAGAACCGCACCCGAAGGTCGGTCTGTACCCAGAAAGGGGAAAACTTGAAATTCGCTGCCGGTGAGCAAACACTCGGGCTGTGGCTCGGGGGTGAGCAGCACCGGTCACCAGAGCGTCCAAGGGTGCCTTGGCTCGGGCGTGACAACGCCCCGGTTGGGCTGTCCACGGGAGCCCGAAGTGCGGCAGTTTTAGGTCGCCGAATTGAACTTTCGGTATAGCCGAGATCAATCGGTTCCTGCTGAGTTTTAGCAACGGGGAAGAAGGAGGAGGGTTCCTGGTACCTTGCCGGAGCTCTGGAGGGGACGGGAAATCTGTGATCGGAGCTCTCCGATTGGTTCCGAGCGGCGGAAGGAGTTTTTCCGGCGCTGTGTTCTTGCGGGGGAAGAAACTGACGAGGCTTCGGCCGAGGAGGGGGGAACGCCTTAAGAAGGCTCTGAACCGCCTCATGCCCGCGCGTGACCAAGCAGCTGCTGGCGCGGCGGCCTCCCTCGGTGGCGATCGCAGCGGCGGCTCGGCGACCCGAGTGAGAAAAGTCTCAGTCGGTTGAATCCTCTCTGTGGCTGACATGTGGGTCCCACCCGGGTTTTAATCTCTGAAATTCACTCCTAATCACTGTTGTAAACAGTGAGCCCCAAAATACCCATGGTGATTCAAATTATTCACCCATGAGCCATTTGAATTGATTAGAATTCAAATTGGGTTTGGTTTGAATGAATTTCAGCACATGTTCAGTTTGAAATTCAAATAAAGTTTGAATTTGCCCCACTTAGCTCATGTCAAGATCAACTCCAAATGGAGTGAAAATTGGTGTGTGAGCTCATAAAAATGTGCTGAATAAGAATATGCTTCCCCCTTTTGAATTCATGGGATAAAAACAGTTTGCATTTGAATATGGTTTCAAACTGCCCTCTTTCTAGCTATTCCAAAATGACCTCAAAAAGGTTTTGAATTTGGGTGAAACTTGGCATGGACATCCCTAGCAGTGTGTAGGAGTTTTCATATGCCCAGTCCTTCTATATCACATGTGGAAAATACCACTTTTGCAATGTGTGAGTTTGTTCCCTAATGAGCATGTTGATGGTGGTTACTTGCTCTTCATTTGTGCTCATCAACTTACTTCAAATGAGGTGTATTCTGTGGTGATGAACACTTCAAATATGTGTCAAAAACTGAGGCCCTTACATTCCTCCCCCCTTAAAAGAATCTCGTCCCGAGATTATAAGGTGAAAATGAGAGATAGGACGGTGGAAAATTACCGGATATGCGACGTGAAAAAGTTGGGTAGTTGGCGCGGAGAAATCCTTCGCTCTCCCATGTCGCTTTGTCCATGGAGTGATTACTCCATAGAACCTTGTAGAACCACAACGTACGGTTGCATGTGGTTCGGGCCTTTTCGTCAATAATCTGAACTGGTTCCTCCTGTTAGGTGAGATCTGGTTGCAGTTCTTCAATGTCTTCCAGCTGAACGGTAGTTGATAGCTTGAGACACTTCCTCAGCTGGGAAATGTGAAAGACGTCGTGCACACCGGAAAGTGCTTCTGGTAATTTCAGCCGGTATGCTACTGACCCACATCTTTCGTAATCTGAAATGGACCGATGAATCGGGGTGCCAACTTTCCTCTCACCCCAAATCTGTTTACGCCCTTCATTGGAGACACCCGTAGATATACGTGATCTCCAACTTCGAATTGTAATGGGCGCCTTCTTTGGTCCGCATACTGTTTCTGACGGGATTGAGCGGCTTTTAGGTTCCCTTGAATCAGTCGAACCTTTTCTTCCGCGTTGTTGACAAGGTCAATCCCGAAGGTAACCCTTTTGCCAGACTCACACCAGTTCAATGGTGTGCGGCATTTCCTTCCGTATAGCGCCTCGTAGGGCGCCATCTTTATGCTGGCTTGGTACCCATTGTTGTACGAGAACTCGGCTAACGGCAAGTGATCATCCCAATTCTTGCCGTGGTTGATAGCGCAAGCTCGTAGCATGTCTTCTAAGATCTGATTCACCCGCTCCGTTTGCCCATACGTCTGCAGGTCGTATGCTGAACTATGGATCAGCTTCGTCCCAAAGGCAGCGTGCAGGTGCACCCAAAAACGGGACAAAAATAAAGTGCCCCGATCCGATATGATGGTGAACTACGGATCAGCTTCGTCCCAAAGGCAGCGTGCAGGTGCACCCAAAAACGGGACACAAATAAAGTGCCCCGATCCGATATGATGGTACCGGGTACACCGTACAAGCACAGGATCCGTGAGATGTACAGTTCAGCGTACTTCTTGGCATTGTAGTTGGTGTTGACCGGGATGAAATGGGCAACTTTGGTGAGCCGATCGACGATTACCCACACCGAATCATGTTTCTGCAAGGTGGTGGGTAAACCGACAATGAAGTCCATGCTCACATCCTCCCACTTCCAGGCAGGAACACCCAGTGGTTGTAGCAGTCCCGGTTTCCGCATATGGTCTGCCTTCATCCTTCGACATGTATCACACTCGGACACGTACTTCGCGATCTCCCGCTTCATCCGTGTCCACCAAAACTTGCTTCTGAGTTCTTGATACATTTTATTGCTGCCAGGGTGAATAGAAAACTTTGACAAGTGAGCCTCATCAAAGATCTTCTTCCGTAATTCCGGGTTACGGGGTACGACGATCCGGTCCTTGAACCATAGTACGCCGTCTCCGTCCTTCCGGAAACATTTCAGCTCCCCACTGTCTACACGTCTCCGCAAATCCGACATGCCCTTGTCATGTTTCTGAGTTGCCGCTATCTCTTCACGGATGGTGGGGATCAAAGATAAGTTGTGGAGAGCTCCTTGTGGAATCACATGCAGTGGTGGTTCGCTCTCTTCCAACGGTGTGATGGTCAGATTGTTGACGTGTGACTTGCGGCTCAGCGCATCTGCCACTACGTTTGCCTTGCCCGGATGATAATGGATCTCTATTTCATAACCCTTTATCAGTTCTAACCATCTTCGTTGCCTCATGTTCAGCTCCTTCTGAGTGAATATGTACTTGAGGCTTTTGTGGTCGGTATATAAATGTATGAGGTTACCGAGTAGGTAGTGCCTCCACATTTTCAGTGCAAGTACCACGGCAGCGAGCTCCAAATCGTGGGTTGGATAATTCTGCTCATGGTTTCTAAGCTGCCGTGATCCATACGCGACCACTCTTCGGTCTTGCATCAGAACACATCCAAGCCCAATGCCGGATGCATCGCAGTACACATCGAACGGTTTTGTTGTGTCTGGCTGTGCCAAAACCGGTGCTGATGTCAGGTGCTTGACTAAGCCTTGAACGCTGCTTCACACTCTGGACTCCAAACATATTTTGTAGCCTTCTTCAGCAGCTCTGTCATAGGCTTGGCAATCTTCGAGAAGTTCAGAATGAACCTCCGATAATATCCCGCGAGTCCGAGGAAACTCCGTACCTCGTGAACAGTCCTCGGGGATTTCCAATTCAGCACTTGAGTAATCTTGCTCGGGTCTACAGAGATACCCTCTGCTGAGATGATATGCCCGAGAAAAGGCACTTGCGATATCCAGAACTCGCATTTGCTGAATTTCGCGTATAGCTTGTGATCCCGCAGCCGTTGCAAGACTATATGATGATGCTTCTTGTGATCTTCCTCCGACTTGAAATATACCAGGATGTCGTCGATGAAGACCATGACAAACTTTTCCAGCTCCGGTATGAATACCGAGTTCATCAAGTACATGAAGTGAGCTGGAGCATTGGTGAGGCTGAAAGACATGACCAGGTACTCATAAAGTCCGTACCTCGTCGAGAAAGCTGTCTTTGGAATGTCCTCAGCCCTTATCTTAATCTGATGGTACCCGGATCTTAAGTCCATCTTGGAAAAAAACTTTGCTTCGACCCACTGATCAAACAACATGTCGATCCGTGGCAACGGGTACATGTTCTTGATGGTTACAGCATTTAATGGACGATAGTCCACGCAAAGCCGCAACGTCTCATCCTTCTTCTTTACAAATAATGCCGAACAGCCCCATGGTGAGTAGCTCGGCCTAATAAAACCCTTCCCCAGAAGGTCCGTGAGCTGAGTCTTCAGTTCAGCCAACTCCTTGGGCGCCATCTTGTACGGCCTTCGGGATATTGGCATGGTTCCCGGTGCAAGTTCAATCTTGAACTCCACCTCTCTATCGGGCGGCATTCCCGGTAAATCGTCCGGGAATACGTCAGGAAACTCTTGGATCACTGGAATATCTTTCAATCTGATGGTTGTGGCTTGATAGACACTTGGAAGTTTTATTTCTGGACTGTCCAGAAATAAAGAGTGAGACCCGTGCACTTCTGAATTTAGGTGCACGACTCGAAGGACGGTGTCTAAAACAGCGCCGTGGCGGGTTAACTACGACATCCCTAGGATGACATCGACCTTTTGTCCCTCTAAGATTATGAGAGACATAGGGTAGACTCTACCCGCTAAGCATAATGGTGCTTTGGAAATCATTACGCTTGTTGAAATCTGTAAGGGCCTCAGTTTTTGACACCTATTTGAAGTGTTCATCACCACACCACACACCTCATTTGAAGTAAGTTGATGAACACAAATGAAGAGCAAGTAACCACCATCAACATACTCATTACAGAACAAACTCACATATTGCAAAAGTGGTATTTCCCACATGTGATATAGAAGGGCTGGGCATATGAAAACTCCTACACATTGCTAAGGATGTCCATTCCAAGTTTCACCCAAGTTAAAAAACTTTTTGAGGTCATTTTGGGTATAGTTAGAATGAGGGCAGTTTGAAACCATATTCAAATTCAAACTGTTTTTATCCCATGAATTCAAAAGTGGGAGACATATTCTTATCCAGCACATTTTTGTGAGGTCACACACCAATTTTCACTCCATTTGGAGTTGATCTTGACATGAGCTAAGTGGGGCAAATTCAAACTTTATTTGAATTTCAAACTGAACATGTGCTGAAATCCATTCAAACCAAACCCAATTTGAATCCTAATCAATTTAAATGGCTCATGGGTGAATAAATTGAATCACCATGGGTATTTTGGGGCTCACTGTTTACAACAGTGATTAGGAGTGAATTTCAGAGGTTAAAACCCTGGGTGGGACCCACTGGTCAGCCTCTGAAGAGAACCCAGCCGACTGAACTCTGCACTCGGGTTCTTGCGCTGACCTGAGCTGCCGCCACGGGGAAGGAACGGCGAAGCCACCAGGTTCTTGCCGATCTAAGCTGCGGAACCGACTCTCGGGGTCTTTATCTACCCACCCGAGCGGTCACCAGTGCCTTCCACCGCTGCCAAGTCGCATTTCCACCCAAAAAGCCGAAGCTCCTCGCCGCCCGAGTGAACTTTCGGTTCCTCGTCGCCCGGCCGATCCAGTGACCCTCTCGGCGATCTGAGACCAGCACCGGGTGCGCCAAGCCGTCTTCAACACCCTCGCAACGGTTCCAGACCCTGCGCAGCCTTCCCCGAGCTCCACCGCGGCGATCCTTCCTCTGCCGGTTCAGCTCGAACCGTTCTTCCGGCCACCACCGCCCCCCGTTCACCGAGCTGTGAACAGGAAAGAGGTTCACCTTCAACCCCTCTTTCTTTCCCGCAAGCTCCGGCAGCGTGACAAGCACTGCTCAGGCCGGAATTTCATAATTTCGCGACGGTGTGCAAAAGTGAGGTCGGTACCGATCCGAGAAATTCGTAAGCCACACTACATCACTCATCCTCTCATGGAGAGGATCACTTCTAGTAGCCCGTGTGTAAAAGCCCAAGAAAAGGGACTTGCAAAAACTTTTCATCACCTCACAACACCACAGTTCTTGTTGTGGATAGATGGTGAAAAAGTGGGAAGAGCAAGTAACCTCCATCAAAAGAGGGATTAGAGGGGAAAGCCTACACTTTCACAAAGTAGAATTTCTACACATGAACATGAGAGGTTGAGCTCACCCTAGGACTTGAGAAGTCTTGGGAAGGTTCAAGCCAAACTTCATGTAATTCCAACACTTTTTGCGGCACTTTTGGAGGTATTTGAAAAAGAAGCCAATTTGAATGTAAATTCAAATTGCAGCAACTTTCATCACTCAAATTCAAAAGTTACCTTCATATTCAAACTCAGCACATTTTTCTGAGTAAGCCCACCAATTTTCATCCTCATTGGAGTTCATCTTGTCAAGAGCTAAATTTGCAAGAATTCAAAACTGAATTTGAATTTCAGTTTAAACATTCAGCAAATTTAGCCAAACACAGTTTAAATTTGAGGGTTAAAATTTAAACCAAGACTTGGGGGCTAAGTCTCCCATTCAATGTTCAGTAGCTGGGATATTTACAAAAGAAAGTGGGAGAAAGAATTAGACGGGAGAAGAGGGCCCACTGGTCAGCCACCCAGGAATCAAACCGACTCAGGCACGAGGTCGAACACCCCTGCGGGTGACAGCACACGGGGTCGACCCCATCCCAACGCGGCCACCGCACGGTGAAAGCGCGGAGTCACCACACCAGCGCGACGCCCGCTCGACTGTTTTCACGGTGCCCCGGCTGCCCCAGCGTTCCCCCATCCACAATCGCCTCCGCGCGCAAACTTGTTCCTCGCCGCTCTCTGGTCGCCGGCGTCCGAGCAACCCAGGCACTCTCGTGCCCGACAAGCAACACAAGAAAGAACCGCCTCGAGGTACTGATCACCACCGTACTGACCTCGCCCTCTCTCTCGCACGGTCGGCGAAGAATTTGGGGGATTTGTGTGTCGGGGTGTTTAGAACCGAACCAGGCAAAATCCAGAAATTCGTAGCAAGTAAGCCACCACTCCTTAGGCCAAGCTAAAGACATGATCTAGACTCGCCCACGCGTCTCTGAGATCAGAAATCATCGAGTTTCATCAAGTATGGGTGATGTTATTCGAGCTTTTTGCATCGGCACCGATTTCCGGTCTAGGTCACCGGTGAGGTCGTAGTTGCAGCTGTTTTCACAGAGATCGGTGCCCATATCCATGATCAGCGGGTGTCAGCGGAGCTCCCCGAGCAAACTGCATCGAAAAACGTGCAGGGGATGCTGAGTTTGACGTCGCCGATGAGCTCCCGGCCGCTGTTGCCGGCGGGAGCACTGTTCCGGCCGTTGTCAAGCTCCGGTGAGGGCACCAGCGTGTTCTCCGAGTCGAGTTAGACACAGGCGGCAAGTTCCGTCGAAGTTCGGGCAGTGAAACGCCCGGCGGCGAGCGCTCCGGCGAGGCGCCGCCGTGGGAGCTGCGGGAAAGCGCGAGGTAGACGAAGAGGGGGCCGGGTCCACCGGTCAGCCTCTTACCTCTCGCGGTGATCGGTTTGCGGCCGGGATTCAGTGCGGCAGCGTAGGTAAAACCCCATGGGCCGTGGTGTGGCCGCATTCTGAGTGGGCCGGCTCGAAGAGTGGGACCCACCCGCAGGATTTAAACATTTTTGGAATTTCCAGTTTTAGTTCAAACTTCAAATGCATAGAACTTTGGCTAGGAAACTCCAAATTCGATGAACCAAATTTTGCTGAACTTAGAATTCTGAGTACTTTCCAGCAATACCAAATTCAGCTCATGAAAGTGAATAGTTTTCCAGAATTAAATCCCTAAAATTTAAACTGTTGGAAATTTTATCTGGAGAACTACTTTAGGAAAAATTCTGAAATTTGGCTGAGAGGTTCATTGGAAAATCCCTGATGCCCAGTAAAATTTTCATACTCATCCAAGTTAATTTGATTACCCTAATGGGGTGATTAAGAGAACTGCCCTGAGAAAATAGAAAAATGCACAGAAACATTTTACAGATTTTCTCCAATCTTAATTAAGGCATAACTTTCTGTAGAATTCTTCAAGTGACATAAAAACCAACTCCATTAGAACCATCCTAAATTCTAGTTTCCAGAAAGTAATGGTTGGAGCCATGAAAACCCCTGGAATTAATTAGAGGCTCAGTTATGGGCCAAATAGGTTTTTATTTGTACAAAGCTCAAAGGAACTTTGATTCAAATAAAACTTGGTCAAGACTCTGGTTAGGATCCTACCAAGCCACAGTAAAAATTTCAGAACCAAAGGGGTGGGCTAGCTAGAGTTATTAGTAGTTAAGTATTCAAGTTTACACATTACATTTAAATTTACATGTCGTATTTCATTACACGTGTAGTCACTGAAGAAGAGACTCCGGAAGTGCTGGACTTCCTCCTTCCGGAAGAAGAGCTAACTACTGACCAACAGCAACAAGGCAAGCCCCGGTTTGCATTAACCTTTTATAAGTTTTACTTTGTTTACATGTGTCATATGAAGTGTGAATGTGCATTAGGTCTAGGATCGATGGAACCCCACTTGCATGACCATAAATTTTCCATAAGAGTGGGGGTAGCGTCTAAGACCTCAAGTAGATAGGCTATGCTTAAAGATTCATAGGGCTTCGGTACAAGTCGAGTAGTTGGAATCTACTCGCGAGATTGGCTTGGGACACGCAGGTTCGGTTGAGTGATGTGAGATCACATTAGTAATGAAAATGAGACTAGGCAGGGGCTAGGGCGCAGCAAGAGGGAGTCTTGTGTGCGCAGCCCTGTCCGTGTCGATTGAGGACCGATCCGTGTGCAGCCCACGCTGATCAAGTTTGAACGTACCGAAGGCATATCGGATATATGGGCCCCGATAAACCGATGTAGCCTAAACCTCCAGGCGTCGAGGCATAACGCACCGATTTATAGGTGTAGGCTGAGGGAAGCAAGGTGGAAATCTGCAACGGGCATAGAGAGATGCTCTGTGTGGGGAACCACCTGCTCGTTTCGGTGCGACCGGTTTGACGTTTGGACTGTTGGGTGAAAGGTTGTCCCGTACGACATCGAGTGAGCGTGCTGTGCAGCTCAACGGGTGGGCGTACGTGACGTGCTCTTTGGGTTTCCCTGCAGCTGTATATCGAGTCGATTCGCCGTCCCTCGCGGTGAAGAGTACCACTTGGTCACTGAGTCGTGACGTAGAATAATGTATGAAATACATTGATTCAATATTGCTGATATGATATAATGTTGTATTGCTACTTGTTTGCCACCAAATCTTGCTTACTAAATTTCAGCTTCCTGAACTGTTAACCTGTTGCTAAAAGTTGAACTAAGGATGAACTTGTAGGCGAGTCCATTTGTTGCAATATGACTATCCTATGTCAGTGTACACCTCATATAGAGTTTCATGTTTAGGTGAGTCGGTTAAGCCTTGCTTTGCCTTCATGCTCACGGTTGCTGCTTAAGTGTTTTTCAGGTGAGGAGCCACCCACGGACTCGTAGTACGAGTGCACCGGCGAGGGTTACCCTCCGTCGGGGACCACGGCAGAGTGGGAACCGTACACGCCGCGGTGAGCTGAGGAGTGCAGCTAGTGTGGGTTGCCCTAGGGCTGGGCAACCAACTTTTGCTAGATAGGCGGGCGTGAGTTGTATACTGTAGACTTCCGCTGTGTAATATAAACAATAGTTGTAACTGAAGTTTGTACCTGTTTGTACAGTTTCAGTTGTTTTTCCCATGTAATATATTATGTTCTTATGATGTGTGCTGTCGGATGTCGCATCGCGCGGCACCACCCTCTGTGATCCTGGATGAGCGGATTCCGGTCCGCCACAGCCTGGTATCAGAGCTGTATTGGGGATAGCACAGTACTTAAGGACTGTATTATGGGAAAACTTAGGTTTACAGTGAGATTCGGTAGTTGCCCAAGTAAGGACTATATTAGCATAGTTACTTAAAGTGGCAAAGACTAACTTATGTGTTATAATTCTGAATTTCAATTATGTAACAACGCACCTACGTTCTGGTAAGAATGGTAAGGAACGCCACCGAAAGCGGTTCAATTTCGGTTACCTCCCCTGACGGGGAATGTGGTTCAGGGATTGGTCTCACACCTTGGTGTGAGACGTCAATATGAAACTCTTGGACTCTTCATGTCCTTGGGTTCATATGAAACACTGATCCCTAGCGTGCATTAGGCAAGTAAGTGGAGACCCCATCGCGTGGTCAGTAACGCGAGAGTGTGTTCGTCTGGAAATAGCCCAGGAGGACATACGCAGCGCTTGCCATCGACGTGCCCTGCAGGGCAGTAGGTGGTATCTGTTGGGTTGATAACATTCCCAACCGTGACGACCCGTTCATGACATACTCGGGTTCCCCGTCGTGTGGTGTTGAAACATGATCACGTACCTTGAGACGTGACCTAACTCAAGGACGGCCGTATGACAATGATACGGGCGTTTGTATTTAATTTCAAATATGATCCTGCCTGAAATAAAACCAACCATTGAGTGCACCATTATTGTGTGGTCTTCTGCAGGTACTAACCACGTATGTATCCGTGTAGAAAACGTATGCGAGAGACCGTTTAGTGCCACACTTGAGACGTATGTGCCGGTATAATCCGGTTAGGATTTTCTTTTGCGAGGAACTTAGTACCGAGATATGGTAGGCATATGCATGAAAATAATGATAACAAGGAATTAAAATCACTAGGTTCAACATTTAGGACCGTGGTTGGGTATAAGAATGGGATAGTGGAGCAGGATAGCCAAAGGGATGAAAAACAGAGTGCTCTGTTTTGGGCAGCAAGGTTACTGAACTTCAACAGAGCACATCTCACAGGGCTTTTAGCCCATGTAGGTGTGGTATATAGTTATGGAAAGGTATTTAAGTACTCTACAACTTTGTTGTAGACTTCCAGAGCTGAAACACACCTTAAGATGGCTTAAATCCCAGAGGAATGTAAACTGTCCAGAACCAGTACAGAGTTAAACACTCTCTGGACTGTTCTGTTTTTCAAACATAACTTCCAGTAGAAAAATCTAAAATTGTCATATAATACATCCTTAGAAAGAGTAGAAGATGGGTGACATCTTTGCAATTCAAAGTTTCTGAAGTTTCAGCACAGATTTCAGTGGAAACCAGGGATGAAAACAGCCACTTCCAAGGGAGGTGCTGTTAAAATTCTTCCAGATATTCTGCTGACTTTGAATTAGCATAACTTGTTAACCAGAGCTGATCTGAGGGCAATTGAGTACTCGTTGGAAAATACTGAAGTTAACTTTAACTTTGGTATTCAGCTTGAGTCATGAAAATGTACAGAACCAGATCAAAACTTGTAATAGGTAGAAACTGGTCATTCTGACAGAGGAGTGACAGTTGAACTCATTGGAGAGGGTGTTGTACCCTAAGGGTGGTATACGTGATGACAAAGTGATAGTAATATCTCGTAGTGACCAAACCTAGTTATGGTGAGCTTCCAAAGTGGAGGTTCATCAAGTTGGATGTAACTAGCTTGTATTTGGTCTGGTAATGGTGTAGCTTGTGCAAAGTTATTACATTACCTACATACGAGATGTATCGCATGTTTTAT
The DNA here is from genome assembly GCA_030760725.1 of Neostapfia colusana. NCBI lineage: Eukaryota > Viridiplantae > Streptophyta > Magnoliopsida > Poales > Poaceae > Neostapfia > Neostapfia colusana. The sequence goes on from JASWHV010000003.1 coordinate 40,962,595, forward strand.
TGTCATTATGGTTTACGCCTATTTGTTATTGGACTGCAGGCAATATGTTGCGGGACTGATGTTTATTGTCGTACGGTTGCAGATGGTTCGCCCTAGGACCACGCACGAGGTGGGTGGCTCTAGCCAAGGGGGAGGCAATGACTCCCAGCCACCGGCCTACGACAGCACCCCGCAGCAGCAGCCACCACCGCCACCTCCGCTTACTCTAGCGGATGTGATAGCGGCACTGGTGGGAGGTCGTGAGGAGCAGACTGACCTGCTCCGCACAATCGTGCATAATACGTCCCAGGCGGGGGACGTCAAGATAGAGGGCCTCGTGAGCCCCGGGAAGTGTCATACTCGGATTTCATGAGTACGCACCCTCCAGTGTTCACCGAAGCCGAAGAACCACTGGAGGCGGACAACTGGCTGCGGACTATCGAGTCCAAGTGCGGGATGCTCCAATGTACGGAGCGGCAGAAGACTTTGTTCGCAGCGCAGCAACTCCACGGTGCAGCTGGTGCCTGGTGGGCGAACTATGTCGCCTCACGTCCGGCCGGCCATGCCGTGGAATGGGGAGAGTTCCGGGAGGCGTTCTGCGCCTATCACATCCTCCCGGGATCATGAAGAGGATGTTCCAAGAATTTTTGGAGCTGAAGCAGGGCGAGAGGAGTGCCCATGACTACTCCCGTGCCTTCAACCATCTGGCCCAGTACGCGTCAGATTATATCTCCACTGAGGAGAAGAAGCGGGAACACTTCTATCGGGGGTTACACCCCGAGATGAAGACACATCTCGTGCAGTGGAATCGCGGCACATTCAACGACTTAGTCAATGTCGCGATTATGCAAGAGGATGCTCAGCGGGAGTTGACAGCTGAGCAGAGGAAGCGCAGCGCTCCACCTAGCAGCGGTGGTGGCGCGCCTCAGAAGTACCGTATGGTGTATCGGACACCATCCGGGCAGCAGTGGCATCCACCGGCGCGACCTCAACGGTTCGGGGGACGTCCTTTTCAGTCACCTCCGTTCCGTCCGCCGATGCCACCACCAAGACAGCAGCAGCAGCAGCAGCAGACGGTACCCCGGGCGTTTCAACCGCCACAACGCGCCCCGGGATTTCGTCCACCGATCAGCGGGGGACTGCCCCGTTTCACCTGCTTCACGTGTGGCCAGGCAGACCACTTCGCGAAGGACTGTCCCCAGGGGCAGCAGAGCAGCGGGCAAGCCCAGTTCCAGGGCGGTGCTCGAGGCCGACCTCTGGTGAAGAAGGTTGGTCAGCGGACTGGAGGCGTCTGCAACCTCGACAATGAGGACGCCCCAGAGGGAGACAACGTGCTGGCGGGTATGTTTACTCTCAACCATCAAGCCATCGTCATATTGTTTGATTCTGGTGCAACACACAACTTTATAAGCGCATCATATGTGGTTAAGCATCAGCAGGAAGCCTTTCCAACCGAGTGTTCGTATATGATCCGCTCACCGGGATGAAAGATTTCAGCAACGATGATGGTTCCGAAAGCACCACTGTGCTTAGGTGGGAAGATATATCCCACCACTATGATTATCCTTGAGGGGCAGAAGATTGATGCAATCTTGGGAATGTCATGGCTAAGCTACCATGGTGCTGTCCGGGAAACTCTAGCACGGACGGTTCACCTCAACTCCCCATTACACCGTCCGCAGTCCCTCCTATTAGATAATCCAGTCAGAGAGGTTTCAGCGATCAACAATACTTAAACTCTCAAGTTAGAAGACATCCCCGTAGTCCGGGAGTATCCTGACGTGTTCCCGGATGATCTTCCGGGCATGCCACCTGAGCGGGATGTCGAGTTCAAGATTGAACTTGCACCCGGGACTACGCCCATATCACGGAGACCATACAAGATGGCTCCGAACGAGCTGGCTGAATTAAAAGAACAGCTCAATGATCTGTTGAGCAAGGGTTTCATTAGACCGAGTTCCTCGCCGTGGGGATGCACTGCGCTGTTCGTAAAGAAGAAGGATGAAACCCTGAGGCTGTGCGTGGATTACTGGCCCCTCAACGCCGTCACCATCAAGAATAAGTATCCACTGCCCCGCATCGACATATTGTTTGATCAACTTGTGGGTGCAAGTGTATTCTCCAAGATGGACCTTCGCTCTGGATATCACCAGATTAAAATCCGGGCGGAGGATATTCCGAAGACGGCCTTCTCGACGAGATATGGACTATATGAATATCTCGTCATGTCCTTTGGTCTCACAAACGCTCCAGCCCATTTCATGTATCTCATGAACTCGGTGTTCATGCCGGAGCTGGACAAGTTCGTGGTAGTGTTCATCGATGATATCTTGGTTTACTCCAAGACAGAAGCCGAACATGCCGAACACTTGCGGATTGTTCTTCAACGATTGTGAGACCACAAGCTCTACGCCATGTTCAGTAAATGCGAGTTTTGGATCAGCCAAGTGCCATTCTTGGGACATATCATCTCAGCAGAAGGCATTGCGGTTGACCCAAGCAAAATAGAGCAAGTGCTGAAATGGAAAGCTTCCACTTCAGTCCATGAAGTCAGAAGCTTCCTCAGGTTAGCGGGATACTATCGGAGATTCATTCCAAGCTTCTCCAAGCTCGCTAAGCCGATGACAGAATTGCTGAAGAAGGGGACAAAATATGTTTGGAACACGGCGTGTGAAGGAGCATTCCAAGCATTGGTGAAGCATCTCACCACAGCCCCGGTCCTAGCACAGCCGGATACAACAAAGCCCTTCGACGTGTATTGTGACACGTCCGGTATTGGGCTTGGCTGCGTGTTGATGCAGGAAGGACGTGTGGTCGCATATGGCTCACGCCAACTTCGGAACCATGAGCAGCATTATCCCACTCATGATCTTGAGCTTGCTGCAGTGGTTTTGGCGCTGAAAATGTGGAGGCACTATCTCCTGGGGAATCTGGTGCATCTCTACACCGACCACAAGAGCTTAAAATATATTTTCACCCAGAAGGAGCTGAACATGAGGCAAAGGAGGTGGTTAGAGCTGATCAAAGATTATGAGATTGAGATCCATTACCACCCCGGCAAGGCGAATGTGGTGCCGACGCGTTGAGTCGGAAATCACATGTCCATCACCTCACCATTACACCGGTGGAGGAGGAAGAGCCGAGTTTATACTTGGTTCCTTATGGATCACTGTACAACCTTGCCCTCATCCCTACTATTAGGGAGGACATCATTGCAGCCCAGAAGAATGATAAGGGTATGGCACATCTCCGGAGACGGATAGACAATGGAGAGATCAAGTGTTTCCGGAAAGATGATGAGGGGACGCTGTGGTTCAATGACCGCATAGTCGTTCCCCGGGATATGGATCTGAGGAAGAAAATCCTCGATGAAGCTCACTTGTCCAAGTACTCCATTCATCCGGGCAGCAACAAAATGTACCAAGATTTGAAAAAGAAATTTTGGTGGACACGGATGAAGCGGGAGGTAGCTAAGTACGTATCCGAGTGCGATACGTGTAGACGAGTGAAGGTGGATCATATGAGGAAGTCAGGGCTGTTGCAACCCCTGAAAATTCCAGCATGGAAATGGGAAGATGTGAGCATGGATTTCATTGTGGGATTACCCTTAACATCCAACAAACATTATTCCATTTGGGTGATCGTTGACCGACTGACCAAGTCAGCTCACTTCATCCCCGTGCATACACATTTCCATGCCAACAGATATGCGGAGTTATATATTACCAGGATTCTATGCATGCATGGTGTACCCAAGACCATAGTCTCAGACCGAGGTGCATTGTTTGTATCTCACTTTTGGGAGCAGTTACACGCTGCTTTGGGTACTAAGCTGATCAGGAGCTCCGCCTACCACCCTCAAACAGATGGCCAGACAGAGAGAGTGAATCAAGTTCTGGAAGACATGTTGAGAGCATGTGCCATCCACCATGGTAGGAACTGGGATGATCACCTACCATTGGTGGAATTCTCGTACAACAATGTCTATCAGGCGAGTATCAAGATGGCACCCTACGAAGCTCTCTACGGTCAAAAATGCCGCACCCCATTAAATTGGTGCGAGTCACATTCGGGGTTGATGTGGTGAACGACGCCGAAGAGCGCGTTCGGGCGATTCAAGCTAATTTGAAAGCCGCTCAATCCCGGCAGAAGAGCTACGCTGATAAGAGGCATAGACCGTTGCACTTTGACATCGGTGAACACGTGTACCTCCGCGTGTCCCCGATGAAGGGTGTGCACCGGTTCGGTGTGAAGGGGAAGCTCGCTCCCCGTTTTATTGGACCCTACGCCATCACCGAGAAGTGTGGACCAGCGGCGTATCGATTGGAGTTACCGGCATCCCTTGCTGGTGTCCATGATGTTTTCCATGTTTCGCAACTGCGAAAATGTTTGAAGCATACGGCTGCTGTTCCTACCGAAGACATCGGCGAGCTGAAACCGGATTTGACCTATGATGAGTATCCGGTGGAAATTCTTGATGAGAAAGCAAGAACCACGCGTAGCAGAACGTTGTGGTTCTACAAGATACTCTGGAGCAACCACACCGCCGAAGAAGCAACTTGGGAGAGCGAGGAATTCCTTCGCTCAAATTACCTGGAATTCATGGCATCTCAGCACGGGTAAGTCCCTATTACATTGCTATCTCTTCTTTTGTAATCTCGGGACGAGATTCTTTTAAGGGGGATGTAAAAGCCCAAGAAAAGGGACTTGCAAAAACTTTTCATCACCTCACAACACCACAGTTCTTGTTGTGGATAGATGGTGAAAAAGTGGGAAGAGCAAGTAACCTCCATCAAAAGAGGGATTAGAGGGGAAAGCCTACACTTTAACAAAGTAGAATTTCTACACATGAACATGAGAGGTTGAGCTCACCCTAGGACTTGAATAGTCTTGGGAAGGTTCAAGCCAAACTTCATGTAATTCCAACACTTTTTGAGGCACTTTTGGAGGTATTTAAAAAAGAGGCCAATTTGAATGTAAATTCAAATTGCAGCAACTTTCATCACTCAAATTCAAAAGTTAGCTTCATATTCAAACTCAGCACATTTTTCTGAGTAAGCCCACCAATTTTCATCCTCATTCGAGTTCATCTTGTCAATAGCTAAATTTGCAAGAATTCAAAACTGAATTTGAATTTCAGTTTAAACATTCAGGAAATTTAGCCAAACACAGTTCAAATTTGAGGGTTCAAATTTAAACCAAGACTTGGGGGCTAAGTATACCATTCAATGTTCAGTAGCTGGGATATTTACAAAAGAAAAGGGGAGAAAGAATTAGAGGGGAGAAGAGGGCCTACTGGTCAGCCACCCAGGAATCAAACCGACTCAGGCACGAGGTTGAACACCCCTGTGGGCGACAGCGCACGGGGTCGACCCCGTCCCAATGCGGCCACCACACGGTGAAAGCGCGGAGTCACCACGCCAACGCGACGCCCGCTTGGCTGTTTTCACGGTGCCCCGGCTGCCCCAGCGTTCCCCCATCCACAATCGCCTCCGCGCGCAAACTTGTTCCTCGCCGCTCTCTGATCGCCTGCATACGAGCAACCCAGGCACAATCGTGCCTGACAAGCAACACAAGAAAGAACCGCCTCGAGGTACTGATCACCACGGTACTGACCTCGCCCTCTCTCTCGCACGGTCGGCAAAGAATTTGGGGGATTTGTGTGTCGGGGTGTTTAGAACCGAACCGGGCGAAATCCAGAAATTCGTAGCAAGTAAGCCACCACTCCTTAGGCCGAGCTAAAGACATGATCTAGACTCACCCACGCGTCTCTGAGATCAGAAATCATCGAGTTTCATCAAGTATGGGCGATGTTCTTCGAGCTTTTTGCATCGGCACCGATTTCCGGTCTAGGTCACCGGTGAGGTTGTAGTTGCAGCTGTTTTCACAGAGATCGGTGCCCATATCCATGATCAGCGGGTGTCAGCGGAGCTCCCCGAGCAAACCGCATCGAAAAAGGTGCAGGGGATGCTGAGTTTGACGTCGCCGACGAGCTCCCGGCCGCTGTTGCCGGCGGGAGCACTGTTCCAGCCGTTGTCAAGCTCCGGTGAGGGCACCAGCGTGTTCTCCGAGTCGAGTTAGACACAGGCAGCAAGTTCCGTTGAAGTTCGGGCAGTGAAACGCCCGGCGGCGAGCGCTCCGGCGAGGCGCCACCGCGGGAGCTGCGGGAGAGCGCGAGGTAGACGAAGGGGGGGGGCGGGTCCACCTGTCAGCCTCTGACCTCGCGCGCGGATCGGTTTGCGGCCGGGATTCGGTGCGGCAGCGCGGGTAAAACCCCGTGGGCCGTGGTGTGCTGCATTCTGAGTGGGCCAGCTCGAAGAGTGGGACCCACCCGCAGGATTTAAACATTTTTGGAATTTCCAGTTTTAGTTCAAACTTCAAATGCATAGAACTTTGGCTAGGAAACTCCAAATTCGATGAACCAAATTTTGCTGAACTCAGAATTCTGAGTACTTTCCAGCAATACCAAATTCAGCTCATGAAAGTGAATAGTTTTCCAGAATTAAATCCCTAAAATTTAAATTGTTGGGAATTTTATCTGGAGAACTACTTTAGGAAAAATTCTGAAATTTGGCTGAGAGGTTCATTGGAAAATCCCAGAGTCCCAGTAAAATTTTCAGACTCATCCAAGTTAATTTACTTACCCTAATGGGATGGTTAAAAGAACTGCCCTGAGAAAATAGAAAAATGCACAGAAACATTTTTCAGATTTTCTCCAATCTTAATTAGGGCGTAACTTTCTGTAGAATTCTTCAAGTGACATGAAACCAACTCCATTAGAACCATCCTAAATTATAGTTTCCAGAAAGTAATGGTTGGAGCCATGAAAACCCCTGGTATTAATTAGAGGCTCAGTTATGGGCCAATAGGTTTGTATTTGTACAAAGCTCAAAGGAACTTTGTTTCAAATAAAACTTGGTCAAGACTCTGGTTAGGACCCTACCAAGCCACAGTAAAAATGTCAGAACCAAAGGGGAGGGCTAGCTAGAGTTATTAGTAGTTAAGTATTCAAGTTTACACATTACATTTAAATTTACATGTCGTATTTCATTACACGTGTAGTCACTGAAGAAGAGACTCCGGAAGTGCTGGACTTCCTCCTTCCGGAAGAAGAGCTAACTACTGACCAGCAGCAACAAGGCAAGCCCCGGTTTGCATTAACCTTTTATAAGTTTTACTTTGTTTACATGTGTCATGTGAAGTGTGAATGTGCATTAGGTATAGGATGGATGGAACCCCACTTGCATGACCAGAAATTTTCCATAAGAGTGAGGGTAGCATCTAAGACCTCGAGTAGATAGGCTATGCTTAAAGATTCATAGGACTTCAGTACAAGTCGAGTAGTTGGAATCTACTCGCGAGATAGGCTTGGGACACACGGGATCGGTTGAGTGATGTGAGATCACATTAGTAATGAAAATGAGACTAGGCAGGGGCTAGGGCGCAGCAAGAGGGAGTCTTGTGTGCGCAGCCCTGTCCGTGTCGATTGAGGACCGATCCGTGTGTGGCCCAAGCTGATCAAGTTTGAACGTACCGAAGGCCTATCGGATATATGGGCCCCGATAAACCGATGTAGCCTAAACCTCCGGGCGTCGAGGCATAACGCACCGATTTATAGGTGTAGGCTGAGGGCAGAAAGGTGGAAATCTGCCAACGGCCATAGAGAGATGCCCCGTGTGGGGAACCTCCTGCTCGTTTCGATGTGACCGGTTTGACGTTTGGGCTGTTGGGTGAAAGGTTGTCCCGTACGACATCGAGTGAGCGTGCTGTGCAGCTCCACGGGTGGGCGTACGTGACGTGCTCTTTGGGTTTCCCTGCAGGTGTATATCGAGTCGATTCGCCGTCCCTCGCGGTGAAGAGTACCACTTGGTCACTGAGTCGTGACGTAGAATAATGTATGAAATACATTGATTCACTATTGCTGATATGATATAATATTGTATTGCTACTTGTTTGCCACCAAATCTTGCTTACTAAATTTCAGCTTCCTGAATTGTTAACCTGTTGCTAAAGTTGAACTAAGGATGAACTTGTAGGCGAGTCCATTTGTTGCAATATGACTATCCTATGTCAGTATACACCTCATATAGAGTTTCATGTTTAGGTGAGTCAGTTAAGCCTTGCTGAGCCTTCGTGCTCACGGTTGCTGCTTAAGTGTTTTTCAGATGAGGAGCCACCCACGGACTCGGAGTACGAGTCCACCGGCGAGGGTTACCCTCCGTCGGGGACCACGGCTGAGTGGGAGCCGTACACGCCGCGCTGAGCTGAGGAATGCAGCTAGTGTGGGTTGTCCTAGGGCTGGGCAACCAACTTTTGCTAGATAGGTGGGCGTGAGTTGTATAGTGTAGACTTCCGCTGTGTAATATAAACAATAGTTGTAACTGAAGTTTGTACCTGTTTGTACAGTTTCAGTTGTTTTCCCATGTAATATATTATGTTCTTATGACGTGTGCTGTCGGGTGTCGCATTGCGCGGCACCACCCTCTGCGATCCTGGATGAGCGGATTCTGGTCCGCCACACCGTGCGGGTCCATAGGAGCAGGAACCACGAAGAACCGTGGAGGGAGACCGCTGTTCTTCGAGTTTTAGTAGAAATCCCGATTTCCGGCCTAGGTCGCAGGGTGACAGCCCAACACAGCCCTTCCCGAGCTCCGTAGAGCTCATGTCGACCTTTCCTATGGTCCACTGATGCTCGACGACCCTTATCTTGATCGGGTGAGGTGCTAGGGAGGACGGGCAACACGGCCGAAGTTCTCCCGAGGCTGCTGCTCGTCGCCGACCATGTGGCGGCCATTTTCATGGCGAGCTGACCCCAGAATCCTGTTCTCCGAGTAAAAGTAGGAGGGGCGGCCAAGATCGTGAAGTTTGAAGCTCCACAGAAGCTGCCGGTGAGCTCTCCGGCGAGGTCCCTGGGCGGCAGAGCGCGGGCGGCGGGAGGTTGACGAAGGGGGTGGACCCCAGCTGTCAGTGGCAGATATTTTAAATCGGGATCGGGCTGCGGCCGGGATCGGGTGTGCTGCCGCGCAAAAACATTGTGGGCCGCGGTGTGCTGTCGCCTCGGCGCTCAACACGTGTCCCTGCGGGCCCCGGCAGATTTAAACTTTTTCCCTGATTTTCAGATTTCATTCAAACTTCATATCCTTATAACTTTGGCTAGAGAACTCCAAATCAAGTGAACCAAATTTTGTTGGATTCAGATCTCTGAGAACTTTCCAGCAAATCAAGTTTCACTTCATGAAAATCCTTATTTCTCCAGAATTAATTCCTCAAAGTTTAAATTGTTTGGAATTTTAACTGGAGAATCCTTTGGAGGAAAATTCTGAAATTTTACTAGGATGTTCATCGAAATATCCTTGAACTACCATAAAATTTCAGATCCATTTGAGCTCATTTGATCCACCTAATGTTGTGATTAGTGAAACTGTTCCAGAGAAAATAGAAAATGTCCAGAAACATTTTCAGAATTTTCTCTGAAATTGTTTAGCTCATATCTTTAGCTAGGAACCTTCAAATTAAGTGAGACCAACTCCATTAGAACCCTCTGAAAATCTAGTTTTCATAAAGTCATAGTTTGTTTCATGAAAGTCCTTAGAACACCCTCAAAGCCTTCAATTAAGGTCAAGAACATAATTAATTGTGGAGGGCACAAATGAGCTTTGATGCAACTAAAACTTGACCAAGTCCCTGTTTAGGTTGTAACCAAGCCACAGAAAAAGTTTCATAGTCATTGAGTCTGTCTAGTGGGACTTATAAGCTTCACAAGCACAAACTTAATACAAATGCATTTAAATTGATACATGTACTTCTTCTATCATGTAGTCGCTAAGGTCGAGGAGGAACCCGAAGTCCTAGACTTCGTTACTCCGAAGGAGCAGCTAGCCTATGACCAAGAGCAGCAAGGCAAGCTCCGGTTTACATTAACCGTTTTACAAAATTTTATTGTTTTGAGCACTTACTTGAGTATTATGATTCCTTGCATTAGAGTCTTGTTTGGAAACCCAATTGCATAGCCAAGAAAACCCTGGTTTGGGTTTAGGATGGCAAACCCCGTTATCTACTGCAACGCTAAGTTAGAGTAGGATTCGGTACAAGTCGAGTAGTTGGAACTACTAGCGAGCATAGACTAGAGGCACTCGACTCGGGTAGAGATAGCACATGATACACGTGGCAAGAAAGATGAGACCGAGCGGAGAGTAAGGGCAGCAGGACTTTGGGGCCTGTGTGCTATAGCTCCGCTTGTGTCAATTGAGGACCGAGCTGTGTGCAGGCCTGTTGAACAAGCTAGAACAGTACCGAAGACCTACCGGCTATATGGGAACCGGGAAACTGATGTAACTCGGGTAGATGGGTATTGAGGCATTGACCGTCGTTCAGAGGGTAGGTTGAGAGCTTGAGATGTAAATCGGCTGGCGGCATGGAGATGCACGTGCAGAGACCTCTTGCTCGGGACGATGGGACCGGTTCAATATTTGGCTGACGGGTGAAAGGTGGTTGCGTACGGCGTCCGTGATGGTTGCTGTAGGCAACATCGAGTACGGGCGTACGTAATGGGTTATTCGGGTAACCCTGCAGGTGTAAATATATTATAATCGCCGTCCCTCGCGGTCAGTGAGTACCACTTGTTCACTGTACCGTGACGTAGAAAGAACAGGCTAGTTATATGTTTAAAATGTTGCTGATTGAAAGATGGACTTGATTGCTAATGATTTGCTGTAGTCTAGCGCTAACTAAAGTTCTTTTCAACTTTTGGCAAAGTACATGAGAGAAATGCGTTTCTTGTTTGATTGCGGCTCTCTCATGTGCCTTAGTGTAAGGTTCCCCACAACCTGCTGCTAAAACTGGAAAATAAGGTTCTACTAATAGGCGAGTCCTTGCAAATGATTTTTACCTCATGTAACCTATCAACCCTCATGTAGAAGTTCCATGTTTAGGTGAGACGGGTCAGACTTGCTGAGCCTTCTTGCTCACTGCTTGTGTTTGAAGCTTTTGCAGGGTTCTATGAGGAAGGAGCTCCCGAAGAGGAGACGGAACCCCAGGAGGGGAACCCCGTCGAGTGGGAGCCGTGCACGCCGCAGAGTTAGTGTGCGTGTGTGCTAGCAAGGACACGTTCAAGGGCTGAACATGAACTTGATGCGTAGTCTACGCCCGTGAGTGTAGGCTGGACATATTTTGCTGTAAACATGTTCATAAACTACTTTATGTAATATAAACTTTGCTTCCGCTTTGTACCTTTGATGTGTGTTATCTGGTGCTGTGCAACGCAGTACCCCTCAGCGTGATCCTGGCTCGACAAGACCGTGGGGTCGTGTCAGCGCTGGTATCAGAGCCCGCTTGAGGTTTAACGCACTACAAAGGTCATCCTTTTCAAAAATCCAGTGAGGAACGAGTTTGTAGCCCGTATAAGGATGTTATTAGAATATACAAAGTGGCATACTGACCTAATTGTCTATGTCGGAAAATCGTGTATCTCGGGACGTTTATGTCTTGGGGGTTACACGTAAGCGCTGTCCACTAGTGCGCACAAGCTGAAGGGTGGAGCCCCACGGATGGCAGGTAAGCCGACTCGCTTTGATATCCTCTACGACTCTTCATGTTGTTTGGGGTATTCGAGCAACGTATGTCCCTGGCATGCGTGGTGCAATTTAGGGAGACCCCGTCACGTGGTCTGAAACGTGAACACGTAACTCAAGGCGTGTTTGGCTCGAGAACATCCGGGCGAGTGATGACGGCCGGGTGTACGAACTGTATGGATACCGGGCTCGGTGTGCAGCCGAGTCTGATGATTGTGTGAGTTTATGCAGGTAGTCTGACCACGAAACGGTAGACGTGTAGCATCTGTGTACGAGTGACGTTTAGTGCCACTGAAGTAACGAAGCCGGCTAAGTCCGGTATAGGTTTTTCTTTGTGAGGACGTAGTACCGACATAATCTGATGACGCATCGATGTCACACCCCATTAAATGAACAACTTCATTTAAAAACTGAAGATTTTGATCTAAAGTAGTAAAACTTGATGTAACTCCTTCCCTTGAACAGGATATTCAAAGTTAACAAGTTTTCAACTTATAGGTTGTTAAGGGCAGAGCACTCTGTTTTCAGCTGAATCAAGGCTGAAGTTAATCAGAGGTTAGAGGTTGAGTTCTTTCGAGGTTGGGGTCATATGATACATTTCTGGAAAGCTTTGGAAGAGCTTTATAACTTTTATGTTGAGGTCCAGAGGTGTTTCATCCTTTAACCAATCGAAAAATGCAGTGGAGTTGAAACTGTCCAGAAAACAGGACAGAGCAAATACTCTCTGTAAACTCCCTGTAAATTGAGTATAACTTCCTGCATAAAAATCCAAAAATAGAAAATGAGGTATTTCTGGAAATCTTATGAGATGGGTTACAACTTTGTAACAGAAAGTTTTGTCAGATTAGGAACAGAATTAACTGGGATTCTTGGATCAAATCAGTACCTAAAGCAGGGAGGTGCTGTCCAATTTTCTCCAGAAATTCTGTTAATTTTGACAGCTCATAACTTTTGAACCAGAACAGATCATAGGCCAAGAAAATACCTTCTCGAAAGCTATTGAGGTTAGCTTTAACTTTGATGTGGAGTTTCAGAATTGGTTTTGCCGTTAACATGGCCTAAATCAGGTTGAAATGGAAATTGGTCAGGGCTGTCATGTGAACAGCAGATCAGCAGTCAAATTGTTTAAAATTTGAACTATGTTTCCAAGTTTTATGGGTTCAATGACATGTCTTATGTTATAACTCAATGGTTTACTGTTTAAATAAATATTTGACATTTCTCAAATATATTTTTACAGATGACAGTAGATAAGCAGTTGGAGAACGGGTGGGTGGTGTGCCACTGTTCTCACCGCAATGGCTATCCGGAAACATTGAGGCAGATGCTTCAATATTTCGGATATAACCAGATGCCACAGTACTTCACCAAGGAAGAAGGTGAAGAGGGGAACAAGACATGGACAATCCATGTCAAAGTCCCTGCAGGACCTGCGCCACCTGGTTGGGTGCCGTTCACCGTCACGGTGAGAGAAAGACAACCGGAAGGGATGTGGCAAGTGGCAGCCCGTGACACCATGTCACGTTTCTGCCAACTACATGTGCAGGCTATGGAGGGCACTCCATACGCGCTTGTTCCGGTGGAGGGACGGGCTCAGCATGTGTGGGAAGGGAGGTACCGGGAGGCAACTGATCCGGGTTGCCCAAGGTACAACCCGCGGAGGCAAATCTTAGCCTCCAGATGAGGGCGGGAAACGCCGTGATGGACAGCCAAGCTGTTCATACGGAGCATCTCGCCACGAAGGTGAAGGAGAGCACGAGCCGTGGAGACCATTTCGAGAGTGCTCACAGCGCACTCCGTAATGTGCTCCTTCCGACGATCAAGCGAGTGAATGAACAACATAATCAGTTGCATTGTCTGAAGAAGGCGAAGAAGAAAAGCCGTGTCGACATCGCGGCATTACAGGAACTGGTACAGAATCTGACCCAGCAGAACGAGGACCTTACTCAAGAGCGAGATGACGCTATTGAGGAAGGGCAAGGCTGGGAAGAAGACTACAACCAGGCCATGGACGAGGTGCATGCTTTACAGGACCTCGTACCTCCGGTATTGGGCGTACCGGTAGTCTTGGGCCTTCCAGCAGTGGGAGAACCCGAGATGGGAGAAGGAGGCGGTCCTTCTCAGAAGTTTCGGATGGTGAATCACCCACCATCAGGTTCACTCTGGCAGCCACCCCAGAGGTCGATGCCTTTCCGCAGTCGGCCATACTCTTCACCGGCATTCAGGCCGGCACTGCCAGTACCACCTCCACAACAACAACAGCAGCAGCAGGCGATGCCGCGTGCGTATTGTGGCGGACCGGAATCCGCTCATCCAGGATCACAGAGGGTGGTGCCGTGCGATGCGACACCCGACAGCACACGTCATAAGAACACGTTATATTACATGAGAAAAGCAAACTGAATGTACAAAGTAGTACACTTCTCAGTTACAAACTAGGGTCTTTATTACACAGCGGAAGTTTCTTTTGTACATCTCACGCCCGCCTATCTAGCAAAAGTCGGTTGCCCAGCCCTAGGGCAACCCACAGTAGCTGCACGTCTCAGCTCAGCGCGGCGTGTACGGCTCCCACTCAGCCGTGGTCCCCGACGGAGGGTAACCCTCGCTGGTGGACTCGTACTGCGAGTCCGTGGGTGGCTCCTCACCTGAAAAACACTTAAGCAGCAACCGTGAGCACGAAGGCTCAGCAAGGCTTAACTGACTCACCTAAGCATGAAACTCTACATGAGGTGTACCATGAAGTAGGATAGTCATATTTCAACAAATGGACTCGCCTACAAGTTCATCCTTAGTTCAACTTTTAGCAACAAGTTAACAGTTCAGGAAGCTGAAATTTAGTAAGCAATATTTGGTGGCAAACATGTAGCAATACAATATTATATCAAATCAGCAGTATTGAATCACCATATTTCATACATTAGTCTACGTCATGACTCAGTGACCAAGTGTTACTCTTCACCGCGAGGGACGGCGAATCGACTCAATATACACCTGCAGGGAAACCCAAAGAGAACATCACGTACGCCCACCCGTGGAGCTGCACAGCACGCTCACTCGATGTCGTACGGGACAACCTTTCACCCAACAGCCCAAACGTCGAACCGGTCACACCAAAACGAGCAGGAGGTTCCCCACACGGAGCATCTCTCTATGCCCGTTGGCAGATTTCCACCTTGCTGCCCTCAACCTACACCTATAAATCGGTGTGCTATGCCTCGACGCCCGGAGGTTTAGGCTACATCGGTTTATCGGGGCCCATATATCCGATATGCCTTCGGTACGTTCAATCTTGATCAGCGTGGGCCGCTCACAGATCGGTCCTCAATCGACATGGACAGAGCTGCGCACACAAGACTCCCTCTTGCTGCGCCCTAGCCCCTGCCTAGTCTCATTTTCATTACTAAAGTGATCTCACGTCACTCAACCGAACACGTGTGTCCCAAGCCTATCTCGCGAGTAGATTCCAACTACTCGACTTGTACCGAAGTCCTATGACTCATTAAGCATAGCCTGTCTACTCGAGGTCTTAGACACTACCCTCACTCTTAGGGAAAATTTCTGGTCATGCAAGTGGGGTTTCATTCAGCCTATACCTAATGCACATTCATACATCACCCTACGTATGTAAACAAAGTAAAACTTTATAAAGCGTTAATGCAAACCGGGGATTGCCTTGTTGCTGCAGGTCAGTGGTTAGCTCTTCTTCCGAAAGGAGGAAGTCCAGCACTTCCGGAATCTCTTCTTCAGTGACTACACGTCTATGAAATACTACATGTTAATTTAAATGCAATGTGTGAACTTGAATACATAATTGCTAATAACTCTAGCTAGCCCTTCCCTTTGGTTCTGAAATTTTTATGGTGGATTGGTAGGGTCCTAACCAGAGTTGTGCCCAAGTTTTATTTGAAACAAAGTTCGATTGAACCTTGTACAAATAAAAGCCTCTTTGGTCAATATCTGAGCCTCTGACTAATTCCAGGGGTTTTCATGGCTCCCACCATTACTTTCTGGAAACTAGAATTTAGGATGGTTCTAATGGAGTTGGTTTCATGTCATTTAAAGAATTCTACAGAAAGTTATGCCCTAATTAAGATTGGAGAAAATCTGAAAAATGTTTCTGTACATTTTTCTATTTTCTCAGGGCAGTTCTCTTAATCACCCCATTAGGGTAAATAAATGAACTTGGATGAGTCTGAAAATTTTACTGGGATTCAGGGATTTTCCAATGAACCTCTCAGCTAAATTTCAGAATTTTTCATAAAGTAGTTCTCCAGATAAAATTCCCAACAGTTTAGACTTCAGGGATTTAATTATGGAAAACTATGCACTTTCATGAGCTAAATTTGGTATTGCTAGAAAGTACTCAGAATTCTGAGTTCAGCAAAATTTGGTTTATCGAATTTGGAGTTTCCTAGCCAAAGTTCTATGCAATTGAAGTTTGAACTAACCCTGGAAATTCCAAAAATGTTTAAATCCTGCGGGTGGGTCCACCGCACACGTGTCGACCGCTGGAGCCGAGCCAAATGAGGCCACAGACTCCTTCCCGCGCGGCCGCACTGGATCCTGGACCACAGAGAATCCCGCACGCTACTTCCAGCCGCTGATGCGTGGGGCCTCCCCCCTTCGTCTTCCTCCGGCCACCCGCGCAACCCCGCCGCAGAGCTCGCCGGAGCTCTCGCCGGAGAGGGGTTCCGGCCTTTGGAGCTTGCTGATTCTCAGCGCCTGTGCCTATCCCGGCCTGGGGAACACGGTGGTGCCCTCCCAGAGCTTGGCAGCAACCGGAACAGTGCTCCCGCCGGCAACAGCGGCCGGGAGCTCACCGGCGACGTCCAACTCGGCATCCCCTGCACCTTTTTCGATGCGGTTCGCTCGGGGAGCTCCGCTGACACCTGCTGGTCACGGACATGGACACCGATCCCCGTGAAAATGGCGGCAACTATGACCTCATCGGCGACCTAGGCCGGATATCGGCTATGCTCAGAAAACTTCGAAGAACCGTAACTCTAGCCCATGGTTCTTGCTGGTTTCGATCCTAGGTGGTCGTGGCACTGTATAGAGCGTGTGTGCGACTCGGTTTGCCCGGTGATGAGCTAATCCCCGACGAATTTTGGGATTTGGTGGGGGCTCGGTCTTAGGACTCCCGAAACTTCCCCGGCAAAATACTCCCCCGACAGCCCATGAAATGAAGAACGGTTGGGACCAGAAGAATCAGCACCTCAAGGCGGTTCTTTCTTGTGTTGCTCGTCGGGCACGAAGATGCCTGTGCTGTCCGGGCGCCGGCGATCAGAGGGCGGCGAATCTGTGTGCGCTGCTTCGGATGTGGGCGGGTGGAACCGAGAGAATGGGGAGGGAATTCACGCCGACCAGGGTGCGATCGCGTGTTTTGTAGCCGGCGCCCTCATCCCCCGAGCAGGAGGTGGCGCGGTGGCCGCATTGGGACGGGGTCGACCGCGTGCGCTGTCGGCCGCAGGGTGTTCGACCGCGTGCCCGAGTCGGTTTGCTCCCCAGGGTGGCTGACCAGTGGGCCCTCTTCTCCCCTCTAATTATTTCCCCCCCTTTCTTTTGTAAATATCCCAGCTACTGAACATTGAATGGGAGACTTAGCCCCCAAGTATTTGTTTGAATTTGAGTTCTCAAATTTAAACTTTGTTGGGTTAAATTTTCTTCATGTTTAAACTGAAATTCAAATTCAGTTTTGAATTATTGCAAATTTAGCTCCCGACAAGGTGAACTCCAATGAGGATGAAAATTGGTGGGCTAACTCAGAAAAATGTGCTTAGTTTGAATATGAAGCTAACTTTTGAATTTGAGTGATGAAAGTTGCTGCAATTTGAATTTACATTCAAATTAGCCTCCTTTTCAAATACCTCCAAAAGTGCCTCAAAAAGTGTTGGATTTTCATGAAACTTGGACTGAACCTTCCCAAGACTTTTAAAGTTCTAGGGGTGAGCTCAACCTCTCATGTTCACGAGTAAAACTCCCACTTTGTGAAAATGTAGGCTTTCCCCTCTAATCACTCTTTTGATGGAGGTTACTTGCTCTTCACACTTTTTCACAATCTATCCACAACAAAACTGTGGTGTTGTGAGGTGATAAAAAGTTTTTGCAAGTCCCTTTTCTTGGGCTTTTACATCCCTCCCCCCTTAAAAGAATCTCGTCCCGAGATTACAAAAGAAGAGATAGCGATGTAAAAGGGACTTACCCGTGTTGAGAAGCCATGAACTCCGGGTAATTTGAGCGAAGGAACTCCTCGCTCTCCCACGTCGCTTCTTCGGCAGTGTGGTTGCTCCAGAGTATTTTGTAGAACCACAACGTTCTGCTACGCGTGGTTCGGGCTTTCTCATCAAGAATTTCCACCGGATACTCACCATAGGTCAAATCCGGTTTCAGCTCGCCGATGTCTTCGGTAGGAACAGCAGCCGTATACTTCAAACATTTTCGTAGTTGCGAAACATGGAAAACATCATGGACACCAGCAAGGGATGCCGGTAACTCCAATCGATACGCCGCTGGTCCACACTTCTCGGTGATGGCATAGGGTCCAATAAAACGGGGAGCGAGCTTCCCCTTCACACCGAACCGGTGCACACCCTTCATCAGGGACACGCGGAGGTACACGTGTTCACCGATGTCAAAGTGCAACGGTCTACGCCTCTTATCAGCATAGCTCTTCTTCCTGGATTGAGCGGCCTTCAAGTTAGCTTGAATCGTCCGAACACGCTTTTCAGCGTCATTCACCACATAAACCCCGAATGTGACCCTCTCACCGGACTCGCACCAATTTAATGGGGTGCGGCATTTGCGATCGTAGAGAGCTTCGTAGGGTGCCATCTTGATACTCGCCTGATAGACATTGTTGTACGAGAATTCCACCAATGGTAGGTGATCATCCCAGTTCCTACCATGGTGGATGGCACATGCTCTCAACATGTCTTCCAGAACTTGATTCACTCTCTCTGTCTGGCCATCTGTTTGAGGGTGGTAGGCGGAGCTCCTGATCAGCTTAGTACCCAAAGCAGCGTGTAACTGCTCCCAAAAGTGAGATACAAACAATGCACCTCGGTCTGAGACTATGGTCTTGGGTACACCATGCATGCATAGAATCCTGGTAATATATAACTCCGCATATCTGTTGGCATGGAAATGTGTATGCACGGGGATGAAGTGAGCTGACTTGGTCAGTCGGTCAACGATCACCCAAATGGAATAATGTTTGTTGGATGTTAAGGGTAATCCCACAATGAAATCCATGCTCACATCTTCCCATTTCCATGCTGGAATTTTCAGGGGTTGCAACAGCCCTGACTTCCTCATATGATCCGCCTTCACTCGTCTACATGTATCGCACTCGGATACGTACTTAGCTACCTCCCGCTTCATCCGTGTCCACCAAAATTTCTTTTTCAAATCTTGGTACATTTCGTTGCTGCCCGGATGAAAGGAGTATTTAGACAAGTGAGCTTCATCGAGGATCTTCTTTCTCAACTCCATATCTCAGGGTACGACTATTCGATCATTGAACCACAGCGTCCCCTCATCATCTTTCCGGAAACACTTGATCTCTCCATTGTCTATCCATCTACGGAGATGTGCCATGCCTTTATCATCTTTCTGAGCTGCAATGATATCTTCCCTAATGGTAGGGATGAGGGCAAGGTTGTACAGCGATCCATAAGGAACCAAGTATACACTTGGCTCTTCCTCCTCCACCGGTGTAATGGTGAGGTGATGGACATGTGACTTCCGACCCAGCGCGTCGGCAACCACATTCGCCTTGCCGGGGTGGTAGTGGATCTCAATTTCATAGTCCTTGATTAATTCTAACGACCTCCTTTGACTCATATTCAGCTCCTTCTGGGTAAAAATATATGTTAACCTCTTGTGGTCGGTGTAGAGATGCACCAGATTCCGCAGGAGATAGTGCCTCCACATTTTCAGCGCCAAAACCACTGCAGCAAGCTCAAGATCATGAGTGGGATAATGCTGCTGATGGTTCCGAAGTTGGTGTGAGCCATAAGCGACCACACGTCCTTCCTGCATCAACACGCAGCCAAGCCCAATACCGGACGCGTCACAATACACGTCGAAGGGCTTTGTTGTATCCGGCTGAGCTAAGACCGGGGCTGTGGTGAGATGCCTCACCAATGTTTGGAATGCTCCTTCACATGCCGTGTTCCAAACATATTTTGTTCCCTTCTTCAGCAATTCTGTCATCGGTTTAGCGAGCTTGGAGAAGCTTGGAATGAATCTCCGATAGTATCCCGCTAACCCGAGGAAGCTTCTGACTTCATGAACTGAAGTGGGAGCTTTCCATTTCAGCACTTGCTCTATTTTGCTTGGGTCAACTGCAATGCCTTCTGCTGAGATGATATGTCCTAAGAATGGCACTTGTCTGATCCAAAACTCGCATTTACTGAACTTGGCGTAGAGCTTGTGGTCTCGCAATCGTTGAAGAACGATCCGCAAGTGTTCGGCATGTTCAGCTTCTGTCTTGGAGTAAACCAAGATATCGTTGATGAACACTACCACGAACTTGTCCAGCTCCGGCATGAACACCGAGTTCATGAGATACATGAAATGGGCTGGAGCATTTGTGAGACCAAAAGACATGACGAGATATTCATATAATCCGTATCTCGTAGAGAAGGCCGTCTTCGGAATATCCTCCGCCCGGATTTTAATCTGGTGATATCCAAAGCGAAGGTCCATCTTGGAGAATACACTTGCACCCACAAGTTGATCAAACAATATGTCGATGCGGGGCAGTGGGTACTTATTCTTGATGGTGACGGCGTTGAGCGGCCGGTAATCCACACACAGCCTCAGGGTTTCATCCTTCTTCTTTACAAACAGCACCGAGCATCCCCAAGGCGAGGAACTCGACCTAATGAAACCCTTGCTCAACAGATCATTGAGCTGTTCTTTCAGTTCAGCCAGCTCATTTGGAGCCATCTTGTATGGTCTCCGTGATATGGGCGTAGTCCCGGGTGCAAGTTCAATCTTGAACTCGACATCCCGCTCAGGTGGCATGCCCGGAAGATCATCCGGGAACACGTCAGGATACTCCCGGACTACGGGGATGTCTTCTAACTTGAGAGCTTCAGCATTATTAACTGCTAAAACTTCCCGGACTGGAGTGTCTAATACCATGGAATGCGTACGGTGGAATGGAGAATTTAAGTGAACCGTCCGTGTCCGAGTCTCTAGGACAGCGCCATGGTATTGTAGCCATGAAATCCCTAAGATTGCATCAATCTTTTGCCCCATAAGGATTATCAAGGTGGTGGGATATAGTTTCCCACCTAAGCACAGAGGTGCCTTTGGAATCATCATATTAGCTGAAATCTTCCCTCCCAGTGAGCAGATCATATAAGTGCAGTCGGTTGGGAAGACTTGCATTTGATGCTTAGCCACATAGGATGCACTTATAAAGCTGTGGGTTGCACCAGAATCAAACAATATGACGATGGCTTGATTGTTGAGAGTAAACGTACCCGCCAGCACGTTGTCTCCCTCTGGGGCGTCCTCATTGTTGAGGTTGCGGACGCCTCCAGTCCGCTGACCAACCTTCTTCGTCGGAGGTCGGCCTCGAGCACCGCCCTGAAACTGGGCTTGCCCGCTGCTCTGCTGCCCCTGGAGACAGTCCTTCGCGAAGTGGCCCGCCTGGCCACACGTGAAGCAGGTGAAACGGGGCGGTCCCCCGCTGATCGGTGGACGGAATCCCGGGGCGCGTTGTGGCGGTGGAAACGCCCGGGGTGCCGTATTCTGCTGCTGCTGCTGCTGTCTTGGGGGTGGCATCGGCGGTCAGAACGGGGGGTGCTTGGAAAGAACGTCCCCCGAACTGTTGAGGCCGCACCGGTGGTCGCCACTGCTGCCCAGATGGTGTCCGATACACCATACGGTACTTTTGGGGAGCGCCACTCCCACCGCTGGGTGGAGCGCTGCGCTTCCGCTGCTCAGCTGCCAACTCCCTCTGAGCGTCCTCTTGCATGATCGCGGCATTGACTAGGTCGTTGAAAGTGCCGCGATTCCACTGAACGAGATGTGTCTTCATTTCAGGGTGTAACCCCCGATAGAAGTGTTCCCGCTTCTTCTCCTCAGTGGAGATATAGTCTGACGCATACTGCGCCAGATGGTTGAAGGCACGGGAGTAGTCATGGGCACTCCTCCCACCCTGCTTCAGTTCCAAAAATTCATGGAACTTCCTCTTCATGATTCCGAGAGGAATGTGATAGGCGCGGAACGCCTCCCGGAACTCTTGCCATTCCACGGCATGGCCAGCCGGACGTGAGGCGACATAATTCGCCCACCACGCACCAGCAGCACCGTGGAGTTGGTGCGCTGCGAACAGAGTCTTATGCCGCTCCGTACATTGGAGCAGCCCGAACTTGGACTCGATGGTCCGCAGCCAGTTGTCAGCCTCCAGTGGTTCTTCGGCTTCTCTGAACACTGGAGGGTGCGTACTCATGAAGTCCGAGTACGACACTTCCCGGGGCTCACGAGGCCCTCGCTCTTGACGTCCCCCTGCCTGGGACATATTCTGCACGATCGTGCGGAGAAGGTCGGTCTGCTCTTGACGGCCTCCCACCAGGGCCGCTATCACATCCGCTAGAGTAAGCGGAGGCGGCGGTGGTGGCTGCTGCTGCGGGGTGCTGTCGTAGGCCGGTGGCTGGGAGTCATCACCTCCCTGTTGGCTAGAGCCACCAACCTCGTGCGTGGTCCTAGTGCGAACCATCTGCAACCATACGACAATAATCATCAGTCCCGCAACATTTTGCATGCAGTCCAATAACAATAGGTGTAAAAACATAATGACAATAAAACATGCGATACATCTCGTATGTAGATAATGTAATAACTTTGCACAAGCTACACCATTACCAGACAAAATACAAGCTAGTTACATCCAACTTGATGAACCTCCACTTTGGAAGCTCGCCATAACTAGGTTTGGTCACTACGAGATATTACTATCGCTTTGTCATCATGTATACCACCCTTAGGGTACCACACCCTCTCCAATGAGTTCAACTGTCATTCTTCTGTCATAATGACCAGTTTCTACCTATTCTAAGTTTTGATCTGGTTCTGGGCATTTTCATGACTCAAGCTGAATACCAAAGTTAAAGTTAACTTCAGTATCTTTCCAAGAGTATTCATTTGCCCCCAGATCAGCTTTGGTTAAAACGTTATGCTAATTCAAAGTCAGCAGAATTTCTAGAAGAATTTTAACAGCACCTCCCTTGGAAGTGGCTGTTTTCAACCCTGGTTTCCACTGAAATCTGTGCTGAAATTTCAGAAACTTTGAATTGCAAAGATTTCACACATCTTCTACTCTTTCTAAGGATGTATCATAGGAAATTTTTTAAAATTTTCTACTGGGAGTCATGTTTGAAAAACAGAACAGTCCAGAGAGTGTTCCACTCTGTCCTGGTTCTGGACAGTTTACATCCCTCTGGTTTTTGGGCCATCTCAAGGTGTGTTTCAGCTCTGGAAGTCTACAACAAAGTTGTAGAGTACTTCAATACCCTCCCAGAACTATATGCCACACCTCTCTGGGCTAAAATACCTGTGAGTTGTGCTCTGTTGAAGTTCAGCAGCCTTGCTGCCCAAAACAGAGCACTCTGCTTTTCATCCCTTTGGCTATCCTGCTCCACTATCCCATTCTTATACCCAACCAGGGTCCTAAATGTTGAACCTATAGATTTTAATTCCTTGTTATCCTTATTTTTTTTGCATATGCCTACAGTATCTCGGTACTACGTTCCTCACAAAAGAAAATCCTAACCGGATTATACCGGCATATACGTCTCAAGTGTGGCACTAAACGGTACGGTCTCTCGCACACGTTTACTACACGGATACATACGTAGTTAGTACCTGCAGAAGACCACACAATAATGGTGCACTCAATGGTTGGTTTCATTTCAGGCAGGATCATATTTAAAAGTAAATACAAACGCCCGTATCATTGCCATACGGCCGTCCTTGAGTTAGGTCACGTCTCAAGGTACGTGCTCGTGTTTCAACACCACACGACGGGGAACCCAAGTATGTCATGAACGGGTCGTCACGGTTGGGAATGTTATCAACCCAACAGATACCACCTACTGCCCTGCAGGGCACGCCGATGGCAAGCGCTGTGTATGTCCTCCTGGGCTACTTCCAGACGAACACACTCTCGCATTACTGACCACGCGATGGGGTCTCCACTTATTTGCCTAATGCACGCTAGGGATCAGCGTTTCATATGAACTCAGGAACATGAAGAGTCCAAGAGTTTCATATTGACGTCTCACACCAAGCTGTGAGACTTATCCCTGAACCACGTTCCTCGTCAGGGGGAGCTAACCAAAATTGAACCGCTTTCGGTGGCGTTCCTTACCATACTTACCAGAGCGTAGGTGCGTCTTTACATAAATAAAAATTCAGAATTATAACACATAAGTTAGTCTTTGCCACTTTAAGTAACTATGCTAGTATAGTCCTTACTTGGGCAACTACCGAATCCTCACCGTAAACCTAAGTTTTTCCCGTAATACGGTCCTTAAGTACTGTGCTATCCCCAATGCATCTCTGATACCAGGCTGTGGCGGACCGGAATCCGCTCATCCAGGATCGCAGAGGGTGGTGCCGCGCGATGCGACACCCGACAGCACACGTCATAAGAACACGTTATATTACATGGGAAAAGCAAACTGAATGTACAAAGTAGTACACTTCTCAGTTACAAACTAGGGTCTTTATTACACAGAGGAAGTTTCTTTTCTACAACTCACGCCTATCTAGCAAAAGTCGGTTGCCCAGCCCTAGGGCAACCCACACTAGCTGCACGTCTCAGCTCAGCGCGGCGTGTACGGCTCCCACTCAGCCGTGGTCCCCGACGGAGGGTAACCCTCGCCGGTGGACTCGTACTCCGAGTCCGTGGGTGGCTCCTCACCTGAAAAACACTTAAGCAGCAACTGTGAGCACGAAGGCTCAGCAAGGCTTAACCGACTCACCTAAGCATGAAACTCTACATGAGGTGTACCATGACGTAGGATAGTCATATTGCAACAAATGGACTCGCCTACAAGTTCATCCTTAGTTCAACTTTTAGCAACAAGTTAACAGTTCAGGAAGCTGAAATTTAGTAAGCAGTATTTGGTGGCAAACATGTAGCAATACAATATTATATCAAATCAGCAGTATTGAATCACCATATTTCATACATTAGTCTACGTCACGACTCAGTGACCAAGTGGTACTCTTCACTGCAAGGGACGGCGAATCGACTCGATATACACCTGCAGGGAAACCCAAAGAGCACGTCACGTACGCCCACCCGTGGAGCTGCACAGCACGGTCACTCGATGTCGTACGGGACAACCTTTCACCCAACAGCCCAAACGTCGAACCGGTCACACCGAAACGAGCAGGAGGTTCCCCACACGGAGCATCTCTCTATGCCCGTTGGCAGATTTCCACCTTGCTGCCCTCAACCTACACCTATAAATCGGTGTGCTATGCCTCGACGCCCAGAGGTTTAGGCTACATCGGTTTATCGGGGCTCATATATCCGATATGCCTTCAGAAAGTTCAAACTTGATCAGCATGGGCCGCACACGGATCGGTCCTCAATCGAGACGGACAGGGCTGCGCACACAAGACTCCCTCTTGCTGCGCCCTAGCCACTGCCTAGTCTCATTTTCATTACTAAAGTGATCTCACGTCACTCAACCGAACCCGTGTGTCCCAAGCCTATCTCGCGAGTAGATTCCAACTACTCGACTTGTACCGAAATCCTATGACTCATTAAGCATAGCCTGTCTACTCGAGGTCTTAGACACTACCCTCACTCTTAGGGAAAATTTCTAGTCATGCAAGTGGGGTTTCATTCAGCCTATACCTAATGCACATTCATACATCACCTTATGTATGTAAACAAAGTAAAACTTTATAAAGCGTTAATGCAAACCGGGGCTTGCCTTGTTGCTGCTGGTCAGTGGTTAGCTCTTCCTCCGGAAGGAGGAAGTCCAGCACTTCCGGAGTCTCTTCTTCAGTGACTACACGTTTATGAAATACTACATGTTAATTTACATGCAATGTGTGAACTTGAATACATAATTGCTAATAACTCTAGTTAGCCCTTCCCTTTGGTTCTGAAATTTTTATGGTGGATTGGTAGGGTCCTATCCAGAGTTGTGCCCAAGTTTTATTTGAAACAAAGTTTGATTGAACCTTGTACAAATAAAAGCATATTTGGTCAATATTTGAGCCTCTGACTAATTCCAGGGGATTTCATGGCTCCCACCATTACTTTCTGAAAACTAGAATTTAGGATGGTTCTAATGGAGTTGATTTCATGTCATTTTAAGAATTCTACAGAATGTTATGCCCTAATTAAGATTGGAGAAAATCTGAAAAATGTTTCTGTACATTTTTCTATTTTCTCAGGGCAGTTCTCTTAATCACACCATTAGGGTAACTAAATAAACTTCGATGAGTCTGAAAATTTTACTGGGATTCAAGGATTTTCCAATGAACCTCTCAGCTAAATTTCAGATCTTTTCATAAAGTAGTTCTCCAGATAAAATTCCCAACAATTTAAACTTCAGGGATTTAATTCTGGAAAACTATGCACTTTCATGAGCTGAATTTGGTATTGCTGGAAAGTACTCAGAATTCTGAGTTCAGCAAAATTTGGTTCATCGAATTTGGAGTTTCCTAGCCAAAGTTCTATGCAATTGAAGTTTGAACTAACAATGGAAATTCCAAAAATATTTAAATCCTGCAGGTGGGTCCACCGCACACGTGTCCACCGCTGGAGCCGAGCCACATGGGGCCACAGACTCCTTCCCGTGCGGCCGCACTGGGTCCTGGACCACAGAGAATCCCTTACGCTACTTCCAGCCACTGACGCGTGGGGCCTCCCCCCTTCGTCTTCCTCCGGCCACCCACGCAACCCCGCCGCCGAGCTCGCCGGAGCTCTCGCCGGAGAGGGGTTCCGGCCTTCGGAGCTTGCTGATTCTCGCCACCTGTGCCTATCCCGGCCTGGGGAACACGGTGGTGCCCTCCCCAAAGCTTGGCAGCAACCGGAATAGTGCTCCCGCCGGCAACAGCGGCCGGGAGCTCACCGGCGACGTCCAACTCGGCATCCCCTGCACCTTTGTCGATGCGGTTTGCTCGGGGAGCTCCGCTGACACCTGCTGGTAATGGACATGGACACCGATTCCCATGAAAACGGCGGCAACTACGACCTCCTCGGCGACCTAGGCCGGATATCGGCTGTGCTCAGAAAACTTCGAAGAACCGTAACTCTAGCCCATGGTTCTTGCTGGTTTTTGATCCTAGGTGGTCGTGGCAGTGTATAGAGCGTGTGTGCGACTCAGTTTGCCCGGTGATGAGCTAATCCCCGACGAATTTTGGGATTTGGTGGGGGCTCGGTCTTAGGACCCCCGAAACTTCTCCGGCGAAATACACCCCCGACAGCCCATGAAATGAAGAACAGTTGGGACCAGAAGAATCAGCACCTCAAGGCAGTTCTTTCTTGTGTTGCTCGTCGGGCACGAAGAAGCCTGTGCTGTCCGGGCGCCGGCGATCAGATGGCGGCGACTCCGGGTGCGCTGCTTCGGATGTGGGCGGGTGGAACCGAGAGAATGGGGAGGGAATTCACGCCGACCAGGGTGCGATCGTGTGTTTTGTAGCTGGCGCCCTCATCCCCCGAGCAGGAGGTGGCGCAGTGGCCGCGTTGGGACGGGGTCCACCCCGTGCGCTGTCGGCCGCAGGGTGTTCGACCGCGTGCCCGAGTCGGTTTGCTCCCCAGGGTGGCTGACCAGTGGGCCCTCTTCTCCCCTCTAATTCTTTCTGCCCCTTTCTTTTGTAAATATCCCAGCTACTGAACATTGAATGGGAGACTTAGCCCCCCAAGTATTTGTTTGAATTTGAGTTCTCAAATTTAAACTTTGTTGGGTTAAATTTGCTTCATGTTTAAACTGAAATTCAAATTCAGTTTTGAATTATTGCAAATTTAGCTCCCGACAAGGTGAACTCGAATGAGGATGAAAATTGGTGGGCTAACTCAGAAAAATGTGCTGAGTTTGAATATGAAACTAACTTTTGAATTTGAGTGATGAAAGTTGCTGCAATTTGAATTTATATTCAAATTAGCCTCCTTTTCAAATACCTTCAAAAGTGCCTCAAAAAGTGTTGGATTTTCATGAAACTTGGAATGAATCTTACCAAGACTTTTAAAGTTCTAGGGGTGAGCTCAACCTCTCATGTTCATGAGTAAAACTCCCACTTTGTGAAAATGCAGGCTTTCCCCTCTAATCACTCTTTTGATGGAGGTTACTTGCTCTTCACACTTTTTCACAATCTATCCACAACAAAACTGTGGTGTTGTGAGGTGATAAAAAGTTTTTGCATGTCCCTTTTCTTGGGCTTTTACACGTATGCACCTCAGCAGCGCATGCCGGGCTTTCGTACCCCGAGCACTACACCAGCAGCAGCCACATGTTACAAGTGTGGTCGTCCAGGACACTTCGCGAGCAGTTGCCCGGAGAGGCAAGGCGGCAAAGTGCCACCACAGTTTCCAAGGAAGAATCAACCCCGAAACCCTACTAATGCACGGCGGGCAAACCCTAGGCCCGGCACCGTCCACCAGCTTGTCATAGAGGACGTGCCGGAGGGCGAGCCAATCCTTGCGGGTATGTTCCAACTCCACCAGCATCCCGCTATAGTACTGTTTGATTCAGGCGCCACACATAATTTTATTAGCCAAGCTTTCATTGCTAAACACAGCTTGCCAATACTACCCACCTATAGTCCATATTTAATTTGTTCACCGGGTACGAAGATTTCAACAAGCGTAATGGTTTCCAAAGCACCATTATGCTTAGCAGGTAGAGTGTACCCCACGTCTCTCATTATCTTAGAGGGACAGAAGGTCGATGTCATCCTAGGGATGTCATGGTTAACCCGCGACGGCGCTGTTTTAGACACCATCCTTCGAGTCGTGCACTTAAACTCAGAAGTGCACGGGTCTCACTCATTATTTCTGGACAGTCCAGAAATAAAGTCCAAGTGTCTATCAAGCCACAACCATCAGATTGGAAGATATTCCAGTGGTCCGATAGTTCCCTGACGTATTCCCGGATGATTTGCCAGGGATGCCGCCCGATAGAGAGGTGGAGTTCAAGATTGAACTTGCACCGGGAACCATGCCAATATCCCAAAGGCCGTACAAGATGGCGCCCAAGGAGTTGGCTGAACTGAAGACTCAGCTCACGGACCTTCTGGAGAAGGGTTTTATTAGGCCGAGCTCCTCGCCATGGGGCTGTTCGGCATTATTTGTAAAGAAGAAGGATGAGACGTTGCGGCTTTGCGTGGACTATCGTCCATTAAATGCCGTAACCATAAAAAACAAGTACCCGTTGCCACGGATCGACATTTTGTTTGATCAGTTGGTCGAAGCGAAGATCTTTTCCAAGATGGACTTAAGATCCGGGTACCATCAGATTAAGATAAGGGCGGAGGACATTCCAAAGACAGCTTTCTCGACGAGGTACGGACTTTATGAGTACCTAGTCATGTTCTTCGGCCTCACCAATGCTCCAGCTCACTTCACGTACTTGATGAACTCGGTATTCATGCCGGAGCTGGACAAGTTTGTCGTGGTCTTCATCGACGACATTCTGGTATATTCCAAGTCAGAGGAAGATCACAAGAAGCATCTGCGTATAGTCTTGCAACGGCTGCGGGATCACAAGTTATACGCGAAATTCAGCAAATGCGTCTTTTGGATATCTCAAGTGCCTTTTCTCGGGCATATCATCTCAGCGGAGGGTATCGCTGTAGACCCGAGCAAGATCACTCAAGTGCTGAATTGGAAATACCCGAGAACTGTTCATGAGGTACGGAGTTTCCTCGGACTCGCGGGATATTATCGGAGGTTCATTCCGAACTTCTCGAAGATTGCCAAGCCTATGACGTAGCTGGTGAAGAAGGCTACCAAATATGTTTGGAGTCCAGCATGTGAAGCAGCATTCAAGGCTTTAGTCAAGCACCTAACATCAGCACCGGTTTTGGCGCAGCCAGACACAACAAAACCGTTCGATGTGTACTGCGATGCATCCAGCATTGGGCTCGGATGTGTATTGATGCAAGACCGAATAGTGGTCGCGTATGGATCACGGCAGCTTAGATACCATGAGCAGAATTATCCAACTCACGACTTGGAGCTTGCTGCCGTGGTACTCGCACTCAAAATGTGGAGGCACTACCTACTCGGTAACCTCGTACATTAATATACCGACCACAAAAGCCTCAAGTACATATTCACTCAGAAGGAGTTGAACATGAGGCAGCAAAGATGGTTAGAATTGATAAAGGATTACGAAATAGAGATCCATTATCATCCGGGCAAGGCAAACGTAGTGGCAGATGCGCTGAGCCGCAAGTCACACGTCAATAATCTGACCATCACACCGTTGGAAGAGAGCGAACCACCGCTACATGTGATTCCACACGGAGCTCTCTACAATCTAGCTTTGATCCCCACCATCCGTGAAGAAATAGCGGCAGCTCAGAAACATGACAAGGGCATGTCACATTTGCGGAGACGTGTAGACAGTGGGGAGTTGAAATGTTTCTGGAAGGACGGAGACGGCGTCCTATGGTTCAAGGACCGGATCATCGTACCCCGTAACCCGGAGTTACGGAAGAAAATCTTTGATGAAGCTCACTTGTCAAAGTTTTCTATTCACCCCAGCAGCAACAAAATGTATCAAGAACTCAGAAGCAAGTTTTGGTGGACATGGATGAAGCGGGAGATCGCCAAGTACGTGTCCGAGTGTGATACATGCCGAAGGGTGAAGGCGGACCATATGCGGAAACCGGGTGTGCTACAACCACTGGGCGTTCCTGCCTGGAAGTGGGAGGACGTGAGCATGGATTTTGTCGTTGGTTTACCCACCACCTCTCAAAAACATGATTTGGTGTGGGTGATCGTCGACCGGCTCACCAAAGTTGCCCATTTCATCCCGGTCAACACCAATTACAACGCCAAGAAGTACGCTGAACTGTACATCTCACGGATCCTATGCTTGTACGGCGTACCCCGTACCATCATCTCCGATCGGGGCACTTTATTTGTGTCCCGTTTTTGGGAGCAGCTACACGCTGCCTTGGGGACGAAGCTGATCCGTAGTTCAGCATACCACCCGCAGACGGATGGGCAAACGGAGTGAGTAAATCAGATCTTAGAAGACATGCTACGAGCTTGCGCTATCGACCACGGCAAGAATTGGGATGATCACTTGCCGTTAGCCGAGTTCTCGTACAACAATGGGTACTAAGCCAGCATCAAGATGGCACCCTACGAGGCGCTATACGGGAGAAAATGCCGCACACCATTGAATTGGTGTGAGTCTGGCGAAAGGGTTACCTTCGGGATTGACGTCGTCAACAACGTGGAAGAAAAGGTTCGACTGATTCTAGCGAACCTAAAAGCCGCTCAATTACAATTCGAAGTTGGAGATCACGTATATATATGGGTGTCTCCAATTAAGGGCGTAAACAGATTCGGGGTGAGAGGAAAGTTGGCACCCCGATTCATCGATCCATTCCAG
Source organism: Neostapfia colusana (assembly GCA_030760725.1). Lineage (NCBI taxonomy): Eukaryota > Viridiplantae > Streptophyta > Magnoliopsida > Poales > Poaceae > Neostapfia > Neostapfia colusana. Next base: position 40,993,754 of record JASWHV010000003.1, read on the forward strand.
GTTACCTAAAGATGTGGATCAGTGGCATACCAGCTGAAATTACCAGAAGCACTTTCCGGTGTGCATGTCACACCCGGTTTCTCCGAAGAACAACCGAGTGAATATCACATGTATGCCAGGATCATTTTCTCATACATGTGATGACAAATAGTGAAGCATCATTTATTACAAGCCAGGTGTCGAATATAAATCTGTCTTACAAAGCATACGTCTCGATGGACGATAATAAGTTCATAACATGTAAATAAACTAGCAGCGGAAATATTATTCTTGTGGGCTCCATCACAGGCGTTGCCCGGGGGACTCCATGAACCTAGAATCCTTCTTCGGGTCCGAAGTCTTGATCATTAAACACCACATCATCCCCTTGACTTGAGCAGCAATTTAAACCAACAAATATGCAAGTTTGAGTACCGTGGGTACTAAGCAAGTGTGGGAAAGTTATGTCATGCATGGCTAGAGCAAGGAGAGGTTGAACTCATGGTTAAGGCACTACACAATTATTACCTACCACCTTAGCTTATTAAGCACCTACATTACTACACAGGTAAAATGGTCCCAATCTCCCATCCCATCATCATAATGAAATAACCATAACATCATTTCCTATGTTAAGCTCCCCGCTTAACATCCACAACTTCCAAAGTCATCATCCTCCAATCATGAATAAGTCCAAGCCGCTCTTGACCGTGAGCACGACTGTCATGATAGTTTTGACTCTGCAGACTTTGTACCACTGTACCCACATGTTGTGATTTCATCCCCCGTTACCGGGTAGACAAAAATAACCTCCATTATGCCAGTGGCTACGAACCACATTCACACTTCCCAGGTGTGTAGCCAGGAGATCACTACGAAGCCTTTACAAAGGCATTCCCGACGAGCGTGGGCCCACTGAGGTTTCACCCCTAACAGCATACAAGAGGCTCCAACCCCGCTGCAGTGGCCCCCTCTTGAGCCTTGGGGTTCATATGGTAGTCCAGCTGACACCTATTCCCCGCACCATCCAACACACCCATACTACGCCGGGGATACACCTAATTAATTGGCCAAGCTGCCCCATCTCAGCATGTGGTTGGCACGGTAAAGCCAGGTTACATGGTTCATGAACCGGTCCTTAGGATCCAGGCAAGTACTGAACACAAACCTGAGTCTCGTGCACCCAGCACCAACCAAATCATCCAACTTGCCTCGATCCCTACCTCTACATAACTCATAATATATCATTCAAGAGTAAGGTAAACAAATTGATGATCTCATATCCCAATTATCAAATTCCAAGCATGGCTAAGCATAAGTAATAGCAATGAATGACATAATGAAACAAATCCCAACCCAAGCTGCAAGGAAACAAGATAATGCAATTCTAGGGAAACTTCCTAGCATGGGTTTCATATTTCAATTGACAATGCAAGTAATTCTACCTACACATCCTAGTATAGGATCAAAGTGGTCAAGGACACTTGCCTTCTTCCTGCTGCTCTGGGAATGGATAGTCCTAATCTTGGAAGGGAAGAACTTGCCCTGGGGCAGGTTCTACTCATGCCAACACACATAGCAAAAGAAAACAATAATCCATAAGACAGGGTTCACACTTTCACTTCATACAAACCACACATACATACCTATGAAAGTCATTCACATTACTAAGTGTTGTGGTTATCCTAGATGTGTTGATTTTTGGCCTACATGCACTTTTAAACATATGTATATTATTTCTAACTTTTGTATTCAGATTTCTGTTTGCACACTATATATGAATTTCCAATTTAAACAAATTCTTTAATACACTCTTTAGCTACCAAGTTTGCATGGAAGGTAATTTCCTACTCCAAATGGGTTTTCAGATCTTCTACCAAATCCTAAACTGAAGTCTTTGGATTTGGAGACTTCATTTATCATTTTCTAGTTATGCATACCTATTTTCCTGTATTTTCCAGATTTATTTTCTATGCCTAAAAGTGAGTTTTAATATTAAATACTAGGGCATATCATCTAAACAGAATAGGTTCTGATCTAAAATATTAAATAATATATTTTGGAACTTCTCCTCTGATGTGAACTAATTTAAATTTATTTTACTAATTTTCAGAATTATTTCCTAACCTAAAATTGTGTCCCTATAACTAATAAATGTGAACAATCAATTAAACAGTTTCATTTCAGCTTAAAATCTACTTTTAACTCATTATAAAGTTTTCCAAGTGCTAGGAGAGTTTAAATTATAATTTACAATGTGTTTGTCTCACCTTTTAAATTTTAAATCCTAATCACATATTCAAATTCCTAAATTTAATATCATATAGGGTTAAAAAGCTAAACTCACCCCGCTGCAGGGTCTATTATATTATTTCATAAATTTCCAGGGGTCTAGCTACACATAACAGAGGGGTTTTTCCTAATTTTTATTAAGTCCACGGGCTAAAACTGATTTTTAAATGAATTTACATGAATTTCTGAAGTTTCAGGGGCTAGATCAGAAGTTTTTGGGGCTAGCTCGTATTTTCCGAGATCCCCAGGGGTAGCGCATAAGAATCCTGGCCTTTATAATGCGGGGCTGATGTGGACCGTCCGATTTAAAACAGACGGCTCAGATTAGATCGCCGAACCGGTACGCACGGTTTTTAATTCTACCGTGCGATTTAAAATGGACGGCGCATAAGCGGCCACGTCGCTCTGACCGTGCGCGGGCGGCGCTGTCCCGGCGGCGCGCGGCGGCGGAAGGCGGTGATCTCACCGGAAAACTTCGGATCTTCGTCTATTCCTCCTAAAACTGGGATTTAATGGCATTGATCAGTAGAGGGGAGTTCGGGGATCTCACCTCGGGGTTTTTCTTGAGCTCGGAGGCCCTGGAAAGCGGTCGGCGACGAGGTCCGAGATGGAATCACGGTGATGCTCATCGGCGCTGTGTCTGGGGCGAAATCTACCGAGTTTTCTGCACCTGGGTGATTCCCCGGAGGCGGTGGAACAGGATCGGCGTGTTAGATCAGAAAACCCGAGCAAAGATCAAGAGAAAACGGTGATCGGAGCTTCGGTTCTCACCGGAAGGAAAAACAGCTGATCGGGTGGGGAAAACAAGGTGATGCTGGTGTTTATATAGACTGGGGAGGGCGGCGTGTCTGTTGGGATCGAGCCGGAGTCGTCCGGGACCAGAATTCGGCTGGGAGACGCGGTTTTCCGGGGTAGTTTTGATTCGGGAGAGAGAGGTGTCCCGGGGTCGGGCGATCGCGCGCGAGGAAGAAGATGATGGCGGGCCCCGCGTGTCAGTGAGAGGGAAAAGGGGCGCGCGGCTGTGGGCTGGCGCGGGGGTAGGGTGGGCCGGCTGGTGGGTTTCGGCCCACTGGCCGGGGGTTTTGTTTTTCTTTTTCTTTTTCTTTTTCTTTTTCTTTTCTGTTTTGATTTGAATTTGAATTCCAATTTGAATTTGAATTTCTGCACCACATGCAATACGTCCAAAAATTTTTAAATTCCCCTCTTAACAGGTTTTGGGGTGTTACAGTGCACGACGTCTTTCACATTTCACAGCTGAGGAAGTGTCTCAAGCTATCATCTACCATTCAGCTGGAAGACATTGAAGAACTGCAACCGGATCTCACCTATCTTGAGGAACCGGTGCAGATTATTGATGAAATGGCCCGAACCACACGCCACCGTACGTTGTGGTTCTACAAGGTTCTATGGAGTAATCACTCCGTGGACGAAGCGACATGGGAGAGAGAAGGATTTCTTCGCGCCAACTACCCCAACTTTTTCACGTCGCATATCCGGTAATTTTCCACCATCCTCTCTCTCATTTTCACCTTATAATCTCGGGACGAGATTCTTTTAAGGGGGGAGAAATGTAAGGGCCTCAGTTTTTGACACCTATTTGAAGTGTTCATCACCACACCACACACCTCATTTGAAGTAAGTTGATGAACACAAATCAAGAGCAAGTAACCACCATCAACATGCTCATTAGAGAACAAACTCACATATTGCAAAAGTGGTATTTCCCACATGTGATATAGAAGGGCTGGGCATATGAAAACTCCTACACATTGCTAAGGATGTCCATGCCAAGTTTCACCCAAATTAAAAACCTTTTTGAGGTCATTTTGGGTATAGTTAGAAAGAGGGAAGTTTGAAACCATATTCAAATTCAAACTGTTTTTATCCCATGAATTCAAAAGTGGGAGACATATTCTTATCCAGCACATTTTTGTGAGCTCACACACCAATTTTCACTCCATTTGGAGTTGATCTTGACATGAGCTAAGTGGGGCAAATTCAAACTTTATTTGAATTTCAAACTGAACATATGCTAAAATCCATTCAAACCAAACCCAATTTGAATCCTAATCAATTCAAATGGCTCATGGGTGAATAATTTGAATCACCATGGGTATTTTGGGGCTCACTGTTTACAACAGTGATTAGGAGTGAATTTCAGAGGTTAAAACCCTGGGTGGGACCCACTGGTCAGCCTCTGAAGAGAACCCAGCCGAGTGAACTCTGCACTCGGGTTCTTGCGCTGACCCGAGCTGCCCCCATGGTGAAGGAACGGTGAAGCCACCAGCTGCTTGCCGATCTCAGCTGCGAAACCAACCCTCGGGGTCTTTATCTACCCACCCGAGCGGTCACCGGTGCCTTCCACCGCTGCCTCGTCGCATTTCCACCCAAAAAGCCGAAGCTCCTCGCCGCCCGAGTGAACTTTCGGTTCCTCGTCGCCTGGCCGATCCAGTGACCCTCTCGGCGATCTGAGACCAGCACCGGGTGCGCCAAGCCATCTTCAACACCCTCACATCGGTTCCAGACCCTGCGCAGCCTTCCCCGAGCTCCACCGCGGCGATCCTTCCTCTGCCGGTTCAGCTCGAGCCGCCGCTGCGGGAACCGTTCTTCCGGCCACCACCGCGCCCCGTTCCCCGAGCTGTGAACAGAAAAGAGGTTCGCCTTCAACTCCTCTTTCTTTCCCGCAAGCTCCGGCGGCGTGACAAGCACTGCTCAGGCCGGAATTTCATATTTTCGCGACGGTGTGCAAAAGTGAGGTCGGTACCGATCTGAGAAATTCGTAAGCCACACTACATCACTCATCCTCTCATGGAGAGGGTCACTTCTAGTAGCCCGTGCGGGTCCATAGGAGCAGGAACCACGAAGAACCGTGGAGGGATACCGCTGTTCTTCGAGTTTTAGTAGAAATCCCGATTTCCGGCCTAGGTCGCACTGTGACAGCCCAACACAGCCCTTCCCGAGCTCCTCAGAGCTCATGTCGACCTTTCCTATGGTCCACTGATGCTCGACGACCTTTAGATTGATCGGGTGAGGTGCTAGGGAGGACGGGCAACACGGCCGAAGTTCTCCCGAGGCTGCTGCTCGTCGTCGACCATGTGGCAGCCATTTTCATGGCGAGCTGACCCCAGAATCCTGTTCTCCGAGTAAAAGTATGCAGGGGCGGCCAAGATCGTGAAGTTTGAAGCTCCACAGAAGCTGCCGGCGAGCTCTCCGGCGAGGTCCCTCGGCGGCAGAGCGCGGGCGGCGGGAGGTTGACGAAGGGGGTGGACCCCAGCTGTCAGTGGCAGATATTTTAAATCGGGATCGGGCTGCGGCCGGGATTGGGTGTGCTGGCGCGCAAACACCTTGTGGGCCGCGGTGTGCTGTCGCCTCGGCGCTCAACACGTGTCCCTGCGGGCCCCGGCAGATTTAAACTTTTTCCCCGATTTACAGATTTCATTCAAACTTCAAATCCTTATAACTTTGGCTAGAAAACTCCAAATCAAGTGAACCAAATTTTGTTGAATTCAGCACTCTGAGCACTTTCCAGCAAATTAAGTTTTACTTCATTAAAATCCTTATTTCTCCAGAATTAATTCCTCAAATTTTAAACTGTTTGGAATTTTAACTGTAGAATCCTTTGGAGGAAAATTTTGAAATTTTGCTAAGATGTTCACCAAAATATCTTTGAACTACCGTAAAAATTTCAGATCCATTTGAGCTCATTTGATCCACCTAAAGGTGTGATTAGTGAAACTGTTCCAGAGAAAATAGAAAATGTCCAGAAACATTTTCAGAATTTTCTCTGAAATTGTTTAGCTCATATATTTAGCTAGGAACCTTCAAATTAAGTGAGACCAACTCCATTAGAACCCTCTTAAAATATAGTTTTCAGAAAGTCATAGTTTGTTTCATGAAAATCCTTAGAACACCCTCAAAGCCTTCAATTAAGGTCAAGTACATAATTAATTGTGGAGGGCTCAAATGAGCTTTGCTGCAACTAGAACTTGACCAAGTCTCTGTTTAGGTTGTAACCAAGCCACAGAAAAAGTTTCTTAGTCATTGAGTTTGTCTAGTGGGACTTATAAGCTTCACAAGCACAAACTTAATACAAATGCATTTAAATTGATACATGTACTTCTTCTATCATGTAGTCGCTAAGGTCGAGGAGGAACCCAAAGTCCTAGACTTCGTTACTCTGGAGGAGCAGCTAGCCTACGACCTAGAGCAGCAAGGCAAGCTCCGGTTTACATTAACCGTTTTACAAATTTATATTGTTCTGAGCACTTACTTGAGTATTATGATTCCTTCCATTAGAGTCTTGTTTGGAAACCCAATTGCATAGCCAAAAAAACCCTGGTTTGGGTTTAGGATGGCAAACCCCGTTAGCTACTGCAACGCTAAGTTAGAGTAGGATTCGGTACAAGTCGAGTAGTTGGAACTTCTCGCGAGCATAGGCTAGAGGCACTCGACTCGGTTAGAGATAGCACATGATACACATGGCAAGAAATATGAGACCGAGCGGAGAGTAATGTGGCGGACCAGAATCCGCTCATCCAGGATCGCAGAGGGTGGTGCCGCACGATGCGACACCAAGCAGCACACGTCATAAGAACACAATATATTACATGGGAAAAACAAACTGAATCTACAAAGTAGTACACTTCTCAGTTACAAAGTAGGGTCTTTTATTACACAGCGGAAGTTTCTTTTGTACAACTCACGCCCGCCTATCTAGCAACAGTCGGTTGCCCAGCGCTAGGGCAACCCACACTAGCTGCACGTCTCAGCTCAGCGCGGCGTGTACGGCTCCCACTCAGCCGTGGTCCCTGACGGAGGGTAACCCTCGCCGGTGGACTCGTACTCCGAGTCCGTGGGTGGCTCCTCACCTGAAAAACACTTAAGCAGCAACCGTGAGCACGAAGGCTCAGCAAGGCTTAACCGACTCACCTAAGCATGAAACTCTACATGAGGTGTACCATGACTTAGGATAGCAATGTTGCAGCAAATGGACACGCCTACAAGTTCATCCTTAGTTCATCTTTTAGCAACAAGTTAACGGTTCATGAAGCTGAAATTTAGTGATCAATATTTGGTGGCACACATGTAGCAATAAAATTTTATCATAACAGCAATATTGAATCATAACATTTCATTCATTAATCTACGTTACGACGCAGTGAACAAGCGGTACTCGTCACCGCGAGGGACCGCGAATCGACTCGATATACACCTGCAGGGAAACCCAAAGAGCACGTCACGTACGCCCACCCGTGGAGCTGCACAGCACGCTCACTCGATGTCGTATGGGACAACCTTTCACCCAACAGCCCAAACGTCGAACTGGTCGCACCGAAACGAGCAGGAGGTTCCCCACACGGAGCATCTCTCTATGCCCGTTGGCAGATTTCCACCTTGCTGCCCTCAACCTACACCTATAAATCGGTGTGCTATGCCTCGACGCCCGGAGGTTTAGGCTACATCGGTTTATCGGGTCTTATATATCCGATATGCCTTCGGTACGTTCAATACTTGTTCAGCAGGGCCGCACACGGATCGGTCCTCAATCGACACGGGCAGGGCTGCGCACACAAGACTCCCTCTTGCTGTGCCCTAACCCCTGCCTAGTCTCATTTTCATTACTAAAGTGATCTCACGTCACTCAACCGAACCCGTGTGTCCCAAGCCTATCTCGCGAGTAGATTCCAACTACTCGACTTGCACCGAAGTCCTATGACTCATTAAGCATAAACTGTCTACTCGAGGTCCTAGACACTACCTTCACTCTTAGGGAAAAATTCTGGTTATGCATGTGGGGTTCCATCCATCCTATACCTAATGCACAATCAAACTTCATATGACACATGTAAACAAAGTAAAATTTATAAAAAGGTTAATGCAAACCGGGGCTTGCCTTGTTGCTGCTGGTCAGTAGTTAGTTCTTCGTCCGGAAGAAGGAAATCCAGCACTTCCGGAGTCTCTTCTTCAACGGCTACACGTTGAATACAATACTTCATGTAAATTTAAATGCAATGTGTAAACTTGGATACTTATTTACTAATGACTCTAGCTAGCCCTCCCCTTTGGTTCTGAAATTTTTATTGTGGCTTGGTAGGGTCCTAACCAGAGTCTTGACCAAGTTTCATTTGAAACAAAGTTTATTTGACCCTTGTACAAATAAAAGCCCGTTTGGTCAATATTTGAGCCTCTGAATAATTCCAGGGGTTTTCTTGGCTCCAACCATTACTTTCTGGAAACTAGACTTTAATATGGTTCTAATGGAATTGGTTTCATGTCATTTGAAGAATTCTACTGAACGTTATGCCCTACTTAAGATTGGAGAAAATCTGAAAAATGTTTCTGTACATTTTCTATTTTCTCAGGGCAGTTCTCTTAATCACCCCATTAGGGTAACTAAATGAACTTGGATGAGTCTGAAAATTTTACTGCTATTCAGGGATTTTTTACTGGACCTCTAAGCCAAATTTCAGAATTTTTCATAAAGTAGTTCTCCAGATAAAATTCCCAATAATTTAAACTTTAGGGATTTAATTCTGGAAAACTATTCACTTTCATGAGCTGATTTTCGTATTGCTGGAAAGTACTCAGAATTCTGGGTTCAGAAAAATTTGGTTCATCGAATTTGGAGTTTCCTAGCCAAAGTTCTATTCATTTGAAGTTTGAACTAAAACTGGAAATTCAAATAAAATTTAAACTCTGCGGGTGGGGTCCCCCGGCTACGTGTCAGCTCCTCAGCTAACCCACACCGGAGCCCGCAGAATCACCCGTGCAGCCACACAGAATCCCAGTGCCGCAGCAAATCCCGAGCGCCCTCAGCAGCGACTGACACGCAGGGCCCGCAAGGCTTCTTCCACCTCGCGCTCCCGCGGCTCCCCGCCGCCGAGATCGCCGCAGCTCTCGCCGGAGAGGGGTTCCGGCCCTCGGAGCTCGCTGATTCTCGCCGCCTGTGCCTAACTCGACTCGGAGAACACGCTGGTGCCCTCACCGGAGCTTGACAACGGCCGGAACAGGGCTCCCGACGGCAACAGCGCCGGAAGCTCAACGGCGACGTGGAACTCAGCATCCCCTGCACTTTTTTTGATGCGGTCTGCTCGGGGAGCTCCGCTGACACCCGCTGATCACGGATATGGGCACCGATCTGTGTGGAAACAGCTGCAACTACGACCTCATCGGCGACCTAGGCCGTATATCGGCGCCGATGCAAAAAGCTCGATGAACATCGCCCCTACTCGATGAAACTCGATGATTTCTGATCCCAGAGACGCGTGGGCGAGTCTAGATCATGTCCTTAGCTCGGCCTAAGGAGTGGTGGCTTACTTGCTCCAAATTTCTGAATTCCTCACGGTTCGGTTCTAAACACCCCGACGCGCTAATCCCTCAAATACTTTGCCGATCGTGCGAGATAGAGGGCGAGGTCAGTATGATCATGATCAGTACCTCGCGGCGGTCCTTTCTTGTGTTGCTAGTCGGGCACGAGAGCGGCTGTGCTGGCCGGACGCCAGCGAACAGAGAGGGCGGCGTTTCTGTGCTCGCGCGGAATCGAGAAAGAAGCTCGGTCGGGGGGGGGGGGGGTTCTTGTTTGGGAAACAGGAGAAAGGCGGCGTGGGCTGTGCGCTGGCCTTTGAGCCGTGGTTTTGGCACCGTGAGGTGGCCCTGTGCTGCCTCGGTGGCTCGCCGTCGCTCCCTGCATTGCGCGCAAAGCCGAGATCGGCTGCAGCAACCGACTGCCCCTCGTGTGTGCCACTGACCTGTGGGCCTCCCCTTTACTCCTTTTTCTCTAATAATTCTTTTCTGTTTTTGCTAATTATCCCACCAGCTACTCACAATTTAATGTGAGACTTAGTCACCAAGTCTTGGTTTAAATTTGAATTCTCAAATTTGAACTGTGTTTGACTAAATTTGCTGCATGTTTAAACTGAAATTCAAATTCAGTTTTGAATTCTTGCAAATTTAGCTCTTGACAAGATGAACTCCAATGGACATGAAAATTGGGGGGCTTACTCAGAAAAATGTGCTGAGTTTGAATATGAAGCTAACTTTTGAATTTGAGTGATGAAAGTTGCTACAATTTGAATTTACATTCAAATTGGCCTCTTTTTCAAATACCTCCAAAAGTCCCTCAAAAAGTGTTGGATTTACATGAAACTTGGATTGAACCTTCCCAATACTTTTGAAGTTCTAGGGGTGAGCTCAACCTCTCATGTTCATGTTTAAAATTCCCACTTTTGTGAAAATGAAGGCTTTCCCCTCTAATCACTCTTTTGATGGAGGTTACTTGCTCTTCACAATATTTCCTAAGATATCCACAATAAAAACTGTGGTGTTGTGAGGTGAAGAAAAAGTTTTTGCAAGTCCCTTTTCTTGGGCTTTTACATCCCTCCCCCCTTAAAAGAATCTCGTCCCGAGATTAGAAAAGAAGAGATAGCGATGAAGTAGGGACTTACTCATGTTGAGAAGCCATGAACTCCGGGTAATTTGAGCGAAGGAACTCCTCGCTCTCCCACGTCGCTTCTTCGGCGGTGTGGTTACCCCAGAGTATTTTGTAGAACCACAACGTTCTGCTACGCGTGGTTCAGGCTTTCTCATCAAGAATTTCCACCGGATACTCATCATATGTTAAATCCGGTTTCAGCTCGCCGATGTCTTCGGTAGGAACAGCAGCCGTATGCTTCAAACATTTTCGCACTTGCGAAACATTAAAAACATCATGGACACCAGCAAGAGATGCCGGTAACTCCAATCGATACGCCGCTGGTCCGCACTTCTCGGTGATAGCATAGGGTCCAATGAAACAGGGAGCGAGCTTCCCCTTCACACCGAACCGGTGCACGCCCTTCATCAGAGACACGTGGAGGTACACGTGTTCCCCAACGTCAAAGTGCAATGGTCTACGCCTCTTATCAGCGTAGCTCTTTTGTCGGGATTGAGCGGCCTTCAAGTTAGCTTGAATCACCCGAACGCGCTCTTCGGCGTCGTTCACCACATCAACCCCGAATGTGACCCTTTCACCGGACTCGCACCAATTTAATGGTGTGCGGCATTTGCGACCGTAGAGAGCTTCGTAGGGTGCCATCTTGATACTCGCCTGATAGCCGTTGTTGTACGAAAATTCCGCCAATGGTAGGTGATCATCCCAGTTCCTACCATGGTGGATGGCACATGCTCTCAACATGTCTTCCAGAACTTGATTCACCCTCTCTATCTGGCCATCTGTCTGAGGGTGATAGGCGGAGCTCCTGATCAACTTAGTACCCAATGCAGCATGTAGCTGCTCCCAAAAGCGAGATACAAATAATGCACCTTGATCTGAGACGATGGTCTTTGGTACCCCGTATAGGCATAGAATCTTCGCTATGTATAGCTCTGCATATTTGCCGGCATTGTAACGTGTATTCACCGGGATGAAATGAGCCGTCTTGGTTAACCGATTGACGATTACCCATATGGAATCATGCTTGTTGGATGTTAGGGGTAACCCCACAATGAATTCCATGCTCACATCTTCACATTTCCATGCCGGGATTTTCAGGGGTTGCAGCAGCCCTGATTTCTTCATGTGATCAGCTTTCACTCGTCGGCACGTATCGCATCGGATACGTACTTAGCTACCTCCCGCTTCATCCGCGTCCACCAAAATTTCTTTTTCAAATCTTGGTACATTTTTTTGCTGCCCGGATGAATGGAGTACTTGGACAAGTGAGCTTCATCGAGGATCTTCTTTCTCAACTCCATATCCCGGGGTATGACTAAGCGGTCATTGAACCACAGCGTCCCCTCATCATCCTTCCGGAAACATTTGGTCTCCCCGTTGGCTATCCGTCTCCGGAGATGTGCCATGCTTTTATCCATCTTCTGAGCTGCAATGATGTCCTCCCTAATGGTAGGGATGAGGGCAAGGTTGTACAGCGATCCATAAGGAACCAAGTATAAACTTGGCTCTTCCTCCTCCACCAGTGTAATGGTGAGGTGATGGACATGTGATTTCCGACTCAGCGCGTCGGCAACCACATTCGCCTTGCCTGGGTGGTAGTGGATCTCAATTTCATAGTCTTTGATTAATTCTAGCCATCTCCGTTGCCTCATGTTCAGCTCCTTCTGGGTGAAAATGTATTTTAGGCTCTTGCGGTCGGTGTAGAGATGCACCGGATTCCCCAGGAGATAGTGCCTCCACATTTTTAGTGCCAACACCACGGCAGCAAGCTCAAGATCATGAGTCGGATAATGCTGCTCATGGTTCCGAAGTTGGCGTGAGCCATAGGCGACCACACGTCCTTCCTGCATCAACACGCAGCCGAGCCCAATACCGGACGCGTCACAGTACACGTCGAAGGACTTTGTTGTATACGGCTGAGCTAAGACCGGGGCTGTGGTGAGATGCTTCACCAATATTCAGAATGCTCCTTCACACGCCGAGTTAAAAACATATTTCGTCCCTTTCTTCAGTAACTCTGTCATCGGTTTAGCGAGCTTGGAGAAGCTTGGAATGAATCTCCGGTAGTATCCCGCTAACCCGAGGAAGCTTCTGACTTCATGAACTGAAGTGGGAGCTTTCCATTTCAGCACTTGCTCTATTTTGCTTGGGTCAACTGCAATACCTTCTGCAGAGATGATATGTCCCAAGAATGGCACTTGGCTGATCCAAAACTCGCACTTGCTGAACTTGGCGTAGAGCTTGTGGTCTCGCAATCGTTGAAGAACGATTCGCAAGTGTTCGGCATGTTTGGCTTCTGTCTTGGAGTAAACCAAGATATCGTCGATGAACACTACCACGAACTTGTCCAGCTCCGGCATGAACACCGAGTTCACGAGATACATGAAATGGGCTGGAGCATTTGTGAGACCAAAGGACATGACGAGATATTCATATAAGCCGTATCTCGTCAAGAACGCCGTCTTTGGGATATCCTCCGCCCGGATCTTGATCTGGTGATATCCAGAGTAAAGGTCCATCTTTGAGAAAACACTTGACCCCACAAGTTGATCAAACAAAATGTCAATACGGGGCAGTGGGTACTTATTCTTGATGGTGACGGCGTTGAGCGGCCGGTAATCTACACACAACCTCAGGGTTTCATCTTTCTTCTTCACGAACAGCGCCGAGCATCCCCAAGGCGAGGAACTCGGCCTAATGAAACCCTTGCTCAACAGATCATTGAGCTGTTCTTTCAGTTCCGCCAGCTCATTTGGAGCCATCTTGTATGGTCTCCGTGATATGGGCGTAGTCCCGGGTGCAAGTTCAATCTTGAACTCGACATCCCGCTCAGCTGGCATGCACGGAAGATCATCCGAAAACACGTCGGGGTACTCCCGGACTACGGGGATGTCTTCTAACTTGAGAGCTTCAGCATTATTAATTGCTAAAACTTCCCGGACTGGCGTGTCTAACACCATGGAATGCGGACGGTGGAATGGAGAATTTAAGTGAACCGTCCGTGTCCGAGTCTCTAGGACAGCGCCATGGTATTGTTGCCATGACATCCCTAAGATTGCATCAATCTTTTGTCCCATAAGGATTATCAAGGTGGTGAGATATAGTTTCCCACCTAAGCACAAGGTGCCTTTGGAATCATCATATTAGCTGAAATCTTCCCTCCCGGTGAGCAAATCATATAAGTGCAGTCGGTTGGGAAGACTTGCATTTGATGCTTAGCCACATAGGATGCACTTATAAAGCTGTGGGTTGCACCAGAATCAAACAATATGACGATGACTTGATTGTTGAGAGTAAACGTACCCGCCAGCACGTTGTCTCCCTCTGGGTCGTCCTCATTGTCGAGGTTGCGGACGCCACCAGTCCGCTGACCAACCTTCTTCACCGGAGGTCGGCCTCGAGCACCGCCCTGGAACTGGGCTTGCCCGCTGCTCTGCTGCCCCTGGGGACAGTCCTTCGCGAAGTGGCCCGCCTGGCCACACGTGAAACAAGTGAAGCGGGGCGGTCCCCCGCTGATCGGTGGCCGGAAACCCGGGGCGCGTTGTGGCGGTGGAAACGCCCGGGGTACCGTCTGCTGCTGCTGTTGCTGTCTTGGTGGTGGCATCGGCGGACAGAACGGAGGTGACTGAAAAGGACGTCCCCCGAACCGTTGAGGTCGCGCCGATGGATGCCACTGCTGCCCGGATGGTGTCCGATACACCATACGGTACTTCTGAGGCGCGCCACCACCGCTGCTAGGTGGAGTGCTGCGCTTCCTCTGCTCAGCTGCCAACTCCCGCTGAGCATCCTCTTGCATAATCGCGGCATTGACTAAGTCGTTGAATGTGCCGCGATTCCACTGCACGAGATGTGTCTTCATCTCGGGGTGTAACCCCCGATAGAAGTGCTCCCGCTTTTTCTCCTCGGTGGAGATGTAGTCTGACGCATATTGCGCCAGATGGTTGAAGGCACGGGAGTAGTCATGATCACTCCTCCCGCCCTGCTTCAGCTCCAAGAATTCTTGGAACTTCCTCTTCATGATTCTGGGAGGAATGTGATAGGCGCGGAACGCCTCCTGGAACTCTTGCCATTCCACGGCATGGCCAGCCGGACGTGAGGCGACATAGTTCGCCCACCACGCACCAGCGGCACCGTGGAGCTGCTGTGCTGCGAACAGGGTCTTCTGCCGCTCCGTACATTGGAGCAGCCCGAACTTGGACTCGATAGTCCGCAGCCAGTTGTCCGCCTCCAGTGGTTCTTCGGCTTCGGTGAACACTGGAGGGTGCGTACTCATGAAATCCGAGTACGACACTTCACGGGGCTCACGAGGCCCTCTATCTTGACGTCCCCCCGCCTGGGACGTATTCTGCACGATCGTGCGGAGCAGGTCGGTCTGCTCCTCACGACCTCCCACCAGTGCTGCTATAACATCCGCTAGGGTAAGCGGAGGCGGCGGTTGTGGCTGTTGCTGCAGGGTGCTGTCGTAGGCCGGTGGCTGGGAGTCATCGCCTCCCCCTTTGCTAGAGCCACCAACCTCGTGCGTGGTCCTAGTGCGAACCATCAGACCAAACACAAGCTAGTTTAATCCAACTTGATGAACCTCCTCTTTGGAAGCTCACCATATCTAGGTTTGGTCACTACGAGATATTATTATCGCTTTGTCATCACGTATACCACCGTTCGGGTACAACAACCTCTCCAATGAGTTCAACTGTCATTCTTCTGTCAGAATGACCAGTTTCTACCTATTCCAGGTTTTGATCTGGTTCTGGGCATTTTCATGACTCAAGTTGAGTACCAAAGTTAAATTTAACTTCAGTATCTTTCCAACGAGTATTCAATTGCCCCCAGATCAGCTTTGGTTAAAAAGTTATGCTAATTCAAAGTCAGCAGAATTTCTGGAAGAATTTTAACAGCACCTCCTTTGGAAGTTACTGTTTTCAACTCTGGTTTCCACTGAATTCTGTGCTGACATTTCAGAAACTTTGAATTGCAAAGATGTCACACATCTTCTACCCTTTCTAAGGATGTATCATATGAAAATTTTTGGGTTTTGCTGCTGGGAGTTATCATTGAAAAACAGAACCGTCCCGAGAGTGTTTAACTCTGTCCTGGTTCTAGACAGTTTATATCCCCTGGGATTTAAGCCATCTTAAGGTGAGTTTCAGCTCTGGAGGTCCACAACAAAGTTGTAGAGTACTTAAATACCTTTCCAGAACTATATAGCACACCTCCCTAGGCTAAAATACCTGTGAGTTATGCCCTGTTGAAGATCAGCAAACATGCTGCCCAAAACAGAGCACTCTGTTTCTCATCCCTTTGGCTATCCTGCTCCACCATCCCATTCTTATATCCAACCAGGGTCCTAAATGTTGAACCTATAGATTTTAATTCTTTGTTATCATTATTCTCATGCACATGCCTACAATATCTCGGTACTACGTTCCTCACGAAAGAAAATCCTAACCGGATTATACCGGCATATACGTCTCAAGTGTGGCACTAAACGGTCTCTCGCACACGTTTTCTACACGGATACATACGTGGTTAGTACCTGCAGAAGACCACACAATAATGGTGCACTCAATGGTTGGTTTCATTTCAGGCAGAATCATATTTAAATTAAATACAAACGCCCGTATCATTGTCATACGGCCGTCCTTGAGCTAGGTCACGTCTCAAGGTACGTGATCGTGTTTCAACACCACACGACGGGGAACTCGAGTAGGTCATGAACGGGTTGTCACGGTTGGGAATGTTATCAACCCAACAGATACTACCTACTGCCATGCAGGGCACGCCAATGGCAAGCGCTGCGTATGTCCTCCTGGGCTATTTCCAGACGAACACACTCTCGCGTTACTGACCACGCGATGGGGTCTCCACTTACTTGCCTAATGCACGCTAGGGATCAGCGTTGCATATGAACTCAGGGACATGAAGAGTCCAAGAGGTTCATATTGAAGTCTCACACCAAGCTGTGAGACTCTATCCCTGAACCACGTTCCTGGTCATGGGGAGCTAACCGAAATTGAACCGCTTTCGGTGGCGTTCCTTACCATGCTTACCAAAGCGTAGGTGCGTCGTTACATAATTGAAATGCAGAATTATAACACATAAGTTAATCTTTGCCACTTTAAATAACTATGCTACTATAGTCCTTACTTGGGCAAACTACCGATTCCTCACCGTAATCCTAAGTTTTCCCATAATACAGTTCTTAAGTACTGTGCTATCCCCAATGCAGCTCTGATACCAGGCTGTAGCGGAACGGAATCCGCTCATCCAGGATCGCAGAGGGTGGTGCCGCGCGATGCGACACCCAACAGCACACGTCATAAGAACACATTATATTACATGGGAAAAACAAACTGAATGTACAAAGTAGTACACTTCTCAGTTACAAACTAGGGTCTTTTATTACACAGCGGAAGTTTCTTTTGTACAACTCACGCCTGCCTATCTAGCAACAGTCGGTTGCCCATCCCTTGGGCAACCCACAGTAGCTGCACGTCTCAGCTCAGCGCGGCGTGTACGGCTCCCACTCAGCCGTGGTCCCCGACGGAGGGTAACCCTCGCTGGTGGACTCGTACTCCGAGTCCGTGGGTGGCTCCTCACCTGAAAAACACTTAAGCAGCAACCGTGAGCACGAAGGCTCAGCAAGGCTTAACCGACTCACCTAAGCATGAAACTCTACATGAGGTGTACCATGACTTAGGATAGCAATGTTGCAGCAAATGGACACGCCTACAAGTTCATCCTTAGTTCATCTTTTAGCAACAAGTTAACGGTTCATGAAGCTGAAATTTAGTGATCAATATTTGGTGGCACACATGTAGCAATAAAATTTTATCATAACAGCAATATTGAATCATAACATTTCATTCATTAATCTACGTTACGACGCAGTGAACAAGCGGTACTCGTCGCCGCGAGGGACGGCGAATCGACTCGATATACACCTGCAGGAAAACCCAAATAGCACGCCACGTACGCCCACCCGTGGAGCTGCACAGCACGCTCACTCGATGTCATATGGGACAACCTTTCACCCAACAGCCCAAACGTCGAACCGGTCGCACCGAAACGAGCAGGAGGTTCCCCACACGGAGCATCTCTCTATGCCCGTTGGCAGATTTCCACCTTGCTGCACTCAACCTACACCTATAAATCGGTGTGCTATGCCTCGACGCCCGGAGGTTTAGGCTACATCGGTTTATCGGGGCCCATATATCCGATATGCCTTCGGTACGTTCAATACTTGTTCAGCAGGGCCGCACACGGATTGGTCCTCAATCGACACGGGCAGGGCTGCGCACACAAGACTCCCTCTTGATGCGCCCTAGCCCCTGCCTAGTCTCATTTTCATTACTAAAGTGATCTCACGTCACTCAACCGAACCCGTGTGTCCCAAGCCTATCTCGCGAGTAGATTCCAACTACTCGACTTGTACCGAAGTCCTATGACTCATTAAGCATAGCCTGTCTACTCGAGGTCCTAGACACTACCCTCACTCTTAGGGAAAAATTCTGGTTATGCAAGTGGGGTTCCATCCATCCTATACCTAATGCACAATCATACTTCATATGACACATGTAAACAAAGTAAAACTTATAAAAAGGTTAATGCAAACCGGGGCTTGCCTTGTTGCTGCTGGTCAGTAGTTAGTTCTTCGTCTGGAAGAAGGAAATCCAGCACTTCCGGAGTCTCTTCTTCAACGGCTACACGTTGAATACAATACTTCATGTAAATTTAAATGCAATGTGTAAACTTGGATACTTATTTACTAATGACTCTAGCTAGCCCTCCCCTTTGGTTCTGAAATTTTTATTGTGGCTTGGTAGGGTCGTAACCAGAGTCTTGACCAAGTTTCATTTGACCCTTGTACAAATAAAATCCTATTTGGTCAATATTTCAGCCTCTGAATAATTCCAGGGGTTTTCATGGCTCCAACCATTACTTTCTGGAAACTAGACTTTAAGATGGTTCTAATGGAATTGGTCTCATGTCATTTGAAGAATTCTACTGAAAGTTATGCCCTACTTAAGATTGGAGAAAATCTGAAAAATGTTTCTGTACATTTTCTATTTTCTCAGGGCAGTTCTCTTAATCACCCCATTAGGGTAACTAAATGAACTTGGATGAGTCTGAAAATTTTTCTGGGATTCAGGGATTTTCTACTGAACCTCTCAGCCAAATTTCAGAATTTTTCATAAAGTAGTTCTCCAGATAAAATTCCCAATAGTTTAAATTTTAGGGATTTAATTCTAGAAAACTATTCACTTTCATGATCTGATTTTGGTATTGCTGGAAAGTACTCATAATTCTGAGTTCAGCAAAATTTGGTTCATCGAATTTGGAGTTTCCTAGCCAAAGTTCTATTCATTTGAAGTTGGAACTAAAACTGGAAATTCGAATAAAATTTAAACTCTGCGGGTGGGGTCCCCCGACTACGTGTCAGCTCCTCAGCTAACCCACACCGGAGCCCGCAGAATCACCCGCGCAGCCACACGGAATCCCGGTGCCGCAGCAAATCCTGAGCGCCCTCAGCAGCGACTGACACGCGGGGCCCGCAAGGCTTCTTCCACCTCGCGCTCCCGCGGCTCCCCGCCGCCGAGCTCGCCGGAGAGGGGTTCTGGCCCTCGGAGCTCGCTGATTCTCGCCGCCTGTGCCTTACTCGACTCGGAGAACACGCTGGTGCCCTCACCGGAGCTTGACAACGGCCGGAACAGGGCTCCCGACGGCAACAGCGGCCGGAAGCTCACCGGCGACGTCGAACTCAGCATCCCCTGAACCTTTTTCGATGCGGTTTGCTCGGGGAGCTCCGCTGACACCCGCTGATCACGGATATGGGCACCGATCTCTGTGGAAACAGCTGCAATTACGACCTCATCGGCGACCTAGGCCGGATATCGGCGCCGATGCAAAAAGCTCGAAGAACATCGCCCCTACTCGATGAAACTCGATGATTTCTGATCCCAGAGACGTGTGGGCGAGTCTAGATCATGTCCTTAGCTCGGCCTAAGGAGTGGTGGCTTACTTGCTCCGAATTTCCGAATTCCTCATGGTTCGGTTCTAAACACCCCGACGCGCTAATCCCTCAAATACTTTGCCGATCGTGCGAGATAGAGGGCGAGGTCAGTATGGTTGTGATCAGTACCTCACGGCGGTCCTTTCTTGTGTTGCTAGTCGGGCACGAGAGTGGCTGTGCTGGCCGGACGCCGGCGATCAGAGAGGGCGGCGTTTCTGTGCTCACGCGGAATCGAGAAAGAAGCTCGGTCGGGGGGGTTCTTGTTTGGGAAACAGGAGGAAGGCGGCGTGGGCTGTGCGCTGGCCTTTGAGCCGCGGTTTTGGCACTGTGAGGTGTCCCTGTGCTGCCTCGGTGGCTCGCCGTCGCTCCCTGCCTTGCGCGCGAAGCCGAGATCGGCTGCAGCAACCGACTGCCCCTCGTGTGTGCCACTGACCTGTGGGCCTCCCCTTTACTCCTTTTTCTCTAATAATTCTTTTCTGTTTTTGCTAATTATCCCACCAGCTACTCACAATTTAATGTGAGACTTAGTCACCAAGTCTTGGTTTAAATTTGAATTCTCAAATTTGAACTGTGTTTGACTAAATTTGCTGCATGTTTAAACTGAAATTCAAATTCAGTTTTGAATTCTTGCAAATTTAGCTCTTGACAAGATGAACTCCAATGGACATGAAATTGGTGGGCTTACTCAGAAAAATGTGCTGAGTTTGAATATGAAGCTAATTTTTGCATTTGAGTGATGAAAGTTGCTACAATTTGAATTTACATTCAAATTGGCCTCTTTTTTAAATACCTCCAAAAGTGCCTCAAAAAGTGTTGGATTTACATGAAACTTGGGCTGAACCTCCCCAAGACTTTTGAAGTTCTAGGGGTGAGCTCAACCTCTCATGTTCATGTTTAAAATTCCCACTTTTGTGAAAATGAAGGCTTTCCCCTCTAATCACTCTTTTGATGGAGGTTACTTGCTCTTCACAATATTTCCTAAGATATCCACAATAAAAACTGTGGTGTTGTGAGGTGAAGAAAAAGTTTTTGCAAGTCCCTTTTCTTGGGCTTTTACAAGTAAGGACAGCAGGACTTTGGGGCCTGTGTGCTATAGCTCCGCTTGTGTCGATTGAGGACCGAGCCGTGTCTGGGCCTGTTGAACAAGCTAGAACAGTACCGAAGACCTACCGGCTATATGGGAACCGGGAAACTGATGTAACTCGGGTAGCTGTGTATTGAGGCATTGCCCGTCGTTCAGAGGGTAGGTTGAGAGCTTGAGGTGTAAATCGGCTGGCGGCACGGAGATGCGCGTGCAGAGACCTCTTGCTCGGGACGATTGGACAGGTTCAATATTTGGCTGACGGGTGAAATGTGGTTGCGTACGGCGTCCGTGATGGTTGCTGTAGGCAACATCGAGTACGGGCGTACGTAACGGGTTATTCGGTTAACCCTGCAGGTGTAAATCGATTATAATCGCCGTCCCTCGCGGTCAGTGAGTACCACTTGTTCACTGTACCGTGACGTAGAAAGAACAGGCTAGTTATATGTTTAAAATGTTGCTGATTGAAAGATGGACTTGATTGCTAATTATTTGCTGTAGTCTAGCGCTAACTAAAGTTCTTTTCAACTTTGGGCAAAGTACATGAGAGAAATGTGTTTCTTGTTTGATTGCGGCTCTCTCATGTGCCTTAGCGTAAGGTTCTCCACAACCTGCTGCTAAAACTTGAAAATAAGGTTCTACTAATTAGGCGAGTCCATGCAAATGATTTTTACCTCATGTAACCTATCAACCCTCATGTAGAAGTTCCATGTTTAGGTGAGACGGGTCAGACTTGCTGAGCCTTCGTGCTCACTGCTTGTGTTTGAAGATTTTGCAGGGTTATATGAGGAAGGAGCTCCCGAAGAGGAGACGGAACCCCAGGAGAGGAACCCCGTCGAGTGGGAGACGTGCACGCCGTAGAGTTAGTGTGCGTGTGTGCTAGCAAGGACACGTTCAAGGGCTGAACGTGAACTTGATGCGTAGTCTACGCCCGTGAGTGTAGGCTGGACATATTTTGCTGTAAACATGTTCATAAACTACTTTATGTAATATAAACTTTGCTTCCGCTTTGTACCTTTGATGTGTGTTATCCGGTGCTGTGCAATGCAGTACCCCTCAGCATGATCCTGGCTCGACAAGACCGTGGGGTCGTGTCAAAATCCTCCCACCCGGTGAACAAATTAAATATGGACTATCGGTGGGTAGTATTTGCAAGCTGTGTTTAGCAATGAATGCTTGGCTAATAAAATTATGCGTGGTGCCTGAATCAAATAGTACTATAGCGGGATGCTAGTGGAGTTGGAACATACCCGCAAGGATTGGCTCACCCTCCGGCACGCCCTCTATGGCAAGCTGGTAGACGGTGCCAGGCCTAGGGTTTGCCCGCCGTGCATTAGTAGGGTTCTGGGGTTGATTCCTTCCCGGAAACTGCAGTGCCACTCTGCTGCCTTGCCTCTCCGGGCAACTGCTCGCGAAGTGTCCTGGACGACCACACTTGTAACATGTGGCCGCTGCTGGTGTAGTGCTCGGGGGACGAAAGCCCAGCATGCGCTGCTGAGGTGCATACGCACGCGGCATCGCCCGCTGCTGCTGTTGTTGTGGAGGTGGTGCTGGCAGTGCCGGCCTGAATGCCGGTGAAGAGTACGGCCGACTGCGGAAAGGCATCGACCTCTGGGGTGGCTGCCAGCATGAACCTGATGGTGGGCGATTCACCATCCGAAACTTCTGAGAAGGACCGCCTCCTTCCTCGCAGCATCAATGATGTCGTTGAGGCTGTCGCGATTGAACATCGCCAATTTGTCCTTCAGGAGCGGGTTAAGCCCCTGGTAAAAGTGGTCCCGCCGCTTTGCGTCGGTATCTGCGTGATACGACGCGTAGAGCGCGAGATCGTTGAACGCCCTGGAGTATTCCAGCGCGTTCCAGCTCCCTTGCTGCAGGTGTAGAAACTCCTGCGTCTTCCTCTTCATCAGACCCGGCGGTATGTGATAGGCCCTGAAGGCCGTCCGGAACTCCGTCCAGGTCATTACTCGGTCGGTGGGCTGTGAAGCACAGAAGTTGGCCCACCACGCGCTTGCGGATCCTTGGAGCTGCTGGACCGTGAACTGAGTCTTCCGCTGCTCACTTATCCGGAGCAGCCCGAACTTCATCTCTATTGCGAGGAGCCAGTTGTCCGCGTCAAGAGGTTCATCCGCCCTTGAGAATACTGGGGGATGAGTCGCTAGGAAGTCGGAGTAGGAGCTCTGTTGACGCTCCTCACGGTCTAGACGTCTCTCTGGGTGAGACATATTCGCGATGAGAGTTTGCAGCAACTCCGTGTGCTGCTGATGTGAACCCGCCATTGCCGTGACGATGTCGGCCAATGTAACCGTTGCAGTGGCGGTGGTGATGTTTGCTGTAGCTGTTGCTTCTGTTGCTGCTGCTGTCCCGAGGAGTCCTCGGGAGGCTGTTGGGAGGTCTCTCCCCCTTGGCTAGTAGCCCCAACGTCCGGGTTGGCACGAGTACGCGTCATTCTGAAATTCAAAACAGCAGCGATTAGCACATGTCATACTTAAAATTCCATACGCAACAGTAGGTATTGAAGTGACACATGAATAATTTGCACAACATTCACATATATTGATAAAGCATAAACTTTATACAAGATACATTATTCTCGGGTCTCCGAGAAGTCGTGCTCATGTCGTCACTACCTATACATAAGCTACTGCCTACACGACATGTCACCGATTACAAAATTTGGGTTACACTACCCTAGCTGCCCTACTTGGCAACTGTAACCCCCTACTCGGAGTAGAACTCGACCTCCTGCGGGTCGTCCTCCTCCATTACCTCTGCTGGTGGCTTTGGATCGACCACCTCTTCTCCCATCTCGGGTTCTCCCATTGCTGGAAGACCCAAGACCACCGGTATGCCCAATACCGGAGGTACGAGGTCCTGCAATGCATGCACCTCGTCCATAGCCGGGTTGTAGTCCTCTTCCCAGCCTTGCCCTTCCTCAATAGTGTCGTCTCGCTCTTGAGCAAGGTCCTCATTCTGCTGGGTTAGGGTCTGCACCAGCTCTTGCAACGCCGCGATGTCAACACTGCTCTTCTTCTTTGCCTTCTTCAGACGATGCAACTGATGGTGTTGTTCATTCAGTCGCTTGATCGTCGGAAGGAGCACATTGCGGAGTGCTCTATGAGCACTCTCGAAATGGTCTCCACGGCTAGTGCTCTCCTTAAGCTTTGCGGCGAGATGCTCTGTATGAACAGCTTGGCTGTCCATCACAGCGTTTCCCGCCCTCATCTGGAGGCTAAGGTTTGCCTCCGCGGGGTTGTACCTTGGGCAACCCGGATCTGTTGCCTCCCGGTACCTTTCTTCCCACACATGCTGAGCCCGTCCCTCCACCGGAACAAGCACGTATGGAGTGCCCTCCATAGCCTGCACGTGTAGTTGGCAGAAACGTGACATGGTGTCACGGGCTGCCACTTGCCACATCCCTTCCGGTTGCCTAACTCTCACCGTAACGGTGAACGGCACCCAACCGGGTGGCGTAGGTCTTGCAGGGACTTCTACATGGATTGTCCACGTCTTGTTCCCCTATTCGCCTTCTTCCTTGGCGAATTACTGCGGCATCTGGTTATATCCGAAATATTGAAGCATCTGCCTCAATGTTTCCGGATAGCCGCTACGGTGAGAACAGTGGGATACCACCCACCCGTTTTCCAACTGTTTGTCTGCTGTCATCTGTAAAAATATATTTGATAATTGTCAAATATTTATTTAAACAGTAAACCACTGAGTTATAACATAAGACATGTCATTGAACTCATAAAACATGGAAACATAGTTCAAATTTAAACAAATTTGACTGCTGATCTGCTGTCTAACATGACAGCCCTGACCAGTTTCCATTTCAACGTGATTTAGGCCATGCTAAAGCAAAACCAATTCGGGAGCTCAACATCAAAGTTAAAGCTAACTTCAATAGCTTTCCAGAAAGTATTTGCTTGGCCTAAGATCTGTCCTGGTTCAAAAGTTATGAGATGTCAAAGTTAACAAAATTTCTGGAGAACATTGGACAGCACCTCCCTGCTTTAGGTACTGATTTGATCCAAGAATCCCAGTTAATTCCATTCCTAGTCTGACAAAACTTTCTGTTACAAAGTTGTAACCCATCTCATAAGCTTTCCATAACTACCTCACTTTCTATTTTTGGATATTTATGCAGGAAGTTATACTCAATTTACAGAGAGTTTACAGAGAGTCTTTGCTCTGTCCTGTTTTCTGGACAGTTTCAACTCCACTACATTTTTCGATTTGTTAAGGGATGAAACACCTCTGGACCTCAACAGAAAAGTTGTAAATATCTTCCAACTCTTTCCAGAAATGTATCATATGACCCAAACCTCGAAAGAACTCAACCTATAACCTCTGATTAACTCCAGCCTTAATTCAGCTGAAAATAGAGTGCTCTGTCCTTAACAACCTATAAGTTGAAAACTTGTTAACTTTGAATATCCTGACTAAGGGAAGGAGTTACTTCAAGGTTTTAGTGCTCTGGATCAAAAACTTTCAAGTTTTACAATGAAGTTGTTTATTTAATGGGGTGTGACGTTGATGCGTCACCAGATCATGTCGGTACTACGTCCTCACCATGAAACACCTATACCGGACTTAGCCGGCTTCGTTACTTCAGTGGCACTAAATGTCACTCACACATGGATGCTACACATCTACCGTTTTGTGGTTAGACTACCTGCAGAAACTCAAAAAATCGTCAGACTCGGCTGCACACTGAGTCCGGTATCCATACAGTCCGTACACCCGGCCGTCATCACTCGCCCGGGTGTTCTCAAGCCAAACACGCCTTGAGCTACGTGTTCACGTTTCCAACCACGTGACGGGGTCTCCCAAATCGCACCACGCACGCCAGGGACAGACGTTGCTCGAATACCCCAAATGACATGAAGAGTCGCAGAGGATATCAATGCGGGTCGGGTTACCTGCCACCCATGGGGCTCCACCCTTCAGCTTGTGCGCATTGGTGGACAGCGCTTACGTGCACCCCCCAAGACATAAACGTCCCGAGATGCACGATTTTTCCGACATAAACAGATAGGTTAGTATTCCACATTCTATATGCTAATAACATCCTTATATGGGCTACTAACTCGTTCCTCACTGGATTTTTGAAAAAGATGACCTTTTTAGTGTGTTAAACCTCAAGCGAGCTCTGATACCA
The DNA here is from genome assembly GCA_030760725.1 of Neostapfia colusana. NCBI lineage: Eukaryota > Viridiplantae > Streptophyta > Magnoliopsida > Poales > Poaceae > Neostapfia > Neostapfia colusana. The sequence goes on from JASWHV010000003.1 coordinate 41,019,711, forward strand.
ACGCTGACATGACCCCACGGTCTTGTCGATCCAGGATCACACTGAGGGGTGCTGCATTGCACAGCACCAGATAACACACATAAAAGGTACAAAGCGGAAGCAAAGTTTATATTACATAAAGTGGTTTATGAACATGTTTACATCAAAATAAGTCCAGTCTACACTCACGGGCGTAGACTACGCATCAAGTTCACGTTCAGCCCTTGAGCGTGTCCTTGCTAGCACACACGCACACTAACTCTGCGGCGTGCACGGCTCCCACTCGACGGGGTTCCCCTCCTGGGGTTCCGTCTCTTCTTCGGGAGCCCCTTCCTCATAGAACCCTGCAAAAGCTTCAAACACGAGCAGTGAGCACGAAGGCTCAGCAAGACTGACCCGTCTCTCCTAAACATGGAACTTCTACATGAGGGGTGATGGGTACATGAAATAAAACGATTTGCAAAGGACTCGCCTAATTATTGGAACCTTACTTTCAAGTTTTAGCAGCAGGTTGTGGAGAACCTTACGCTAAGGCACATGAGAGAGCCGCAATCAAACAAGAAACACATTTCTCTCATGTACTTTGCCCAAAGTTGAAAAGAACTTTAGTTAACTCTAAACTACAGCAAATCATTAGCAATCAGGTCTATCTTTCAATCAGCAACAATTTTAACATGTAACTAGCCTGTTCTTTCTACGTCATGGTACAGTGAATAAGTGGTACTCACTGACCGCGAGGGACGGCGATTATAATCGATTTACACCTGCAGGGTTACCCGAACAACCCGTCACGTGCGCCCATACTCGATGTCGCCTACAACAACCATCACGGACGCCATACGCAACCACCTTTCGCCCATCAGCCAAATATTGAACCGGTCCCATCGTCCCGAGCAAGAGGTCTCTGCACGCGGATCTCAGTGCCGCCAGCCGATTTACACCTCAAGCTCTCAACCTACCCTATGAATGACGGGCAATGCCTCAATACCCAGCTACCCGAGTTACATCGGTTTCCCGGTTCCCATATAGCCGGTAGGTCTTTGGTACTATTCTAGCTTGTTCAACAGGCCCGCACACGGCTCGGTCCTCAATCGACACAAGCGGAGCTATAGCACACAGGCCCCAAAGTCCTGCTGCCCTTACTCTCCGCTCGGTCTCATCTTTCTTGCCGTGTGTATCATGTGCTATCTCTACCCGAGTCGAGTGCCTCTAGCCTATGCTCGCGAGTAGTTCCAACTACTCGACTTGTACCGAATCCTACACTATCTTAGCATTGCAGTGGCTAGGGGGGTTTGAAATCCTAAACCCAACCCATGGTTTTCTTTGCTATGCAGTTGGGTTTCCACACAAGACTCTAATGCAAGGAATCATAATACTCAAGTAAGTGCTCAAAACAATAAAAATTTGTAAAAGGGTTAATACAAACCGGATCTTGCCTTGCTGCTCTTGGTCATAGGCTAGCTGTTCCTCCGGAGTAACGAAGTCAAGGACTTCGGGTTCCTCCTCGACCTTAGCGACAACATGATATAAGACATACATGTGTTAATTTGAATGCATTTGTATTAAGTTTGAACTTGTGAAGCTTATAAGTCCTACTAGACAGACTCCATGACTGTGAAACTTTTACTGTGGCTTGGTTACAACCAAAGTACAGACTTGGTCAAGTTTTAGTTGCAGTAAAGCTCATTTGAGCCATCGACAATTAATTATGTACTTGAACTTAATTGGCACTCTTAGGGTGTTCTATGGATTTTCTTGAAACAAACTATGACTTTCTGAAAACTAGATTTTCAGAGGGTTCTAATGGAATTGGTCTCACTTAATTTGAAGGTTCCTAGCTAAAGATATGAGCTAAACAATTTCAGAGAAAATTCTGAAAATGTTTCTGAACATTTTCTATTTTCTCTGGAACAGTTTCAATAATCACACCATTAGGTGGATCAAATGAGCTCAAATAGATCTGAAATTGTTATGGTACTTCAGGGATATTTTGGTGAACATCCCAGCAAATTTCAGGATTTTCCTCCAAAGGATTCTCCAGTTAAAATTCCAAACAGTTTAAACTTTGACGAATTAATTCTGGAGAAATAATGATTTTCATGAAGTGAAACTTGATTTGCTGGAAAGTTCTCAGAGAGCTGAAGCCAACAAAATTTGGTTCACTCGATTTGGAGCTTTCTAGCCAAAGTTATGAGGATTTGAAGTTTGAATGAAATCTGAAATTTTGGGGAAAAGTTTAAATCTGCCGGGGCCCGTGGGGACACGTGTTAGGTGCGGGGGCGACAGCACACTGAGGCCCACAGGGTTTTTGCATGCCAGCACACTCGATCCCAGCCGCAGCCCGATCCCGATTTAAAATATCTCCCGCTGACAGCAAGGGTCCACCCCCTTCGTCAACCTCCCGCCGCCCGCGCTCTGCCGCCGGGGAACCTTGCCGGAGAGCTCGCCGGCAGCTTCTGTGGAGCTTCAAACTTCACGATCTTGGCCGCCCCTGCCTACTTTCACTCGGGGAACAGGATTCTGGGATCAGCTCGTCATGACAATGGCCGGTGCATGGTCGGCGACGAGCGGTGGCTTCAGAAAGACTTCGGCCGTGTCGGCCGACTTCCCTAGCGCCTCAACTACTCGAGCAACCGGTCAGGGAGCATAAGTGGACCTCAGGGAAGGTCGACCTGAGCTTGAAGCAGCTCAGGGGAGGCCCGAAGTGGGTCCTCACCGTGCGCCCGATGCCTCCCGCATACTCCGCCGTCGGTAAACTTCGGAATACGCCGGTTACAGAGGTTCTTAGACCAAAAGTTGTGAAGGCAACTTATGTGCTACCGTGTCTAGTTTGTGTGAGAGCGGATTGAGGCCCTCTAATCCTTTCTAGAGTACGAATTCTACAGAACTGCACCCGAAGGTCAGTCTGTACCCAGAAAGGGGAAAACTGGAAATTCACTGCCGGTGAGCAAACACTCGGGCTGTGGCTCGGGGGTGAGCAGCACCGGTCACCAGTGCGTCCAAGGGTGCCTTGGCTCGGGCGTGACAATGCCCCGGTTGGGCTGTCCACGGGAGCCCGAAGTGCGGTGGTTTTAGGTCGCCGAATTGAACTTTCAGTATAGCCGAGATGAATCGGTTCCAGCTGAGTTTTAGCAACGGGGAAGAAGGAGGAGGGTTCCTGGTACCTTGCCGGAGCTCTGGAGGGGACGGGAAGGCTGTGATCGGACCTCTCCGATCGGTTCCGAGCGGCGGAAGGAGTTTTTCCGGCGCTGTGTTCTTGCGGGGGAAGAAACTGGCGAGGCTTCGGCCGAGGAGGGGGGAAACGCCTTAAGAAGGCTCTGAACAGCCTCATGCCCGCGCGTGACCAAGCAGCTGCTGGCGCGGCGGCCTCCCTTGGTGGCGATCGCAGAGGCGGCTCGGCGACCCGAGTGAGAAAAGTCTCAGTCGGTTGAATCCTCTCTGTGGCTGACATGTGGGTCCCACCTAGGGATTTAACCTCTGAAATTCACTCCTAATCACTGTTGTAAACAGTGAGCCATAAAATACCCATGGTGATTCAAATTATTCACCCATGAGCCATTTGAATTGATTAGAATTCAAATTGGGTTTGGTTTGAATGGATTTCAGCACATGTTCAGTTTGAAATTCAAGTAAACTTTGAATTTGCCCCACTTAGCTCATGTCAAGATCAACTCCAAATGGAGTAAAAATTGGTGTGTGAGCTCACAAAAATGTGCTGAATAAGAATATGCTTCCCACTTTTGAATTCATGGGATAAAAACAGTTTGAATTTGAATATGGTTTCAAACTGCCCTCTTTCTAGCTATACCCAAAATGACCTCAAAAAGGTTTTGAATTTGGGTGAAACTTGCCATGGACATCCCTAGCAATGTGTAGGAGTTTTCATATGCCCAGCCCTTCTATATCACATGTGGAAAATACCACTTTTGCAATGTGTGAGTTTGTTCCATAATGAGCATGTTGATGGTGGTTACTTGCTCTTCATTTGTGCTCATCAACTTACTTCAAATGAGGTGTGTGGTTTGGTGATGAACACTTCAAATATGTGTCAAAAATTGAGGCCCTCACATCGACAAGGACAGGGCTGGGCACAAAAGACATCCTCTTCCAGCGCCCTAGCCCCTGCCTAGTCTCATTTTCATTACTAAAGTGATCTCACATCACTCGAACCAATCCCGTGTGTCCCAAGCCTAACTCGCAAGTAGATTCCAACTGCTTGACTTGTACCAAAGTTCTATGAATCATTAAGCATAGCCTGTCTACTCGAGACATTAGACACTACCCTCACTCTTATAGGAAAATTCTGGTTATGCACTTGTGTTACATCCACCCTACACCTAATGCACATCCATACACCTCATACCAACTATATAACAAAGCAAAACTTTGTAAAATGATTTAATGTAAACCGGGGCTTGCCATGTTGCTGCTGGTCAGTGGCTAGGGCTTCATCCAGAAGAAGGAAATTGAGCACCTCCGGAGTTTCCTCGCCTTCAGCGACTACACGTAAGCAGTATGCTATATGTTAATTTAAATGCAATGTTTGAAATTGAATCTGTAATTATCATAACTCTAGCTAGCCCTCCCCTTTGGCTCTGAAATTTTATGGTGGCTTGATAGGGTCCTAACCAGAGTCTTGACCAAGTTTCATTTGAAACAAAGTTCATTTGAGCTTTGTACAAATAAAAGCCTATTTGGTCAATATTAGAGCCTCTAAGGAATTCCAGGGTTTTTCATGGCCCCAACCATTACTTTCTAGAAACTAGAATTTGAGATTGTTATAATGGAATTGGTTTCATGTAATTTGAAGAAATCTAGATGAAGTTATGCCCTAAATAATGATTTGAGAAAATCTGAAAAATGTTTCTGTACATTTTTCTAATTTCTCCGGGCAGTTCACTTAATCACACCATTAAGGGGACTAAATGAACATGGATGGGTATGAAAATTTTAATGTTACTCAACGATTTTCCAATGACCCTCTCAGCCAAATTTCAGAACTTTTCGTAAAGTAATTCTTCAAATAAAATTCCCAACAGTTTAAATTTTAGGGAATTAATTCTGGAAAACTATTAAGTTTCATGAGCTGGAATTTGTGTTTCTGGAAAGTACTCAAAAATATGAATTCAGCAAAATTTAGCTCACTGAATTTGGATCTTCCTAGCAAAAGTTATATGCATTTGAAGTTTGAACTAAACTGGAAAATCCCAAAAATGTTTAAACTCTGCGGGTGGGCCCCACCACCCGCCTTCTTCTTCCTCGCGCGCGCCTAAACCCCGAGGCGGCGATCTCCGGTGAGGTCGGCCGGAAGGACTTTCCCTACCTTCCCGATGGCCACACCTTGCCGCCTCTACCTTTTTTGGACCCGAGGAACTCATTCCCGGGGTCAGCCCGGTCTCTAGGCGGCCGGAAACCCCTCGGCGACGAGCCGCCGTTACGGCTCAACTCCAGCGATGTCTCCTGGCCCCTACCAAGACTCACCTCGAGTAATTTATGGCCCTACAGCTCCGTGGTGAACTACTGAGCACGGACATGGCGCTAGGTCACCGTGGAAATGGCCGGAACTATGTGTTCACCGTCGACCTAGGTCCGATATTTGCGGCGACTTGAAAAACTCGACAACCAGACCCTATACTCGATGGTGTTTTTGTACTTTTTGATCCTGGATGTCCGTGGAACGGTGTAGATCATGTGTATAGCTCGGTATACCCGGTGATGAGCTAATACTCACAAATTTTAGAATTTGGAGTGGCTCGGTCCTAAGAACACCAAAACTTTCCCGGGGGAATTCTCCCACAACAGCGCTTGAAACCACAAGCGGTTTGGACTAGCAGGACAAGCACCTTAGGGTGGTGGTTTCTTGTGTTGATCATCATGCACGATGAGTCCTGTGTCGCCCAGACGTCGGCGAGCAGGGAGAGGCGAGCTCGGAGGCGATTTGCTTCGGTTGTGGGGGCGAAGGTGAACTGTGTGAGGGGAGAAATGGGGCACGACAGGAGCACACGTTTTATGTCTTCGGTCAGTGATCCCCCGACCCACCGAGCAGAAGCTGGCCTCGCTGAGGCGGTCAGGCGCCAACGTCGGGAGCTGGCGCGCGCTCTTGGTCGAGGGAAAAAAATTCAAGCCGAGAAGACTTCTGTGTGAAGGCTACTGACAAGTGGGTCCCTCCCCTCAAATTCTTATCTGTTTTTTATTTTTGTTTTCACTGAAATGATCTCAGCTACTCACAATTGAATGAGAGACAGAGCTTCCAAATCATTGTTTGAATTTGATTTCCTAAATTTGAAATTGGTTTGGCTAAATTTGCTTCACATTTGAATTTGAAATTCAAATTCAGTTTTAAATTAATGCAAATTTAGCTCCCGACAAGATGAAGTCCAATGGGGATAAAAATTGGTGGACAAACTGAGAAAAGTGTGCTAAATTTGAATATAAAGCCAACTTCTGAATTCAAGTGATGAAAGTGGCTGCAATTTGAATTTGCATTCAAATTGGTCCCTTTTTTAAATTTCTTCAAAAGTGCCTCAAAAAGTATTGAATTTGCATGAAAACTGGCCTGAGCCTTCCCAAGAATATATAAGGTTGTGACGCCTGGTCCCGCAGAACACGGAACCCAGCTAATGCATATGTGTGCCCAGGATGTTCATCACACATACACATGTAATCCACAAACTGATTTCAGAATATAACCACGGATAAATAGTGTTTAAGTACTTTATTACATGAATATCTAACTTATTCTTGCAGCGGAACTCTCTAACTTATTCTAGCAGTGGAAGTCTCTAAACGATAGCAGAAGCAAAACTAAACAGCAGCGGCTCCATCTTCAACTCCACAGGCAAGTTGACGGTAGTTCGCACGTCTAGTACTTCACATGATCATCGAAGTACTCCTCTCCTGTAGCTGATGTTGGTATGATAATCCAAGGGTGAGTACATGTCGTACTCAGCAAGTGCGGAAAAAGTATGACATGTAGCTTACAGCAAGGTAGGGAATAAAAAGGCTCATTGCGGAAAGCAAAGTTTATTTCACAATCATGATAAAAACAGCAACTATCTTTAAGTGAATTTAGTCCCATCATATATTTAAGTAAAACAGCAACATACCTACTTCATAATTGACCACTTTTCATGTCTCAACCAACCATTAATCTTTCTCAACTTTATCTCATGCTCATAATAATCATCTCATGTTCATATCCATCTCATAATCATATAACCGAAAACCAAACTCATTGTCATGACTCAACTGTTCCGAAACCAATCCCAATAACCATACCAAGGCCATAACCAATTACCATCCCAAGTTTCCATCCCACATTTCCCTCTAATCATGTGAGTTGGCCAGGCGTTTGTGACCGTAAGCACGGCTATCATGATAGTTTTACACTCTTAAGAGGTGGCACCACTTTACCCACAAGTTTGTGATTTTGTTACCCATCGGCGACTGCAGAACCTCCATTATACCAGTACACAACCGTCGGTGTATGGCCAAGAGATCACAAAATAGCCTTTACAAAGGGGCTACTAGATGTATGGACTCACTAAGATTTCACCAGAAGGCACGAATCACCATTCCCCCACCTACAGGCCACCTCTTGTGCCATGCAGTTCCCAGGGCTGTCTTCTCTTGACTCCCATTCCCCGCGCCTTCCACGGTCCATAACAATCTAGCAACTTACCTAATTAGTCAGCTAAGCCGCACCCATATTTGGCCTTGGCGTGGCACTGTTTTCTTGGCATGTGCTGGCATGAACCGGTCCTTAGATCTACGGCAAGTAAACCACCATCTCATTCTATCCACATCCACGAACCAAGCTTGCCTAGATCTCCCCCGATTCTATGCTCATTATTATCATCAAGTTCTCATCATCATTATTCATATGAGTGCAGTACTTAGACATGTTCTACTTTGCCTTCCCGTATCCCATAAACTAAGTGGAGCAAAATGGAAAAACGATCATACCCGACACATCAACTTCTCCGGTGACAAGGGTGGTTAACAAACTAGTAAACTCCTATAAAAGGGTTTCACATCAAGTTGACTCAAGCATACATGTTTTCGCAAACAAAACAGTTTTCAAAACATGGGATCAATATGGTCAAGGGGCACTGGCCTTGCTCCTGTGGCTCTTGTTGCTCACGTGTCTCGAAGTCTTGGTTCTGTAGTTCTTCGTAGATGGCTTCCTGAGCTTGTCCTTCTACTCACGACCACGCACATACAAAATTATAGCAATCAAACATCATGCACGAACTTTAGTCAAGATGCAATTATGCAAATCCTATGATGCTGTTTTATTAGACCAGTTTGTACGTGTTCTTGCATATTTTACTGGGCTTGCATGGGGTTTTATGGTGAACAAGGGTGTTAGGATCAAGTGTGGACGTGGTGATGATCTTGACTAAAGATCTAGATCAATTCCACCATCAACAACCGATCAACACGTGATCTGTCCACATGAAACCGCTTCTGTTCGAAGGGAACAAAGAAAACAAATGCGAAGAAACCGCGACGAGGTCGTAAGATGGGTACGAAGACCTACCTCACTTCTCTTTGGTGGCGGGACCTTCCTCCCAGCAATGGCAGCAGCAACGCGAGGCGCAACGGCGCTCTTCGGCGGGCTCACCGGTGGGGCTCACCGGTGACTGAACTCCGGCAGGGGTTTCAACTCGGCGAGTTGGGAGCTAGGGCCTCCAAGTCGTCGACTCTGGAGATGGAAAATAGGTAGGCGGTTGCGGCCAGGGGGTTTTGGGTTCTATATATAAAAGGAAAAGAAGAGTCCTACTCCGATTGGATTTCAAATAAGAGTCCTATTCAATTTGTTTTGGATCTTAACAACTTATCTTCATTTGATTTGGTGCGGTATCAACGTGGAAGGAATCGTATCGGTTTCCTCAGTACCGGGTACTCGCACACATGGGAAAAACCGCTTAAGGATCTCGTCCTTCCGCAGGGATGAGCTGCGGAGGCTCCACATGTCTGGCGGGCTGGACCTCCCTCTCCCTCAGAGGCGAGCTCCGCGTGCACCACATGTCTGGCGGATGGGACCTCCCTCTCCCTCAGAGATGACCTCCGTGTGCGCCACGTGTCAGTGCTGGACCTCTCAGAGGCAAGCTCCGAGGGCGATACGTGTCCAGCGGTGTCGGACCTCCCTTCTCCTCGGGGGTAAGCTCCGAGGACGACATGTGTCCAGCGGGACCAGACCTCACTCCCTACGCAGGGGTGAACTCTGAGAGCGACACATGTCCAGCGAAGCTAGGCCTCGCTTCTCTGCAGAGACTAGCTCTGAAGTCAACACGTGTCCCGTGGGGCTGAGCCTTGCTTCTCCGCAGAGACTAGCTCCGAAGGCGACACATGTCCAGCGGGACCGGATCTCGCCCCTTCTGCAGAGGCGAGCTCCGAGCCTGCCACGTGGCCAGCAGTGCTGGACCTCACCCCCTCCGCAGGGATGAGCTCCGAAGGCACCACGTGGCCAGCAGGCCGTGGGAAGTGTCGACAGCGCTCCTCGGCGAACTGGAATTGGCTCTTTTCAGCTATCTTTCTCCCATTTTTATGGTTCTTTCCCATTTCTGTTTCTTTTATAATGTTTTTCTATATGCAATGTATGAATATGAAATTGAGGGAGTTACAAACCTGCCCCCCTTAAACTGATCTCGCCCTCGAGATTCGTTAGAGTAGAGAATAGATGAGGGAATTCCGCCTTGAGGTCTTCCTCACGCTCCCATGTAGCTTCGGCTTCCGTGTGCTGGCTCCACTGTACCTTGCACCAACGGATCACTTTGTTCCTCGTGGCCCTTTCCTTCACGTCCAAAATTTGGACAGGGTGCTCTACGCAGGTCAGATCCTCTTGAAGCTCGAGCTCATTTATCGGTACTTGTTCTTCTGGTACTCTCAAGCACTTCTTGAGATGGGATACGTGAAACACGTCATTCACGTCGGAGAGGTGCTTTGGGAGCTCTAGTTGATAAGCTACCTCCCCTCGCTTACCCAAAATCTTAAATGGCCTGATGTAGTGAGGTGCTAACTTGCCTTTTACATTGAAACGTCTTTGGCCATGGATAGGCGATACCTTAAGGTACATGAAGTCTCCTACTTCGAAGGTTAACTTTCTTCGCCTATTGTCCGCATAACCTTTTTGTCGTGACCGAGCAGCCTTCAAGTTCTCCCGTATTGTTTGGACTTGCTTCTCGGCGTCTTGCAGCACTTCGGGTCCAAACACTTGGTTCTCTCCGGTCTCGTTCCAGAACAGCGGCGTTCTACACCATCTACCATACAATGTTTCGAAAGGTGACATCTTCAAGCTGGCTTGATAGCTGTTGTTGTATGAGAACTCAGCATACGGCAAGCTCCTATCCCAACTACGCCCATGTTTCAAGGCGCAGACTCTCAACATGTCTTCTAAAATTTGATTTGTCCTCTCAGCTTGCCCGTCGGTTTGCGGGTGATAAGCGGAGCTAAAATGTAGTCGTGTACCCATAGCTTCATGCAGCTTCTTCCAGAACCTAGAGGTAAATTGGGTACCCCGATCTGAAACTATCCTCTTCGGAACTCCCTGACGGCACACGATTTGCTCCATGTACAGCTCGGCTAGTTCTGCGACGCGGTACGTGGTTCTAACAGGAAGAAAATGGGCTGTTTTCATCAATGGGTCCACAATAACCCAGATGGAGTCGTAACCCGACCGAGTACGTGGTAATCCGACGATTAAATCCATGCTGATGTCTTCCTACTTCCACTCGGGTACTTTCAATGGTTGCAACAGTCCAGCGGGTCTTTGATGTTCGGTTTCACCCGTTGGCACGTGTCTCATAAGGCAACATACTCAGCTATGTCCCTTTTCATACCATCCCACCAATAGCAAGTTTTCAGGTCCTTGTACATCTTTGTACAGCCGGGATGTATGGAATAAGGTGAGTCATGTGCCTACTTTAATATCGTGTCGCGGATGTGCTTCACGTTAGGCACACAAATCCCTTTTCCTAAACAAAGCGTACCCTTCCTGTCTTCCTTGAAATCCTTTTCTATGCCTTGTCGGATTCTTTCCTTGATTTCCTCATCCGTTGCTTGGCCATCTCGTATCTCTTGTTCCAGTGAGGAGTTGAGTTCTTTCACTTCCATCTCGTTCAAGAACCCGAGATGTAACCATTCGAACTCCTTACGCAGCTCGGGCGGTAGCTTCCGAACCGTGAGTTGGTGACATGCTGCCTTTCGGCTCGACGCATCAGCTACTACATTGTCCTTTCCGTGTTGATAATTGATTCCAACATCATAATCCTTGATGAGTTCGAACCATCGACGTTGCCTCAAATTCAGATCCGTTTGCGTGAATATGTACTTGAGTCTTTGTGATCCGTATAGATCTCACATCAGTGGCCAAGGATATAATTCCTCCAAATCTTCAAGGCATGTACCGCGGCTGTGAGTTCCACGTCGTGTGTGGGGTAATTCAGCTCGTGTTTCTTTAGTTGTCTCGACGCATAGGCTACCACTTGTCCTTCTTGCATGAGCACACATCCAAGCCCTTGTCTTGATGTGTCACAATATATGTCGAAACTCTTGCTCACGTCCAGCAATACCAAAACCGGCGCTGTGGTTAGCCTTTTCTTGAGCTCCTCAAAGCTTTGTTGACACGCTGGTGTCCACTGAAATGCTATTCCCTTCATTAGCAATTAAGTCATAGGCTTCACTATTTTGGAGAAATCCTTGATGAACCGGCGATAGTATCCAACCATCCCAAGGAAACTCTGAATATCCCTCACGTTCTGCGGTTGGTTCCAGTTCAGAACATCTCCCACTTTTCCGGGATCAACCGATACTCCTCTCTCGGAGATGATGTGGCCTAGTAACGATATCTCCTTTAGCCAAAATTGAATTTGCTGAACTTGGCATAGAATTGATGCTCTCGCAGTTTCTGCAATGTCAATATCAAATGTTCATCATGTTCTTCCTCGCTTTTCGAATACACCATGATATCGTCGATGAAAACCACGACGAACTTATCCAAGTACTCCATGAATACCTTATTCATGAGGTACATGAAGTATGCGGGTTCATACGTTAATACAAAAGACATAACAGTATATTCATACGAACCATACCATGTTCGAAATGCAGTCTTTTTGGGTTTGTCGGAGGGCTTAATCTTCAGCTGGAAGTATCCCGACCAAAGACCAATCTTGGAAAAAATTTGGGAACCTTTCATTTGGTCGAACAGGTCCTCTATACGGGGCAGCGGATATTTATTTTTGATCGTCACCTCATTGAGAGACCTATAATCCACACACATCCTTTGGGTCCCATCCTTCTTGTCTACGAAGAGCACAGGGGCTCCCCACGGTGACGAGCTTGGGCGTACAAAACCCTTTTCTATCTGCTCCTGAATTTTCTTCTTAAGTTTGACTAGTTCATTAACGGGCATCCTATATGGCCTCTTCGCTATAGGTGCAGTTCCAGGTACTAAATCAATGGCAAACTCAATGTCCCGGTCAGGTGGCATACCTGAAAGTTCTTCCGGGAACACGTCCGAATATTCTTGAACCACCGGAATGCTTTCCAACGTTGCTTCTTCGACGTGGTTCAACATTGCCTTCTCGGTTGCCGGTTGGGCTGACTCGAACTCAATACAAGTACCATGCTCATTTATCAACTGCACGCTCCACTCAGCACATTGAATTGCTCTGTTATGCTTACTTAACCAATCCATTCGAAGAATTATATCAAGCCCTTGAGAATCCAAGACAATAAGTATGGCGAGGAAGTCTACCCCTCTTATTTTAAGGTTTACTTTTGGACATACTATATTAGTCCTAATCACTGCACCGGGAGAATTAACCAACATAGTATATTTCATGTGTGATATGGGCAGATTATACTTGGAAACATACTTGGATGATATGAACGAATGCGATGCTCCGGAATCAAATAAAACAGTGTCTGGGTTAGAGTTGGCAAGGAACTTACCAATCACGACGTCCTCAGCCTGTTGCACCTCCTCAGCGGAGACATGATTCATGTTGCCATGAGCGTAGTTCTGCTGTCCACGGTTACCTTGATTAGCTCCTCCGTTCGGCCGTGGGTTCTGCTTGGGCGCGTTGGTCGGCTGTCCAAGGCCTTTCCTCGGGCACTGACTTGCAAAGTGTCCTGGCTCTCCCCATGCAAAGCATGCTTTGTTACCCAAGACAGCAGGAACATAGGGGCGAGGGTGGTTTTAAGCATATGCGCCCATGTTGGGACGGGGCGCAGAAGGTAAAGGCACACGAGGGGCTTGCACAAAACAACGTTGCTGCGGTGGTGGATTAGGGTGAGGTGGGTTTGCAAAGCGGAAAGTAGAAGCGGACGAGCCATACTGTGGTGCAGCTGGGGGCATGAAACGGGGACGTACATTGCTCCCTTGTGGCTGGTATGGCATCTTCCTCTTGCCCTCTTGCTCGATCTCACGGATCTTGCTCTCAACCACTATAGCCTTGTCAACAAGTTTCTGGAAGTTTGCATAATCGTTGTTGAGCAGCTGAACTTGGATCTCATTGTTCAACCCCCTCATGAACAAGTATTGCTTCCTTTGATCCGAGTTGACATCTTCTGGAGCATACCTTGAAAGCTGCGTGAACTTGTTGAGGTACTCATTCACGCTTTTCTTTCCTTAGCGGAGACCTTCGAACTCTTGCCTTTTAAGCATCATGACTCCAGCAGGGACGTAATGAGAGCGGAAACTCTCTTTGAACTCAGCCCAAGTGATAGTCTCCTGGTTGTCATGAGCATTGCAAAGAGCGTTCCACCAGTCAACGGCTGCTCCCATAAGTTGGTGCGATGAGAAGCGAACTTTCTTTCGATCATTGCACTGAACTATAGCAAGCTTCTTTTCCATGGATTTCAACCAATTGTCGGCCTCCATGGGATCATTAGCTTGTGCAAAAGTAGGCGGTCGAGTCCTCATGAACTCTCCCAGTCTGTTGTGAGCCGGCGGTGGTGGTGGAGGGGTGGTGGTGGTGCAGGAACGGGGTTAGGATTGTTATTGTTGTTGGCTTGCAACTGACCCAAAGTTTGGATCATGGTTTGCATGAGCTGGTTCTGCATAGCCATCAACCGTTCAAGGTTATTTGCACCAGCCCCAGGGTTAACATTCTCAGGAACTTCAACGTGGCCATCCTCTTTTGGTTCTTGGTTGCCACGAACGTTCCTCATTTGTCGGCTGGCGTTTTCCCACACCATCTGTGAGAGAGAGTTGAATAGAATTGAAGTTTAGGTTGATCCCCCTAATTATATGCATAAAGGGGTATGAACTAAATAACTTCTTTTACTAATGAGGATGTAAACAAGTGCCGAAACACCTCACATCCCTCAACTATGTGTGGATGTGGACCTTCGCCGAAGCGTGCCACAACTGACACTAAGCACATAAACACAAGCAATCATCACAAAAGTTCAACACACCACTCCTATTACAGCTTATTCAATGGGAGTCCTAAACTTAATCATGTCAACTGGTGTTGTTCCCGCCATGTGACGGGGGTGGTCCATCGAACACCTCAATGGGGTTAAGTGCGCTCCCACGTGGTGGTGAATGAGTGCTTATGTGTGTCGTGCTCCTGATCACCGGTATCTAAAAATTGGACATGAGAAGACTTTGAGAATGAAGAATCAACTACAAAACTTTAGGAGTTATGGAGCAAGAAAGCAAGGGTGTGTCTGTCCAATAGAAGAGAAAAGAGGTGCTGAAAATAGCACTTTGCGGTGGCTGAATTGACAAGGAAGTGCAGCAGCAAGCAATTTTTGGAAATAGCAGTTTAGAGGAGTGTTCCTATGTGTTTTAGAGTGTCCATTCTACCTAGGCTTACGTCCTATGGTCAATGTGGTTCTGATGCCAATCTGTGCATTCTACCTAGGCTTGTGTCCTACGGTCAACGTGGCTCTGATACCAATCTATGACGCCCGGTCCCGTAGAACACGGAACCCAGCTAATGCATATGTGTGCTCAGGATGTTCATCACACATACACATGTAATCCACAAACTGAATTCAGAATATAACCACGGATAAATAGTCTTTAAGTACTTTATTACATTAATCTCTAACTTATTCTTGCAGCGGAAGTCTCTAACTTATTCTAGCAGTGGAAGTCTATAAACAATAGCGGAAGCAAAACTAAACAGCAGCGGCTCCATCTTCAACTCCACAGGCAAGTTGACGGTAGTTCGCACGCCTAGTTCTCCACATGATCTTCGAAGTACTCCTCTCCTGTTGCTGATGTCGGTATGATAATGCAAGGGTGAGTACATGTCGTACTCAGCAAGTGCGGGAAAAGTATGACATGTAGCTTACAACAAGGTAGGGAATAAAAAGGCTCATTGCAGAAAGCAAAGTTTATTTCACAAACATGATAAAAACAACAACTACCTTTAAGTGAATTTAATCCCATCATATATTTAAGTAAAACAGCAACATACCTCCTTCATAATTTTATTCTGCTTTTTCCCAGGTACTCAGGTTCAAATACCCCACCACTTTTCATGTCTCAACCAACTATTAATCTTTCTCAACTTTATCTCGTGCTCACAATAACCATCTTAGGTTCATATCCATCTCATAATCATATAACCAAAAACCAAACTCATTGTCATGACTCAACTGTTCCGAAACCAATCCCAATAACCACACCAAGACCATAACCAAATACCATCCCAAGTTTCCATCCCAAATTTCCCTTTAATCATGAGAGTTGGCCAGGCGCTTGTGACTGTAAGCATGGCTATCATGATAGTTTTCCACTCTTAAGAGGTGGCACCACTTTACCCACAAGTTTGTGATTTCGTCACCCATCGGCGACTGCAGAACCTCCATTATACCAGTACACAACCGTCGGTGTATGGCCAAGAGATCACAAAATAGCGTTTACAAAGGAGCTACTAGATGTATGGACTCACTAAGGTTTCACCAACAGGCTCGAATCACCATTCTCCAACCTACAGGCCCCCTCTTGTGCCATGCTGTTCCAAGGACAGTCCTCTCTCGACTCCCATTCCCCACCTTCCTGTCCATAACAATCTAGCAACTTACCTAATTAGTCAGCTAAGCCACACCCATATTTGGCCTTGTGGTGGCACTATTTTCCTGGCATGTGCTAGCATGAACCGGTCCTTAGATCTACGGCAAGTAAACCACCATCTCATTCTACCACATCCACGAACCAATCTTGCCTAGATCTCCCCCGATTCTATGCTCATTATTATCATCAAGTTCTCATCATCATTATTCATATGAGTGCAGTACTTAGACATGTTCTACTTCGCCTTCCCGTATCCCATAAGCTAAGCGAAGCAAAAAGGAAAAACGACAATACCCGACTCATCAAATTCTCCGGCCACAAGGGTGGTTAACAAACTAGTAAACTCCTATAAAAGGGTTTCCCATCAAGTTGGCTCAAGCATACATGTTTTCGCAAACAAAACAGTTTTCAAAACATGGGATCAATATGCTGTAGTTCTTCGTAAATGGCTTCCTGAGCTTGTCCTTCTACTCAAAACCATGCACATACAAAATTATAGCAATCAAACATCATTCACAAACTTTACTCAAGATGCAATGGTGCAAATCCTATGATGCTATTTTATTAGACCAGTTTGTACGTGTTCTTGCATATCTTACTGGGCTTGCATGTGGTTTTATGGTGAACAAGGGTGTTAGGATCAAGTGTGGACGTGGTGATGATCTTGACTCAAGATCTAGATCAATTCCACCGTCAAAAACCGATCAACACGTAATCTGTCCACACGAAACCGCTTCTGTTCAAAGGGAACAAAGAAAACAGATACGAAGAAACCACGACGAGGTCGTATGATAGGTACGAAGAACTACCTCACTTCTCTTTGGTGGTGGGACCTTCCTCCTAGCAATGGCAGCAGCGACGGCGAGACGCGACGGCGCTCTTCGCTGGGCTCACCGGTGGGGCTCACCGCCGACTGAACTCTGGCAGGGGTTTCAACTCGTCGAGTTGGGAGCTAGGGCCTCCAAGTCGTCGACTTGGGAGATGGAAAATAGGTACGTGGTTGCGGCCAGGGGGTTTTGGGTTCTATTTATAAAAGGAAAAGAAGAGTCCTACTCCGATTGGATTTCAAATAAAAGTCCTATTCACTTTGTTTTGGATCATAACAACTTGTCTTCAATTGATTTGGGTTCGGTATCAACGCGGAAGGAATCGTGTCGGTTTCCTCAGTACCGCGTACTTGCGCACAGGGGAAAAACCGCTTAAGGATCTCGTCCTTCCGAAGGGATGATCTCCGGAGGCTCACGTGTCTGGTGGGCAGGACCTCCCTCTCCCTGAGAGGCGAGCTCCGCGTGCGCCACGTGTCTGGTGGGCAGGACCTCCCTCTCCCTCAGAGGCGAGCTCCGCATGCGCCATGAGTCAGTCCCGTACCTCTCGGAGGCGAGCTCCGATGGTGACACGTGTCCAGCGGTGTCGGACCTCCCTTCTCCTCGGAGGTAAGCTCCGAGGACGACATGTGTCCAGCAGGACCGGACCTCACTCCCTCCGCAGGGGTGAACTCCGAGAGGGACATGTGTCCGGCGAAGCTGGGCCTCGCTTCTCTGCAGAGACTAGCTCCGAAGTCAACACGTGTCCCGCGGGGCTGAGCCTCGCTTCTCAGCAGAGACTAGCTCCGAAGGCGACACGTGTCCAGTGGGACCGGACCTCGCCCCTTCCGCAGAGGCGAGCTCCGAGCCTGCCACATGGCCAGCAGTGCCGGACCTCACCCCCTCCACAGGAATGAGCTCCGAAGGTGCCACGTGGCCAGCAGGCCGCGGGAATTGTCGACAGCGCTCCTCGGCGAACTGGAATTGGCTCTTTTCAGCTATCTTTCTCCCATTTTTATGATTTTTCCCATTTCTATTTCTTTGATAATGTTTTTCTATATGCAATGCATGAATATGAAATTGAGGGTGTTACGAAGGTCTAGGGGTGATCTCAACCTTTCATGTTCATGTGTAGAAATCCCACTTTTTGAAGTTAGGGCTTTCCCCTCTAATCACCCTTTTGATGGTGTTTACTTGCTCTCAACAAGTGTTCATGAGATATCCATCACAAGAGCTGTGGTGTTGTGAGGTGATGAATATTTTTTTGCAATTCACTTTCTTGGGCATTTACATTCATCAAAATGAAATTGGTTTGGCTGAATTTGCTTCACATTCGAATTTGAAATTCAAATTCAGTTTTTGAATTAATGCAAAATTAGCTCCCGACAAGATGAACCCCAATGAGGATGAAAATTGGTGGACTAACACAGAAAAATGTGATGAGTTTGAATATGAAGTCAACTTTTGAATCAATATGATGAGAGTGGCTGCAATTTGAATTTGTATTCAAATTGGCCCCTTTTTCAAATGTCTCCAAAAATGCCTCAAAAAGGCTTGGATTTGCATGAAATTTGGCCTGAGCTTTCCCAAGACTATTTAAGGTCTAGGGGTGAGCTCAACCTTTCATGTTTATGTGTAGGACTCCTACTTTTTGAAGTTAGGTCTTTCCATTCTAATCACCCTCTTGATAGTGTTTACTTGCTCTTCACAAGTGTTCATTAGCTATCCACAAAATGAGCTGTGGTGATGTGAGGTGATGAAATAAACACTTTTGCATGTCCATTCTTGGGCTTTTACATCCCTCCCCCCTTAAAATAATCTCCTCCCGAGATTATAAATGAGGAGACAGCGATGTAATAGGAACTAACCCGTGATGATACGCCATGAAATCCTGGTAGTTTGAGCGAAGGAATTCCTCGCTCTCCCACGTTGCTTCTTCAGCGGTGTGGTTGCTCCACAGCATCTTGTAGAACCACAGCGTGCGGCTACGTGTGGTCCGATCCTTCTCATCGATAATTTCCACTGGATATTCAGCATACGTCAAATCTGGTTGCCGCTCGCCATTGTCTTCAGTGGGAACAGAAGCCGTATACTTCAGACATTTTTGTAGTTGTGAAACATGGAAAACGTCGTGAACACCAGCGAGAGATGCCGGTAGTTCCTGTCTATACACCACTGGTCCACACTTCCCGGTGATAGCATAGGGTCCATTAAATCTGGGGGCAAGCTTCCCCTTCACGCCGAATCGGTGCACGCCTTTCATCGGGGATACACGGAGGTATACGTGTTCCCCGACATCGAGGTGTAGCGGCCTACGCCTCTTATCAGCTTAAATCTTCTGTCGGGATTGGGCAGCCTTTAAGTTGGCTTGAATCATCCGAACGCGCTCTTCGACGTCGCTCACCACATCAACCCCGAACGTGACCCTTTCACCGGACTCGCACAAGTTCATTGGGGTGCGGCATTTGCGACCGTAGAGAGCCTCATATGGTGCCATCTTGATACTCGCTTGATAGCCATTGTTGTACGGTATATGATCATCCCAGTTTCTACCGTGGTGGATGGCACATGCTCTCAACATGTCTTCTAATACTTGGTTCACCCTCTCAGTTTGCCCATCTGTCTGAGGGTGATAGGCGGAGCTTCTAATCAGCTTAGTACCCAATGCAGCGTGTAACTGCTCCCAGAAACGAGATACAAATAGTGCGCCTCGACCTGCGATTATGGTCTTGGGTACCCCATGTAAGCATAGAATCCTTGAAATGTACAACTCCGCATATTTTCTGGCATGGAAATGGGTATGCACGGAAATGAAGTGAGCTGACTTGGTTCGCCGGTCAACGATTACCCAAATGGAATCGTGCTTGCTGGAAGTCAGGGGTAATCCCACAATGAAATCCATGCTCACATCTTCCCACTTCCATGCTGGAATTTTCAGGGGTTGCAACAGCCCTGATTTCTTCATGTGATCCGCTTTCACTCGTCTACACGTATCACACTAGGATACGTATTTAGCCACTTCCCGCTTCATCCGTGTCCACCAAAATTTTCTTTTTAAATCTTGGTACATTTTGTTGCTGCCTGGATGAATGGGGAATTTAGACAAGTGAGCTTCATCAAGGATCATCTTCCTCAGCTCCATATTCCGGGGTACGACTATGCGGTCAGTGAACCACAGCGTCCCCTCATCATCTTTCCGGAAACATTTGATTTCCCCGTTGTCTATCCGTCTCCGGAGATGTGCCATGCCCTTGTCAACTTTTTGAGCTGCAATGATATCCTCCCTAATGGTAGGGATGAGAGCAAGGTTGTAGAGTGATCAATAAGGAACAAAGTATAAACTCGGCTCTTCCTCCTCCACCGGTGTAATGGTGAGGTTATGGACATGTGATTTTCGGTTCAGCGTGTCGGCATCCATATTCGCCTTGCCGGGGTGGTAATGAATCTCAATATCATAATCTTTGATTAGTTCTAACCACCTCCTTTGCCTCATATTCAGCTCCTTCTGAGTGAAAATATATTTCAAGCTCTTGTGGTCGGTGTAGAGATGCACCAAATTCCCCAGGAGATAGTGCCTCCACATCTTCAGTGCCAAAAACACGGCCGCGAGCTCAAGATCATGAGTCGGATAGTTCTTCTCATGGTTTCGAAGCTGGCATGATCCATACGCGACCACACGTCCCTATTGCATCAACACACAGCCGAGCCCGATACCGGACGCATCAAAATACACGTCGAAGGGCTTGGTCGTATCCGGTTCAGCTAAGACCGGGGCTGTTGTGAGATGCTTCACCAATGCTTGGAACGCTCCTTCACATGCTGAGTTCCAAACATGCTTTGTTCCCTTTTTCAATAATTCTAT
Source organism: Neostapfia colusana (assembly GCA_030760725.1). Taxonomy (NCBI): domain Eukaryota; kingdom Viridiplantae; phylum Streptophyta; class Magnoliopsida; order Poales; family Poaceae; genus Neostapfia; species Neostapfia colusana. The sequence continues at coordinate 41,040,397 of JASWHV010000003.1, forward strand.
CATCGGCTTAGCAAGCTTGGAGAAACTTGGAATGAATCTCCGGTAATATCCAGCTAAACCGAGGAAGCTTCTGACTTCATGGACAGAAGTGGGAGCTTTCCATTTCAGCACTTGTTCAATTTTGCTTGGGTCAACCGCAATGCCTTTCGCTGAGATGATATGTCCCAAAAATGGCACCTGGCTGATCCAAAACTTACATTTGCTGAACTTGGCATAGAGCTTATGGTCCCGCGATCGTTGAAGAACGATTCTCAAGTGTTTGGCGTGTTCTGCTCTGTCTTGGAGTAAACCAAGATATCATCAATGAACACCACAACGAACTTGTCCAGCTCCGGCATGAACACCGAGTTCATGAGGTACATGAAATGTGCAGGAGCATTAGTGAGACAAAAAGACATGACGAGATATATGTATAAGCCATATCTCGTCGAGAAGGCCGTCTTTGGGATATCCTCCACACGGATTTTTATTTGATGATACCTGGAGCAAAGGTCCATCTTGGAGAACACACTTGCACCCACAAGCTGATCGAACAGGATGTCAATACGGGGCAGTGGGTATTTGTTCTTGATGGTGACGGCGTTGAGCGGCCGGTAATCCATACACAGCCTCAAGGTTTCATCCTTCTTCTTAACAAACAGCGCCGAGCATCCCCAAGGCGAGGATCTCGGCCTAATGAAACCCTTGCTCAACAAATCATTGAGCTGTTCTTCCAACTCAGCCAGCTCATTCGGAGACATTTTGTATGGTCTCCGTGATATGGGAGTAGTCCCAGTTGTAGCGAGGCGGTACAACACTGATCGGCAGACGGAAACCCGGGGCGCGTTGTGGCGGTGGAAACGCCCGGGGTACCATCTGCTGCTGCTGTTGCAGTCACGGTGGTGGCATAGGCGGTCAGAACGGAGATGTCTGGAAAGAACGACCCCCGAACTGCTGAGGTCGCGCCGGTGGATGCCACTGCTGACCGGATGGTGTTCGATACACCATGCAGTATTTCTGAGGAGATCCACCCCCACTGCTGGGTGGAGCGCTGCACTTTCGCAGCTCAGCCACCAATTCTCGCTGAGCATCTTCTTGCATGATCACGACGTTGATTAGATCGTTGAACGTGCCGCGATTGCATTGGACGAGATGCGTCTTCATGTCGGGATTTAATCCCCGATAGAAATGCTCTCGCTTCTTCTCCTCCGTGGAGACATAATCCGACGGATACTGTGCCAGATGGTTGAAGGGACGGGAGTAGTCGTGGGCACTCCTCCCGCCCTGCTTTAGCTCCAAGAACTCTTGGAACTTCCACTTCATTATCCCGGGAGGGATATGGTAGGCGTGGAACGCCTCTTGGAATTCTTCCCACTCCACGGCGTGGCCAGCCGGCAGTGAGGCGACATAGTTCGCCCACCACGCACCAGAAGCACTGTGAAGCTTCTGCGCCGCGAAGAGAGTCTTCTGCTGCTCCGTGCATTGGAGCACCCCGAACTTAGACTCGATCGTTCGCAGCCAGTTGTCGGCCTCCAGGAATTCTGCTGCTTCGGTGAACACCGGAGGGTGCGTACTCATGAAGTCTGAGTACGTCAAAATGTGGGGCTCACGAGGCCCCCTCTCTTGACACCCCCCCCCCCCCCGCCTGGGATGTATTTTGCACGATCTTGCGGAGCAGATCGGTCTGTTCCTCACGATTACCCACCAGTGCCACGATCAGATCCGCTAATATAAGCGGAGGCGGCGGTGGTGGTTGTTGCTGCGGGGTACTGTCGTAGGCAGGTGGCTGGTAGTCATCACCCCCCTGCTGGCTAGAGCCACCGACCTCATGTGTGGCCCGTGTACGAACCATCTGCAACTATACGACAATAAAAATCAGTCCCGCAACAAACTTCAAGCAGTCCAATAAAATAGGCGTAAAACATAATGACAGTAAAATATGAGATACATCTCGTATATAGGTAATGTAATAACTTTGCACAAGCTACACCATTACCAGACCAAATACAAGCTAGTTAAATCCAACTTGACGGACTTCCTCTTTGGAAGTTCATCTCAACTAGGTTTAGTCACTACGAGACGTTAATATCGCTGTGTCATCACGTATACTACCCTTTTATCTTTAATATGACACAAACATTTACTCTAGCAAAAGAAACTTGAGTACAAAACCTACTCAAATCTTTCACTAGTTGAAGATAACCACTCATGAGTATGTTCTACCTCATTTGGAAGTACTTAAACCCCCTAGGGTACAACAATCTCTCAAATGAGTTCAACTGTCATCCCTCTGCCAGAATGACCAGTTTCTACATATTCCAGATTTTGATCTGGTGCTGGGCATTTTCATGACTCAAGCTGAATACCAAAGTTAAATTTGACTCCAGTATCTTTCCAACGAGTATTTATTTGCCCTCAGATCAGCTCTGGTTAAAATGTTATGATAGATCAAAATCAACAGAATATCTGGAAGAATTTCAACAGCACCTCCTTTGGAAGTTGCTGTTTTCAACTCCAATTTCCACTGAATTCCGTGCTGCAATTGCAGGAACTTTGAATTACAAAGATGTAACACATCTCCTAACCATTCCAAAAATGTATCATATGATAATTTTAAATTTCTCTACAGGAAGTTATGCTTGAAAAAACAGAACAGTCCAGGGAGTTTTTAATCTGTCCTGGTTCTGGACAGTTTGCATTTCTCTGGGATTTAGACCATCTTAATGTGTGATTCTGCTCTATAAGTCTACAACAAAGCTGTAGAGTACTTAAACACCTTTCAAGAACTATATCCCACACCTCCATTGGCTAAATAATCTGTGAGTTATGCTCTGTTAAATTTAGCAGGATTGCTGCCAAAACAGAGCACTCTGTTTTTCAATCCCTTTGAGCTAAACTGATCAGCTATTGAATTTTTCTCCCAAACCAGGGTCCTAAATATTGAAAATTGGCTATTTATTTCCTTTTTACTATTACCTTTCATGTAAATGCCTATTATATGTCGGTACTACGTTCCTCACAAAAAGGAAAATCCTAACCGGATTATACCGACATATACGTCTCAATTGTGGCACTAAACGGTCGCTCACACCGTATACTAGATGAGATACATATGTGGTTAATACCTGCAGAAGAACATACAATAGTGATGAACTCAAGTGTTATTTTCATTTCAGGCAGGTCCATACTTAAAAGTAAATACATACGCCCGTATCATTGCCATACGGCCGTCCTTGAGTTAAACCACGTCTCAAGGTACGTGATCGTGTTTTCACACCACACGACGGGGAACCCGAGTAGAGAGTGAACGGGTCGTCATGGTTGGGAATTTTATCACCCCAACAGATACCACCTACTGCCCTGCAGGGCACGCCGATGGCAAGAGCTGCGTATGTCCTCCTGGGCTATTTCCAGAAAAACACACTATCGCGTTACTGACCACACGATGGGGTCTCCACTTACTTGCTTAATGCACGCTAGAGACCAGCGTTTCATATGAACTCAGGAACATGAAGAGTCCAAGAGTTTCATACTGACGTATCACACCAAGCTGTGAGACCTATGCCTGAACCACATTCCTCGTCAGGGGAGCTAACCGAAATTGAACCACTTTCGGTGGCGTTCCTTACCATTCTTAAATGAGCGTAGGTGCGTCGTTACATAATCAAAATTCACAATTATAACACATATGTTAGTCTTGCAACTTTATGTAACTTATGCTAATATAGTCCTTACTTGGGCAAACTAGCGAATCCTCGTCGTAAAACTAAGTTTTCCCGTAATATCGTCCTTAATTGGTGTGCTATCCCCAATGCAGCTCTGATACCAGCCTATGGCGGACCGGAATCCACAAGCCCAGGATCTCAGAGGGTGGTGCCACATGATGCGACACCCGACAGCACACATCATAAGAACGACATTGTATTACAAAGAAAACAAACTGAATATGTACAAAGTAGTACAAGACTTCAGTTACAAACTAAGTATTTAGGTTACAACAACCGAAGCTAAGTTTATACAACTCACACCAATCTATCTAGAAAAAGTTGGTTGCCCAGCCCTATGGACAACCCACACTAGCTGCACTCCTCAGCTCAGTGAGGCATGTACGGCTCCCACTAAGCCGTAATCCCTGACGGAGGGTAGACCTCGCCGGTGGACTCGTACCCCGAGTGCGTGGGGTAATCCTCACCTCAAAAACACTTATAGCAGCAACCATGAGCACGATGGCTCAACAAGACTTAACCGACTCACCTACACATGAAACTCTATAAGCTGGTCATAACAAATATATGATGGCACCCTCTTGATGGTGTAGGGGTGAGCTCAACCTTTCATGTTTATGTGTAGGACTCCTACTTTATGAAGTTAGGGCTTTCCCTTCTAATCACCCTCTTGATGGTGTTTACATGCTCTTCACAAGTGTTCATGAGCTATCCACAAAATGAGCTGTGGTGTTGTGAGGTGATGAAATGAACACTTTTGCAAGTCCATTCTTGGGCTTTTACACGCTGAACATTTGTGTATTGTACTCCAACGTTTGAGAGATCACAAGCTATACGTAAAGTTCAGTAAATGTGAGTTTTGGATCAGCAAAGTGCCATTTCTTGGGCATATTATTTTAGTGGAAGGCATCGCTGTGGACCCAAATAAAATCGAGCAAGTGCTGAATTGGAAATCTCCAACATCTGTTCATGAAGTGAGGAGTTTCCTAGGTTTAGCGGGTTATTACCGGAGATTCATTCCAATCTTCTCCAAAATCGCTAAACTTATGACGGAGCTGTTGAAGAAAAGCACCAAATATGATTGGAGCAATTCATGTGAAAAAGCTTTTCAAGCTGTAGTGAATAATCTCACCACAGCTCCAGTTTTGGCCCAGCCGGACACCAAAAAGCCTTTTGATGTTTATTGTGATGCATCCGGTATTGGTCTTGGTTGTGTGTTGATGCAAGAAGGACACGTGGTCGCGTATGGATCCCGACAACTCAGGGGTCATGAGTAGAATTACCCGATGCACGACCTTGAACTAGCTGCAGTGGTCTTAGCATTTAAAATGTGGAGACATTTATTACTAGGCAATCTAGTACATCTTTACTCTGACCACAAAAGCTTGAAGTACATCTTCACACAGAAAGAACTGAATATGAGGCAGCGAAGATGACTCGAGTTAATCAAGGATTATGAACTTGAAATTCATTACCATCCGGGCAAGCCGAATGTTATTGCCGACACATTTAGTCGGAAAGCTAACGTTCACCATTTAGCCTTGGCTGCACATGAAGAAGGAGAACTGAGCCTGTGCTTAGTTCCCTATGGATCGCTGTTCAACCTCGCTCTTATTCCTACAATCCGGTATGAGATTGTAGAGGCTCATAAGATGGACAGGGGTATGTCTCACATCCAGAGGAGAGTGGACATCGGTGAATTGAAGATGTTCTGCAAGGTTGAAGAGGGTACTCTATGGTTTAACAACCACATAGTGGTACCCTGTATTATGAAATTGCGGAGGAAGATATTGGATGAAGCTCATTTATCCAAGTACTCCATTCATCCGGTATGCAATAAGATGTACCAGGACTTGAAATCTAAGTTATAGTGGACACGGATGAAAAGATAGATTTCAAAGTACGTGTCCGAGTGTGATACATGTCGGCGGGTTAAAGCCGACCATACGAAAAAAGCCGGACTACTTTAACCGCTGAAGTTTGCAGCATGAAAGTGGGAAGACATAAGTATGGACTTCATCATCGGATTACCCATGACCAGCAACAAGCATGATTCTATTTGGCTGATCATTGATCGTTTGACCAAGACAGCTCATTTTATTCCAGTCCATACGAAATATGTGGCAAAGAAGTATGCGGAGCTGTTCATCTCGAGAATCGTGTGTTTACACGGGGTTCCCTGCACCATCGTTTCTTACCGAGGTGCGTTATTCGTATCCAGATTTTGGGAGCAACTGCATGCTTCCTTGGGAACCAAGTTAATTCGCTGTTCAGTGTATCATCCGCAAACTGATGGTCAAATGGAGAGAGTAAATCAGATTCTAGAGGATATGCTATGGGCATGTCGCATCAATCATGGGAAGAATTGAGATGACCACCAACCGTTAGCAAAGTTCTCATATAATAACGGTTATCAATCCAGCATCACAATGGCCCCGTATGAAGCTCTTTATGGCCGGAAGTGCTGTACACTGCTGAATTGGTGTGAGTCCGGCGAGAGGGTGGTCTACGGGATTGATCTTATGAATGAAGCCGAGGAACGAGTGCGAGTGATTCAAGCCAACTTAAAGTGAGATCTTGGCAGAAGAGCTATGCAGATAAATGACGTCGATGATGAAAGGGATTCATCATTTCGGAAAGGGAAAACTAGCTCCGCAATTCATCGGGCCATTTGCCATCATTGAGATATGCGGACCCGTGGCCTATTGTCTGGACCTACTGGCATCACTTTTGGGTATTCACAATGTTTTTCACGTCTCTCAGCTGCGGATATGTCTTAAGTACCCAACCGCAGTTCATATGGAGAACATTGAGAATCCTCAACCAGATCTCACTTATTCTGAGTATCCGATCCAGATTATCAAAGAGAAGACTCGCGCCACAAGAATTCGGGCATTGCGATTTTACAAAGTCTTGTGCAGCAACCACACCGCTGATGAAGCCAAGTGGGAAAGCGAGGACTTTCTCCATTTAAATTTTCCCAATTTGTTTGTACCATATGTGTGGCAGCTCGCTAGGATCATAGACTAGCCCCACAGATCACCACTCGTCTTTTCTGCGCACTTTGTCCTCACTCGTGCGCACCCGGGAAGACTTCCCGGTCAATCACCCATCCCCAAATTCCTCCGGGCCAAGCACGCTTAACCCCGGAGTACTTTGCAGGTGGGCTTCCAGAAAAGAAGGTATACCTTGATGGTATGAGTACTCTATCAATCCTATTAAGTCGAGAGTCAGGATATCACTCAATCCACCCCCCTTAGAAGACCGATGTCCTCGTCGGTCAACGCCAAGACAGGAACGCCCCTCTTAGCCACGTCCGTATGTTCAGTACTGGCATATGCATATCGTACGTCCGGTTAGCAGCATACGTACCATATCGTGTCCCACATAGAGGACCCACGCGTCATGCGTACGTACCCACGTCCCTGACCCGTAAGCTACTGTATCCTTCTCACTGACCCGTATGCACCCGTGAAACTGCGAGGGTCGGCTCTGATACCATTTCGTGGCAGCTCGCTAGGATCATAGACTGGCCCCACAGACCACCACTCGTCTTTTCTGCGCACTTTGTCCTCACTCGTGCGCACCCGAGAAGACTTCCCGGTCGGTCACCCATCCCCAAATTCCTCCGGGCCAAGCACGCTTAACCACGGAGTACTTTGGAGGTGGGCTTCCGGAAAAGAAGGTATACCTTGATGGTATAAGTACTCTATAAATCCTATTAAGCCGAGAGTCAGGATATCACACAATAATGCGAACCATTTTTACCTGAGCGTAGGTGCGTCGTTACATAATTAAAATTCAGAATTATAACACATATGTTAGTCTTGCCACTTTAGGTAACTATGCTATTATAGTCCTTGGGCAAACTACCGAATTCTCACCGTAAACCAAAGTTTTCCCGTAATACAGTCCTTAATTAATGTGCTATCCCCAATGCCGCTATAATACCAGCCTGTGGCGGACCGGGATCCGCTCATCCAGGTACATTGTATTACATAGAAAACAAACTGAAACTGTACAAACTAGTACACTGTTTAGTTACAAACTAATGTATACATTACATAGCAGAAGTTAAATTTGTACAACTCACGCCGGCCTATCTAGCAAAAGTCGGTTGCCCAGCCCTAGGGCAACCCACACTAGCTGCACTCCTCAGCTTAGCGCGGCGTGTACGGCTCCCACTCAGCCGTGGTCCCCGACGGAGAGTAACCCTCGCCGGTGGACTCGTAACCCGAGTCCGTGGGTGGCTCCTCACCTGAGAAACACATAAGCAACAACCATGAGCACGATGGCTCAACAAGACTTAACCGACTCACCTAGGCATGAAACTCTACATGCAGTTTACACGAACATGGGATAGTAATTTCAGCAATTGGACACGCCTACAAGTTCATCCTTAGTTCATCTTTTAGCCACAAGTTAACAGTTCATGAATAAGAAATTTAGTAAGCAATATTTGGTGGCACACATGTAGCAACACAATTATACATATCAGCAGAATTGAATCATAACATTCCATGATTTATCTACGTTACGACACAGTGAACAAGGGTACTCGTCACCACGAGGGACGGCGAATCAACTCGATATACACCTGCAGGGATACCCAAAGAGCACGTCACGTACGCCCACCCGTGGAGCTTCACAGCACGCTCACTCGATGTCGTACAGGACAACCTTTCACCCGACAGCCCAAACATCGAACCAGTCACACCGAAACGGACAGGAGGTTCCCTACACGGAGCATCTCTCGATGCCCGTTAGCAGATTTCCACCTTGCTGCCCTCATCCTACACCTATAATTCGGTGTGCTATGCCTCGATGCTCGGAGGTTTAGGTTACATAGGTTTATCGGGGCCCATATATCCGATATGCCTTTGGAACATTCAATACTTGTTCAGCAGGGCCGCACACGGATCGGTCCTCAATTGACACAGACAGGGCTGCGCACACAAGACTTCCTCTTGCTGCGCCCTAGCCCCTGCCTAGTCTCATTTTCATTACTAAAGTGATCTCACATCACTCGAACCAATCCCGTGTGTCCCAAGCCTAACTCGTGAGTAGATTCCAACTACTCCACTTGTACCGAAGTCCTTTGAATGATTAAGCATAGCCTGTTTATTCGAGGACCTAGACACTACCCTCACTCTTATAGGGAACATCTGGTCATGCATTTGGTGTTCCATCCATCCTACACCTATTGCACATATCTCATACTACGTATGTAAACAAAGTAAAACTTGTGAAATGGGTTAATGCAAACCAGGGCTTGCCTTGTTGCTGCTGGTCAGATGTTAAGGCTTCGTCCGGAAGAAGGAAGTCGAGCACTTCTGGAGTCTCCTCACCTTCAGTGACTACACGTTAACAATATACTACATGTCAATTCAAATGCAATGTTTAGAATTGAATAAGTAATCACTATAATCCTAGCTAACCCTCCCCTTTGGTTCTGAAATTTTTATGGTGGCCTGGTAGGGTCCTAACCAGAGTCTTGACCAAGTTCCATTTGAAACAAGGTTCATTTGAGCCTTGTACAAACAAAAGCCTATTTGGTCAATATTAGAGCCTCTAAGGAATTCCAGGGTTTTTCATGGCTCCAACCATTACTTTCTGGAAACTATAATTTGAGATGGTTCTAATGGAATTGGTTTCATGTCATTTGAAGAATCCTAGAGGAAGTTATGCCCAAATCAAGATTTGAGAAAAACTGAAAAATGTTTCTGTACGCCTGTGGCGGACCGGGATCCGCTCATCCAGGATCGCAGAGGGTGGTGCCGCACGATGCGACACCCAACAGCACACATAATAAGGGTACATTGTATTACATAGAAAACAAACTGAAACTGTATAAAGTAGTACACTATTCAGTTACAAACTAATGCATGCATTACACAGCGGAAGTTAAATTTGTACAACTCACGCCCGCCTATCTAGCAAAAGTCGGTTGCCCAGCCCTAGGGCAACCCACACTAGCTGCACTCCTCAGCTTAGCGCGGCGTGTACGGCTCCCACTCAGCCGTGGTCCCCGACGGAGGGTAACCCTCGCCAGTGGACTCGTATCCTGAGTCTGTGGGTGGCTCCTCACCTAAAAACACTTAAGCAGCAACCATGAGCACGATGGCTCAACAAATATTAACCGACTCACCTAGGCATGAAACTCTACATGCAGTTTACACGAACATGGGATAGTAATTTCAGCAATTGGACACGCCTACAAGTTCATCCTTAGTTCATCTTTTAGCCACAAGTTAACAGTTCATGAATAAGAAATTTAGTGGGCAATATTTGGTGGCACACATGTAGCAACACAATTATACATATCAGCAGAATTGAATCATAAAATTCCATGATTTATCTACGTTACGACACAGTGAACAAGCGGTGACGAGATGTAGCAACACAATTATAAATATCAGCAGAATTGAATCACAACATTCCATGATTTATCTACGTTACGACACAGTGAACAAGCGGTACTCGTCACCGCGAGGGATGGCAAATCGACTCGATATACACCTTCAGGGATACCCAAAGAGCACGTCACGTACGCCCACCTGTGGACCTGCACAGAACACTCACTCGATGTCGTACGGGACAACCTTTCACCCAACAGCCGAAACGTTGAACCGGTCACATCGAAACGGACAGGAGGTTCCCTACACGGAGCATCTCTCTATGCCCGTTAGAGATTTCCACCTTTCTGCCCTCAACCTACACCCATAAATCGGTGTGCTATGCCTCGAGGCCGGAGGTTTATGTTACATCGGTTTATCGGGGTCCATATATCTGATATGCCTTTGGTACGTTCAATACTTGTTCAGCAGGGCCGCACACGGATCGGTCCTCAATCGACACGGACAGGGCTGCGCACACAAGACTTCCTCTTGCTGCGCCCTAGCCCCTGCCTAGTCTCATTTTCATTACTAAAGGGATCTCACATCACTCGAACCGATCCCGGGTGTCCCAAGCCTAACTCGCGAGTAGATTCCAACTACTCGACTTTTACCCAAGTCCTATGAATTATTAAGCATATCCTGTCTATTCGAGGACCTACACACTACCCTCACTCTTATAGGGAACATCTAGTCATGCATTTGGGGTTCCATCCATCCTACACCTAATGCACATAAGTATATCTCATACTACGTATGTAAACAAAGCAAAACTTGTGAAATGGGTTAATGCAAACCGGGGCTTGCCTTGTTGCTGCTGGCCAGATGTTAAGGCTTCATCCGGAAGAAGGAAGTCGAGCACTTCCGGAGTCTCCTCGCCTTCAGTGACTACATGTTAACGATATACTACATCTCAATTCAAATGCAATGTTTAGAATTGAATAAGTAATAACTATAATCCTAGCTAACCCTCCCCTTTGGTTCTGAAATTTTTATGGTGGCCTGGTAGGGTCCTAACCAGTGTCTTGACCAAGTTCCATTTGAAACAAGGTTCATTTGAGCCTTGTACAAACAAAAGCCTATTTGGTCAATATTAGACCCTCTAAGGAATTCCAGGGTTTTTCATGGCTCCAACCATTACTTTCTTGAAACTAGAATTTGAGATGGTTTTAATGCAATTGGTTTCATGTCATTTGAAGAATTCTAGAGGAAGTTATGCCCAAATCAAGATTTGAGAAAAACTGAAAAATATTTCTGTACATTTTTCTATTTTCTCATGGCAGTTCTCTTAATCACACCATTAAGGGGAGTAAATTAACTTGGCTGGGTCTGAAAATTTTACTGTGACTCAAGGATTTTCTAACGAACGTCTCAGCCAAATTTCAGAATTTTTCATAAAGTATTCTCCAGATAAAATTCCTAACAGTTTGAAATTTAGGGAATTAATTACGGAAAACTATTAAGTTTCATGAGCTGAAATCTGTGTTGCTGGAAAGTACTCAAAAAGCTGATTTCAGCAAAATTTGGTTCACTGGATTTGGAGCTTCCTACACAAAGTTATGAATTTCTAAAGTTTGGGCTGATCCCTGAATTATTTTCCTACAGAAAATTGTCTCCTGCGCTAAACCGGAGGCTGACAGCGGGGCCCGCCTGTTTAATTCGAACTCACCGCGCGCTCGCACGTGATTAACACCGTGGCTGACACGTGGGACCCGCACCGTCGTCTTCCTCGCGACGCCGCCGCCCCGATCCGCTGGAGCTCCGGCGAGGTCGGCGTTCCCGGCGACCTAGCTCGCCGGCAGCGGTGAGACATGCCGCCCCCACATAATTTTAGACGCTGAATACGTTGGATATCATGCCGCCGTCGGCCAACCATCGTAGCTCGCTGGCGACGAGCTCCATGTCTCTGTTCTACCTCGGCAACGTGTTCCCTCCCTCCTGACCCCCTCCATGTCATTTGAAGAATTCTAGAGGAAGTTATGCCCAAATCAGGATTTGAGAAAAACTGAAAAATGTTTCTGTACGCCTGTGGCAGACCGGGATCCGCTCATCCAGGATCGCAGAGGGTGGTGCCGTACGATGCGACACCCAACAGCACAAATCATAAGGGTACATTGTATGACATAGAAAACAAACTGAAACTGTACAAAGTAGTACACTATTCAGTTACAAACTAATGTATGCATTACACAGCAGAAGTTAAATTTGTACAACTCACGCCCGCCTATCTAGCAAAAGTTGGTTGCCCAGCCCTAGGGCAACCCACACTAGCTGCACTCCTCATCTTAGCATGGCGTGTACGGCTCCCACTCAGCCGTGGTCCCCGACGGAGGGTAACCCTCGCCAGTGGACTCGTAACCTGAGTCCGTGGGTGGCTCCTCACCTGAAAAACACTTAAGCAGCAACCATAAGCACGATGGCTCAACAAGACATAACCGACTCACCTAGGAATGAAACTCTACATGCAGTTTACACGAACATGGGATAGTAATTTCACCAGTTGGACACGCCTACAAGTTCATTCTTAGTTCATCTTTTAGCCACAAGTTAACAGTTCATGAATAAGAAATTTAGTAAGCAATATTTGGTGGCACACATGTAGCAACACAATTATACATATCAGCAGAATTGAATCATAACATTCCATGATTTATCTACGTTACGACACAGGGAGACCTCGAGAAGCTTGGCATGACCTCGGTTGGGACCTAAACGGCCGGCAACCCGTACCTCACCGGGGACCCTCCCTTCCGCTGGTCTGTTACCGGTGAAACTAGGGTTTGGAACGGTTGTTCCTGCGGGTTTCTGCTCGGAGAGACGCGCACGGGTGTCTAGAACATGTGTGCGCTTGTGACACCCTCATTTCTGGTTTCTGCATGTATTCATGTTTCATGTAGAGAAAACATTTTAAAAGAAGTGGGAACAGAGAAAATATCAAAAAGACAGCCAAAAAGAGACAAATCCAGTTCACAGAGAGCGCCGAAGACAACCCCCGCGGCTCGCTGGCCACGAGGGATGTTCGGAGCTCATCCCTGCGAAGTGGGGAGAGGTCCGCCGCTAAACTGGCTATGTGGCAGGCTCGGGGCTCATCTTCGCAAATGGGGGGGGAGGTCCGACCCTGTGAGACACGTGTTGCCCCCAGAGCTAGCCTCTGCGGAGAGGTGAAGGCAGTTCCGCAGGACACATGTCACCTTCGGAACTAGTCACCGAGGAAATCAGAGGACCAGTCGCGCGGGATACGTGTCGACCTCGGAGCTCACCTCCGAGAGGTCTGGTCCTATTGGACACGTGTCGCCACCGGAGCTCATCTTCGGGAGGTCCGTCACTGGTGGACACGTGTTAACCTCGGAGCTCGTCTCTGAGAAGAAAGGAAGTCCGGCGCTACTTGACACGTGGCATTCACGGAGCCCGCCTCCGAATAGAGAGGAGGTCCCGACCGCCAGGATACGTGGCACACGCGGAGCTCACCTCCGAAGGAGAGGGAGGTCTCGCTCGCTTGACACACGGCACAACCGGAGCTCGTCTCTGTGGAAAAGGGGAAACCAGGCCCGGGTAGACACGTGGACCTTCCGGAGCTCAACACCGCAGAGGTAACGAGTTCTGGAGTGGTTTTTGGGATTCTGTACGCGTAGAAATATCTGTACGGAGGATAAACCGACCTGAATTCCACAATGTTAGCGCACCAAATCAACTCAAGATAAGTTGTTAAGATTCAACGATAATCTGAATAGGACTCTTATTCAAAATACAATCAGATTAGGACTTTCTTCTCCAGATTATAAATAGAACTCAGAACCTTTGGCCGAAAACCCGAACTTCTTTTCCAACTCCTGAGCCGACGACTTAGAGCCCTAGCCCAAACTCGCCGAGTAAACCCATCACTGGAGTTCGGTCGAGAGATAGATCGCTGGAAGAGAGCCCCTACGATCTGTCTGATAGGAGAAGGACCTCGAGACCCAGAAGAACGTAAGGTAGGTCTTCAATACTGCCCTACAATATCATGGCATTTTCTTTGCATCTGTTCTTCGATTCTTTTCGAACAGAAGCTTTTTCGTGGACAGATCACTTGCTGATCGGTTTGATCTAGATCTAAAGACGAGGTCATCACCATGTCCACATTTGCTCTGAACACCTCTGTTCATCATAAAACCATGCAAGCCATGCAAGAACATGTATAAACTAAACTGCATCATAGGATTAACATGCATAAGCATCATCGCATCTAGTTAAAGTTTGTGCATGATATTGATTGTTGTAAATCTTGTATGTGTGTGATCATATATAAAAGGACAAGCTCAGGGAGCTGTCTACGATGAGCTTCAACAACAAGGTTTCGAGATTCAAGAGCAACCGGAACCGCAAGAACAAGGCAAGTGCCCCTTGACCATATTGATCCTATGTTTTGGGAAAACTGTTTTGTTTTGCGAAAAGGTGCGCGTGCTGAGTCAAACATGATGGGAAACCCTTTTATAGGAGTTTACTAGTTTTGGTTAAACCACCCTTGTCACCAGGGAAGTTTATGAGTCGGGTATGGTTTTGCTTTATGCTTCTTTGAGTCCACGGGATTGGGAAGCGAGATAGATGTGTCTAGCTAACTGCACTCGTAACGATAATGAGAAACTGATGTTGTTAATAACATGGATCGGAGGGAGATCTAGGGAAGACTAGGTTTGTGAATGAGGTAGCATGAGATGGTGGTTTACTTGCCGTATATCTAAGGACCGGTTCATGCGAGCACATGTCAGAATAATAGTGCCACCACAAGGCCATGTATGGGTGCGGCTTAGCTGACTAATTATATAAGTTGCTAGATTGTTATGGATTGTGGAAGGCGCGGGGAATGGGAGTCGAGTGAGGACTGCCTTGGGAACTCCATGGCACAAGAGGGAGCCCGTGGGTGAGAGAATTGGAGATTCTAGCCTGCCGGTGAAACCTTAGAGAGTCCATACATCTAGTACCCCCTTTGTAAAGGCTATTTTGTGATCTCTTGACCATACAACAACGGTTGTGTACTACTATAATGGAGGTTCTGCAGTCGCCGACGGGTGACGAAATCACAAACTTTTGGGTAATGAGGTGCAAACTCTGCCGAGTCTAAAACTATCATGATAGCCGAGCTTACAGTCACGAGCGTCTGGCTAACTTCCATGATTAGTTGGGATGGTTATCGGATATGGTTATTGGTTATGGTTTCGGGATGGTTTGGTTTTGTTTTGGACTTTGAGCCTAAGTGATAAGATGGGTTGCATGACTGATGAGTCATGGCAACGAGGTTGGTCTCGGTGGGGAGATGAAGTTGTTTATGAGGTGAAATTGTAGCAAATATGAGATGGTATTGGTGAGATGGTAGCGAATACGAGAAGGTATTCGTGAGCAAGAATGAGTTTGATTAATGACTTGTTGGAACATGGAAGGTGATAAACATAATGGAGGTATGTCGGTACTTTAATACATGATGGGATTACATTCACTTAAAGATAAGTTGCTGTTTTATCATGGTTTTTGATGAATAACTTTGCTTTTCTGCAATGAGCCTTTTTATACCTACCTTGTTATGACCTACATATCATATTTTCCCGCACTTGCTGGGTACATCATTGTACTCAAACTTGCATTATTATTTCATCACCAGCATCTGGAGAAGATTACTATGAAGACCAAGTGGAGCATTAGGTGTGTAATCTGTTCTCAACCTTGCCTGTGGGGATGGAGTAGAGATGGAGCCGCTACTGCTTAGATTGCTTCCACACTAGTTAGAGGACTTCCGCTGCATAGAAATAATACTTCCGTTGTTAGATTAAGACTTCCGCTGTGAGCATGAGTCCAAGACTCATGAGACATTGTAATAAACTCTGTTATTCGTGGTTATATATATATTCTGAATTCAGTTTGTGGAACATATCTGTATGTGTGATGAACATCCTGGGCACACATATGCATCAGTTCTCGGTTCCGTGGTTTTCCATAGAATTGAGGGCGTCACAGATTGGTATCAGAGCCACGGTTGAGGGTAGATTACACACCTAGATACAACCCCAGATTGGTATCAAAGCCACGGGTTGACGGTAGGTTACACGCTTAGATAGAGGTCACATATTGGTATCAGACAAAGATTTGTATCTAATCCACGCTGACCATAGGATGCAAGCCTAGGATGCATAGATTGGCCTTGAAACTACCTTGACATAGGAAACCAGCCTTGAATAGGAGTTGTGGGTGAGCCCTTGTGATGATTGTTGGTGATTGTGTGCTTAGTGTGAGTTGTGGGACGTCCCAAAGTGTTGTCCATATCCATACATAAGTAGAAAGAGGTGTGAGATGCCTCAGCACTTGTTCACATCCTCATATGGGCTAATATGTATAGTCCAATCCACCTTGATGCATATAGTTGAGAGGATCCATCTAACCTTCTAATCTTTTACTCTATTTCGTTCTCTCTCACAGATGATGAGAGGAAAGGCTGGCCGAAGGAACGTCCGTGACAACCAAGAGGATGGCCACGATGAAGTTCCTATTAACCCCGGAGCTGGTGAGAACAACATGGAACGGTTGATGGCCATGCAAAATCAACTTATGCAAACCATGATCCAAACTTTGGGTCAGTTGCAGGCCAACAACAACAACCCTGTTCCGGCACCACCGCCACCACCACCGCCGGCTTATAACAGGCTGGGAGAGTTCATGAGGACTCGACCACCCACCTTTGCTCAAGCTAACGACCCCATGGAGGCCGACGACTAGTTGAAATCTATGGAGAAGAAGCTTGCCATAGTACAGTGCAATGACCAAGAGAAGGTTCTTTTTGCGTCGTACCAACTTATGGTAGCTGCCGCTGACTGGTGGGATGCCCTATGTAACGCTCATGTCGATCCGGAGACGATCACTTGGACTGAGTTCAAGGAGAGTTTCCGCTCTCATTACATACCTGCTGGTGTAATGATGCTCAAGAGACAGGAGTTTGAAGGTCTCCGCCAAGGACAGAGAAGCGTGAATGAGTATCTCAACAAGTTCACACAACTGTCCCGGTATGCCCCCAAAGATGTCAACTCAGACCAGAGGAAGCAATACCTGTTCATAAGAGGGTTGAACAATGAGATCCAGGTTCAGCTCCTCAACAATGACTACGTGAGCTTCCAGAATCTGGTTGATAAGGCTATAGTGGTTGAAAGCAAGATCTGAGAAATCGAGCGAGAGTGCAAGAGGAGGATGCCATACCAGCCCCAAGTGAGCAACGTACGACCTCAGTACATGCCCCCAGCCGCACCACAGTATGGATCGACCGCTCCTGCATACCGCCCTAGTCAGCCACCACAGCAACGACCTGTTGCACAAGAACCCCGTGTGCCCTTACCTTCTGTGCCCCGACCCAACATGGGCGCTCCTTTTCAAAACCCCCGCCCCAACGTACCTGCTGCCATAGGCAACAGGGCTTGCTTTGCATGCGGGGAAACAGGACACTTTGCAAACCAGTGCCCGAGGAGAGGCCCTGGACAGAAAGGCAATGTGCCCAAGCAGAATCCACGACTGAACGGAGGGGACAATCAAGGAAACCATGGACAGCAGAACTATGCTCGCGGCAACGTGAACCATGTCTCTGCTGAGGAAGCACAATAGGCTGAGGACGTCGTAATTGGTATGTTCCTTGCCAATTCCAAACCAGCCACCATTTTATTTGATTCCGGAGCATCGCATTCCTTCATATCATCCAAGTATGTTGCCAAGCATAATCTACCCATATCACATTTAAAATGTGCTATGTTAGTTAATTCTCCCGGTGGAGAGATGAGGACTAATATAGCATGTCCGAAAGTAAGACTTAAAATAAGGGGGGTAGACTTCCTTGCCAACCTTATTGTCTTGGATTCCCAAGGGCTTGACATAATACTCGGGATGGATTGGTTAAGCAAGCACAACGGAGTAATCCAATGTGCTGAAAGGAGCGTGCAGTTGACAAACAAGCACGGTATTTGTGTCGAGTTCGAGTCAGCCCAGCAAACAACTGAAAGGGCAATTTTGAACCACGTCGAAGGAACAACATTGGACAGCATTCCAGTGGTTCAGGAATCTTCGGACGTATTCCCGGAAGAGCTTCTAGGTATGCCACCTGACCGGGACATTGAGTTTGCCATTGATTTGGTACCTGGAACTGCACCCATAGCAAAGAGACCCTATAGGATGCCCACCAATGAACTAGTGGAACTCAAGAAGCAAATTCAGGAGCAGTTGGAGAAGGGTTTTATACGTCCAAGCTCGTCACCATGGGAAGCTCCCGTGCTCTTCGTAGACAAGAAGGATGGGACCCAAAGGATGTGCATGGATTATATGTCTCTCAACGAGGTGACAATCAAGAACAAATACCCTCTGCCCCGTATAGAAGACCTATTCGACCAAATGAAAGGAGCCCGAGTGTTCTCCAAGATTGATCTTCGGTCGGGATATTTCCAGCTAAAGATTAATCCCTCCGATATACCCAAGACTGCCTTTCGAACACGGTATGGTTCATATGAATATACCGTCATGTCTTTTGGGTTAAAAAATGCACCCGCATACTTCATGTACCTTATGAACAAGGTTTTCATGGAGTACTTGGATAAATTCGTCGTGGTTTTCATCGACGACATTATGGTGTATTCAAAAAGTGAGGAGGACCATGAAGAACATTTGAAATTGACCTTGCAGAAAATGCGTGAGCATCAATTGTATGCCAAGCTTAACAAGTGTCAATTTTGGCTAAAGGAGATATCGTTCCTAGGCCACATTATCTCCGAGGAAGGAGTATCGGTTGATCCGGAAAAGTGGGAGATGTTCTGAAGTGGAACCAACCGCGAAACGTGAGGGATATTCAGAGTTTTCTTGGGATGGCTGGATACTACCGACGCTTCATCAAGGACTTCTCCATGATAGCAAAACCCATGACGGAGTTGCTAACGAAGGGAAAAGCGTTCCAGTGGACATCAGCGTGCCAAGAGAGCTTTGAGGAACTTAAGAAAAGGCTAACCCCAGCACCGGTTCTGGTATTGCCAGACGTGAGCAAAAGCTTTGACATATATTGTGACGCATCCAGACAGGGGCTCGGATGTGTGCTCATGCAAGGAGGACAAGTGGTAGCCTATGCCTCACGATAATTAAAGAAGCACGAGCTTAATTATCCTACACATGACTTGGAGCTAGCAGCAGTATTGCATGCGTTGAAGATTTGGAGACATTATATCCTTGGTCATCGATGTGAGATCTATACGGATCATAAAAGCCTCAAGTACATATTTACACAAACGGACCTGAACTTGAGGCAACGTCGATGGTTGGAACTTATCAAGGATTACGATGTTGGAATCAACTGCCACCCTCGAAGGGACAATGTAGTAGCTGACGCATTGAGCCGGAAGGGAGCATGTCACCAACTCACGGTTCGGGAGCTACCACCCGAACTACGGAAGGAGTTCGAATGGTTACACCTAGGATTCTTGAACAACATGGTAGTGATGGAGATCCACTCTTCATTGGAGCAAGAGATAAGAAATGGTCAAGCAACGGATGAGGGGATCAAGGAAATCAAAGAAACGATCCAACAAGGAATAGAGAAGGTTTTCAAGGAAGATGAGAAGGGTACGCTTTGGCTAGGAAAAAGGATTTGTGTGCCTAACGTGAAGCACATCCGCGACATGATATTAAAATAGGCACATGATTCACCCTATTCAATACATCCCGGAAGTACTAAAATGTACAAGGACGTGAAGACTTGTTATTGGTGAGATGGTATGAAAAGGGATATAGCCGAATACGTTGCCCTATGAGACACGTGCCAACGGGTGAAAGCCGAACATCAAAGACCCGTTGGATTGTTGCAACCCTTGAAGGTACCCGAGTGTAAGTGGGAGGACATCAGTATGGATTTCATCGTCGGACTGCCACGTACTCAGTCGGGTTATGACTCCATCTGGGTTATCGTGGACCGATTGACGAAAACCGCCCATTTTCTCCCTATAAGGGCCATGTTCAACGTTGCACAATTAGCCCAGTTGTACATGGAGCAGATCGTGTGCCATCATGGAGTCCAGAGGAGGATAGTCTCAGATCGAGGTTCTCAGTTTACCTCTAGATTTTGGAGGAAGCTGCAGAAAGCTATGGGTACGCGACTGGATTTTAGCTCCGCCTATCACCCACAAACCGATGGAAAAACCGAAAGGACAAACCAAATTTTGGAGGACATGTTGAGAGCTTGCGCCTTAAAACGTGGGCGTAGTTGGGATAGGAGTTTACTGTACGCCGAATTATACTATAACAACAGCTATCAATCTAGCTTGAAGATGTCACCTTTCGAAGAATTGTACGGTAGTCGGTGTAGAACACCGCTGTTTTGGAACGAAACCAGAGAGAACCAGGTGTTTGGACCAGAAGTGCTACAAGAAGCTGAAAAGCAAGTCCAAACGATACAGGAGAACTTAAAGGCTGCTCAGTCACGGCAGAAAGGCTATGCGGACAATAGGCGAAGGAAGTTGACTTTCGAAGTAGGAGACTTCGTATACCTTAAGGTATCGACTATCCGTGGCCAACGACGTTTCAACGTCAAAGACAAGCTAGCACCTCGCTATATCGGACCATTTAAGATTTTGGACAAGCGAGGAGAAGTAGAATATCAACTAGAGCTCCCAACATATCACTCCGACGTACATGACATGTTTCATGTATCTCAGCTCAACAAGTGCTTGAGAGTACCAGAGGAGCAAGTACCAATGGAAGAGCTTGAACTACAAGAGGACCTGACTTATGCGGAACATCCTGTCCGAATTTTGGACGTAAAGGAAAGGGTCACCAGGAACAAAGTGATCCGATGGTGCAAGGTACAATGGAGCCATCACACCGAAGCTGAAGCCAGATGGGAGCGTGAAGAAGACATCAAGGCAGAATTTCCTCATCTCTTCTCTACTAATGAATCTCGAGGGCGGGATTCAATTTAAGGGGGGTAGATTTGTGACACCCTCATTTCTGGTTTCTGCATGTATTCATGTTTCATGTAGAGAAAACATTTTAAAAGAAGTGGGAACAGAGAAAATATCAAAAAGACAGCCAAAAAGAACCGAATCCAGTTCACAGAGAGCGCCGAAGACAACCCCCGCGGCTCGCTGGCCATGTGGCGTGTTCGGAGCTCATCCCTGTGAAGTGGGGAGAGGTCCGCCGCTAAACTGGCTACGTGGCAGGCTCGGGGCTCATCTCCACAATAGGGGGGAGGTCCGACCCTGTGAGTCACGTGTTGCCCCCGGAGCTAGCCTCTGCGGAGAAGCGAAGGCAGTTCCGCAGGACACATGTCACCTTCGGAACTTGTCACCGCAGAAATCAGAGGACCAGTCGCGAGGGATACGTGTCGACCTTGGAGCTTACCTCCGAGAGGTCCGGTCCTAATGGACACGGTCGCCACCGGAGCTTATCTCCGGGAGGTCCGTCACTGTTGGACACGTGTTAACCTCGGAGCTCGTCTCTTTGAAGAAAGGAAGTCCGGTGCTACTTGACACATGGCATTCACGGAGCCCGCCTCCGAATAGAGAGGAGGTCCCGACCGCTAGGATACGTGGCACACGCAGAGCTCACCTCCGACGGAGAGTGAGGTCTCGCTCGGTTGACACACGGCACAACCGGAGCTCGTCTCTGCGGAAAAGGGAAGACCAGGCCCCGTTAGACACGTGGAGCTTCCGGAGCTCCTCACCGTAGAGGTAACGAGTTCTGGAGCGGTTTTTGGGATTCTGTACGCGTAGAAATATCGGTACAGAGGAGAAACCGACCTGAATTCCACAATGTTACCACACCAAATCAACTCAAGATAAGTTGTTAAGATTCAACGATAATCTGAATAGGACTCTTATTCGAAATACAATCAGATTAGGACTCTTCTTCTCTAGATTATAAATAGAACCCAGAACCTTTGGCCGAAAACCACGAACTTCTTTTCCAATTCCAGAGCCGACGACTTAGAGCCCTAGCCCCAACTCGCGGAGTAAACCCATTACCGGAGTTCGGTCGAGAGAGAGATCGCTGGAAGAGAGCCCCTACGATCTTTCTGATAGGAGAAGGACCTCGAAACCCAGAAGAACGTAAGGTAGGTCTTCGATACTGCTGTAAAATCCCCAAAAGTGGTAGCAAGAAAATTCAGCTCATGTACACCTATGAAAAATGAGGGGAATTAAAACTTTGAATTATAATGTTGTAAGTTCAAAGTGAGGGTTAGACTTCCCAAAACTTCCAAACATGGAGATCTAAATGCACAGCTTGGATCTTCATATTCCAAATATTCACCCTTCCAAAATTCAGCTCATTTGGAGGAATTTTCATATTTGTTTGGGATTAAACGGAAAAGCCATCTAATCTGAATTTCAAATTCAGTTTCAAATTCCAATTCCCTGAATTTGAAAATTTGGTTTCACAAATGTGTTCACCACCTTTGAATGAGCAGCCATGCCAAAAATTGGAAATTTTGGAGCTGGTTTGCTACTATTTTGAGGTAATATAAAATGGAGAATTCAAACTCCTTTTCAAATTCAAATGATCAAACCACATCCAAATTTCACAGCAGAATTCAAACCATTTGAATTCAGCAAATTCAAACCTTAACTTGGTGTGAAAGTCTAGCCTTAAATGTTGAGTTGCTGTGGTAAAATATCAGAGAAAGTTGGATAAGAATTAGAAATGTTGGGGCCCAATTGTCAGCCACACCCAAGTGCTGCCGTCTCAGCCGACGGCGGTCGAACAGCGGGAGCGCGCCAGCTCTCGGTTGAACCCGCGCCCGAGGGAGAGCCCGCGCCACCTCCATCTGCCTCGGTTGCTTGGTTGCATCACGGCAAGTGGTGCGCCGGAGCTGTTTCACTTCTCCCCCAGCTATAACTCACGCCTCAGCTGTTTCTTTCGCCCAGAACACCGCCGCCGTTCCTCCCGATCACGCCGCAGCTACTGAGCTCGGTTGCTCGAGCGCCCAACAGCGAAGAGCTGCGCCCACCAGTGCTCTAGCCATCCAGCACCTCTCCTTTCCTGTCCCGAGCGTGATTGCTCCAGAAATTGGCAAATTAGCCTCGATCCTCAGGTGAACGTGGAAGAACCGAGGGAGGTCACCGTGGACAGCTCACACCGAGCAAGATCACGGCAAAACAAGTCAGCCCCTCGGTGCATCCTCGACCCCAGCTGCTCGAGCCCAAAGCTCAGCCCTGGACGTTGATCACAGCAGAAGAATTTCGGGTTTTTTCTCCCGGACGGTACAAACTGACCCCGAGGTAGGAATTTCCCAAATTTGCCGTTAATTCATGCTCTCATTGATTAAAACTGTGCACGAAGTTTCCAAACTACTTGTCGCACTTCCTCCCTCGATTTTAGACCTAGATATGGGGTGTAGAGGGAGAATTTCCACGTCTTGATCATGGCGCACCGCCGGACCACCTCGGGTGCACGGTGCCGATAGGGTTCCAGCGATCCTCGATCAGTTTAGACCCCATGTCGAGCTTCTACTCCCTCCACTGGTGCTCTAGAGCCCAAGAACTGATCATTTGGTGGAGGTATGAGGGCTCCCGATCTCACCGGAGTGCAAAAATTGCTGTCACCGGTGCGCGGTGGTTTCCGGTGAACTACGGCCGCCGGCGACCCACCCAAAGTGCTCAGCGCGGTTAAATATGGGGGAGCGGCGAGTTTAGGCCCGGGAGATGGCCGAGAGAGCTATCCCGCCACCCTCGCCGGAGCAAACGCATCGGACCCTCTGTTTGGCGCGAGGTAAAAGAAGGTGGGGGCCTGCCCCACCTGTCAGTGGCACCAGGTAGGCGCCGGATTGGGGTGCGGCTCGGGATCGGCTGTGGCTGCGCGGGTTAACTCCGTAGCCCCCAGTGTTGCCGAAATCTCACCGGTCCGATTTAAAATCGTGGGCCCAGCCCAATTATTTGAAGTTTCTATTAGAGAAATAATTCCAGGAATTAGCTGATCTTTACAAGCCCATAACTTTGTGTAGAAAACTCCAAAAAGAGTGAGACCAATTTTGTTGGATTCCTCATGAGGAGTACTTCACAGAGAAAGCAATTTTAGGCTATGAAAATACCCAGGAATTTCTGTAGAATTGTTTATTAAATATTTTAGGGATTTATTACAGAAGCAATTCTTTATGAAATATTCCCAAATTTGGTCAGCAAATCCTTTCCATAGTTACTGATATCCAGTAAAAATTTTGGCTTCATTGGAATTCATTTGGTAGGCTAAACTGCCTTCCCAAGTTCAGCCTTTAATTGGAAATTCCAAATTAAACAGAAACTTTTTCAGAACTCCTGTCCAACTTCAAAAATTCATATCTCTCTGATGGTAACTCCAAAAGTGGTGAAACAAGTTTTTTTAGGACCAGGGAGACATAACCTAACCAGATCTTCCATTACTAGTTATGTCAAAGCTCCTAATTTGGGCTAAAAAACCCAGAGAAGCGTTGTACTTGTAGAAATTTTAAAGACTACATTATGCAATGACATGTCTCCAAATTTGGCTCAAATCATCCTTAGAGAGTCTAGTATCCACTGTAAAAATCCCAAAGCCAATTAAGGATCCTAAATAGCAGTAGCTATGAATAGAAGTTCAATTCTTATAAATCCTTAATACTTACACATGTATTTTATTACATTTCATAAGAGTGACCGAAGTTGAGGACGCACCGGAGCCCTTGGACGTCCTCCCACCTGAAGCTGACTTCCCATCTAACTCGCAACCAGGCAAGCCCCGGTTTGCACTTAAGTACCTTTTATAAAGCTTTTTATTTGTATCATTTATGTCTAGGGTGAATGTTTGCATTAGACTTAGGGTGATTGAAACCCCACTTGCATAGCCTCTTTAAATCCTATGGAGGGTTGGGTAGTTTACAAACTCGACGAGTAGAGAATGCCATGCTAATGTATAGGATCTCGGTAGAAGTCAAGTGGTTGGAAGCTACTCGCGAGATAGTACTTATCACCCGGAAAGAAAAGAGGTAGATAATGGCTTGAGTTGTAAAAAAATGAGACCCAGCAGGGGGGATAGGATGCAGTGAGCAGAGGTCTCACGTGCGTAGCCCTGTTGGTGTCGGTTGAGGACCGTCCGTGTGTGGCCCTGTTGGACAAGTATCGAACAGTACCGGATGCATACTGGCATATGGGAACCAGGACTGATGTAATTGGTTAACCTGGGTGCCGAGGCTTACCCAACAGTAAATAGGAGTGGGTTGAGGGTAGCAAGGTGTAAATCTGCCAGTGGGCACAGTCACGCTTTACGAGGGGACCTCCTGCCCGTTACGGATGGACCGGTTTGGCATTTCGGTTGCCTTTGAAAGGTTGTTGCATACAACAGAGTAGGAAGGGGTGTGGAATCACGCTTCTGAAAGTGGGTGTATGTGACGTGTTATCCGGGTGTGTCTTGATTGCAATCACCATCCCTCGCGGTTATTTTAGTACCCGCGTGTTAACTGCGCTGTGACATAGTAAGAAGTAAAATAATCCAACTCAAAATGCTGTATTGATCTATTTATGTCTTCAAAACCTTGATTGCTATAGTTATAGAGTTAATTAAGTTTATATTCCACTTTGGGCATCACCACATCGGAGGAAAGCGGTTCTTGTTTGATTGTAGACTTTCGATGTGGGGGCTGCCTAAGGCTCATTAAACTGCTGCTATAAAACTGAAAGTAAGGATCAACTTATAGGCGTGTCTTTATTGCAAAGTCCTTTCCTACCTTACACATCTTTGCACATAGAGTTCCATGACTAGGGTTGACGGTTAAGACTTGCTGAGCCTTCGTGCTCACGGTTGCAATATTTGAGCTGTGTGCAGGTGATAGTTATGAGGAAGGTTCCGAGGACGAGGCGATGCCCCAGTCGGGGTACACGGCCGAGCTGGAGCCCTGCACGCCGCCGTAATTTTCCCGTTCCTTGCTGCTAGCGTGTAGCGTCCCCGGGCTGGACAGCTGCACTTTTGTATAGCTAGGATGAGAGGCCATATATGTATATTACTTCCGCTGTTTGAATAGGTTTTGTAAAAAGACTTCCGCTGTTTTATATCAAATAAAAGTTTATATGTTGTTCTTTATTCTTTTCGTGTGTGCTGTTGGGTGCCGCATCGCACGGCACCACCCTATGCGTTCTTGGAGTGGGTGAACCACGGGGTGGTCCCCACAGACGTGGTATCAGAGCCGCATTGGGAATAGCACGCTCAAAAAGAGCCTATTTTAAAAACTTAGAAGTAGTCGAGTGAGGATTAGTCATTAAGCCCACATAAGGTCTATGATAGTATTAGTTACTAAGGTGGAAAAGCTAACTTATGTGTTATACATTTTGTAACAACGCTCCGACGTCAGGTAAGAGGTAAGGTACGCCACCACAGGCGGATCAATTGCGGTAACTCACCATACGAGTAATAGTAGGGGATGGTATACCGTGGCTTGGCACGGTAGTTAATATGAGTCTGGACCTCTCTATGGTTCTGAGAGCATATGAAAACACTGATCTCCAGCGTGCTATAGGCAAAAGTGAGAATACCCCATCGTGTGGTAAGCAACACGATAGTATGCAACTCTTGAACGCTCAATGTTCAAAGGGCCATACGCAGCGCTCGCCATCGGTGTGCCTCAACGGTCATGAGGCAGTAGGTGGTATCCGTTGGGGTGATAAAATTCCCAACCGTGATGACCCGTTCGCGCTCTACTCGGGTTCCATGTCGTGTGGTTTGAAAACACGACCATGTACCTTGAGACGTGGCTTGACTCAAGGATGATCCGTCTGGCAATAATACAGACCGTATGTCTTTACTATGATATGGAACTGCCTGCAATGTTAAAACCTTTTGGTGCACAATTATCGTGTGTTCTTCTGCAGGTACATTAACCACGTTAGTGCATGACGTTTAGAAACCGTTTGTGAGTGACGTTCTTAGTTCCACCATTTGACACGTATATGCCGGAATACCGGTTTAGGATTTTTCTTTGGTGAGGAAACGTAGTACCGAGACTGCATCAAAGGATATTTTTCAAAGAAAAGAGTCAAAATGAAGTTTAGGATTCCATTTAGGGGTTAGTAAACTCCTATATTGAACTGAGAGTCAATTGGGAGTATAGTTTCAATCTCAAAAACTTAGGAACAATCTGCCCTATTTTTGGCAGAAATTTTTCTGAACTTGAACATGGCATAACTTAATATTGGTTGAACCAAGGGAGGTGTATGATACCATTCTGGAAAGGTTTTGAAGTCCTCTACAACCTTTATGCAGAGATCCAGAACAAAATCTCCCTCCAAATGGATGAAAAACTCAGAAGAGTAGGTACTGCCCGGAAACAGGACAGACCAAAAGGCTCTCTGGAATTTTCTGTATGTCAACCACAACTTCCTGCAGAAAAATCTCCAAGGGTCAAGCAAGACACCGTTGGAAAGTACAGGAAATGTTCTGCAACTTTATTGTTGAACTCTAGTCCAGATTTTGCCTCTAGGTGGGCAAAACTGTTGGATTATCCAGACTAGTCAGCTGGACCAGAAGCCGGTACTTGGGGGGCGAACTACACCGCCTCCTTACCGGCTGGCCATGCCGTCACATGGACGGAGTTCAGGGAGGAATTCCACGCCTATCACATACCTCCCGGTGTGATGGAAATGAAGCTCTAGGAGTTTCTGGCTCTACGACAGGGCTAGAGGAGTGCTCATGAGTACTCCAGGTTATTCAACCGGCTGGCGCAGTATGCGCCAGGATTTGTGGGGACGGAAGACAATAAACACAATGCGTTCTTCCGGGGCCTGAACTCCAATATGAAGGTCCATCTCGCCCAGAGCAATCGTGGCACATTCAACGACCTAGTTAATGCCGCGATTCTACAGGAGAATGCTCAGCGCGAGCGCGGTTCTGATAAGAGGAAATGCAGCGCTGACGAGCAGCAGTGGTGGGACGCAACAAAAATACCGTGTGGTGTATCGCTCACTATCCGGTCAGAGATGGCAGCCACCGGCGCGACCGCCTCAGTTTCACGGGTGGCAATATAATGCGCCGGGCTTTCGACCGACGTATCCATCACAGCAAAATTAGCAGCAAAGGATGGTCCCGCGTGCGCCTCAGTTTCAACAGCGTGAACCGGGATTCCGTCCTCAAGTCGGTGGGACCCCGACACCTTACACGTGCTACACATGTGGCCGTGTCGGGCACATTTCAAGAGACTGCCCCGAGCCGTGACAGGGCAGGGTGACACGACCCCAAGGTCCTGTCGAGCCAGGATCACGCTGAGGGGTGCTGCGTTGCACAGCACCGTATAACACACATCAAAGGTACAAAGCGGAAGCGGAAATTTTATTACATAAACAAGTTTATGAACATGTTTACAGCAAAATTAAGTTCAGTCTATAGTCGCGGGCGTAGACTAAGCATCAAGTGCACGTTCAGCCCTCGAACGTGTCCTTGCTAGCACACACGCACACTAACTCTGCGGCGTGCACGACTCCCACTCGACGGGGTTCCCCTCCTGGGGTTCCGTGTCCTCCTTGGGAGTCCCTTCCTCATAGAACCCTGCAAAAGCTTCAAACACAAGCAGTGAGCACGAAGGCTCAGCAAGTCTGACCCGTCTCACCTAAACATGGAACTTCTACATGAGGGTAATGGGTTACATGTTGTAAAAATCATTTGCAAGGACTCGCCTAATTAGTAGAACCTTACTTTCAACTTTTAGCAGCAGGTTGTGGAGAACCTTACGCTAAGGTACATGAGAGAGCCGCAATCAAACAAGAAACGCATTTCTCTCATGTACTTTGCCCAAAGTTGAAATGAACTTTAGTTAGCTCTAAACTACAGCAAGTCATTAGCAATCAAGTCCATCTTTCTCTCAGCAACATTTTAACATGTAACTAGCCTGTTCTTTCTACGTCACGGTACAGTGAACAAGTGGTACTCACTGACCGCGAGGGACGGTGATTATAATCGATTTACACCTGCAGGGTTACCCGAACAACCCGTCACGTACGCCCGTACTCGATGTTGCCTACAACAACCATCACGGACGCCGTACGCAACCACCTTTCACCCGTCAGCCAAATATTGAACCGGTCCCATCGTCCCGAGCAAGAGGTCTCTGCACGCTCATCTCTGTGCCGCCAGCCGATTTACACCTCGAGCTCTCAACCTACCCTCTGAACGACGGGCAATGCCTCAATACCCAGCTACCCGAGTTACATCAGTTTCCCGGTTCCCATATAGCCGGTAGGTCTTCGGTACTGTTCTAGCTTGTTCAACAGGCCCGCACACGGCTCATTCCTCAATCGACACAAGCGGAGCTACAGCACACAGGCCCCAAAGTCCTGCTGCCCTTACTCTCCGCTCGGTCTCATTTTCTTGCCATGTGTATCATGTGTTATCTCTACCGGAGCAATGTGCCTCTAGCCTATTCTCGCGAGTAGTTCCAACTACTCGACTTGTACCGAATCGTACTCTACCTTAGCATTGCAGTAGCTAACGGGGTTTGCAATCCTAAACCCAACCCGTGGTTTTCTTGGCTATGCAGTTGGATTTCCAAACAAGACTCTAATGCACAGAACCAAGGAAACAAGTATGTGCTCAAAACAATAAAAATTTGTAAAACGGTTAATGCAAACCGGGGCTTGCCTTGCTGCTCTTGGTCATAGGCTAGCTGTTCCTCCGGAGTAACAAAGTCTAGGACTTCGGGTTCCTCCTCGACCTTAGCGACTACATGATATAAGAAACATATGTATCAATTTACTGCATTTATATTAACTTTGAAGTTGTGAAGCCTATAACGCTTGCTAGACATACCTAATGACTGTGAAACTTTTACTGTGGCTTGGTTACAACCTAAACAGAGACTTGGTCAAGTTTTAGTTGCAGCAAAGCTCATTTGAGCCCTCCACAATTAATTATGTCCTTGACCTTAATTGGAACTCTTAGGGTGTTCTAGGAATTTTCATGAAACAAACTATGACTTTCTGAAAACTAGATTTTCAGAGGGTTCTAATGGATTTGGTCTCACTTAACTTGGAAGTCCCTAACTAAAGATATGAGCTAAACAATTTCAGAGAAAATTCTGAAAATGTTTCTGAACATTTTCTATTTTCTCTGGAGCAGTTTCACTAATCACACCATTAGGTGGACCAGATGAGCTCAAATGGATCTGAAATTTTTATGGTAGTTCAGGGATATTTTGGTAAACATCCCAGCAAAATTTCAGGATTTCCCCCCAAAGGATTCTCCAGTTAAAATTCCTAACAGTTTAAATTTGAGGAATTAATTCTGGAGAAATACGGAATTTCATGAAGTGAAACTTGATTTTCTGGAATGTCCTCAGAGAGCTGAATCCAGCAAAATTTGTTTCACCAAATTTGGAGCTTTCAAGCCAAAGTTATGAGGATTTGATGTTTGAAGGAAATCTGAAAATCAGGGAAAAGTTTAAACTCGCGCGTGGGCCCAGGGGACACGCGTCGCACGCCTAGGCGATGGCACATCGCGGCCCACAAGGATTTTGCGCGCCAGCACATCCGATCCCGGCCGCAGCAGGATCCCGATTCAAAATATCTCCCGCTGACAGCTGGGGTCCACCCCCTTCTTCAACCTCGCGACACCCGCGCCCCGCCGCCGAGGGATCTCGCCGGAGAGCTCGCCGCCGGCTGCTGTACAGCTCCAAACTTCTCGATTTTGGCCGCCCCTGCCTACATTTACTCGGGGAACAGGATCCGAGGGTCAGCTGCTCATGACAACGGCCGGAGCATGGTCGGCGACGAGCCGCCACCTCGGAATGACTTCGGCCATGTCGGCTGACTTCTCTAGCACCTCAGCTACTTGGGAAATCGGTCAGGGAGCATCAGTGGACCTCAGAGAAGGTCGACATGAGCTCGAGGCAGCTCGGGGAAGGCCCGAAATAGGTCCTCACCGTGCGCCCGATGCCGCCCGTTCGTTCCACCATTAGTAGACCTCAAATTACGCCGGGCACAGAGGTTCTCCGGCCCAGAGTTGTGAAGGCAACTTGTGCGTTACTGTGTCTAGCTCGTGTGAGAGCGGCCTGAGGCCCTCTAATCCTTTCTCGATCACGAATTAAACAGAATCGTACCCGAAGGTCGTTCTGCACACAGAAAGGGGAAAAGTGGGAATTCGCCGCCGGTGAGCAACCACTCGAGCTGTGGCTCGGGGATGAGCAGCACCGGTCACCCGCGCGTCCAAGGATGCCTTGGCTCGGGCGTGGCAACGCCCTGGTTGGGCTGTCCACGAGAGCCCGAGGTGCGGCGGTTCCAAGTTCCGAGTTTGATCTTTTGGCACAGCCGATATCACTCGGTTTCAACCGAATTCTAGCAACGGGAAGGACGGAGGAAGGCCTCTAGTACCTTGCTGGGGCTCTGGAATGGAAGGAGGGAGCTGCGATCGGCGTTCTCCGATCAAATCCGAGCTGCGGAAGTTTTCGGCCGGAGCTGAGTTCTTGCGGGGAAGAACGACGGTGCCTCGTCCGAGGAGGGGGCAGGCGCCTTAAGAAGGCTCTGCACCGCCTCATGCCCGCGCGTGGGCAAGCAGCTGGTGGCGCGGCGGCTGGCCTCGGTGGCGATTACCGCTGCGGCTCGGCGACCCGAGTGAAAAAGTCTAAGTCGGTTTGATCTGAGCAGTGGCTGACATGTGGGTCCCACCTCCAGTTTTAACCTCTGAAATTTACTCCTAATCACTGTTGTAAACAGTGAACCCCATACTACCCTTGGCAATTCAAATTATTCACCCATGAGCCATTTGAATTGATCAAAGTTCAAATGAGGTTTGGTTTGAATGAATTTCAGCACAAGTTCAGTTTGAAATTCAAATAAAGTTTGAATTTCTCCCCCTTAGCTCATGTCAAGATCAACTCCAAATGGAGTGAAAATTGGTGTGTGAGCTCACAAAAATGTGCTGAGTAAGAATATGCCTTCCACTTAAAATTCATGGGATAAAAACAGTTTAAATTTGAATATGGTTTCAAACTGCCCTCTTCCTAACTATACCCAAACTGACCTCAAAAAGGTTTTGAATTTGGGTGAAACTTGGCATGGACATCCTTAGTGAAGTGTAGGAGTTTTCATATGTCCAGCCCATCTATATCACATGTGGGAAATACCACTTTTGCAATGTGTAAGCTTGTTCTCTAATGAGCATGTTGATAATTGTTACTTGCTCTTCATTTGTGTTCATCATTCTTCCTCAAATGAGGTATGTGGCGTGGTGATGAACACTGCAAATGTGTGTCAAAAACTGAGGCCCTTACATTCCTCCCCCCTTAAAAGAATCTCGTCCCGAAATTATAAGGTGAAAATGAGAGAGAGGACGGTGGAAAATTACCGGATATGCGACGTGAAAAAGTCGGGGTAGTTAGTGCGAAGGAATTCTTCGCTCTCCCATGTCGCTTCGTCCATGGAGTGATTACTCCATAGAACCTTGTAGAACCACAACGTACGGTTGCGTGTGGTTCGGGCCTTTTCATCAATAATCTGCACCGGTTCCTCCCGATAGGTGAGATCCGGTTGCAGTTCTTCAATGTCTTCCAGCTGAACGGTAGTTGATAGCTTGAGACACTTCCTCAGCTGGGAAATGTGAAAGACGTCGTGCACACCGGAAAGTGCTTCTGGTAATTTCAGCCGGTATGCCACCAATCCACATCTTTCGGTAATCTGGAATGGACCGATGAAGCGGGGTGCTAACTTTCCCCTCACCCCAAATCTGTTTACGCCCTTCATTGGAGACACCGGTAGATATACGTGATCCCCAACTTCGAATTGTAATGGGCGCCTTCTCCGGTCCGCATACTGTTTCTGACGGGATTGAGCGGCTTTTAGGTTCGCTTGAATTAGTCGAACCTTTTCTTCCGCGTTGTTGACAAGGTCAATCCCGAAGGTAACCCTTTCGCCAGACTCACACCAGTTCAATGGTGTGCGGCATTTTCTCCCGTATAGTGCCTCGTAGGGCGCCATCTTGATGCTGGCTTGGTACCCATTGTTGTACGAGAACTCGGCTAACGGCAAGTGATCATCCCAACTCTTGCCATGGTCGATAGCGCAAGCTCGTAGCATGTCTTCTAGAATCTGATTTACCCTCTCGGTTTGTCCATCCGTCTGCGGGTGGTAGGCTGAACTACAGATCAGCTTCGTCCCCAAGGCAGCGTGTAGCTGCTCCCAAAAACGGGACACAAATAAAGTGCCCCGGTCCAATATGATGGTACGGGGTACGCCGTATAAGCATAGGATCCGTGAGATGTACAGTTCAGCGTACTTCTTGGCGTTGTAGTTGGTGTTGACCAGGATGAAATGGGCAACCTTGGTGAGCCGATCGATGATCACCCACACAGAATCATGTTTCTGTAAGGTGGTGGGTAAACCGACGACGAAATCCATGCTCACGTCCTCCCACTTCCAGGCAGGAATGCCCAGTGGTTGCAGCAGTCCCGGTTTCCGCATGTGGTCTGCCTTCACCGTTCGACATGTATCACACTCGGACACGTATTTTGCAGTCTCTCGCTTCATCCGTGTCCACCAAAACTTTCTTCTGAGTTCTTGATACATTTTGTTGCTGCCGGGGTGAATAGAAAACTTTGATAAGTGAGCCTCATCAAAGATTTTCTTCCTTAACTCCGGGTTTCAGGGTACGACGATCCGATCCTTGAACCATAGGACGCCGTCTCCGTCCTTCCGGAAACATTTCAACTCCCCACTGTCTACACGTCTCCGTAAATGTGACATGCCCTTGTCATTCTTCTGGGCTGCCGCTATCTCTTCACGGATGGTGGGGATCAAAGCTAGGTTGTAGAGAGCTCCGTGTGGAATCACATGGAGTGGTGGTTCGCCCTCTTCCAACGGTGTGATGGTCAGATTATTGACGTGTGACTTACGGCTCAGCGCATATGCCACTACGTTTGCTTTGCCCGGATGATAATGGATCTCTATTTCGTAATCTTTTATCAGTTCTAACCATCTTCGTTGCCTCATGTTCAGCTCCTTTTGAGTGAATATGTACTTGAGGCTTTTGTGGTCGGTATATAAGTGTATGAGGTTACCGAGTAGGTAGTGCCTCCACATCTTCAGTGCAAGTACCACGGCAGCGAGCTCCAAGTCGTGAGTTGGATAATTTTGCTCATGGTTTCTAAGCTGCCGTGATCCATACGCGACCACTCTTCGGTCTTGCATCAGCACACATCCGAGCCTAATGCCGGATGCATCTCAGTACACATCGAACGGTTTTGTTGTGTCTGGCTGCGCCAAAACCGGTGCTGATGTCAGGTGCTTGACTAAAGCCTTGAATGCTGCTTCACATGTTGGACTCCAAACATATTTGGTAGCCTTCTTCAGCAGCTCTGTCATTGGCTTGGCGATCTTCAAGAAGTTCGTAATGAACCTCCGATAATATCCCGCGAGTCCGAGGAAACTCCGTACCTCATGAACAGTTCTCGGGGATTTCCAATTCAGCACTTGAGTGATCTTGCTCGGGTCTACAGCGATACCCTCTGCTGAGATGATATGCCCGAGGAATGGCACTTGCGAGATCCAAAACTCGCATTTGCTGAATTTTGCGTATAACTTGTGATCCCGCAGCCGTTGCAAGACTATACGCAGATGTTTCTTGTGATCTTCCTCCGACTTGGAATATACCAGGATGTCGTCGATGAAGACCACGACAAACTTGTCCAGCTCCGGCATGAACACCGAGTTCATTAAACACATGAAGTGATCTGGAGCATTGGTGAGGCCGAAAGACATGACCAGGTACTCATAAAGTCCGTACCTCGTCGAGAAAGCCGTCTTCGGAATGTCCTCAGCCCTTATCTTAATCTGATGGTACCCGGATCTTAAATCCATCTTGGAAAAGATCTTTGCTTCGACCAACTGATCAAACAACATGTCGATCCGTGGCAACGGGTACTTGTTCTTGATGGTCACGGCATTTAAGGGACGATAGTCCACGCAAAGCCGCAACGTCTCATCCTTTTTCTTCACAAATAATGCCGAACAGCCCCATGGCGAGGAGCTCGGCCTAATAAAACCCTTCTCCAGAAGGTCCATGAGCTGAGTCTTCAGTTCAGCCAACTCCTTGGGCGCCATCTTGTACGGCCTTCGGGATATTGGCATGGTTCCCGGTGCAAGTTCAATCTTGAACTCCACCTCTCTATCGGGTGGCATCCCCGGCAAATCGTCCGGGAATACATCAGGGAACTCTCGGACCACCGGAATATCTTCGAATCTGATGGTCGTGGCTTGATTGACACTTGGAAGTTTTATTTCTGGATTGTCCAGAAATAATGAGTGAGAACCGTGCACCTCTGAGTTTAAGTGCACGACTCGAAGGACGGTGTCTAAAACAGCGCCGTGGCGGGTTAACCACGACATCCCTAGGATGACATCGACCTTCTGTCCCTCTAAGATAATGAGAGACGTGGGGTACACTCTACCCGCTAAGCATAATGGTGCTTTGGAGACCATTACGCTTGCTGAAATCTTCCCACCCGGTGAACAAATTAAATATGGACTATCGGTGGGTAGTATTGGCAAACTGTGTTTAGCAATGAAAACTTGGCTAATAAAATTATGCGTGGCGCCTGAATCAAACAGTACTATAGCGGGATGCTGGTGGAGTTGGAACATACCCGCAAGGATTGGCTCGCCCTCCGGCACGTCCTCAATGGCAAGTTGGTGAACAGTGCCGGGCCTAGGGTTTGCCCACCGCGCATTAGTAGGGTTCCGGGGTTGATTCCTCCCTGGAAACTGTGGTGCCACTCCGCCGCCTTGCCTCTCCGGGCAACTGCTTGCGAAGTGTCCTGGACGACCACACTTGTAACATGTGTCCGCTGCTGGTGGAGTACTCGGTGGACGAAAGCCCGGCATGCGTTGAGGAGGTGCAAACGCACGCGGCATCGCCCACTGCTGCTGTTGTTGTTGCGGTGGTACTGGCAGTGCCGGCCGGAATGCCGGTGAAGAGTACCGCCGACTGCGGAACGGCATCGACCGCTGTGGTGGTTGCCAGCGTGGACCTGATGGTGGGCGATTCACCATCCGAAACTTCTGAGAAGGACCGCCTCCTTCTCCGCTGCTCTGCGGCGCGCTTCGCTTTCGCTCTGCCGCCGCCAACTCCTTGCCGGAGTCCTCCTGAACAATCGCAGCATCAATGATGTCGTTGAGGCTGCCGCGATTGAACATCGCCAACTTGTCCTTCAGCAGCGGGTTAGGCCCCTGGTAAAAATGGTCTCACCGCTTCTCGTCTGTATCCGCGTGATACGACGCGTAGAGCGCGAGATCGTTGAACGCTCTGGAGTATTCCAGCGCATTCCGGCTCCCTTGTTGCAGGTGTAGGAACTCCTGCGTCTTCCTCTTCATCAGAACTGGTGGTATATGATAGGCCCTGAAGGCCGTCCGGAACTTCGCCCAGGTCATCACTCGGTCGGTGGGTTGTGAAGCACAGAAGTTGGCCCACCACGCGCTCGCGGATCCTTGGAGCTGCTGGACCGCGAACTGAGTCTTGCGCTGCTCGCTGATTTGGAGCAGCCCGAACTTCATCTCTATGGCGCGGAGCCAATTGTCCGCGTCAAGTGGTTCATCCGCCCTCGAGAATACAGGGGGATGAGTCGCCAGGAAGTCGGGATAGGATCTCTGTTGGCGCTCCTCACGATCTTGACGTCTCCCTGGGCGAGACGTATTCGCAATTAAAGTTTGCAGCAGCTCCGTGTGCTGCTGATGTGAACCCGCCATTGCCGCGACAATGTCGTCCAATGTAACCGTCGGCAGTGGCGGTGGCGGTGTTTGCTGTTGCTGTTGCTGCTGCTGTCCCGAGGAGTCCTCGGGAGGTGGTTGGGAGGTCTCTCCCCCTTGACTGGTACCCCCAACGTCAGGGTTGGCACGAGTACGCGTCATTCTGAAATTCAAAACAGCAGCAATTAGCACATGTCTTACTTAAAATTCCATAAGCAACAGTAGGTATGGAAGTGACACATGATTAATTTGCACAATATTCACATATATTGATAAAGCATAAGCTTTATACAAGATACATTATTCTCGGGTCTCCGAGAAGTCGTGCTCATGTCGTCGCTACCTATACATACGCTACTGTCTACACGATATGTCATCGATTACAAAAAGTTGGGTTACGCTACCCTGGCTGCCCTACTTGGCAACCGTAACCCCCTACTCGGAGTAGAACTCGACCTCCTGTGGGTCGTCCTCCTCCGGTACCTCTGCTGGTGGCTCTGGGTCTACCACCTCTTCTCCCATCCCGGGTTCTCCCATTGCTGGAAGACCCAAGACTACCGGTACGCCTAACACCGGGGGCACGAGGTCCTGCAAAGCATGCACCTCGTCCATAGCTTGGTTGTAGTCCTCTTCCCAGCCTTGGCCTTCCTCGATAGGGTCGTCCCGCTCTTGAGCAAGGTCCTCATTCTGCTGGGTTAGGGTCTGCACCAGCTCTTGCAACGCCGCGATGTCAACACGGCTCTTCTTCTTTGCCTTCTTCAGACGACGCAACTGATTGTGTTGTTCATTCAGTCGCTTGATCGTCGGAAGGAGCACATTACGGAGTGCGCTGTGAGCACTCTCGAAATGATCTCCACGGCTTGTGCTCTCCTTGAGCTTGGTGGCGAGATGCTCCGTACGAACAGCTTGGCTGTCCATCACAGCGTTTCCCGCCCTCATTTGGAGGCTGAGATTTGCCTCCGCGGGGTTGTACCTTGGGCAACTCGGGTCTGTTGCCTCCAGGTACCTCTCTTCCCACACATGCTGAGCTCGTCCCTCCACCGGAATGAGTGCGTGTGGACTGCCCCCTATAGCCTGCACGTGTAGTTGGCAGAAACGTGACATAGTGTCACGGGCTGCCACTTGCCACATCCCTTCCGGTTGTCTTCCTCTCACCGTGACGGTGAATGGCACCCAACCGGGTGGCGTAGGTCCTGCAGGAACCTCGACATGGATCGTCCACGTCTTGTTCCCCTCTTCACCTTCTTCCTTGGCGAAGTATTGCGGCATCTGGTTGTACCCAAAATATTGGAGCATTTGCCACAATGCTTCCGGGTAGCCGTTACGGTCAGAACAGTGGGAAACTACCCACCCGTTCTCCAACCGTTTATCTGCTGCCATCTGTAAAAATATATTTGAGAAATGTCAAATATTTATTTAAACAGTAAACCATTGAGTTATAACATAAAATATGTTATTGAACCCATAAAACTTGGAAACATAGTTCAAATTTTTAAACAAATTTGTCTACGGATCTGCTGTTCCCATGACAGCCCTGACCAGTTTCCATTTCAACCTGATTTAGGCCATATTAAAGGTAAAACTAATTCTGGAGCTCAACATCAAAGTTAAAGCTAACTTCAATATCTTTCCAGAAAGTGTTTGCTTGGCCTAAGATCTGTCTGGTTCAAAAGCTATGAGATGTCGAAGTTAACAGAATTTCTGGAAACAATTGGACAGCACCTCCCTGCCTTAGGTACTGATTTAATCCAAGAATCCCAGTTAATTCTATTCCTGATCTGACGAAACTTTCTGTTACAAAGTTGTAACTCATCTCATAAGCTTTCCAGAACTACTAATTTTTTATTTTTTTGGATTTTTATGCAGGAAGTTATGCTTAATTTACAGAGAGTCTACAGAGAGTCTTTACCCTGTCCTGTTTTCTGGACAGTTCCAACTCTACTGCATTTTTCGAGTGCTTAAGGGATGAAACACCTCTGGACCTCAACAGAAATGTATCATACGACCCCAATCTCGAAAGAACGCAACCTCTAGCCTCTGATTAACTTCAGCCTTGATTCAGTTGAAAACAGAGTGCTCTGTCCTTAACAACCTATAAGTTGAAAGCTTGTTAACTTGGAATATCCTGTTCAAGGGAAGGAGTTACATCAAGTTTTACTACTTTGGATCAAAACTTTCAAGTTTTAATTGAATTTGTTCATTTAGTTGGGTGTGACGCCGATGCGTCACCAGATCATGTCGGTACTACGTCCTCACAAAGAAAAACCTATACCGGACTTAGCCGGCTTCGTTATTTCAGTGGCACTAAACGTCACTCGCACACAGATGCTACACGTCTACCGTTTCGTGGTCAGGCTACCTGCAGAAACTCAAACAATCATCAGACTCGGCTGCACACCGAGCCCGGAATCCATACAGTTGGTACACCCGGCCGTCATCACTCGCCCGGATGTTCTCAAGCCAACCACGCCTTGAGTTACGTGTTCACGTTTTAGACCACGTGACGGGGTCTCCCAAGTTGCACCACGCACGCCAGGGACAGACGTTGATCGAATACCCCAAACGACATGAAGAGTCGTAGAGGATACTAAAGCGGGTCGGGTTACCTGCCACCCGTGGGGCTCCACCCTTCAGCTTGTGCGCACTGGTGGACAGCGCTTACGTGTACCCCCCAAGACATAAACGTCCCGAGATACACGATTTTCTGACATAACAAATGGGTTAATATGCCACTTTCTATATACTAATAACATCCTTATACGGGCTACTAACTCGTTCCTCACTGGATTTTTGAAAAAGAAGACCTTTGTACTGTGTTAAACCTCAAGCGAGCTCTGATACCACGCTGACACGACCCCAAGGTCCTGTCGAGCCAGGATCACGCTGAGGGGTGCTGCGTTGCACAGCACCGTATAACACATGTCAAAGGTACAAAGTGGAAGCGGAAATTTTATTACATAAATAAGTTTATGAACATGTTTACAGCAAAATTAAGTTCAGTCTACACTCGCGGGCGTAGACTAAGCATCAAGTGCACGTTCAGCCCTCGAACGTATCCTTGCTAGCACATACGCACACTAACTCTGCGGCGTGCACGACTCCCACTCGAAGGGGTTCCCCTCCTGGGGTTCCGTCTCCTTCTCGGGAGTCCCTTCCTCATAGAACCCTGCGAAAGCTTCAAACACAAGCAGTGAGCACGAAGGCTCAGCAAGTCTGACCCGTCTCACCTAAACATGGAACTTCTACATGAGGATAATGGGTTACATGGGGTAAAAATCATTTGCAAGGACTCGCCTAATTAGTAGAACCTTACTTTCAAGTTTTAGCAGCAGGTTGTGAAGAACCTTACGCTAAGGTACATGAGAGAGCCGCAATCAAACAAGAAATGCATTTCTCTCATGTACTTTGCCCAAAGTTGAAATGAACTTTAGTTAGCTCTAAACTACAGCAAGTCATTAGCAATCAAGTCCATCTTTCACTCAACAACATTTTAACATGTAACTAGCCTGTTCTTTCTACGTCACGGTACAGTGAACAAGTGGTACTCACTGACCGCGAGGGACGGCGATTATAATCGATTTACACCTGCAGGGTTACCCGAACAACCCGTCACGTACGCCCGTACTCGATGTTGCCTACAACAACCATCACGGACGCCGTACGCAACCACCTTTCACCCGTCAGCCAAATATTGAACCGGTCCCATCGTCCCGAGCAAGAGGTCTCTGCACGCTCATCTCTGTGCCGCCAGCCAATTTACACCTCGAGCTCTCAACCTACCCTCTGAACGATGGGCAATGCCTCAATACCCAGCTAACCGAGTTACATCAGTTTCCCGGTTCCCATATAGCCGGTAGGTCTTCGGTACTGTTCTAGATTGTTCAACAGGCCCGCACACGGCTCGGTCCTCAATCGACACAAGCGGAGCTACAGCACACAGGCCCCAAAGTCCTGCTGCCATTACTCTCCGCTCGGTCTCATTTTCTTGCCATGTGTATCATGTGCTATCTCTACCCGAGCAATGTGCCTCTAGCCTATTCTCGCGAGTAGTTCCAACTACTCGACTTGTACCGAATCCTACTCTACCTTAGCATTGCAGTAGCTAACGGGGTTTGCAATCCTAAACCCAACCCGTGGTTTTCTTGGCTATGCAGTTGGATTTCCAAACAAGACTCTAATGTACAGAACCAAGGAAACAAGTATGTGCTCAAAACAATAAAAATTTGTAAAACGGTTAATGCAAACGGGGGCTTGCCTTGCTGCTCTTGGTCGTAGGCTAGCTGTTCCTCCGGAGTAACGAAGTCTAGGACTTCGGGTTTCTCCTCGACCTTAGCGACTACATGATATAAGAAACATATGTATCAATTTACTGCATTTATATTAACTTTGACGTTGTGAAGCCTATAACCCTTGCTAGACAGACCTAATGACTGTGAAACTTTTACTGTGGCTTGGTTACAACCTAAACAGAGACTTGGTCAAGTTTTAGTTGCAGCAAAGCTCATTTGAGCCCTCCACAATTAATTATGTCCTTGACCTTAATTGGAACTCTTAGAGTGTTCTAGGAATTTTCATGAAACAAACTATGACTTTATGAAAACTAGATTTTCAGAGGGTTCTAATGGATTTGGTCTCACTTAATTTGGAAGTCCCTAACTAAAGATATGAGCTAAACAATTTCAGAGAAAATTCTGAAAATGTTTCTGAAAATTTTCTATTTTCTCTGGAGCAGTTTCACTAATCACACCATTAGGTGGATCAGATGAGCTCAAATGGATCTGAAATTTTTATGGTAGTTCAGGGATATTTTGGTGAACATCCCAGCAAAATTTCAGGATTTCCCCCAAAGGATTCTCCAGTTAAATTCCTAACAGTTTAAATTTGAGGAATTAATTCTGGAGAAATAAGGAATTTCATGAAGTGAAACTTGATTTTCTGGAAAGTACTCAGAGAGCTGAATCCAGCAAAATTTGGTTCACCCAATTTGGAGCTTTCTAGCCAAAGTTATGAGGATTTGAAGTTTGAAGGAAATCTGAAAATCGGGGAAAAGTTTAAACTCGCGCGTGGGCCCAGGGGACACGCGTCGCACGCCTAGGCGATGGAAAATCGCGGCCCACAAGGATTTTGCGCGCCAGCACAGCCGATCCCGGCCGCAGCCAGATCCCAATTCAAAGTATCTCCCGCTGACAGCTGGGGTCCACCCCCTTCTTCAACCTCGCGACACCCGCGCCCCGCCGCCGAGGGATCTCGCCGGAGAGCTCGCCGCCGGCTGCTGTACAGCTCCAAACTTCTCGATTCTGGCTGCCCCTGCCTACTTTTACTCGGGGAACAGGATCCGAGGGTCAGCTGCTCATGACAACGGCCGGAGCATGGTCGGCGACGAGCCGCCACCTCGGAATGACTTCGGCCATGTCGGCTGACTTCTCTAGCATCTCAGCTACTTGGGAAATCGGTCGGGGAGCATCAGTGGACCTCAGAGAAGGTCGACATAAGCTCGAGGCAGCTCGGGGAAGGCCCGAAATAGGTCCTCACCGTGCGCCCGATGCCGCCCGTTCGTTCCGCCATTAGTAGACCTCAAATTACGCCGGGCACAGAGGTTCTCCGGCCCAGAGTTGTGAAGGCAACTTGTGCGTTACCGTGTCTAGCTCATGTGAGAGCGGCCTGAGGCCCTCTAATCCTTTCTCGAGCACGAATTAAACAGAATCGTACCCGAAGGTCGTTCTGCACACAGAAAGGGGAAAAGTGGGAATTCGCCGCCGGTGAGCAACCACTCGAGCTGTGGCTCGGAGATGAGCAGCACCGGTCACCCGCGCGTCCAAGGGTGCCTTGGCTCGGGCGTGACAACGCCCTGGTTGGTCTGTACACGAGAGCCCGAGGTGCGGCGGTTCCAAGTTCCGAGTTTGAACCGAATTCACTCGGTTTCAACCGATATCACTCGGTTTCAACCGAATTCTAGCAACGGGGAGGACGGAGGAAGGCCTCTAGTACCTTGCTGGGGATCTGGAGTGGAAGGAGGGAGCTGCGATCGGCGTTCTCCGATCAAATCCTAGCTGCGGAAGTTTTCGGCCGGCGCTGAGTTCTTGCGGGGAAGAACGACGGTGCCTCGGCCGAGGAGGGGGCAGGCGCCTTAAGAAGGCTCTGCACCGCCTCATGCCCGCGCGTGGGCAAGCAGCTGGTGGCGCGGAGGCTTGCCTTGGTGGCGATCACCGCTGCGGCTCGGCGACCCGAGTGAAAAAGTCTCAGTCGGTTTGATCTGAGCAGTGGCTGACACGTGGGTCCCACCTCCAGTTTTAACATCTGAAATTTACTCCTAATCACTGTTGTAAACAGTGAACCCCATACTACCCTTGGCAATTCAAATTATTCACCCATGAGCCATTTGAATTGATCAAAGTTCAAATGAGGTTTGGTTTGAATGAATTTCAGG
Source organism: Neostapfia colusana (assembly GCA_030760725.1). Classification (NCBI taxonomy): domain Eukaryota; kingdom Viridiplantae; phylum Streptophyta; class Magnoliopsida; order Poales; family Poaceae; genus Neostapfia; species Neostapfia colusana. Next base: position 41,083,622 of record JASWHV010000003.1, read on the forward strand.
ACAAGTTCAGTTTGAAATTCAAATAAAGTTTGAATTTCTCCCCCTTAGCTCATGTCAAGATCAACTCCAAATGGAGTGAAAATTGGTGTGTGAGCTCACAAAAATGTGCTGAGTAAGAATATGCCTTCCACTTTTAAATTCATGGGATAAAAACAGTTTGAATTTGAATATGGTTTCAAACTGCCCTCTTCCTAACTATACCCAAACTGACCTCAAAATGTTTTGAATTTGGATGAAACTTGGCATGGACATCCTTAGTAAAGTGTAGGAGTTTTCATATGTCCAGCCCATCTATATCACATGTGGGAAATACCACTTTTGCAATGTGTAAGCTTGTTCTCTAATGAGCATGTTGATAATTGTTACTTGCTCTTCATTTGTGTTCATCATTCTTCCTCAAATGAGGTATGTGGTGTGGTGATGAACACTGCAAATGTGTGTCAAAAACTGAGGCCCTTACCAGGGGTGCAGCACCATATCAGGGTGCTAATCAGCCCCGTAACCAGTGCAAGAAACCAGCACCAAAACCTGGCAACGTCCACCACTTAGCTATCGAAGACGTGCCGGAAGGCGAACCCGTCCTCGCGGGTATGTTCTCTTACCTAGATCATCCCGTAGTCATACTTTTTGACTCCGGTGCCACCCATAATTTCATAAGTCAGTCTTATGTTATTAAATATCAACTGCCTATCATTCCCACAAATAATTCATATTTGATATGTTCTCCAGGTGGGAAAATAACAGCTGATAGAATGGTCTATAGAGCGCCATTATAATTGGGTGGGAATCTATACCCGACGTCTCTAATCATATTAGAGAGTCAAAAACTTGATGTCATTTTAGGGATGTCATGGCTACACCGCCATGGTGCTGTTCTTGACATCATTCCACGTGTGGTTCCTTTAAACTCTCCACTTTATGGACCACATGTTCTTACTCTTGACCGTTCGGTTCAAGAAGCCCCAGCCACATATAGAACGGAAGCCATGAAACTTGAGGATATTCGTGTGGTCCGTGAATACCCGGATGTCTTTCCAGATGATCTTCCGGGCATGCCACACGAAAGAGATGTCGAGTTCAAGATTGAACTCGTACCTAGGACGACGCCGATATCACGGAGACCATACAAGATGGCTCCAAACGAGATGGCTGAACTGAAGGAGCAGCTCAACGATCTAATGAAGAAAGGTTTCATTCGACCGAGTTCCTCGCCATGGGCATGCTCGGCGCTGTTTGTGAAGAAGAAGAATGAAACCTTGAGGTTGTGTCTGGACTACCGACCTCTCAACGCCGTCACCATCAAGAATAAATATCCTCTACCCCTCTTCGATATATTATTCGATCAACTTGTGGGTGCGAGTGTATTTTTGAAGATGGATCTTCGCTCCGGATATCACCAAATCAAGATCCGAGCGTAAGATATTCCGAAGACGGCCTTCTCGATGAGATATGGGTTATATGAATACCTTGTCATGTCCTTTGGTCTCACCAACGCCCCGGCACACTTCATGTATCTCATGAACTCAGTGTTCATGCTGGAGTTGGACAAGTTTGTGGTAGTGTTCATAGACGACATCTTGGTTTATTCCAAGTCTGAAGAAGAACATGCCAAACACTTGCATATCATACTTCAACGATTGCGAGACCATAAGCTCTATGCCAAGTTCAGCAAGTGCGAGTTTTGGATCAGCCAAGTGCCATTCCTTGGTCACATTATTTCTGCAGAAGGCATTGCAGTTGATCCAAGCAAGATCGAACAAGTGCTGAAATGGAAGTCCCCCACATCAGTCCACGAAGTCAGAAGTTTCCTCGGGTTAGCAGGATATTATTGGAGATTCATACCAAATTTCTCCAAGCTTGCTAAGCCGATGACTGAACTGTTGAAGAAGGGGATCAAATATGTTTGGAGCTCAGCTTGCGAAGAAGCTTTCCAAGCATTAGTGAAGCATCTTACAAAAGCCCCGGTGTTAGCTCAACCGGATACAACCAAGCCCTTCGACGTATATTGTGATGCGTCCTGTATCGGGCTTGGCTGTGTATTGATGCAAGGAGGAAGAGTGGTCGCCTATGGCTTCCGTCAACTTCGTAACCACGAGCAGCACTATCTGACTCATGATCTTGAGCTCGCTGCTGTGGTGTTGGCTTTAAAAATGTGGAGGCACTATTTGCTTGGGAACTTAGTGCACCTCTACACCGACCACAAGAGTCTGAAGTATATATTCACTCAAAAGGAGTTGAATAATTGGCAACGGAGATGGCTAGAACTGATCAAATACTATGAGATCGAGATTCACTACCATCCTGGGAAGGAAAACGTGGTTGCCGACGCCTTAAGCCGCAAATCTCATGTCAACAATCTGTCCATCACCCCACCTGAAGAGGAGGAGCCAAGTCTGTACTTGGTTCCATATGGGGCGTTATATAATCTTGCTCTCATCCCAACCATAAGATAGGAGATTATGGAAGCTCAGAAGAAGGACATGGAAGTGTCGCACATTCGGAGAAGGATGGAGAATGGCGAAATAAAGTGCTTCCGAAGAGATGAACATGACACTCTATGGTTTAAAGACCATATAGTGGTACCCCGTGACATGAAGCTTCGGAAGAAAATCTTGGACGAAGCCCATTTGTCCAAGTATTCTTTTCATCCGGGCAGCAACAAGATGTACCAAGATCTAAAAACCAGGTTTTGGTGGACACGGATGAAAAGGGAAATTGCAAAGTACGTATCCGAATGTGATACATGTCGGCGTGTGAAAGCCGATTATATGCGTAAAGCCGGACAGATGCAACCATTGAACATTCCGGTGTGGAAGTGGGAGGATATCAGCATGGACTTCATAGTCGGGTTACCTCTGACGTCTCACAGACATGACTCGATTTGAGTAATAGTCGATCGACTAACCAAGTCAGCTCATTCATTCCCGTACATACAAAGTATGTGGCCAAGCAATATGCGGAGCTGTACATTGCAAAGATCTTGTGCTTGCACGGTGTCCCCCGCTCCATCATTTCAGATCGCGGTGCTATGTTCGTCTATCGCTTTTGATAACAGCTGCACGCATCATTGGGGACCAAACTGATCCGAAGCTCCGCGTATCACCCGCGGACAGATGGTCAAACTGAACGGGTGAATCAAGTGCTTGAAGACATGCTATGCGCTTGTGCCATCCACCACGGCAAGAATTGGGACGATCATTTGCCGTTGGCGGAGTTTTCTTACAACAATGGCTATCAAGCTAGCATCAAGATGGCGCCGTATAAAGCTCTCTACGGCCGGAAATGTCACACACCTCTCAACTGGTGCAAGTCCGGCGAGCAAGTTATCTACGGCATTGAACTTGTGAATGAAGCTGAAGAACGAGTGCGAGTAATACAAGCCAATCTTAAGGCTGCTCAATCTCGTCAGAAAAGCTATGCGAATAAAAGACGCTGCCCCCTCCACTTCGACATCGGGGACCATGTTTATGTCCGTGTGTCTCCGATGAAGGGAGTTCACCATTTTGGAGTGAAGGGTAAACTTGCGCCGCGGTTCATTGGCCCGTTTGCCGTCATTGAAAGATGCGGACCCGTGGCCTATCGCCCAGAGTTACCGGCATCGCTCGCAGGCATTTACAACGTCTTCCACATCTCACAGCTGCCGAAGTGCCTCAAGCCCTCTGCTGAAATCCGCACTGAAGACATAGAAGTCCTTCAACCGGACCTCACGTACACGGAGTATCCGATCCGGATCATCGATGAAAAGACTCGTGCCTCAAGAAACCGGACCTTATGGTTCTAAAAGGTCTTGTGGAGTAACCATACCGCTGATGAGGCGACATGGGAAAGCAAGGATTATCTACGAACGTATTATCCGGACTTGCTATCATCAAATACCCGGTAAAGTTTTTCCCCACTTTGCTTTTCCTTTGGAATCTCGGGACGAGATTCTTTTATAGGGGGGGAGGGATGTAAAATCCCCGAAAGTGGTAGCAAGAAAATTCAGCTCATGTACACCTATGAAAAATGAGGGGAATTAAAACTTTGAATTATAATGGTGTAAGTTCAAAGTGAGGGTTAGACTTCCCAAAACTTCCAAACATGGAGATCTAAATGCACAGCTTGGATCTTCATATTCCAAATATTCACCCTTCCAAATTTCAGATCATTGGAGGAATTTTCATATTTGTTTTTGATTAAAAGGAAAAGCCCTCTAATCTGAATTTCAAATTCAGTTTCAAATTCCAATTCCCTCAATTTGAAAATTTGGTTTCACAAATGTGTTCACCACCTTTGAATGAGCAGCCATGCCAAAAATTGGAAATTTTGGAGCTGGTTTGCTATATTTTTGAGGCAATATAAAATGGAGAATACAAACTCCTTTTCAAATTCAAATGATCAAACCACATCCAAATTTCACACCAGAACTCAAACCATTTGAATTCAGCAAATTGAAACCTTAACTTGGTGTGAAAGTCTAACCTTAAATGTTGAGTTGCTGGGGTAAAATATCAGATAAAATTGGATAAGAATTAGAAATGGTGGGGCCCAATTGTCAGCCACTCCCAAGTGCTGCCGCCTCAGCCGACGGCGGTCGAACAGCGGGAGCGCGCCAGCTCTCGGTTGAACCCGCGCCCGAGGGAGAGCCCGCGCCACCTCCTGCTGCCTCGGTTGCTCGGTTGGATCACGGCAAGGGGTGCGCCGGAGCTGTTTCACTTCTCCCCCAGCTATAACTCGCGCCTCAGCCGTTTCTTTCGCCCAGAACACCGCCGCCGTTCCTCCCGATCACGCCGCAGATACTGAGCTCGGTTGCTCGAGCGCCCAACAGCGAAGAGCTGCGCCCACCAGTGCTCTAGCCATACAGCACCTCTCCTTTCCTGTCCCGAGCATGATTGCTCCAGAAATTGGCAAATTAGCCTCGATCCTCGGGTGAACATGGAAGAACCGAGGGAGGTCACATGGACAGCTCACACCGAGCAAGATCACGGCAAAACAAGTCAGCCCCTCGGTGCATCCTCGACCCCAGCTGCTCGAGCCCAAAGCTCAGCCCTGGACGTTGATCACAGCAGAATAATTTCAGGTTTTTTCTCCCGGACGGTACAAACTGACCCGAGGTAGGAATTTGCCAAATTCGCCGTTAATTCATGCTCTCATTGATTAAAACTGTGCACGAAGCTTCCTAACTACTTGGCACACTTCCTCCCTCGATTTTAGACCTAGATATGGGGTGTAGAGGGAGAATTTCCACGTCTTGATCATGGCGCACCGCCGGACCACCTCGGGTGCACAGTGCCGATAGGGTTCCAGCGATCCTCGATCAGTTTAGACCCCATGTTGAGCTTCTACTCCCTCCACTGGTGCTCTAGAGCCCGAGAACCGATCATTTGGTGGAGGTATGAGGGCTCCCGATCTCACCGGAGTGCAAAACATTGCTGTCACCGGTGCGCGGTGGTTTCCGGTGAACTACGGCCGCCGGCGACCCACCCAAAGTGCTCAGCGCGGTTAAATATGGGGGAGCGGCGAGTTTAGGCCTAGGAGATGCCCAAGAAAGCTGTTCCCACCCTCGCCGGAGCAACCGCCGCGGACTCCTAAGTTTGGCGCAAGGTAGAAAAAGGTGGGGGCCTGCCCCACCTATCAGTGGCACCGGGTAGGCGCCGGATCGGGGTGCGGCTCAGGATCGGCTGTGGCTGCGCGGGTTAACTCCGTAGCCCCCAGTGTTGCCGAAACCTCACTGGTCCGATTTAAAACCGTGGGCCCAGCCCAATTATTTGAAGTTTCTATTAGAGAAATAATTCCAGGAATTAGCTGATCTTTACAAGCCGATAACTTTGTGTAGAAAACTCCAAAAAGAGTGAGACCAATTTTGTTGGATTCCTCATGAGGAGTACTTCATAGAGAAAGTAATTTTAGGCTATGAAAATACCCAGGAATTTCTGTAGAATTGTTTTAGTAAATTTTTAGGGATTTATTACAGGAGCAATTCTTTATGAAATATTCCCAAATTTGGTCAGCAAATCCTTTCCATAGTTACTGATCTCCAGTAAAAATTTGGGCTTCATTGGAGTTCATTTGGTAGGCTAAACTGCCTTCCCAAGTTCAGACTATAATTGAAAATTCCAATTTAAACAGAAACTTTTTCAGAACTCCTGTCCAACTTCAAAAATTCATATCTCTCTGGTGGTAACTCCAAAAATGGTGAAACAAATTTTGTTAGAACCAGGGAGACTTAACCTAATCCGATCTTCTATTACTAGTTATGTCAAAGCTCCTAATTTGGGCTCAAAAACCCAGAGAAGCATTGTACTTGTAGAAATTTTAAAGACTACATTATGCAATGACATGTCACCAAATTTGGCTCAAATAATCCTTAGAGAGTCTAGTATCCACTGTAAAAATCCCAAAGCCAATTAAGGATCCTAAATAGCAGTAGCTATGAATAGAAGTTCAATTCTTATAAATCCTCAATACTTACACATGTATTTTATTACATTTCATAATAGTGACCGAAGTTGAGGACGCACCGGAGCCCTTGTAACACCCCAAAACCTGTAAAGAGGGGAATTTAAAATTTTTTGGACGTATTGCATGTGGTGCAGAAATTCAAATTCAAATTGGAATTCAAATTCAACTCAAAACAGAAAAGAAAAAGAAAAAGAAAAAGAAAAAACAAACCTCCCCGGCCAGTGGGCCGAAACCCACCAGCCGGCCCACCTCACCCACGCGCCAGCCCGTAGCCGCGCGCCCCGTTTTCTTCTCACTGACGTGTGGGGCCCGCCATCTTCTTCCTCCTCGCGCGCGCGCTCGGCCGACCGGGACTCCTCTCTCCTCCGAATTGAAACCGCCAGGGATACCCGCGTATCCCAGCTGAATTTCAGTTCTGGACGACGCAAACTCGATCACAACCGAACGCCGCCCTTCCCCCGGCTATATAAACACCGGCACCGTCCTGATTTTGACCCTGCGATCGGCTGTTTTTCCTCCCGGTGAGAACCGAAGCTCCGATCACCGTTTTCTCTCGATCTCTGCTCGGGTTCTCTGATCTAACGCGCCGATCGTGTTCCACCGCCTCCGGGGAATCACACAGGTGCAGAAAACTCGGTGGTTTGCGCCTCAGACACAGCGCCGATGAGCATCGCCGTGAATTCACCTCAGACTTCGTCGCCGACCGCCTTCCGGGACATCCGAGCTCAAGAAAACCCCCGAGGTGAGATCCCCGACCTCCCCTCTACCGATCTATGCCATGAAATCCCAGTTTTAGGAAGAATTGACGAAGATCCGAAGTTTTCCGGCGAGATCGCCGCGTCCCGCCGCCGCGTGCCGCCGGGCAGCGCCGCCCGCGCATGGTCAGGGCGACGTGGCCGCTTGTGCGCCGTCTATTTTAAATCGCACGGTAGAATTTAAATCCCCGCGTACCGGTTCGACGTTATAATCTCAGCCGTCTGTTTTAAATCGGACGGTCCACGTCAGCCCCACATTATAAAGGCCGGGATTCTTACGCGCTACCTCCTGGGGATCTCGGAAAATACGAGCTAGCCCCGGAAACTTCTGATCTAGCCCCTGGAACTTCAGAAATTCATGTAAATTCAATTAAAAATCAGTTTTAGCCCCTGGACTTAATAAAAATTAGCAAAACCCCTCTGTTATGCATAGTTAGGCCCCTGGAAATTCTTAAAATAATATAATAGACCCTGTATTGGGGTGAGTTTACCTTTTTAACCCTCTGTGATATTAAATTTAGGAATTTGAATATGTGATTAGTATTTAAAATTTAAAAGATGGGACAAACACATTGTAAATTCAAATTTAAACTTTCCTAGCACTTGGAAAACTTTGGAGTGAGTTAAAAATAGATTTTAAGCTGAAATGAATCTGTCTAATTGATTGTTCACATTTATTAGTTATAGGGACACATTTTTAGGTTAGAGAATAATTCTGAAAATTGGTAAAATAAATGTAAATTAGTTCACATCAGAGGAGAAGTTCAAAAATATATTATTTAATATTTTAGATCAGAACCTATTCTGTTTAGATGATGTGTCTTACTATTTTCATAATAAAGTTCACAATTAGGTATATAAAATAAATCTTAAAATATAGGAAAATAGGTATGCATAACTAGAGAATGATAAATGAAGTCTCCAAATCCAAAGATTTCAGTTTAGGATTTGGTAGAAGATCTGAAAACCCATTTGGAGTAGGAAAATACCTTCCATGCGTACTTGGTAGCTAAGATGTGTATCAATTAAATATAAGGAATTTGTTCAAATTGGAAATTCATGTATAGTGTGCAAACATAAATCTGAATACAAAAGTTAGAAATCATATGCACATGTTTAAAAGTGCATGTAAGCCCAAAATCAGCACACATAGAGAAACCACAACACATAGAAATGTGAATGACTTTCATATATGTCAATGTGTGGTTTGTATGAAGTGAAAGTGTGGACTATGTCTTATAGATTGTTGTTTTCTTTTGCTATGTGTGTTGGCATGAATAGAACCTGCCCCAGAGCATGTTCTACCCTTCCAAGAACAAGATTTTCCATTTCCAGAGCAGCAGGAAGAAGGCAAGTGTCCTTGACCACTTTGTTCCTATACTAGGATGTGTAGATAGAATTGTTTGCATTGTCAATTGAAATATGAAACCCATAATAGGAAGTTTCCCTAGAATTGCATTACCTTGTTTCCTTGTAGCTTGGGTTGGGAATTGCTTTATTATGTCATTCATTCATATTACTTATGCCTAGCCATGCTTAGAATGGGATAAGTGGGTTATGAAATCATCAATTTATTTACCTTATTCTTGAATCGGATATTATGAGTTTTGTAGAGGTAGGGATCAAGGCAAGTTGGATATTTTGGTTGGTGCTGGGTGCACGAGACTTGGGTATGTGTTTAGTACTTGCCTGGATCCTAAGGACCGGTTCATAGAGCATGTATCCTGGCTTTACCGTGCCAACCACATGCTGAGATGGGGCAGCTTGGCCAATTAATTAAGTGTATTCCTGGCGTAGTATGGGTGTGTTGGATGGTGCGGGGAATAGGTGTCAGCTGGACTACCATATGAACCGCAAGGCTCAAGAGGGGGCCACTGCAGCGGGATTGGAGCCTCTTGTATGCAGTTAGGGGTGAAACCTCAGTGGGCCCACGCTCGTCGGGAATCCCTTTGTAAAGGCTTCGTAGTGATCTCCTGGCTACACACCTGGGATGTGTGAATGTGGTTCGTAGCCACTGGCATAATGGAGGTTCTTTTAGTCCACCCGGCAACGGGGGATGAAATCACTACACATGGGTACAGTGGTACAAACTCTGCAGAGTCAAAACTGTCATGACAGTCGTGCTCATGGTCAAGAGCGGCTTGGACTTATTCATGATTAGAGGATGATGACTTTGGAAGTTGTGGATGTTAAGCGGGGAGCTTAACATTGGAATTGATGTTATGGTTATTTGATTATGATGATGGGATGGGAGATTGGGATCATTTCACCTATGTAGTTATGTAGGTGCTTAATAAGCTAAGGTGGTAGGCAATAATTGTGTAGTGCTTCAACCATGAGTTCAACCTCTCCTTGTTCAAGCCATGCATGACATAACTTTCCCACACTTGCTGAGTACCAACGGTACTCAACCTTGCATATTTGTTGGTTTATATTGCTGCTCAGGTCAAGAGAATGATGTGGTGTTTAATTATCAAGACTTTGGACCTGAAGAAGGTTTCTAGGTTCATGGAGTCCCCCGGGCAACGCTTGCGACGGAGCCCACAGGATTTATATTCCGCTGCTATCTACTTGTGATGAACTTATTATCGTCCATCGAGACATATGTTATGTAAGACTTATTTATATTCGACACCTGGCTTGTAATAAATGATGCTTCACTATTTGTCATCACATGTATGAGAAAAATGATCCTAGCATACCTGTGATATTCACTCGGTTGTTCTTCGGAGAAACCGGGTGTGACAGAAGTGGTATCAGAGCCAAGGGTTGCCCATAGGAACGTGGACCTAGGTAGAAATGGACGTAGATAGGGACCCTATTTTCTTAAAAACTATTTTACAAATGTGTGGGTTGAAAAGTGTTATTTAATGGGCCACTTTATTCATCTTACCCCATCTTCTATTCAAAATAGGATTTTTGTTTAAAATCTTATCTAACTTAAGTTTAAATTGCTTTATGTTTTAGATGGTTCGCATGATCTGCACCGCCCGCAAGTCCACGGGAGGGAGAGTTCCTGTGGTTGCCCTTGCCCTGAGAGAGGAGAGCCGTCCGGCGACGTATCTCTCCTACGGATTGGCAGTAGGAGGCTTGTTGCGCCGTCTTCGACGCATGCTCCAAGCCGCCGGCAACACAGGCAAGCTAATCATACACTATAGCTCCACCAGGACCATCCGTGAGAAGCGGGAAGAATGGAGTTCAGAAATGAGGATTATCCATGAAAATCAGCTGCTTAAGATCCACCGCTCTCCAGCTTGTCCAGCGACACAGGTTGATGCGGAGAAGGATGTCACCTGGGAGGCAATCACCTGTCAGAGTCACATCTATCGTCGCCACCTGGACAGGACTGAGTACATGTATGTCCTCCAGCGTGAGAGCGGTACGACGGAGTATAAGTACCCGCCAGTGCAGCAGGGGACTTCCCATGAGCACATGGATTTGTGCTTGGAGGATGCTGCTATGCTCAGCACTCGACTGCAGGAGTGTCAGCAGGAGCCTCAGGATGTTCGTGACACCCTGAAGGAAACCGAGGCGTTGCTTCGAGCCAGCTTGAGGGCGAGAGAAAGAGGAGATGGGAATGAACTGTGTGTCACCGTGAATGACACATGGACTCCTGACTCCCCAGATCGCCAGGCGATCAGGCGTCGTCGCACTTCTCCACCAGCAGCCTCCCCACCCAAAGCAAAGTCAGAAGGCAGCCGCAATAATGAGGAAGATCCCGAGGAGCCAGGTCAGTGATACGAGTCGTGTAGAGTCCTTCCCCATAGTTCAGCAGGTTATCGAGTAGGCGAGTCAATACCTTAGTTAATGGTGTGTTAATGTGTGGTGTGTGACGTGAGTTTTGGAAGCCATGGGCGTTTGTCCACAACCTCGTCTCCAGGTTGTTTTGCTTTGATATGTGAACCCCTAGGAATTAAGAGTGCATTTATTTTCGCGTGAGACGTGAAACCCTCAGAAAATATAAATATAAATATAATAAGGTCTCAAAATTTTAAGCTTAACAAGCAAATTGGGAAGTTAACACGTAATGCTTGAAATTGACATTTGGTTGATCATGATAGATGGCCGGAAGAGGAAAGGGTCATGCTGCCAACCCCGCCAACAATAACGATGAGGCAGGCAACCCTCATCTTTCTGGAGGCCAAGACAGGGGTGGTCGCCGTGAAGGAGTTGATCCCATCCACCAAATGCTTGAGAATCAAAATCAGCTCATCCAGAACCTGACTCAAGTGGTGGCCAACTTGCACCAAGCTCCACCTCCACAAGCTGCACCACGCCAACCAAGGTTGAGTGAGTTTCTAGGAACTCAACCTCCAAAGTCTGCAAGTACTGCTGAACCTCTGGAGGCAGATGATTGGCTAATGACCATTGAGAGCAAGATGAGGATTATACAATGCCACGGGTCTGAGAGGGTGCTGTTTGCCTCTCACCAATTGCATGGACCTGCTGCTGATTGGTGGACCGCTTACGTGGCCGCCCATCATGACCCTGAGAACATCACTTGGGAAGAGTTCAAGCGTAGCTTCCGCAACCATTACATACCAAGGGGTGAACTGAAAAAAAAAAGAGGAAGGAGTTCCTGGGATTGCAGCAAGGAAACATGACTGTGAGGGAATACCTCACTAAATTCACTCAACTATCCCGTTATGCCCCACGGGACATAGAGACTGATGAGCAGAAACAGGATTGTTTCGTGGAAGGACTTACCGTAGAAATGCAGTGTGCAATGTCCTCCAACGAGTATGAAAGCTTCCAAAAGATGGTGGACACAGCATTCGTTGTAGAATGGAAGCTGAAGGCCTTGGAAAATGAGAACAAGAGGAAGGCGGGATGGTCACACCAAGCCTCAGGTAGCAACACCCGCCCACGTCTGATGCAGCGACCCGCAGGGTAGACGAGCCGTGCTGAGGTACCCTACTCAGCACCGAGAGGGTACAACCCGAACTTCAGGCCTCCGGCAGCACCATCACCACCACAGCGTCAGTTTGGACAGCAGCCTTGCCCTACATATCAACCTGAACCAGCAGTACAAGGACACCCAAACCAACCCCAAGACAACAAAGGCCAGGCACCTAAGGTTGGGGTGCAATGCTTTAACTGTGGTGAAGTGGGGCACTACGCCCATAAGTGCCCAAAGAAGAAGCCCGTGCAGCCGCAACAGCAGAATGTAATGCGAGGACGGGTGAACCACGTCACCATGGAGGATGCGCAAGAGGCACCCTACGTGGTAGTTGGTAAGTTTACTGCCAATTTACACATTGCAACCCTGCTGTTTGATTCTGGTGTTACCCACTCGTTCATTGCCCAAGGGTTTGTTAAGAAGCATGACCTAGCAACAACACAAATGAACCATATGCTAGCAGTAAACTCTCTAGGTGGAGAAATAAGGACAAGACGAGTGTGTCCCAAGGTGAATCTAGACATTAATGGGGTAGTATTTACTGCCAACCTCATAGTGATAGATTCACAAGGGATAGATATTATTTTGGGCATGGATTGGATGACCAAACATAAGGGAATCATCCATTGTTCGACCAGAGTGGTGGAACTAACTCACCCTAGTGGCACAAGAGTAATGTTCATAACAATACAAGAGCCTAGGAGGGACATTAAATTAAATCAAGTTGAGGTGAAAGTGGAGGAGATCAGGATTGTCAGGGAATACCTAGACGTTTTTCTGGAGGAGTTGCCAGGTATGCCTCCCGATCGTGAAGTGGAATTCGCGATTGAGCTAGTGCCTGGAACAGCTCCGATATACAAGAGACCTTATCGGATGGACTCCAAGCAGCTGGGAGAACTCAAGGATCATTTAAGAGAATTGACGGAGAAGGGGTATATTCATCCTAGTTCCTCACCATGGGGAGCTCCAGTGATATTTGTGCCCAAGAAGGACGGAACCCAAAGGTTATGCGTAGACTACCGTGCCTTGAATGAAGTAACCATTAAGAACAAGTACCCATTACCCCGCATTGAAGACTTGTTTGATCAGTTGAGGGGAGCTTGTGTGTTCTTGAAAATTGATCTCAGGTTGGGATACCACCAACTTAAGATAAGGCAAACTGATTCCAAAGACAGCTTTTGTATCTCGGTATGGACTGTATGAATACACCGTCATGCCTTTCGGGCTAACTAATGCCCCGGCATACTTCATGTATCTCATGAACAAGGTATTCATGGAATATCTGGACAAATTTGTGGTGGTTTTCATAGATGACATTCTCGTCTTCTCCAAAGATGAAGAGGAACATGAGAAACATCTAAGGTTGGTGTTGCAGAAGCTGAGAGAACACCAACTATATGCCAAGTTGAGCAAGTGTGAGTTTTGTCTGAAGAGAGTTCCCTTCTTAGGACATATAATCTCGGAGGGAGGAATCTCCATAGATCCCGCCAAGATCGAGGATGTACAGAAGTGGAAGACCCTTGAGAATGTAGGGGAAGTTCGAAGCTTCTTGGGATTGGCTAGATACTATCGATGGTTTATTGAAGGATTCTCCAAGATCTCGAGACCCCTCACCAAACTGTTGGAGAAGGGAATCACATTCACGTGGACACCGCAGTGCGAGACGAGTTTTCAAGAGCTAAAGAAAAGATTGACAACAGCCCCAGTGCTAGTTATACCAGATATGCAGAAGAACTTTTCGGTGTACTGCGATGCCTCTCGAAACGGGTTCGGATGTGTTCTCATGCAAGAAGGGCATGTCGTGGCTTATGCATCCCGGTAGCTCCGGAAACACGAGAAGAACTATCCTACACATGACCTAGAGCTAGCTGCGGTAGTACACGCGTTGAATATTTGGCGGCATTACTTGATGGGGAAGAGGACAGAGATATATACGGATCATAAGAGCTTAAAGTACATTTTCACATAGCCAGATCTCAACCTCAGACAAAGGAGATGGTTAGAGCTAATCAACGACTTTGATGTGGGCATCAACTATCATCCTGGGAAAGCGAACGTCGTGGCAGATGCTTTTAGCCGGAAGGTGCAAGTCAATAGGTTGAGCTTGAAGGACATGCCTACAGAGTTGAAGGAAGAGGTTATAAAACTCAACCTATGTCTGGTGAATAGTGGTGAAGCCATCGCCATGGAACTAGACTCCACCTTAGAGCGAGACATACGCGATGGTCAAAAGAATGATGAGAAGATACAAGAAATCCGACAACTCATCAAGGAAAATAAGGCCCCTGGTTTCAGAGAGGATGGAGAAGGTACGGTGTGGCACGGGAAAAGAATCTGTGTGCCTGAAGTAAAGGAGATCTATGAATTGATTTTGAAGGCGGCTCACGATTCCGACTATTCCATTCATCCTGGGAGTACGAAGATGTACCAGGACCTCAAGAGAAGGTATTGGTGGTATGGCATGAAGCGAGATGTCGCAGAACATGTTGCCCTATGTGACACATGTCAGTTGGTGAAAGCGGAACATCAATGACCCGCGGGATTATTGCAACCAATCAAAGTGCCTAAATGGAAATGGGGAGAAATCGGTATGGATTTCATAGTGGGATTGCCTAGGACCCAATCAGGATATGATTCGATATGGGTCATCATCGACAGGCTAAGCAAGGTAGCTCATTTCATCCCCGTGAAAGAAAGCTACAGCGGATCCAAATTGGCAGAATTGTACATGCCACGGATCGTGTGTTACCATGGAGTGCCAAAGAAGATAGTGTCAGATCGAGGGACACAGTTCACCTCAAGGTTCTGGCAGAAGTTGCATGAAACCATTGGAACCCATCTAAATTTTAGTTCTGCCTATCATCCCCAAACTGACGGGCAGATGGAAAGAACCAATCAGATCCTTGAGGATATGCTGAGAGCGTGTGCACTCAAAAACAATCGGAGTTGGGATAAGAACTTACCGTATGCGGAGTTCTCCTATAACAACAGCTATCAGGCTAGTATGAAGATGTCACCGTTTGAAGCTTTGTATGGGAGGAAGTGCAGAACTCCCCTATTTTGGAACTAAACGGGGGAAAGTAAAGTGTTTGGGCCCGAAGTATTACAAGAAGCCGAGGCGAAAGTGAGGGACATCCGCAACAACTTGAGGATAGCACAGACACGACAAAAGAGCTATGCCACTGTACGAAGAGGAGAGCTCGTTTTCAACGTGGGGGACTATGTCTATCTCAAGGTGTCCCCTATCCGAGGACTTTGTCGGTTCAAGGTGAAAGGGAAGTTATCACCTCGATAAATCGGACCCTTTCAAGTTCTGGAGAGGAAAGGAGAAGTGGCGTATCAACTAGAATTACCGGCTCGCCTATCGGATGTGCATGACGTATTCCATGTGTCACAGCTCAAGAAATGTCTGAGGACGCCTAAAGAGATGTTACCCATGAATGAGATTGACGTAGCCTGGGATCTGTCTTATGCCGAGCAACCGGTCAAGGTTTTGGAGACAATGGAACGCCTCACAAGAAATAAAAGAATCCGGATGTGCAAGGTGCAGTGGAAGCATCACTCGGAAGAGGAAGCCACATGGGAGCGAGAAGACGAGCTTAAGGCACAATTTTCGGAATTGTTTTCCTAGGACCACCAATCTCGAGGACGCGATTTCTTTTAAGGGGGGTAGAGCTGTAACACCACAAAACCTGTCAAGAGGGGAATTTAAAATTTTTTGGACGTATTGCATGTGGTGCAGAAATTCAAATTCAAATTGGAATTCAAATTCAACTCAAAACAGAAAAGAAAAATAAAAAGAAAAAAAACAAACCTCCCCGGCCAGCGGGCCGAAACCCACCAGCCGGCCCACCTCACCCCCGCGCCAGCCCGTAGCCGTGCGCCCCGTTTTCTTCTCACTGACGTGTGGGGCCCGCCATCTTCTTCCTCCTTGCGCGCGCGCTCTGCCGACCGGGACTCCTCTCTCCTCCGAATCGAAACCGCCCCGGATACCCGCGTATCCCAGCTGAATTTCGGTTCTGGACGACGCAAACTCAATCACAACCGAACGCCGCCCTTCCCCGGCTATATAAACACCGGCACCGTCCTGATTTTCACCCGCGATCGGCTGTTTTTCCTCCCGGTGAGAACCAAAGCTCCGATCACCGTTTTCTCTTTATCTCTGCTCGGGTTCTCTGACCTAACGCGCCGATCGTGTTCCACCGCCTCCGGGGAATCACGCAGGTGCAGAAAACTCGGTGGTTTGCGCCTCAGACACAGCGACGACGAGCATCACCGTGAATTCACCTCGGACCTCGTCGCCGACCGCCTTCCGGGACCTCCGAGCTCAAGAAAAACCCCGAGGTGAGATCCCCGACCTCCCCTCTACCGATCTATGCCATGAAATCCCAGTTTTAGGAAGAATTGACGAAGATCCGAAGTTTTCCGGCGAGATCGCCGCCTCCCGCCGCCGCGCGCCGCCGGGCAGCGCCGCCCGCGCACGGTCAGGGTGACGTGGCCGCTTGTGCGCCGTCTATTTTAAATCGCACGGTAGAATTTCAATCCCCGCGTACCGGTTCGACGTTATAATCTCAGCCGTATGTTTTAAATCGGACAGTCCACGTCAGCCCCGCATTATAAAGGCCGAGATTCTTACGCGCTACCCCCTGGGGATCTCAGAAAATATGAGCTAGCCCCGTAAACTTCTGATCTAGCCCCTAGAACTTCAGAAATTCATGTAAATTCAATTAAAAATCAGTTTTAGCCCCTGGACATAATAAAAATTAGCAAAACCACTCTGTTATGCATAGTTAGGCCCCTGAAAATTGTTGTTAGTAATATAATAGACCCTGTAGTAGGGTGAGTTTACCTTTTTAACCCTATGTGATATTAAATTTAGGAATTTGAATATGTGATTAGTATTTAAAATTTAAAAGATGGGACAAACACATTGTAAATTCAAATTTAAACTTTCCTAGCACTTGGAAAACTTTGGAGTGAGTTAAAAATAGATTTTAAGGTGAAATGAATCTGTCTAATTGATTGTTCACATTTATTAGTTATAGGGACACATTTTTAGGTTAGAGAATAATTCTGAAAATTGGTAAAATAAATGTAAATTAGTTCACATCAGAGGAGAAGTTCAAAAATATATTATTTAATATTTTAGATCAGAACCTATTCTGTTTAGATGATGTGTCTTACTATTTTCATAATAAAGATCACAATTAGGTATAGAAAATAAATCTTAAAATATAGGAAAATAGGTATGCATAACTAGAAAATGATAAATGAATTCTCCAAATCCAAAGATTTCAGTTTACGATTTGGTAGACGATCTGAAAACCCATTTGGAGTAGGAAAATACCTTCCATGCATACTTGGTAGCTAAGATGTGTATCAATTAAATATAAGGAATTTGTTCAAATTGGAAATTCATGTATAGTGTGCAAACATAAATCTGAATACAAAAGTTAGAAATCATATGCACATGATTAAAAGTGTATGTAAGCCCAAAATCAGCACACATAGAGAAACCACAACACATAGAAATGTGAATGACTTTCATAGATGTGAATGTGTGGTTTGTATGAAGTGAAAGTGTGAACTATGTCTTATGGATTGTTGTTTTCTTTTGCTATGTGTGTTCGCATGAATAGAACCTGCCCCAGAGCAAGTTCTTCCCTTCTAAGAACAAGAGTTTCCATTCCCAAAGCAGCATGAAGAAGGAAAGTTTCCTTGACCACTTTGTTCCTATACTAGGATGTGTAGATAGAATTGTTTGCATTATCAATTGAAATATGAAACCCATGCTAGGAAGTTTCCCTAGAATTGCATTACCTTGTTTCCTTGTAGCTTGGGTTGGGAATTTCTTTATTATGTCATTCATTCATATTACTTATGCTTAGCCATGCTTAGAATGGGATAAGTGGGTTATGAAATCATCAATTTATTTACCTTATTATTGAATGAGATATTATGAGTTATGTAGAGGTAGGGATCAAGGCAAGTTGGATGTTTTGGTTGGTGTTGGGTGCACGAGACTCGGGTATGTGTTTAGTACTTGCCTGGATCCTAAGGACCGGTTCATGGAGCATGTAACCTGGCTTTACCGTGCCAACCACATGCTGAGATGGGGCAGCTTGGCCAATTAATTAGGTGTATTCCTGGCGTAGTATGGGTGTGTTGGATGGTGCGGGGAATAGGTGTCAGCTGGACTACCATATGAACCGCAAGGCTCAAGAGGGGGCCACTGCAGCGGGGTTGGAGCCTCCTGTATGCTGTTAGGGGCGAAACCTCAGTGGGCCCATGTTCGTCGGGAATCCCTTTGTAAAGGCTTCGTAGTGATCTCCTGGCTACACACCTGGGAAGTGTGAATGTGGTTCATGGACACTGGCATAATGGAGGTTCTTTTATCCACCCGGCAACGGGGGATGAAATCACTACATGTGGGTACAGTTGTGCAAACTCTGCAGAGTCAAAACTGTCATGACAGCCGTGCTCACGGTCAAGAGCAGCTTGGACTTATTCATGATTAGAGGATGATGGCTTTGGAAGTTGTGGATGTTAAGCGGGGAGCTTAACATTGGAATTGATGTTATGGTTATTTGATTATGATGATAGGATGGGAGATTGGGATCATTTCATCTATGTAGTTATGTAGGTGCTTAATAAGCTAAGGTGGTAGGCAATAATTGCGTAGTGCTTCAACCATGAGTTCAACCTCTCCTTGTTCTAGCCATGCATGACATAACTTTCCCATACTTGCTGAGTACCAACGGTACTCAACCTTGCATATTTGTTGGTTTATATTGCTGCTCAGGTCAAGAGAATGATGTGGTGTTTAATGATCAAGACTTTGGACCCGAAGAAGGTTTCTAGGTTCATGGAGTCCCCCGGGCAACGCCTGTGACGGAGCCCACAAGATTTATATTCCGCTGCTATCTACTTGTGATGAACTTATTATCGTCCATCGAGACATATGTTATGTAAGACTTATTTATATTCGACATCTGGCTTGTAATAAATGATGCTTCACTATTTGTCATCACATGTATGAGAAAATGATCCTGGCATACATGTGATATTCACTCGGTTGTTCTTCTGAGAAACCGGGTGTGACAGGACGTCCTCCCACCTGAAGCTGACTTCCCATCTAACTCGCAACCAGACAAGCCCCGATTTGCAATTAAGTACTTTTTATAAAGCTTTTTATTTGTATCATTTATGTCTATGGTGAATGTTTGCATTAGAGTTAGGGTGATTGAAACCCCACTTGCATAGCCTCTTTAAATCCTATGGAGGGTTGGGTAGTTTACAAACTCGATGAGTAGAGAATGCCATGCTAATGTATAGGATCTCGGTAGAAGTCGAGTGGTTGGAAGCTACTCTCGAGATAGTACTTATCACCCGGAAAGAAAAGAGGTAGATAATGGCTTGAGTTGTAAAAAAATGAGACCCAGCAGGGGGGGATAGGATGCAGTGAGCAGAGGTCTCACGTGCGTAGCCCTGTTGGTGTCGGTTGAGGACCGTCCGTGTGCGGCCCTGCTGGACAAGTATCGAACAGTACCGGATGCATATTGGCATATGGGAACCAGGAAACCGATGTAATTGGTTAACCTGGGTGCCGAGGCTTACCCAACCGTAAATAGGAGTGGTTTGAGGGTAGCAAGGTGTAAATCTGCCGGTGGGCATAGTGCCCCTCCACGCGGGGACCTCCTGCCCGTTACGGATGGACCGGTTCGGCATTTCGGTTGCCTTTGAAATGTTGTTGCATACAACAGAGTAGGAAGGGGTGTGGAATCGCGCTTCTGAAAGTGGGTGTATGTGACGTGTTATCCGGGTGTGTCTTGATTGCAATCACCGTCCCTCACGGTTATTTGAGTACCCGCTTGTTCACTGTGCTGTGACGTAGTAAGAAGTGAAATAAGCCAACTGAAAATGCTGTATTGATCTATTAATGTCTTGAAAACCTTGATTGCTATAGTTATAGAGCTAATTAAGTTTATATTCCACTTTGGGCATCACCACATCGGAGGAAAGCATTTCTTGTTTGATTGTGGACTTTCAATGTGGGGGCTGCCTAAGGCTCGTTAAACTGCTGCTATAAAACTGAAAGTAAGAATCAACTTATAGGCGTGTCTTTATTGCAAAGTCCTTTCCTACCTTACACATCTTTGCACGTAGAGTTCCATGCCTAGGGTTGACAGTTAATACTTGCTAAGCCTTCGTGCTCACGGTTGCAATATTTGAGCTGTGTGCAGGTGAGAGTTATGAGGAAGGTTCCGAGTACGAGGCGATGCCCCCGTCGGGGTACACGGCCGAGCTGGAGCCCTGCATGCCGCCGCAATTCTCCGGTTCCTTGCTGCTAGCATGTAGCGTCCCCGGGCTGGACGGCTGCACTTTTGCATAGCTAGGATGAGAGGCCATATATGTATATTACTTCCGCTGTTTGAATAGGTTTTGTGAAAAGACTTCCGCTGTTTTATATCAAATAAAAGTTTGTATGTTGTTCTTTATTCTTTTCGTGTGTGCTGTTGGGTGCTGCATCGCACGGCACCACCCTATGCGATCTTGGAGTGGGTGAACCACGGGGTGGTCCCCACAACTGCCTTACGATATCATCGCGTTTTCTTAGCATCTGTTCTTCGATTCCTTTAGAATAGAAGCTTTTTCATGGACAGATCACTTGCTGATCGGTTTGATCTAGATCTAAAGACGAGGTCATTGCCACGTCCACATTTGATCCGAACACCTGTGTTCATCGTAAAACCATGCAAGCCATGCAGGAACACGTATAAACTAAACTGCATCATAGGATTAACATGCATAAGCATCATCGCATCTAGTTAAAATTTGTGCAAGATATTGATTGTTGTAAATCTTGTTTGTGTGTGATCCTGTATAAAAGGACAAGCTTAGGAAGCTGTCTACGACGAGCTGCAACAACAAGGTTTCGTGATTCAAGAGAAACCGGAACTGCAAGAACAAGGCAAGTGCCCCTTGACCATATTGATCCTACGTTTTGGGAAAACTGTTTTGTTTTGCGAAAAGGTGTGTGTGCTGAGTCAAACATGATGGGAAACCCTTTTATAGGAGTTTACTAGTATTGGTTAAACCACCCTTGTCGCCAGGGAAGTTTATGAGTCGGGTATGGTTTTTGCGTTATGCTTCGCTGAGTCCACGGGATTGGGAAGCGAGATAGATGTGTCTAGCTAACTGCACTCGTAACGATAATGAGAAACTGATGTTGTTAATGAACATGGATCGGAGGGAGATGGCAAGACTGGGTTTGTGAATGAGGTAGCATGAGATGGTGGATTACTTGCCGTAGATCTAAGGACCGGTTCATGCAAGCACATGCCAGGATAACAGTGCCACCACAAGGCCAAGTATGGGTGCAGCCTAGCTGACTAATTAGGTAAGTTGCTAGTTTGTTATGGACTGTGGAAGGCATGGAGAATGGGAGTCGAGTGAGGACTGCCCTGGGAACTGCATGGCACAAGAGGGGGCCCGTGGGTGGGCGAATTGGAGATTCTAGCCTGCTGGTGAAACCTTAGTGAGTCCATACATCTAGTAGCCCCTTTGTAAAGGCTATTTTGTGATATCTTGACCATACACCGACGGTTGTGTACTGGTATAATGGAGGTTCTGCATTCGCCGATAGGTGACGAAATCACAAACTTGTGGGTAAAGAGGTGCAAACTCTGCAGAGTCTAAAACTATCATGATAGCCGAGCTTAAGGTCACGAGCGCCTGGCCAACTTCCATGATTAGTTGGGATGGTTATTGGATATGGTTATTGGTTATGGTTTTGGGATGGTTTGGTTTTGTTTTGGACTGTGAGCCCGGGTGATAAGATGGGTTGCATGACTGATGAGTCATGTCAACGAGATTAGTCTCGGTGGGGAGACGAAGTTGTTTATGAGGTGAAATGGTAGCCAATACGAGATGGTATTCGTGAGATGGTAGCGAATACGAGAAGGTATTCGTGAGCAAGAATGAGTTTAATTAATGGCTGGTTGGAACATGGAAGGTGATAAACATAATGGAGGTATGTCGGTACTTTAATACATGATGGGATTACATTCACTAAAAGATAAGTTGCTGTTTTATCATGGTTTTTGATAAATAACTTTGCTTTTCTGCAATGAGCCTTTTTATACCTACCTTGTTATGAGCTACATATCACATTTTCCCGCACTTGCTGAGTACATCATTGTACTCAAACTTGCATTATTATTTCATCATCAGCATCAGGAGAAGATTACTATGAAGACCAAGTGGAGCATTAGACATGTAATCTGTTCTCAACCTTACCTGTGGGGATGGAGTAGAGATGGAGCCGCTACTGCTTAGATTGCTTTCGCACTAGTTAGAAGACTTCCGCTGCATAGAAATAAGACTTCCTCTGTTAGATTAAGACTTCCGCTGTGAGCATGAGTCCAAGATTCATGAGACATTGTAATAAACTCTGTTATTCGTGATTATATATATTCCGAATTCAGTTTGTGTAACATATATGTATGTGTGATGAACATCCTGGGCACACGTATTCATCAGTTCTCGGTTCCGCGGTTTTCCACAGAACTGAGAGCGTCACAGCGCTGCAGCTCGAACAGCGGTTGCTTCGGTGCAACGAATTTCGCCGACGACCGATTGCTAACCCTAAGGTGCACCGTCGGGGAAAACTTGGAATTCTCTCTCTACCCTGCATGAAATGGAGAAAGGTTTCCTCCTACAGCTTGCTCACACGCGGGCGCACCTTTTCTTCTCTGGCGGTGGCGCGTGATGCAGCCTGGATCGGCTGATCGTTGGTGATCAAAGAACGGCGGCAACAGCTTGTGAGCAGAAACAGTTTTTCTCGTGCGGTGGGAGCTGGGTTCACTCGGAAACGAAGAGAACAGATCGGGTAGCTCGTGTGCTGGACTTTGTGGCTGCGTTTTTCACCGTGAGGTGGCGGTAACCAATCGAGCTGTCGGCCCTCCGAGCGCCCGACGGTCGCCGTGGCCTCGGGTTGAGTCGGTTCAGTGGCGCTGGGACACTGACCAGTTGACACGACCCCATTGGTCCTGTCGAGCCAGGATCACGCTGAGGGGTGCTGCGTTGCACAACACCGTATAACACACGTCAAAGGTGCAAAGCGGAAGCGGAAGTTTTATTACATAAACAAGTTTATGAACATGTTTACATCAAAATAAGTTCAGCCTACACTCGCGGGCGTAGACTAAGCATGAAGTGCACGTTCAGCCCTTGAACGTGTCCTTGCTAGCACACACGCACACTAACTCTGCGGCGTGCACGACTCCCACTCGACGGGGTTCCCCTCCTGGGGTTCCGTCTCCTCTTCGGGAGTCCCTTCCTCATAGAACCCTGCAAAAGCTTCAAACACAAGCAGTGAGCACGAAGGCTCAGCAAGTCCGACCCGTCTCACCTAAACATGGAACTTCTACATGAGGGTAATGGGTTGCATGAGGTAAAAATCATTTGCAAGGACTCGCCTAATTAGTAGAACCTTACTTTCAAGTTTTAGCAGCAGGTTGTGGAGAACCTTACGCTAAGGCACATGAGAGAGCCGCAATCAAACAAGAAACGCATTTCTCTCATGTACTTTGCCCAAAGTTGAAAAGAACTTTAATTAGCTTTAAGCTACTGCATATCATTAACAATCAATGTCCAGCTTTCAATCAGCAACATTTTAACATGTAACTAGCCTGTTCTTTCTACGTCACGGTACAGTGAACAAGTGGTACTCACTGACCGCGAGGGACGGCGATTATAATCGATTTACACCTGCAGGGTTACCCGAACAACCCGTCACGTACGCCCGTACTCGATGTTGCCTACAACAACCATCACGGACGCCGTACGCGACTACCTTTCACCCGTCAGCCAAATATTGAACCGGTCCCATCGTCCCGAGCAAGAGGTCCCTGCTCGCGCATCTCTGTGCCGCCAGCTGATTTACACCTCGAGCTCTCAACCTACCCTCTGAACGACGGGCAATGCCTCAATACCCAGCTACCCGAATTACATCAGTTTCCCGGTTCCCATATAGCCGGTAGGTCTTCGGTACTGTTCTAGCTTGTTCAACAGGCCCGCACACGGCTCGGTCCTCAATCGACACGAGCGGAGCTACAGCACCCAGGCCCCAAAGTCCTGCTGCCCTTACTCTCCGCTCGGTCTCATTTTCTTGCCATGTGTATCATGTGCTATCTCTACCCGAGCAATGTGCCTCTAGCCTATTCTCGCGAGTAGTTCCAACTACTCGACTTGTACCGAATCCTACTCTATCCTAGCAATGCAGTGGCTAACGAGGTTTTCAATCCTAAACCCAACCCATGGTTTTCTTGGCTGTGCAGTTGGGTTTCCAATCAAGACTCTAGTGCAAAGAACAATATTCAAAGATGTGCTCAAAACAATAAACATTTGTAAAAAGGTTCATGCAAACCGGGGCTTGCCTTGCTGCTCTTGGTCGTAGGCTAGCTGTTCCTCCGGAGTAACGAAGTCTAGGACTTCGGGTTCCTCCTCGACCTTAGCGACTACATGATGAGAGCAATATGTATCAATTTAAATGCATTTGTATTAGCTTTGAAGTTGTGAAGTCTATAACCTTTGCTAGACAGACCTAATGACTGTGAAACTTTTACTGTGGCTTGGTTACAACCTAAACAGAAACCTGGTCAAGTTTTAGTTGCAGCAAAGCTCATTTGAGCCCTCCACAAATAATTATGTCCTTGACGTTAATCAAAGGCTTTTAGGGTGTTCTAAGTATTTTCATGAAACAAACTATGACTTTCTGAAAACTAGATTTTCAGAGGGTTCTAATGGAATTGGTCTCACTTAATTTGGAAGTCTCTAACTAAAGATATGAGCTAAACAATTTCAGAGAAAATTCTGAAAATGTTTCTGAATACTTTCTATTTTCTCTGGAACAGTTTCACTAACCACACCATTAGGTGGATTAAATGAGCTCAAATGTATCTGAAATTTTTATGGTAGTTCAAGGATATTTTGGTGAACACCTCAGCAAAATTTCAGGGTTTTCCTCCAAAGTATTCTCCAGTTAAAATTCCTAACAGTTTAAATTTAAGGAATTAATTCTGGAGAATTAAGGAATTTCATGAAGTGAAACTTGATTTTCTGGAAAGTACTCAGAGAGCTGAATCCAGCAAAATTTGGTTCACTCAATTTGGAGCTTTCTAGCCAAAGTTATAAGGATTTGAAGTTTGAAGGAAATTTGAAAATCGGGGAAAAGTTTAAACTCGCGCGTGGGCCCAGGGGACACGCGTCGCACGCCTAGGCGATGGCACACCGCGGCCCACAAGGATTTTGCGCGCCAGCACACCCGATCCCGGCCGCAGCCGGATCCCGATTCAAAATATCGGCCGCTGACAGCTGGGGTCCACCCCCTTCTTCAACCTCGCGACACCCGCGCCCCGCCGCCGAGGGACCTCGCCGGAGAGCTCGCCGCCGGCTGCTGTACAGCTCCAAACTTCTTGATTCTGGCCGCCCCTGCCTACTTTTACTTGGGGAACAGGATCCGAGGGTCAGCTGCTCATGACAACGGCCGGAGCATGGTCGGCGACGAGCCTTCATATCGGAATGACTTCGGCCATGTCGGCTGACTCCCCTAATACCTCAGCTACTTGGGAAATCGGTCGGGGAGCATCAGTGGACCTCAGAGAAGGTCGACATGAGCTCGAGGCAGCTCGGGGAAGGCCCGAAATAGGTCCTCACCGTGCACCCGATACCCCCCGTTCGTTCCGCCATTAGTAGACCTTAAATTACGCCGGGCACAGAGGTTCTCCGGCCCAGAGTTGTGAAGGCAACTTGTGCGTTACCGTGTCTAGCTCGTGTGGGAGTGGCCTGAGGCCCTCTAATCCTTTCTAGAGCATGAATTAAACAGAATCGTACCCGAAGGTCATTCTGCACACAGAAAGGGGAAAAGTGGAAATTCGCCGCCGGTGAGCAACCACTCGAGCTGTGGCTCGGGGATGAGCAGCACCGGTCACCCGCGCGTCCAATGGTGCCTTGGCTCGGGCGTGACAACGCCCAGGTTGGGCTGTCCACGAGAGCCCGAGGTGCGGCGGTTCCAAGTTCCGAGTTTGATCTTTCGGCACAGAAGATATCAATCGGTTTCAACCGAATTCTAGCAATGGGGAGGATGGAGGAAGGTCTCTAGTACCTTGCTGGGACTCTGGAGTGGAAGGAGGGAGCTGCGATCGGCGTCCTCCGATCAAGTCCGAACTGCGGAAACTTTCGGCCGGTGCTGGGTTCTTGCGGGAAAACACGTCGGTACCTCGGCCGAGGAGGGGGGCAGGCGCCTTAAGAAGGCTCTGCACCGCCTCATGCCCGCGCGTGGGCAAGCAGCTGGTGGCGCGGTGGCTGGCCTCAGTGGCGATCACCGCTGCGGCTCGGCGACCCGAGTGAAAAGTCTCAGTCGGTTTGTGTTGAAGTAGAGGCTGACAAGTGGGTCCCACCCTTCCTTTTAACCTCTGAAATTTACTTCTAATCACTGTTGTAAACAGTGAACCCCATACTACCCTTGGCAATTCAAATTATTCCCCCATGAGCCATTTGAACTGATCAAAGTTCAAATGAGGTTTGGTTTGAATGAATTTCAGCACAAGTTCAGTTTGAAATTCAAATAAAGTTTGAATTTCTCCCCCTTAGCTCATGTCAAGATCAACCCCAAATGGAGTGAAAATTGGTGTGTGAGCTCACAAAAATGTGCTGAGTAAGAATATGCCTTCCACTTTCAAATTCATGGTATAAAAACAGTTTGAATTTAAATATGTTTTCAAACTGCCCCCTTCCTATCTATACCCAAGATGACCTCAAAAAGGTTTTGAATTTGGGTGAAACTTGGCATGGACATCCTTAGCAAAGTGTAGGAGTTTTTCCTATGTCCAGCCCATCTATATCACATGTGGGAAATACCACTTTTGCAATGTGTAAGTTTTTCCCTAATGAGCATGTTGATAATTGTTTCTTGCTCTTCATTTGTGTTCATCATTCTTCCTCAAATGAGGTGTGTGGTGTGGGGATGAACACTACAAATGGGTGTCAAAAACTGAGGCCCTTACATTCCTCCCCCCTTAAAAGAATCTCGTCCCGAGATTATAAGGTGAAAATGAGAGAGAGGACGGTGAAAAATTACCGGATATGCGACGTGAGAAAGTCGGGGTAGTTAGTGCGAAGGAATTCTTCGCTCTCCCATGTCGCTTCGTCCATGGAGTGGTTACTCAACAGAACCTTGTAGAACCACAACGTACGGTTGCGTGTGGTTCGGGCCTTCTCATCAATAATCTGCACCGGTTCCTCCCGATAGGTGAGATCCGGTTGCAGTTCTTCAATGTCTTCCAGCTGAACGGTAGTTGATAGCTTGAGACACTTCCTCAGCTGGGAAACGTGAAAGACGTCGTGCACACCGGAAAGTGCCTCTGGTAATTTCAGCCCCAAATCTGTTTACGCCCTTCATTGGAGATACTCGTAGGTATACGTGATCTCCAACTTCGAATTGTAATGGGCGCCTTCTCCGGTCCGCATACTGTTTCTGTCGGGATTGAGCGGCTCTTAGGTTCGCTTGAATCCGTCGAACCTTTTCTTCCGCGTCGTTGACAAGGTCAATCCCGAAGGTAACCCTCTCGCCAGACTCACACCAATTCAATGGTGTGCGGCATTTTCTTCCGTATAGCGCCTCGTAGGGCGCCATCTTGATGCTGGCTTGGTACCCATTGTTGTACGAGAACTCGGCTAACGGCAAGTGATCATCCCAATTCTTGCCGTGGTCGATAGCGCAAGCTTGTAGCATGTCTTCTAGGATTTGATTTACCCGCTCAGTTTGCCCATCCGTCTGCGGGTGGTAGGCTGAACTACGGATCAGTCTCGTCCCCAAGGCAGCGTGTAGCTGCTCCCAAAAATGGGACACAAATAAAGTGCCCCGGTCCGATATGATGGTACGGGGTACGCCGTATAAGCATAGGATCCGTGAGATGTACAGTTCAGCGTACTTCTTGGCGTTGTAGTTGGTGTTGACCGGGATGAAATGGGCAACTTTGGTGAGCCGATCGACGATTACCCACACAGAATCATGTTTCTGTAAGGTGGTGGGTAAACCGACGACGAAATCCATGCTCACGTCCTCCCACTTCCAGGCAGGAACGCCCAGTGGTTGCAGCAGTCCCGGTTTCCGCATGTGGTCTGCCTTCACCCTTCGACATGTATCACACTCGGACACGTATTCTGCAGTCTCTCGCTTCATCCGTGTCCACCAAAACTTTCTTCTGAGTTCTTGATACATTTTGTTGCTGCCGGGGTGAATAGAAAATTTTGATAAGTGAGCCTCATCAAAGATTTTCTTCCGTAGCTCCGGGTTTCGGGGTACGACAATCCGGTCCTTGAACCATAGGACGCCGTCTCCGTCCTTCCGGAAACATTTCAACTCCCCACTGTCTACACGTCTCCGCAAATGTGACATGCCCTTGTCATTCTTCTGGGCTGCCGCTATCTCTTCACGGATGGTGGGGACCAAAGCTAGGTTGTAGAGAGCTCCGTGTGGAATCACATGTAGTGGTGGTTCGCTCTCTTCCAACGGTGTGATGGTCAGATTATTGACGTGTGACTTGCGGCTTAGCGCGTCTGCCACAACGTTTGCCTTGCCCGGATGATAATGGATCTCTATCTCGTAATCCTTTATCAGTTCTAACCATCTTCATTGCCTCATGTTCAGCTCCTTCTGAGTGAATATGTACTTGAGGCTTTTGTGGTCGGTATATAAATGTACGAGGTTACCGAGTAGGTAGTGCCTCCACATCTTCAGTGCAAGTACCACGGCAGCGAGCTCCAAGTCGTGAGTTGGATAATTTTGCTCATGGTTCCTAAGCTGCCGTGATCCATACGCGACCACTCTTCGGTCTTGCATCAGCACACATCCCAGCCCAATGCCGGATGCATCGCAGTACACATCAAACGGTTTTGTTGTGTCTGGCTGCGCCAAAACCGGTGCTGATGTCAGGTGCTTGACTAAAGCCTTGAATGCTGCTTCACATGCTGGACTCCAAACATATTTGGTAGCCTTCTTCAGCAGCTCTGTCATTGGCTTGGCAATCTTCGAGAAGTTCGGAATGAACCTCCGATAATATCCCGCGAGTCCGAGGAAACTCCGTACCTCATGAACAGTTCTCGGGGATTTCCAATTCAGCACTTGCGTGATCTTGCTCGGGTCCACAGCGATACCCTCCGCTGAGATGATATGCCCGAGGAAAGGCACTTGCGATATCCAAAACTCGCATTTGCTGAATTTGGCGTATAACTTGTGATCCTGCAGCCGTTGCAAGACTATACGCAGATGTTTCTTGTGATCTTCCTCCGACTTGGAATATACCAGGATGTCGTCGATGAAGACCACGACAAATTTGTCCAGCTCCGGCATGAACACCGAGTTCATTAAGTACATGAAGTGAGCTGGAGCATTGGTGAGGCCGAAGGACATGACCAGGTACTCATAAAGTCCGTACCTTGTCGAGAAGGCTGTCTTTGGAACGTCCTCCGCCCTTATCTTAATCTGATGGTACCCGGATCTTAAATCCATCTTGGAAAAGATCTTGGCTTCGACCAACTGATCAAACAACATGTCGATCCGTGGCAACGGGTACTTGTTCTTGATGGTTACGGCATTTAATGGACGGTAGTCCACGCAAAGCCGCAACGTCTCATCCTTCTTTTTGACAAATAATGCCGAACAGCCCCATGGGGAGGAGCTCGGCCTAATAAAACCCTTTTCCAGAAGGTCCGTGAGCTGAGTCTTCAGTTCAGCAAACTCCTTGGGCGCCATCTTGTATGGCCTTCGGGATATTGGCATGGTTCCTGGTGCGAGTTCAATCTTGAACTCCACCTCTCTATCGGGTGGCATCCCCGGCAAATCGTCCGGGAATACATCAGGGAACTCTCGGACCACTGGAATGTCTTCCAATCTGATAGTTGTGGCTTGATAGACACTTGGAAGTTTTATTTCTGGACTGTCCAGAAATAATGAGTGAGAACCGTGCACTTCTGAGTTTAGGTGCACGATTCGAAGGACGGTGTCTAAAACAGCGCCGTGGCGGTTTAACCACGACATCCCTAGGATGACATCGACCTTCTGTCCCTCTAAGATAACGAGAGACGTGGGGTACACTCTACCCGCTAAGCATAATGGTACTTTGGAGACCATTACGCTTGCTGAAATCTTCCCACCCGGTGAACAAATTAGATATGGACTATCGGTGGGTAGTATTGGCAAGCTGTGTTTAGCAATGAAAGCTTGGCTAATAAAATTATGCGTGGCGCCTGAATCAAATAGTACTATAGCGGGATGCTGGTGGAGTTGGAACATACCCGCAAGGATTGGCTCGCCCTCCGGCACGTCCTCAATGGCAAGCTGGTGGACAGTGCCGGGCCTGGGGTTTGCCCGCCGCGCATTAGTAGGGTTCCGGGGTTGATTCCTCCCCGGAAACTGTGGTGCCACTCCGCCGCCTTGCCTCTCCAGGCAACTGCTCGCGAAGTGTCCTGGACGACCACACTGGTAACATGTGGCCACTGCTGGTGGAGTACTCGGTGGACGAAAGCCCGGCATGCGTTGCGGAGGTGCAAACGCACGCGGCATCGCCCGCTGCTGCTGTTGTTGTTGCGGTGGTACTGGCAGTGCCGGCCGGAATGCCGGTGAAGAGTACGGCCGACCGCGGAACGGCATCGACCGCTGTGGTGGTTGCCAGCGTGGACCTGATGGTGGGCGATTCACCATCCGAAACTTCTGAGAAGGACCGCCTCCTTCTCCGCTGCTCTGCGGCGCGCATCGCTTTCGCTCTGCCGCCGCCAACTCCTTGCTGGAGTCCTCCTGAACAATCGCAGCATCAATTATGTCGTTGAGGCTGCCGCGATTCAACATCGCCAGCTTGTCCTTCAGGAGCGGGTTAAGCCCCTGGTAAAAGTGGTCCCGCCGCTTCTCGTCCGTATCTGCGTGATACGACGCGTAGAGCACGAGATCGTTGAACACCCTGGAATATTCCAGCGCGTTCCGGCTCCCTTGTTGCAGGTGTAGGAACTCCTGCGTCTTCCTCTTCATCAAACCGGGCGGTATATGATAGGCCCTGAAGGCCGTCCGGAACTCCGCCCAGGTCATCACTCGGTCGGTGGGCTGGGAAGCACAGAAGTTGGCCCACCACACGCTCGCGGATCCTTGGAGCTGCTGGACCGCGAACTGAGTCTTGCGCTGCTCGCTGATTTGGAGCAGCCCGAACTTCATCTCTATGGCGCGGAGCCAGTTGTCCGCGTCAAGTGGTTCATCCGCCCTTGAGAATACAGGGGGATGAGTCGCCAGGAAGTTGGAGTAGGAGCTCTGTGGGCGCTCCTCACGATCTTGACGTCTCTCTGGGCGAGACGTATTCGCAATTAACGTTTGCAGCAGCTCTGTGTGCTGCTGATGTGAACCCGCCATTGCCGCGACAATGTCGGCCAATGTAACCGTTGGCAGTGGCGGTGGCGGTGTTTGCTGTTGCTGTTGCTGCTGCTGTCCCGAGGAATCCTCGGGAGGCGGTTGGGAGGTCTCTCCCCCTTGGCTAGTACCTCCAACATCAGGGTTGGCACGAGTACGCGTCATTCTGAAATTCAACACAGCAGCAATTAGCACATGTCTTACTCAAAATTCCATAAACAGTAGTAGGTATTGAAGCGACGCATGATTAACTTGCACAACATTCACATATATTGATAAAGCATAAACTTTATACAAGATACATTATTCTCGGATCTCCGAGAAGTCGTGCTCATGTCGTCACTACCTATACATAAGCTACTGTCTACACGACATGTCACCGATTACAAAAGTTGGGTTACGCTACCCTAGCTGCCCTACTTGGCAACCGTAACCCCCTACTCGGAGTAGAACTCGACCTCCTGTGGGTCGTCCTCCTCCGGTACCTCTGCTGGTGGCTCGGGGTCTACCACCTCTTCTCCTATTCCAGGTTCTCCCATGGCTGGAAGACCCAAGACTACCGGTACGCCCAATACCGGGGGCACGAGGTCCTGCAAGGCATGCACCTCGTCCATAGCTTGGTTGTAGTCCTCTTCCCAGCCTTGGCCTTCCTCGATAGCATCGTCCCGCTCCTGAGCAAGGTCCTCATTCTGCTGGGTTAGGGTCTGCACCAGCTCTTGCAACGCCGCGATGTCAACACGGCTCTTCTTCTTTGCCTTCTTCAGACGACGCAACTGATTGTGTTGTTCATTCAGTCGCTTGATCGTCGGAAGGAGCACATTGCGGAGTGCACTGTGAGCACTCTCGAAATGATCTCCAAGGCTTGTGATCTCCTTGAGCTTGGTGGCGAGATGCTCCGCATGAACAGCTTGGCTGTCCATCACAGCGTTTCCCGCCCTCATTTGGAGGCTGAGGTTTGCCTCCGCGGGGTTGTACCTTGGGCAACTCGGGTCTGTTGCCTCCAGGTACCTTTCCTCCCACACATGCTGAGCTCGCCCCTCCATCGGAACGAGTGCGTATGGTGTGCCCTCCATAGCCTGCACGTGTAGTTGGCAGAAACGTGACATAGTGTCACGGGCTGCCACTTGCCACATCCCTTCCGGTTGTCTTCCTCTCACCGTGACGGTGAATGGCACCCAACCGGGTGGCGTAGGTCCTGCGGGAACCTCGACATGGATCGTCCACGTCTTGTTCCCCTCTTCGCCTTCTTCCTTGGCGAAGTATTGCGGCATCTGGTTATACCCGAAATATTGGAGCATTTGCCACAATGCTTCCGGGTAGCCGCTACGGTCAGAGCAGTGGGAAACTACCCACCCGTTCTCCAACCGTTTATCTGCTGCCATCTGTAAAAATATATTTGAGAAATGTCAAATATTTATTTAAACAGTAAACCATTGAGTTATAACATAAGATATGTCATTGAACCCATAACACTTGGAAACATAGTTCAAATTTTTAAACAAATTTGACTGCTGATCTGCTGTTACCATGACAGCCCTGACCAGTTTCCATATCAATCTGATTTAGGCCAGGTTAAAAGCAAAACCAGTCCTGGAGCTCAACATCAAAGTTAAAGTTAACTTCAATAGCTTTCCAGAAAGTATTTGGTTGGCCTAAGATCTGTCCTGGTTCAAAAGTTATGAGATGTCAAAGCTAACAGAATTTCTGGAAACAATTGGACAGCACCTCCCTGCCTTAGGTACTGATTTGATCCAAGAATCCCAGTTAATTCTGTTCCTAATCTGACAAAACTTTCTGTTACAAAGTTGTAACCCATCTCATAAGATTTCCAGAACTACCTCATTTCCTATTTTTGGATTTTTAAGCAGGAAGTTATGCTTAATTTACAGAGAGTTTACAGAGAGTCTTTGCTCTGTCCTGTTTTCTGGACAGTTTCAACTCTACTGCATTTTTCGAGTGGTTAAGGGATGAAACACCTCTGGAACTCAAAAGAAAAGTTGTAAAGCTCTTCCAACGCTTTCCAGAAATGTATCATACGACCCCAACCTCGAAAGAACTAAACCTCTAACCTCTGATTAACTTCAGCCTTGATTCAGCTGAAAACAGAGTGCTCTGTCCTTAACATCCTATAAGTTGAAAGCTTGTTAACTTTGAATATCCTGTTCAAGGGAAGGAGTTACATCAAGTTTTACTACTTTGGATCAAAACCTTCAAGTTTTTAAATGAAGTTGTTCATTTAGTTGGATGTGACGTCGATGCGTCACCAGATTATGTCGGTACTACGTCCTCACAAAGGAAAAACCTATACCGGACTTAGCCGGCTTCGTTAGTTTAGTGGCACTACTCGTCACTCGCACACGGATGCTACACGTCTACCGTTTCATGGTAAGGCTACCTGCAGAAACTCAAACAATCATCAGACTCGGCTGCACACCGAGCCCGGAATCCATACAGTTCGTACATCCGGCCGTCATCACTCGCCCGGATGTTCTCAAGGCAAACACGCCTTGAGTTACGTGTTCATGTTTTCAGACCACGTGACGGGGTCTCCCATGTTGCACCACGCACGCCAGGGACAGACGTTGCTCGAATACCCCAAACGACATGAAGAGTCGTAGAGGATACTAAAGCGGGTCGGGTTACCTGCCACCCGTGGGGCTCCACCCTTCAGCTTGTGCGCACTGGTGGACAGCGCTTACGTGCACCCCCCAAGACATGAACGTCCCGAGATGCACGATTTTCCGACATAACAAATA
This sequence comes from Neostapfia colusana, assembly GCA_030760725.1. Lineage (NCBI taxonomy): Eukaryota > Viridiplantae > Streptophyta > Magnoliopsida > Poales > Poaceae > Neostapfia > Neostapfia colusana. The sequence continues at coordinate 41,117,930 of JASWHV010000003.1, forward strand.
GGTTAATATGCCACTTTCTATATGCTAATAACATCCTTATACGGGCTACTAACTCGTTCCTCACTGGATTTTTGAAAAAGAAGACCTTTGTACTGTGTTAAACCTCAAGCGAGCTCTGATACCACGCTGACACGACCCCATTGGTCATGTCGAGCCAGGATCACGCTGAGGGGTGCTGCGTTGCACAACACCGTATAACACACGTCAAAGGTGCAAAGCGGAAGCGGAAGTTTTATTACATAAACAAGTTTATGAACATGTTTACATCAAAATAAGTTCAGCCTACACTCGCGGGCGTAGACTAAGCATCAAGTGCACGTTCAGCCCTCGAATGTGTCCTTGCTAGCACACACGCACACTAACTCTGCGGCGTGCACGACTCCCACTCGACGGGGTTCCCCTCCTGGGGTTCCGTCTCCTCTTCGGGAATCCCTTCCTCATAGAACCCTGCAAAAGCTTCAAACACAAGCAGTGAGCACGAAGGCTCAGCAAGTCTGACCCGTCTCACCTAAACATGGAACTTCTACATGAGGGTAATGGGTTGCATGAGGTAAAAATCATTTGCATGGACTCGCCTAATTAGTAGAACCTTACTTTCAAGTTTTAGCAGCAGGTTGTGGAGAACCTTACGCTAAGGCACATGTGAGAGCCGCAATCAAACAAGAAACGCATTTCTCTCATGTACTTTGCCCAAAATTGAAAAGAACTTTAATTAGCTTTAAGCTACAGCATATCATTAACAATCAATGTCCAGCTTTCAATCAGCAACATTTTAACATGTAACTAGCCTGTTCTTTCTACGTCACGGTACAGTGAACAAGTGGTACTCACTGACCGCGAGGGACGGCGATTATAATCAATTTACACCTGCAGGGTTACCCGAACAACCCGTCACGTACGCCCGTACTCGATGTTGCCTACAACAACCATCACGGACGCCGTACGCGACTACCTTTCACCCGTCAGCCAAATATTGAACCGGTCCCATCGTCCTGAGCAAGAGGTCCCTGCACGCGCATCTCTGTGCCGCCAGCTGATTTACACCTCGAGCTCTCAACCTACCCTCTGAACGACGGGCAATGCCTCAATACCCAGCTACCCGAATTACATCAGTTTCCCGGTTCCCATATAGCCGGTAGGTCTTCGGTACTGTTCTAGCTTGTTCAACAGGCCCACACACGGCTCGGTCCTCAATCGACACGAGCGGAGCTACAGCACCCAGGCCCCAAAGTCCTGCTGCCCTTACTCTCCGCTCGGTCTCATTTTCTTGCCATGTGTATCATGTGCTATCTCTACCCGAGCAATGTGCCTCTAGTCTATTCTCGCGAGTAGTTCCAACTACTCGACTTGTACCGAATCCTACTCTATCCTAGCAATGCAGTGGCTAACGAGGTTTTCAATCCTAAACCCAACCCATGGTTTTCTTGGCTGTGCAGTTGGGTTTCCAATCAAGACTCTAGTGCAAAGAACAATATTCAAAGATGTGCTCAAAACAATAAACATTTGTAAAAAGGTTAATGCAAACCGGGGCTTGCCTTGCTGCTCTTGGTCGTAGGCTAGCTGTTCCTCCGGAGTAACGAAGTCTAGGACTTCGGGTTCCTCCTCGACCTTAGCGACTACATGATGAGAGCAATATGTATCAATTTAAATGCATTTGTATTAGCTTTGAAGTTGTGAAGTCTATAACCTTTGCTAGACAGACCTAATGACTGTGAAACTTTTACTGTGGCTTGGTTACAACCTAAACAGAAACCTGGTCAAGTTTTAGTTGCAGCAAAGCTCATTTGAGCCCTCCACAAATAATTATGTCCTTGACCTTAATCAAAGGCTTTTAGGGTGTTCTAAGTATTTTCATGAAACAAACTATGACTTTCTGAAAACTAGATTTTCAGAGGGTTCTAATGGAATTGGTCTCACTTAATTTGGAAGTCTCTAACTAAAGATATGAGCTAAACAATTTCAGAGAAAATTCTGAAAATGTTTCTGAATACTTTCTATTTTCTCTGGAACAGTTTCACTAACCACACCATTAGGTGGATTAAATGAGCTCAAATGGATCTGAAATTTTTATGGTAGTTCAAGGATATTTTGGTGAACACCTCAGCAAAATTTCAGGATTTTCCTCCAAAGGATTCTCCAGTTAAAATTCCTAACAGTTTAAACTTTAAGGAATTAATTCTGGAGAATTAAGGAATTTCATGAAGTGAAACTTGATTTTCTTGAAAGTACTCAGAGAGCTTAATCCAGCAAAATTTGGTTCACTCCATTTGGAGCTTTCTAGCCAATGTTATAAGGATTTGAAGTTTGAAGGAAATCTGAAAATCGGGGAAAAGTTTAAACTCGCGCATGGGCCCAGGGGACACGCGTCGCACGCCTAGGCGACGGCACACCGCGGCCCACAAGGATTTTGCGCGCCAGCACACCCGATCCCGGCCGCAGCCGGATCCCGATTCAAAATATCGGCCGCTGACAGCTGGGGTCCACCCCCTTCTTCAACCTCGCGACACCCGCGCCCCGCCGCCGAGGGACCTCGCCGGAGAGCTCGCCGCCGGCTGCTGTACAGCTCCAAACTTCTTGATTCTGGCCGCCCCTGCCTACTTTTACTTGGGGAACAGGATCCGAGGGTCAGCTGCTCATGACAACGGCCGGAGCATGGTCGGCGACGAGCCTTCATATCGGAATGACTTCGGCCATGTCGGCTGACTCCCCTAGTACCTCAGCTACTTGGGAAATCGGTCGGGGAGCATCAGTGGACCTCAGAGAAGGTCGACATGAGCTCGAGGCAGCTCGGGGAAGGCCCGAAATAGGTCCTCACCGTGCACCCGATACCCCCCGTTCGTTCCGCCATTAGTAGACCTTAAATTACGCCGGGCACAGAGGTTCTCCGGCCCAGAGTTGTGAAGGCAACTTGTGCGTTACCGTGTCTAGCTCGTGTGGGAGTGGCCTGAGGCCCTCTAATCCTTTCTAGAGCACGAATTAAACAGAATCGTACCCGAAGGTCGTTCTGCACACAGAAAGGGGAAAAGTGGAAATTCGCCGCCGGTGAGCAACCACTCGAGCTGTGGCTCGGGGATGAGCAGCACCGGTCACCCGCGCGTCCAAGGGTGCCTTGGCTCGGGCGTGACAACGCCCAGGTTGGGCTGTCCACGAGAGCCCGAGGTGCGGCGGTTCCAAGTTCCGAGTTTGATCTTTCGGCACAGAAGATATCAATCGGTTTCAACCGAATTCTAGCAATGGGGAGGATGGAGGAAGGTCTCTAGTACCTTGCTGGGACTCTGGAGTGGAAGGAGGGAGCTGCGATCGGCGTCCTCCGATCAAGTCCGAACTGCGGAAACTTTCGGCCGGTGCTGGGTTCTTGCGGGAAAACACGTCGGTACCTCGGCCGAGGAGGGGGGCAAGCGCCTTAAGAAGGCTCTGCACCGCCTCATGCCCGCGCGTGGGCAAGCAGCTGGTGGCGCGGTGGCTGGCCTCGGTGGCGATCACCGCTGCGGCTCGGCGACCCGAGTGAAAAGTCTCAGTCGGTTTGTGTTTAAGTAGAGGCTGACAAGTGGGTCCCACCCTTCCTTTTAACCTCTGAAATTTACTTCTAATCACTGTTGTAAACAGTGAACCCCATACTACCCATGGCAATTCAAATTATTCCCCCATGAGCCATTTGAACTGATCAAAGTTCAAATGAGGTTTGGTTTGAATGAATTTCAGCACAAGTTCAGTTTGAGATTCAAATAAAGTTTGAATTTCTCCCCCTTAGCTCATGTCAAGATCAACCCCAAATGGAGTGAAAATTGGTGTGTGAGCTCACAAAAATGTGCTGAGTAAGAATATGCCTTCCACTTTCAAATTCATGGTATAAAAACAGTTTGAATTTAAATATGTTTTCAAACTGCCCCCTTCCTATCTATACCCAAGATGACCTCAAAAAGGTTTTGAATTTGGGTGAAACTTGGCATGGACATCCTTAGCAAAGTGTAGGAGTTTTTCCTATGTCCAGCCCATCTATATCACATGTGGGAAATACCACTTTTGCAATGTGTAAGTTTTTCCCTAATGAGCATGTTGATAATTGTTTCTTGCTCTTCATTTGTGTTCATCATTCTTCCTCAAATGAGGTGTGTGGTGTGGGGATGAACACTACAAATGGGTGTCAAAAACTGAGGCCCTTACACCAGTGGGCCCCATCCCTCCCTCTAATTCTTTTCCAAATTTTTACTACAAAGATCCCAGCTACTCACCATTAACTGTGAGACTTAATCACCAAGTCACAGTTTGAATTTGTTTTCCTAATTTTTGAATTTAGTTTGGCTAAATTTGCTTCATATTTGAACTGAAATTCAAATTCAGTTTTGAATTATTGCAAATTTAGCTTCCGACAAGATAAATTCCAATGGGGATGAAAATTTGTGGACTAACTCAGAAAAATGTGCTGAGTTTGAATATGAAGCCAACTTCTGAATTCAAGTGATAAAAGTTGCTGTAATTTGAATTTACATTCAAATTGGCCTCTCTTTCAAATGCCTCCAAAAGTGCCTCAAAAAGTATTGGATTTGCATGAAATTTGGGCTGAATCTTCCTAAAACTATTTGAATTCTAGGGGTGAGGTCAACCTCTCATGTTCACGTATAGAAATCCTACTTTGTGAGAGTGGGGGCTTCCCCTATAATCACCCTTTTGATTGTGGTTGCTTGCTCTTCACAAGTATTCACAAGAGATATCCACAACAAAATCTGTGGTGTTGTGAGGTGATGAAAAATTTTTGCAAGTCCCTTTTCTTGGGTTTTTACATCCCCCCCCTTAAAAGAATCTCGTCCCGAAATTATAAAAGAAGAGACAGCGATGTAAGAGAAGATTACCCGTGATGAGATGACATGAAATCCGGGTAGTTTGAGCGAAGGTATTCCTCGCTCTCCCACATTGCTTCTTCAGCAGTGTGGTCACTCCAGAGTATCTTGTAGAACCACAACGTTATGCTACGTCTGGTCCGGGCTTTCTCATCAATAATTGCCACCAGATATTCTTCATACGTCAAATCCGGTTGCAGCTCGCTGATGTCTTCAGTGGAAACAGCAGCCGTAAGCTTCAGACATTTTTGCAGTTGTGAAACATGGAAAACGTCATGAACACCAGCAAGAGATGCCGGCAGTTCTAGTCTGTACGCCATTGGTCCACACTTCTCGGTGATAGCATAGGGTCCAATGAAATGGGGAGCGAGTTTCCCCTTCACGCCGAACCGGTGCACGCCTTTCATCGGAGACACACAGAGATACACGTGTTCCCCGACGTCAAAGTGCAGCGGTCTATGCCTCTTATCAGCGTAGCTTTTCTGCTGGGATTGAGCGGCCTTCAAGTTGGCTTGAATCATCCGAACACGCTATTCGGCGTCGTTCACCATGTTAACCCCGAATGTGACCCTTTCACCAGACTCGCACCAGTTTAATGGGGTGCGGCATTTACAACCGTAGAGAGCTTCATAGGGTGCCATTTTGATACTCGCCTGATAGCCGTTATTGTATGAAAATTCCGCCAAAGGTAGGTGATAATCCCAGTTCCTACCGTGGTGGATGGCACACGCCCTCAACATGTCCTCTAGTAGTACTTGGTTCACCCCCTCTGTTTGCCCATCTATCTGAGGGTGATATGCGGAGCTCCTAATCAGCTTAGTACCCAATGCGGCGCGCAACTGCTCCCAAAAGTAATATACAAATAACGCACCTCAATCTGAGACTATGGTCTTGGGTACCCAATATAAGCATAGAATTTTTGCTATGTACAGCTCCGCATATTTGCCGACATTGTAACGTGTATGCACCGGGATGAAATGAGCCGGCTTGGTTAACCGATCAACGATTACCCAAATGGAATCATGCTTGTTGGAAGTCAGGGGTAATCCCACAATGAAATCCATGCTCACATCCTCCCATTTCCATGCTGGAATTTTCAGGGGTTGCAGCAGCCCTGATTTCCTCATATGATCAGATTTCACTCGTCTACATGTATCACACTTGGATACGTACTTTGCTACTTCCCGCTTCATCCGTGTCCACCAAAATTTCTTTTTCAAATCTTGGTACATTTTGTTGCTGCCTGGATGAATGGAGTATTTAGACAAGTGAGCTTCATCAAGAATCTTTTTCTTCAGCTCCATATCCCTGGGTACGACTATGCGGTCATTGAACCATAGCGTCCCCTCATCATCCTTCCGGAAACATTTGATTTCACTATCGTCTATCCGTCTCCGGAGATGTGCCATGCCCTTATCAACTTTATGATCTTCAATGATGTCCTCCCTAATGGTAGGGATGAGGGCCAGGTTATAGAGTGATCCATAAGGAACCAAGTACAAGCTCGGCTCTTCCTCCTCCATCGGTGTAATAGTGAGGTTATGGACATGTGATTTCTGACTCAGCGCATCGGCAACCACATTCGCCTTGCCGGGGTGGTAATGAATCTCAATCTCATAATCTTTGATTAGTCCTAACCACCTCCTTTACCTCATGTTCAGCTCCTTCTGGGTGAAAATATACTTTAGGCTCTTGTGGTCGGTGTAGAGGTGCACCAAATTCCTCAGGAGATAGTGCCTCCACATTTTCAGTGCCAACACCACAGAAGCAAGCTCAAGATCATGAGTTGGGTAATGCTGCTCATGGTTCCGAAGTTGGCGTGAGCCATATGCGACCACACGTCCTTCCTGCATCAACACGCGGCCGAGCCCAATCCCGGACGCATCACAATACACGTCAAAGGGCTTGGTTGTATCCGGTTGAGCTAAGACCGGGGCTGTTGTGAGATGCTTCACTAATTCTTGGAAGGCTCCCTCACACGCCGTGTTCCAAACATATTTTGTTCCCTTTTTTCAGCAACTCTGTCATCGGCTTAGCAAGCTTGGAATGAATCTCCGATAGTATCCCGCTAAATCGAGGAAGCTTCTGACTTCATGGACTGAAGTGGGAGCTTTCCATTTCAGCACTTGCTCGATTTTGCTTGGGTCAACCGCAATGCCTTCCGCTGAGATGATATGTCCCAAAAATGGCACTTGGCTGATCCAAAACTCACATTTGCTGAACTTGGCGTAGAGTTTATGGTCTCGCAATCGTTGAAGAATGATCTGCTTGTGTTCGGCGTGTTCTGCTTCTGTCTTGTAGTAAACCAAGATATCATCAATTAACACCACCACGAACTTGTCCAGCTCCGGCATGAACACTGAGTTCATGAGATACATGAAATGTGCTGGAGCATTAGAGAGACCAAAAGACATAACGAGATATTCATATAAGCCATATCTCGTCGAGAAGGCCGTCTTCGGGATATCCTCCGCCCGGATTTTTATCTGATGATATCCAGAGCGAAGGTCCATCTTGGAGAACACACTTGCACCCACAAGTTGATCAAACAAAATGTCAATGCGGGGAAGTGGGTACTTATTCTTGATGGTGATGGCGTTGAGCGGCCGGTAGTCCACACACAGCCTCAAGGTTTCATCCTTATTCACGAACAGCGCCGAGCATCCCCAAGGCGAAGAACTCGGCCTAATGAAACCTTTGCTCAACAGATCATTGAGCTGTTCTTTCAGTTCAGCCAGCTCGTTTGGAGCCATCTTGTGTGGTCTCCGGGAGATAGGAGTAGTCCCGGGTACAAGCTCAACCTTGAATTCGACATCTCGCTCATGTGGCATGCCCGGAAGATCATCCGGAAACACGTCGGGGTACTCCCGGACTACGGGGATGTCTTCTAACTTGAGAGCTTCAGCATTATTAATTTCTGAAACATCCCAGACTGGATTGTCCAACACCATGGAGTGTGGACGGTGGAATGGAGAATTCAAATGAACCGTCCGTGTCCGAGTGTCCAGGACAGCGCCATGGTAGTGTAACCATGACATCCCAAAGATTGCATCAATATTTTGCCTCGTAAGATTACCAAGGTGGTGGGTTATAGCTTCCTACCTAAGCACAGAGGTGCTTTTGGAATCATCATATTTGCTGAAATCTTCCCTCCCGGTGAGCAGATCATATATGTGCATTCGGTTGGGAAGACTTGCATTTGAGGCTTAGCCACATAGGATGCACTTATAAAAATGTGGGCTGCACCAGAATCGAATAAAATGATGATTGCTTGATCGTTAAGAGTGAACGTACCTGCCAGCACGTTGTCTCCCTCTGGGGCATCCTCATTGTCGAGGTGGCGAACGCCTCCAGTCCGCTGACCAACCTTCTTGACCGGAGGTCGGCCACGAGCAGCGCCCTGGAACTGGGGTTGCCCACTGCTCTGCTGCCCCTGGGGACAGTCCTTCGCGAAATGGCCCGCCTAGCCACACGTAAAGCAGGTGTAGCGAGGCGGTCCTCCGCTGATCGGCGGACGGAAACCCGGGGCGCGTTGTGGCGGTGGGAACGCCCGGGGTACCATCTGCTGCTGCTGCTGGTGCGGTCTCGGTGGTGGCATCGGCATTCGGAACGGTGGTGACTGGAAAGAACGACCCCCGAACTGTTGAGGTCGCGCCCGTGGATGCCACTGCTATTCGGATGGTGTCCGATACACCATGCGGTACTTCTGGGGAGTGCCATCCCCACTGCTGGGTGGAGCGCTGCGCTTCCGCTGCTCAGCTGCCAATTCTCGCTGAGCGTCCTCTTGCATGATCGCGGCATTGACGAGGTCGTTGAAGGTGCCGCGATTCCATTGGATGAGATGCATCTTCATCTCGGGGTGTAACCCCCGATAGAAGTGCTCCCGCTTCTTCTCCTACGTGGAGACGTAATCCGACGCATATTGCGCGAGATAGTTGAAGGCACGAGAGTAGTCATGGGAACCTCTCCCGCCCTGCTTCAGCTCCAAGAACTCTTGGAACTTCCGCTTCATTATCCCGGGAGGGATATGGTAGGCGTGGAACACCTCCCGGAATTCTTCCCACTCCACGGCGTGGCCAGCAGGACGTGAGGCGACATAATTCGGCCACCATGCACCAGTGGCACCGTGAAGCTGCTGCGCCACTAACCAATTATTTTGCCGCTTCGTACATTGGAGCAGCCCGAACTTGGACTTGATTGTCCGCAGCCAGCTGTTGGCCTCCAGTGGTTCTGCTGCTTCTGTGAACACCGGAGGGTGCGTATTCATGAAGTCGGAGTACGTCACATCACAGGGCTCACGAGGCCCCCTCTCTTGACGGCCCCTCCCCCCCCCCCCCCCCCCCCCCCCGCCTGGGATGTATTCTGCACAATCATGCGGAGCAGGTCGTTCTGCTCCTCATGATTACCCACCAGGGCCGCGATCACATCCGCAAGCGTAAGCGGAGGCGGCGGTGGTGGTTGTTGCTGCGGTGTGCTGTCGTAAGTAGGTGGCTGGGAGTCATCACCCCCCTGCTGGCTAGAGCCACCAACCTCATGCGTGGTCTGCGTCCGAACCATCTGCAACCATACGACAATAAACATCAGTCCTGCAACATCTTTCAGGCAGTCCAATAAATAGGCATAAACATAATGACAATAAGGCATGCGATACATCTCGTATACAGATAATGTAATAACTCTGCACAAGCTATACCATTACCAGACAAAATACAAGCTAGTTAAATCCAACTTGACGGACTTCCTCTTTGGAAGTTTATCACTACTAGGTTTGGTCACTACGAGACGTTAATATCGCTTTGTCATCACGTATACTACCCTTTTATCTTCAATACGACACAAACATGGTCTCTAGCAAAAGAAACTTGAGTAAGACATATACTCAAATCTTTCACTAGTTGATGATAACCTCTCATGATTATGTTCTACCCCATTGGAAGTACTTAAACCCCCTAGGGTACAACAATCTCTCCAATGAGTTCAACTGTCCTTCCTCTGTCAGAATGACCAGTTTCTACATATCCCAGATTTTGATCTTGTTCTGGGCATTTTCATGACTCAAGTTGAATATTCAATGTTAAATTTAACTTTGATATCTTTCCAGCGAGTATTTATTTGCCCCCAGATCAGCCCTGGTTTAAAAGTTATGGTAATTCAAAGTCAACAGAATTTCTGGAAGAATTTCAAAAGCACCTCCTTTGGGAAGTTGCTGTTTCCAACTCTGTTTTCCACTGAATTCTGTGCCGAAATTTCAGAAATTTTTAATCAAAAATATGTAACACATCTCCTACCCTTTCTAAAGATATATGATATGACAATTTTAGATATTTCTACTGGAATTTATGCTTGAAAAACAGCACAGTCCAGAGAGTGTTTTGACTCTGCCCTAGTTCTGGACAGTTTACATCCCTCTGGGATTTACGCCATCTTAAGGTGTGACTCAGCTCTGGAAGTATACAGAAAAGTTGTAGAGTGCTTAAACACCTTTACAGAACTATCTCACACACCTCCATTAGCTAAATGATCTGTGAGTTATGTTCTGTTAAAGTTCAGCAAACTTGCTGCCCAAAACTGAGCACTCTGTTTTTCAATCCTTTGGAACTACACTGATCAACTATCAATTTTTTGTACCCAACTAGGGTCCTAAATGTTGAAACTTGGTGATTTTAGTTCTTTGTTATCATTATCTTTCATGCACATGCCTATGTTATGTCGGTACTACGTTCCTCACAAAGGAAAATCCTAACCGGACTATACCGGCATATACGTCTCAGTTGTGGCACTAAACGGGCTCTCGCACACGTATACTACATGAGATACATACGTGGTTAGTACCTGCAGAATACCACACAATAATGATACACTCAATGGTTGTTTCCATTTCAGGTAGGTCCATATTTGAAAGTAAATACCAACACCCGTATCATTGCCATACGGCCGTCCTTGAGTTAAGCCACGTCTCAAGGTACGTGATCGTGTTTTAACACCACACGATGGGGAACCCGAGTAGAGCGCTAACGGGTCGTCACAGTTGGGAATTTTATCACCCCAACAGAAACCACCTACTGCCCTGCAGGGCACGCTGATGGCAAGCGCTGCGTATGTCCTCCTGGGCTATTTCTAGACGAACACACTCTCACGTTACTGACCACGTGATGGGGTCTCCACTTACTTGCCTAATGCACGCTAGGGATCAGCGTTTCATATGAACTCAGGAACATGAAGAGTCCAAGAGTTTCATATTGACATCTCACACCAAGCTGTGAGACCAATCCCTGAACCACGTTTCTCGTCAGGGGAGCTAACCGAAATTTAACCGCTTTCGGTGGCGTTCCTTACCATTTTTACCTGAGCGTAGGTGCGTCTTTACATAATTAAAATTCAGAATTATAACACATATGTTAGTCTTACCACTTTAGGTAACTATGCTATTATAGTCCTTACTTGGGCAAACTACCGAATCCTCACCGTAAACCTAAGTTTTCCTGTAATACAGTCCTTAATTAATGTGCTATCCCCAATGCTGCTCTGATACCAACCTGTGGCCGACCGGGATCCGCTCATCCAGGATCGCAAAGGGTGGTGCCGCACGAAGCGACACCCGACAGCACACATCATAAGGGTACATTGTATTACATAGAAAACAAACTGAAACTGTACAAAATAGTACACTGTTCAGTTACAAACTAATGTATACATTACACAGAGGAAGTTAAATTTGTACAGCTCACGCCCGCCTATATAACAAAAGTCGGTTGCCCAGCCCTAGGGCAACCCACACTAGCTGCACTCCTCAGCTTACCGCGGCGTGTACTGCTCCCACTCATCCGTGGTCCCCAATGGAAGGTAACCCTCGCCGGTGCACTCGTAACCCGAGTCCATGGGTGGCTCCTCACCTAAAAAATACTTAAGCAGCAACCATGAGCATGATGGCTCAACAAGACTTAACCGACTCACCTAGGTATGAAACTCTACATGCAGTTTACACGAACATGGGATAGTAATTTCAGCAATTGGACACGACTACAAGTTCATCCTTAGTTCATCTTTTAGCCACAAGTTAACAGTTCATGAATAAGAAATTTAGTAAGCAATATTTGGTGGCACACATGTAGCAACACAATTATACATATCAGCAGAATTGAATCATAACATTCCATGATTTATCTACGTTACGACGTAGTGAACAAGCAGTTCTTGTCACCGCGAGGGACGGCGAATCGACTCGATATACACCTGCAGGGATACCCAAAGAGCACGTCACGTACGCCCACCCGTGGAGCTGAACAACACGCTCACTCGATGTCGTACCGAACAACCTTTCACACAACAGCCCAAATGTCAAACCGGTCGCACCGAAACAGACAGGAGGTTCCCTACACGGAACATCTCTCTATGCCCGTTAGCAGATTTCCACCTTGCTGCCCTCAACCTACATCTATAAATCAGTGTGCTATGCCTCGACGCCCGGAGGTTTAGGTTACATCGGTTTATCGGGGCCCATATATCCGATATGCCTTTGGTACGTTCAATACTTGTTCAGCAGGGCCGCAGACGGATCGGTCCTCAATCGACATGGACAGGGCTGCGCACACAAGACTTCCTCTTGCTGTGCCCTAGCCCCTGCCTAGTCTCATTTTCATTACTAAAGTGATCTCACATCACTCGAACCAATCCTGTGTGTCCCAAGCCTAACTCGTGAGTAGATTCCAACTACTCGACTTGTACCGAAGTCCAATGAATGATTAAGCATAGCTTGTCTATTCGAAGACCTAGACACTACCCTCACTCTTATAGGGAACATCTGGTCATGCATTTGGGGTTCCATCCATCACTATAATCCTAGCTAACCCTCCCCTTTGGTTCTGAAATTTTTATGGTGGCCTGGTAGGGTCCTAACCAGAGTCTTGACCAAGTTCCATTTGAAACAAGGTTCATTTGAGCCTTGTACAAACAAAAGCCTATTTGGTCAATATTAGAGCCTCTAAAAAATTCCAGGGTTTTTCATGTCTCCAACCATTACTTTCTGGAAACTAGAATTTGAGATGGTTCTAATGGAATTGGTTTCATGTCATTTCAAGAATTCTAGAGGAATTTTTGCCCAAATCGAGATTTGGGAAAAACTGAAAAATGTTTCTGTACATTTTTCTATTTTCTCATGGCAGTTCTCTTAATCACACTATTAAGGGGACTAAATGAACTTGGCTGGGTCTGAAAATTTTACTGTGACTCAAGGATTTTCCAATGAACCTCTCAGCCAAATTTCCGGATATTTCATAAAGTAATTCTCCAGATAAAATTCCTAACAGTTTAAACTTTGGCGAATTAATTCTGGAAAACTATAAAGTTTCATGAGCTGAAATCTGTGTTGCTGGAAAGTACTCAAAAAGCTGAGTTCAGCAAAATTTGGTTCACTGGATTTGTAGCTACCTACACAATGTTATGAATTTCTAAAATTTGGGCTGATCCCTGAATTATTTTCCTACAGAAAATCGTCTCGCGCGCTAAACCGGAGGCTGACAGCGGGGCCCGCCAATTTGATTTGAACTAACCACGCGCTAGCACGTTATTAACACCACGGCTGACACGTGGGACCCTCTCCTTCGTCTTCCTCCCGACGCCGCCGCCCCGAGCCGCCGGAGCTCCGGCGAGGTCGGCGTTCCTGGCGACCTAGCTCTCCGGCGGCGGTGAGACTTGCCGCCCCCACATAATTTTGGACGCTGAATACGTTGGACATCATGCCGCCGTCGGCTAACCGTCGTAGCTCGCCGGCGACGAGCTCCATGTCTCTGTGCTACCTCGGCAACGTGTTCCCGCCCTCCTGACCCCCTCCTTCACGCACTAATCGCGTCACCACGTTCAGGGAGACCTCGGGAAGCTCGGCATGACCTCGTTGGGACCTAAACGGCCGGCAACCCGGACCTCACCGGCGACCCTCCCTTCCGCTGGACTGTTACCTGTGGAACTATGGTTTGGAACGGTTGTTCCTGCCGGTTTCTGCTCGGAGAGACGCGCACGGGTGTCTAGAACATGTGTGCGCTGCAGCTCGACCTGCGGTTGCTTCGGACAAATTTCGCCGACGACCGATTGCAAACCCTAAGGTGGAACGTGGGGGAAAACTCGGAATTCTCTCTCTACCCTGCATGAAACGGAGAAAGGTTTCCTCCTACAGCTTCCTCACACGCGGGCGCACCTTTTCTTCTCTGGCGGTGGCGCGTGATGCAGCCGGGATTGGCTGATCGCCAGAGATCAGAGAACGGCGGCAACAGCTTGTGATCGGAAACAGTTTTTCTCGCGCGGTGGGAGCTGGGTTCACTCGGAAACGAAGAGAACGGATGGGGTAGCTCGTGTGCTAGACTTTGTGGCTGTGTTTTTCACCGTGAGGTGGCGATAACCAATCGAGCTGTCGGCCCTCCGAGCGCCTGACGGTCGCCGTGGCCACGGTTTGAGTCGGTTCAGTGGAGCTGGGACACTGACCAGTGGGCCCCATCCCTCCCTCTAATTCTTTTCCAAATTTTTACTGCAAAGATCCCAGCTACTCACCATTAACTGTGATACTTAAGCACCAAGTCACAGTTTGAATTTGGTTTCCTAATTTTTGAATTTAGTTTCGCTAAATTTGCTTTACATTTGAACTGAAATTCAAATTCAGTTTTGAATTATTGCAAATTTAGATTCCAACAAGATAAATTCCAATGGGGATGAAAATTGGTGGACTAACTCATAAAAATGTGCTGAGTTTGAATATGAAGCCAACTTTTGAATTCAAGTGATGAAAGTTGCTGTAATTTAAATTTACATTCAAATTGGCCTCTCTTTCAAATGCCTCCAAAAGTGCCTCAAAAAGTATTGGATTTGCATGAAATTTTTCCTGAACTTCCCAAAACTATTTAAGTTCTAGGGGTGAGCTCAACCTCTCTTGTTCATGTATAGAAATACTACTTTGTGAAAGTGGGGGCTTTCCCCTCCAATCACCCTTTTGATGGTGGTTACTTGCTCTTCACAAGTATTCACAAGATATCCACAACAAAAGCTGTGGTGTTGTGAGGTGATGGAAAATTTTTTGCAAGTCCCTTTTCTTGGGTTTTTACAATACGTCCAGTAGTATCTTTCTCCCTTCCTCCTTGTTTTTGTAATCCCGCGACAAAATTATTTTAATGGGGGGGGGGGATGTAACAGCCCTGACTTTTGTAAAGTTTCATTTCATCTTATGAAGCAAAGTTAAGGCAAAGGAATAGCTTGAGTTTGTGTCACATGAAATGATGAACACAAAAATGGACATGTCAGGGAGTTAAATTTTCTTTGGCCTATGCTCAACGCATGTTAACCTAGGGAAAGAACTTTACTCCCTAAATTGCACTCATGTGCACATACTCCATATGTGGAGGATGGAGGGAATTTAAACACAATTTGAATCTTTTAAAAAGGGTTCATATTCAGATTGCCCCAATGCAAACAAATGAATTCACCAATGCATTTTCCATGCATCAAAGAGCTTCTGGTCCAAATTTGGATATTTTTGGAGCTCAAAATCTATTTATTGAAGGGATTAATGGGGAGCACATTCAAATTCAAATTTGAATTTGGAAACTGAACCACATGTGCTCAATTTTAAAATCTGATTTCATATTAAAATTCATCACCTCATGTTTGGCCTACTCTTCGAGTTTGGTCAAATTTGGACAATGTTTGTGTGAGAATCTCAAACCAAAGTGAGGGAAAGAAATTGAGAGGGGTGGACCCCATCTGTCAGCTACACAGCACAGAGAACCGCCTCTGTTTTTCCTCTCGGTGGCACATATGCTCGACAGCGCGCCGGCGCCCACCCTCCCGAGGCTTTGCCGGTGCCACCTCCTGTTGCTGAGCCATCATTCAGTCTGATCCTTCCCACAGAGCGTGCACAGAAGCCATTTTACTTCTTCCACTCGCTCTCGTCTTCGGTGGCTTGCTCCCGTGAAGAACACAGCCCGCCCTCTGTTCTCCGATCGCACACCGGCGTCCGATCATCTTTTGCACGAGTGATACACAGCAAAAGTTAGCGCCAACACATGCTCTAGCTGCTCCCCTCACTACACCGAAGTTGCTTTGCTGCTGTTGATCACAACTCGATGACCGCCGCCGAGACCGAGGTGCAAATGGAGGAATTCCATTTCGGGTCACTGTGGGCAGCATGCCACGGCCACCCTCTCCCCCAACTCGCTACACAAGAAAGGTGTGCTATCCTCCATAGATCATGTAGCCGAAATCCATTTACAAATGATCCATCCACTAGTGAGAATTTCCACCTAGATGAGCTTGGATGGATCTGTAATTTTTCCTGTGACCCAAGGAATTTCAAATGAACATCCCAGACAAGTTTCAGTATTTTTCACAAAGGAATTCTCCAGATAAAATTCCCAACAGATTAAATTTTAGGAAATTAATTCTGGAAAACTAATAGGTTTCATGAGCTGAAACTTGTTTTGCTGGAAAGTACTCAAAAATCTGAATTCAGCAAAATTTATTTCACTAAATTTGGAGTTTGCTACACCAAGTTATGAATTTCCTAAGTTGGAGCTAAAACTGTAACTGTTTTTCTATTGCAAATTCGAGCTGGGCCCATGGTTTAAGTTGCAGCCAATAGGATTTGAGAACACACGGGACCGCAGGGTTTTAACTGTGTAGACACACTCGATCACTGGACACAACCGATCCCGGGTTTAAAAATCCCTCGCTGACAGGTGGGCCAGCCCCACCCTTCTTCTTCCTCCAGCCTTCGCTTCCCGCGTGCGTGCTCTCCTCACCGAACAGAGACGGCGCCTTGCCGGCCGCGCGCTCCCGGCCATCTCCCGGCCGGAGGCTCGCCGCCTGGGGTTTTCAGGGTCAGGGAGTTCGTTAGCGGGGTCAGTACGGGTGCTAGAGGAATGGAAACGTGCCGGCGTCGTGCGGCGACCTCGGGAGAGGTTCGGCGCCGTCGGCCGGTGGTCCTCGCCCGCCAAGCCCTTGGTTGATTGTCTCTAAAGCATCCTTGGCAGCTAAGAAAACTCGGCAAGGATGCAAGCAAGCGCGGGAACAACGGTACTATGCTTTCACCGTGCGCCCGGGAGTGGTGGCGCCGTTTGAGCTCGGAAAGGCATGAAATACCTCGCACACCTTCGGTTTCTAGCTAGAGCTGTGAAGGAAAATCGACCGCTGGCAAGTCTAGTTGGAGTGTGCACGATTTGGTGGCCTAAGAACGAGAATTGTGAGTGAATTTGACGGATTCTTACCCGAAGGTCCGAGTGTATGCACCGGGAGAAAAACGTCAAATTGAAGCTCGATGATCTATAGCTTGAGCTGAGACTTGGCGAGGAGCAGCGTGAAGATCTGGCGCGTCTCAGAGTGACCTAGCTCGGCCGTGAATGTCTTTGGTCCGAGCTGTCCACAGTGAGCCGGTGCTGGCTGTTTTCTCGGTCGCCGCCAAGAACTGCTGAGCTAGGGTTAGGAGGGCCCAAACTCGAATGTTTCTGTGCCGAGGAGGTAGAGAATGAGCAACCGGTGTGGTTTTCTGCTAGGATGGGTGCTGTACGCAATGGTTTTGCCGGGTTATCGATCGAGTTCGAGTGGCGGCGGTCTGAGCTCGGTTCAGCACGAGGGAGACGGGAGAGAGTGAGGAGCTGAACATGGCCGAGCGTGCATTGATCATGTTGCCTTCCCCGCGTCCTCAGCCTCTCCCCGAGCAGGATGTGGCACCCAACAGAGGCGGTCGGACACCAGCACTCGAGAGCTGGCGCGTGCGCACGCTTCGGTCACGTGAAAAATCAAGCAGAGAAGACTTCGGTGTGAAGTCTACTGCCATGTGGGTCCCCTTTCCCCTCTTCTTTTTCTTTCCATTTCCATTTGAGCTAGCAAAAAACTCCTAATTTGATTAAACTTGGAGGATAAACCAAAAGGAGTATGGGGAACACAATGGTGCTCTCAAATTTGAATTCCGGTGAAGTCCGAATTCGAAACTGAAGTTTGAATTCAAATTTGATTTATCTCCCGTTTAAATTCCAACAAATAGGAAATCTTTTGCGTATGAGCTGAAAATTTGCCGGGCTACCCGTGGATGTGTGGAGAACTACATGGTAGCTTTAGATCTCCGAGTTCGGGAATTTTTTTTGGCATGTTCAAGTTTAGACTTGGAGCTCACACCGTTAAATTCAAAAGTTTAAATTCCCTCACCTTTTCTCGGTGTGAGTTTCAGATCCACTTGCTAGAATTTTAGGGATTTCACATCCCCCCCTTAAAAGAATCTTGTCCCGAGATTACAAAACAAGTGACAAAGATGTGAGAAGCTTATCCGTGATGAGCTGTCATGAAATCCGGGTAGTTGAAGCGAAGGAATTCCTCGCTCTCCCACGTCGCTTCTTCAGTGGTGTGGTTGCTCCACAAAATTTTTTAGAACCACAGCGTTCGATTACGCATGGTCCGGGCCTTCTCATCAATAATCGCCACCGGATATTCAGCATATGTCAAATCCGGTTGCAACTCACCAATGTCTTCGGCGGGAACGGCAGCCGTATACTTCAGACATTTCCATAGTTGTGAAACATGGAAAACGTCGTGAACATCAGCGAGAGATGCCGGTAGCTCTAGTCTATACGCCACCAGTCCACACTTCTCGGTGGTATCATAGGGTCCAATAAACCATGGAGCAAGCTTCCCGTTCTTGCCGAATCGGCGCACGCCTTTAGTCGGGGATACACGGAGATACACGTGTTCCCCGACATCGAAGTGTAGAGGCCTATGCCTCTTATCAGCGTAACTTTTCTGCCAGGATTATGCAGCCTTCAAGTTGGATTGAATAATACGAACGCGCTCTTCGTCATTGTTCACCACATCAACCGCTAACGTGACCCTCTCACCGGACTCGCACCAGTTCAATGGGGTGCGGCATTTGCGACCATAGAGAGCCTCGTATGGTGCCATCTTGATACTCGCCTGATAGCCGTTGTTGTATGAGAATTCCGCCAACGGTAGATGATCATCCCAGTTTCTACCGTGGTGGATGGCACACGCTCCGAACATGTCTTCTAATACTTGGTTCACCCTCTCAGTTTGCCCATCTGTCTGAGGGTGATAGGCGGAGCTTCTAATCAGCTTTGTACCCAATGCAGCGTGCAACTGCTCCGAGAAATGAGACACAGATAGTGTGCCTCGATCTGAGATTATGGTCTTGGGTACCCCATGTAAGCATAGAATCCTTGCAATGTACAACTCCGCATATTTGTTGGCATGGCAATTGTAAAAGTCCCAAAAATGTATATGAATAAAAACCGAGTTTTGAATTCATACGTGTGGCAATGGCATGAAAAATAGGACTTGCTAAAATTTTTCTTCATGCAAAGTTATACATGGATGATCATCCAAAATGAGGCTCACATTTTGTTTGAAGGTGTTGAAACAATAAGGATTTAAATACCTCTTGGCCTGAAAGTTTAAAAATTAGATTTCATAGTTCAAAGTTCACACCAATTTGTGGCCAAAGAATTTGAAGACCAATGCAGCCCTATATCTTGGAAATGTGGAAGTTTTGGGAGGTAAACTTTTCATTTTTAGGGTGGACTCCAAAAAGGGGTTAAATAGAAGCATTTTCAAATTCCATCCAAATTAAAATTTGATATTCAAATTCAAACTGAATTTGGGGAAATTCAGATGCTAGCCCACATTTAAACTTCAAAACTTTGGAATTTTGAGAGATTAACATAGAAGATATTTGGGAGGAAGATGTGGGGTGGGACACACATGTCAGTGAGCTAATTGTGACTTGCACAGGAAGTATTGCGCTCTGTTTTCAGCTCACCGAGAGGCTTCTCACCCGGACGCCACCGAGGGCTCAGCGGCGCCACCTCCTGCTCCCCTCTTCTAGTTGCTGGTGCCCTGTGAATGGTTCTTTTCGTGCTCAACGTGATCCCCTCCCCTCACTCCGAGAAATGAGTCCTTTGACTTCTCCTCTTCGCGAGCGCAAGAGCAAAACCTCCTCACCCTCCACTACTCGCCGATCCCCCGGAAAACCGAAAACCACTAGCCCCACCTCCACCCCGAGCTGCTAGACAGCACCACGATCTCGGGTTACACCTCCCCGGCCCAAAAGCTGGCGAGCTACGGCTTCCTTTCCCCGTGAGCAACACCAACCACGGCGACCTAACCTAAACCGGCGATCGGCTTCACGTGGACAGACCACCACGGTGGTTTTCACGCCTGAGCGAGCACAGCAACGGGAGCGCACGACTACCGTGCTGCTTCCACCCAAAGCTTGGGGCAAACCGTGGAGCGTAGCAGGAGAATTTGGAGTTTTTGCTCCGGCGGCTTCAACCCGAGTATACGGTATGGGAATCCCAAATTCTCCACTTCTATTCATTCTTAGCACGTCAAAATTTGCACATAGAAGCTTGACTAGCCGGCGATCATATATCCTTTAGCAACCCTAGAATGAAACCACCTGGGGGCGGCGTATTCCGAGCTCTTCTGAGGGTGTTCTTCGCAGAACTAATCGATCGCATGGTGAAACCCCCTTTGCCGCCATTCCCGAGCCAGTTCAAGGCCTTGCCGAGCTTTGTGATCATCCACTGGTGCTGTAGAGCGAATTTGTCAAGCTTTTGGCAGGCTAGAAACCTCGGACGAGGGCGCCGAACTCCAACCGAGGCCGCCACACGTCGCCAAGGTATTTCCGGTCAGCGGCGGTCCTAGCAAACCCCACAGTCGTGTTCCTCGGCCTCCATAATTCCCTAGCGGTGAGTCCCAGCTCGAGTTATTGCCGGAAACGGCGAGCCAGCGAGGGGCGGCGTCGGGCCGGCAAGCTGGGCAGCGCGCGCGCGAAGGGTCGGCGGGAGGTAGAAGAAAGCCGTGGGTCCCGGCTGTCAGCGACTCGATTTTAAATTTGGGATCAGCTGTGGCTCGTGGATTTCCTGTGGCTTCACGGCAAAACACCGTGGCCCGGTGTGGCCCATTTCCTATTGGCTGGCGTTTAAACAGTGGGACCAACCGAATTTCAGTAGGGAAAATAATTCCAGAGATTGCTACAATTTTGGAAAATCATATCTTTGTGTAGGAACCTCCAAATTGAATGATTTAAATTGGGTTAGATTCCTTTTGCAAAGATCTGTCTAGATATGAACTCAAGTTTGTATGAAAGTCAATATTAAATTCTGAAAAATTCTTTGAATGTTTTCTAAAAAAGAATTATCGAGGGGTTTTGGTTTATCCAAAAATCCTCAAATTTTCCCAAAATATTTTTTAGCATATTGTGGACATTCTAGAAAATTTTAAGCTCATTTGAAGATCATTTTGAGTAGGAAATTGCTAAATACAAACTGCTGTGTTCATAAGAATCCACAAATATTTTCAGAAAATGTTTCCCACTTGAAAAATCTATTCTGGGCAATCCATAGCTCCAAAAATCATAGGAAAATTCGGACATACTCTCTGAGACATACTTTAAATTGTAGTTCACTTAATTAGCGTGAAAATGCACATTACCCCATAATTAATTCTTTTGAGTAGAAATGCTTAAGGAATTATTCTCGGAGGACTACTCAAGTAAAAGGTCTGAATTTTGGACCAAATTACCTTCGTGTGACCAGCAACTCACATGTAAATTATAAGCTCAAGTTGAGCATTAGATCTCCCTTTTCTTGTTCTCCATGCTTATGTATGTGGGAAAAATACATAAGAGCATTATGGGAATTGTGGAGAACACATTTATATTCCACATTAGCTGCAATTTGGCAAGATAAATCCTTAGGTAGTATAGAACCTGCTGTAAAAGTTTTAAATCCATTGGAGATCTTGTTCTTCAGTTGCATTCAAATCTTTTCAGCTCTTCTCTTATGTTCATTAGGGAAAATTAGTTAGGGTATAGCTTAAACATTAAGACCAAGTTGGTTCATTCACTTTCCTTTGCACAACGGAGGCAAACCAAGCCATTCTTGGCTTTTCCACACAACCTCTGTTCATAAGAAATCCATTCTATAATTCTTTCCATTGCATTCTATAAAACTTGTGCATATACATTTCAATAGGAATCACGACGAAGGGGATTCAAAGGAGCGATTCATTGAAGTGGATCAAGCTCCGGAGAATAAAGTGTTGCTCAGCGAGGATCACTAACTGATTACATATGACTACCCTGCAAAACAGGCAAGCTCCAGTTTGCATTTAACAGCTTTTAACTTTTTACTTTGTATTCACTTTCGGTTAAGATATAAAATGTGCATTAGGTCTAGTTGTTTGATACTCCTCTCGCATGAACAAATGAACCCATGAAGTATTGGTAGGTTTCTTTCACCGTGTAGAACTGCCATGCTTAAGTAAGGTTCGGTAGAAGTCGAGTGGTGAGATGCTACTCGCATGATCAGGACAACAGGGGCATACGGGATTGGTTCAGAAAATGTGTAGCAAGTTAAAGTTGAGACCGGAAGGTTGTAGGGGCAGCAGGACATAGGGGCCTGGGTTCTATAGACCTGTCCGTGTCAGTCAAGGACCGATCCGTATGCAGCCCTGTTGAACAAGTTTGAGTTGTGTACCGGACTCATGCTGGATATATGGGATCCAGTAAATCGATGTACCTCGGGAAGCTTGCGTTGAGCCTTTTCAGGTCGCCTCAGGTGAGACGGCCGGTGTGCAGTAACATTTTCATGACATCTCATGTCGGTAGGTGCACCATAAGAATGGCTACTATACGGGGCGACTTGATCGATTCAACGGGGGTGAAATGGGAGAAAGGCTGCCACGTACCACATCAGTGATGGTTGTTGTAGGCAACGTCGAGTATGGGCGTATGTGTCGTGTAGTCCAGGTGTTCTTGATTCGAACCACCGTCGCTCGCGGAAAGGACCGAGCATACTTGTTCTCACAGTCGTGACGTAGTAAGAACTTGCATGAGAAAGGAACTAATCACATTGCTTTGAAGTTTATACTATCTTTGTGATGTATATTTGATGAATAGCTAGTGCAACATTGATTCTTTTATGCCGTGAGCAAATTACATCGGGGGAAAGCATTTCTTGTTTGATTTTGGACTCCCGATGTGGCGTGCCCAAGGTTACTTAAATTGCTGCAAATAATACCTGAAAGTAAGGATTCACATTAGGCGAGTTTATTATGCATTATGCCATCCTACTTTATATCCATAAACTCATGTAGAGTTTCATGCCTTGGGTGACGGTTAAGTCTTGCTGAGCGTTATGCTCACGGATGCTATCATAGTTGTTTTGCAGGCATTGACATCATGCTTATGAGAAGGGATCCCGATGAGACTCGGTAACCTCCGAGTGGTTACTCAAGAGCATCCTTGCCGCTGCGGTTTGTCTTCGTGTTGCTAGTAAGAAACGTTCGCGGGCTGGACTGTTTCTTTGTTGCTAAGTTAGAAATGAGTCGTGAGAGTTATAGTATTCCGCTGTAGCTTATTTTGAAATAAGTATTTGTAAAATACTCTTGTACGCTTCCGCAAATGATTTTTGTAATGTGATGTGTTTTCTCGACCCGTGTGCTGTTGGGTGTCGCATATCACGGCACCACCCGATGAGGTCCTGTCCGGGGCGTCGCTTGGCGGCGGTCCCCCGCAGCGTGGTATCAGAGAGGCGTTGGGAATAGCGCATGAATTGAGCATCATATTACGTTAAAAACTTAGGATACGGTGAGATAACGGTACTAGGCCCACATAAGGACTACTATTTAGCATATTATGAAGGTGGCAACCTAACTTATTTGTTATGTCGGAAAATCGTGCATCTCGGACATCCTATGTTTTGGGGGTGCACGTAAGTGCTGTCCACCAGTGCGCACAAGCTGAAGGGTGGAGCCTCATGGGTGGCAGGTAACCCGACTCGCTTTAGTATCCTCTACGACTCTTCATGTCGTTTGGGGTGTTCGAGCAACACCTGTCCCTGGCGTGCTTCGGGCAAGTATGAGAGACCCCGTCACATGGTCAGTAACATGAACACGTTGCTCCAGGCGTGTTTGGCTTGAGAACACCTGGGCGAGTGATGACGGACGGGTGTACAAACTGTATTTGGACTGGGTTAGGTGTGCAGCCGAACCTGATGATTGAGTGTATTTTATGTAGGTACAAACCATGAAAACCATAGTCCGAGTAGAACACGTTTGCGAGTGACCGTCTTAGTGTCACCTAAGGATACGTATATGCCGGTGTAATCCGGTTAGGTTTTTCTTTTGTGAGGCAACATAGTACCGTCATATGTCTTACGGTGCATCGCCACCGTACTACACTTGATAGTCTTATTTCCTATGAAGAAATCATTCATGACTAACTTTCAAACTAAAAATTGATGTTGGAAAGCACATATTAGTTACTGAGCTCTTCATTTGAACTAACCTTCAAAGAAGAGACTTGCTAGGCTTCTTTTGATCCAAAAACAGAGTGCTCTGTTCTGGCAGAAATTTGTGCTGGACTTTGACAGAGCATAACTATGTGTATATTGACCCAATGAAGGTGTATGATACAGTTCTGGAAAGGTTTCTAAGTGCTCTACAATTTTTTGTAGACCTCCAGAGCAAAATCAGAAGCCAACTTGGTTGAATGTCCAGATGAATGCAAACTGTTCAGAAAACAGAACAGCTGCAACCTTCTCTGGATGTTTCTGTAAATTAGCCATAACATTCAGTAGAAAAATTTCTAAGGGTCATATGATACAACATTGGAAAGGTTATGAAATTTGCAACAATTTTGTAGTTCATAGTTTGTTCAGAATTGTACTTCCTTATTATGTACAACTGTGATGAAAACTGCCACATACAATGGAGAAGCTGGCAAATTTTATCAAGAAATTGCGTCAACTTTGAACAATCATAACTTTGGATCCACAAATGATATAGGGGCATATGAGTACTCGTTGAAAATATACTAAAGTTACATTTAACTTTGGTATTCAACTTGAGTTATGAAAATGCAGATAACCGGATCAAAATCTGGGTTAAGTACATAAAGGTCTGTTCTGTCCAGAATAGGGGACTGAATATGTTGGCTTTAGGAAGATGTATAAACATGAAATTTTGTTATGCTTTCATAAAGTTTTAGCATGTTCATGTTTTACATACTTTCATATACTGCTGAGATCAGGTTTTGACTCCCCTCAAAATTATTATTTTACAGTATGTGCGTACTCATTCTCCGAGTAGGGCTGAAGGTTCTCGCCGCGACCGTGATGACTCGACTCCACCACGGGCACCGCCATCAACGGTATGGGCAGATGTCATGGCTCAGATGGTCTAGTTAAGTTAAGAGAACACAAGACTACTCCAAGCCTTGGTACAACAGGGCTTACTCCAACGTACACAACAGGTCGTTCCACCTCGGAATGCCTATTTGGACTTCTAGGCGACACAACCGCCAATTTTCACGGAGGCCAACGAATCAGTGGCTTCTTGTTATGGAGTCCAAGTTTGGAGTGATTGAGTGAGATGAGTATCAGAAGACATTATTTGCAGCTCAACAGCTCCATGGAGCCGCCGGAATTGGTGGTTCGCTTTTCTTGCCACCGTTCCGGAAGGCCATCAAGTGGAATGGACGGAATTTCGTGAAGCACTCCGTGCTCGTCACATTCCTATGGGTTTTATCAAGGCCCATCAGCAGGAATTCAGGAACTTGAAGCAGGGGGACATGAGTGTCCTTGATTATGTCAAACGGTTCAACCTTTTGGCACAATATGCCCCTGCTTATGTGACGAGCGAAGCTGCAAGGTGTGACTACTTTTTCTATGGCCTGAGTGCCATATTAAAAGATAAGTTAGCTTTGTTCAATCGAGGCAATTACACCGAGTTGATCAGTGCTGCTCTGCTGCAAGAACAAGCGACACTTGAGTGTCAAGTAGAGAAGAGGGACCGAGATGATGTGCAAGATGACACATCAGTTGTTCCTTGTAAATACCGTATGGTGTATCACACACCATCCGATGATCTATGGCAAGCACCAGTAAGATCAACATATCCCGGATTTTCGGCTCAAGTCATGTATTGAAGCAACACCATTGCCGCAGCAACGAATCATACCTAGTGCATCATTTCTGCAGCCAAGTATATCAACTTTTCAAACCCAAATCAACGAAGAACCGGGGAGACACCTGTGTTCTTATTGCCACTGTTGTGGGCATTTTAGGCAAGAATGCTAGGAGAAGTTGTTGAACACCAGACAACCATCATCATTAGGTGGTATGCCGCCACCTGCTCAAGTCAATATAACAGCATTGCAATCCAGGAGTGTGCAACATCTTGCTATTGAGGATGTCCCGGAGGGAGCACCGGTGTTAGCGGGCATGTTTACTCTCAAAGACGTGCCCGTGCTCATACTTTTTGATTCCGGTTCAACAGACAATTTCAACAGAAAATCATGCGTGTATCAGCACCAACTATCCACCAATACTCCCACAACGAATTACCTTATACGTTCACTGGGAGGAAATATCTCTGCTAATCAGATTGTGTCCCGAGCAGCTTTGTGTTTGGGAGGAATAATATACCCAACATCGCTGATTATGTTGGATAAGCAGAAGATAGACATAATATTGGGCATGTCTTGGTTAAATCGTCATGGTGCCATTCTCAATATCGGTAACCAGACTGTCCAGATTGACTCGCCGATTCACGGACAGCACACAATATTCTTAGACAGCGAAGACCCAGATATGGTAGAGGCCTACCACACAGAAGTTCTTAAGCTTGAAGATATTTCGGTGGTACGTGATTATCCTGATGTATTTCCCGATGATTTACCGGGCATGCCGCCCGAACAAGGCGTCGAGTTCAAGATTGAACTGGCGCCGGGAACAACGCCAATCCCACGAAGGCCTTACAATATGGCACCTAACGAGCTAGCGGAGTTGAATGAGCAACTAAATGAACTCATGAGCAAGGGTTTCATACGACCAAGTTCTTCACCTTGGGGTTGCTCTGCGCTGTTCTTTAAGAAGAAGGATGAAACACTGTGGCTATTTGTTGATTACCGTCCTCTAAATGCTGTCACGATAAAGAACAAGTATCCTTTGCCCCGCATCGACATCTTCTTCGATCAACTTGTGGGTGCAAAGGTATTTTAGAAGATGGATATTCGGTCTGGATATCATCAAATCAAGATCCGACCGGAGGACATACCGAAGACAACTTTCTCGATGAGATATGGACTCTATGAGTACCTCATCATGTCATTTGGGTTAACCAACGCTCAGGCACACTTCATGTACTTGATGAATTCTGTGTTCATGCCGGAGTTAGATAAGTTCGTCGTGGTATTCATCGATGACATATTTGTTTACTCCAAATCTGAAGAAGAGCACGCTGAACATTTGCGCATCGTGCTACAATGGCTGAGGGAGCACAAGTTATATGCCAAGTTCAGAAAGTGCGAGTTCTGGATTGATCAAGTGCGGTTCCTAGGCCATATCATTTCAGCAGAGGGCATTGCCATGGACCCCAGCAAAATTGAAGAAGTGCTGAAGTGGGAATCTCCAAAATCTGTCCACGAGGTCCGAAGTTTCCTAGGTTTAGCAGGGTATTATCGGAGGTTCATTCTGAGCTTATCAAAGATTGCTAAACCAATGACGGAGCTGCTGAAGAAAGGCACTAAATACATGTGGAATGCAGCATGTGAAGCCGCATTCAAAACTCTGGTGAAATATCTCACAACAGCTACAGTTCTTTCTCAGCCGGACACGACGAAGCCATTCGATGTGTATTGTGTTGCATATGGCATCGGTCTCAGTTGTGTTCTGATGCAAGAAGGGCGTGTAGTCGCCTATGGGTCTCGTCAACTGCGAAACCACGAGCAGAATTATCCAACTCATGACCTGGAGCTTGCTGCAGTAGTGTTGGCGTTAAAGATGTGGAGGCATTATCTACTTGGTAATCTTGTTCACATCTACACCGACCATAAAAGCTTGAAGTATATCTTTATGCAGAAGGAGCTGAATATGAGACAATGGAGATGGTTTGAACTCATAAAAGATTATGAAATTGAGATCCACTACCATCTGGGAAAAGCAAACGTGGTTGTCGACGCGCTTTGTCAGAAAGCCCACGTTCACAACTTGGCGGTTGCTGAGTTGGAAGATGAGGAACCAAGTCTCTGTGTCATTCCGTATGGCGCGCTTTATAATCTCGCGCTCATTCCAATGATCCATGAAGAGATTGTTGAGGCTCAAAGAAGAGACAGGGGTATGTCTCACATACAGAGAAGACTAGACAACGGAGAGCTGAAGTGTTTCTGGAAGGATGAGAACGGTACAATATGGTTCAACGACCGTATAGTGGTACCGCGTAATATGAAACTCCGGAAGAAGATCTTGGATGAAGCCCACCTGTCTAAATTTTCCATTCATCCCGGAGTAACAAGATGTACCAAGATTTGAAACAGAAATTTTTGTGGACGAGGATGAAGAGGGAAATCGCTAAATACGTATCCGAGTGTGATACGTGTAAGACGGGTCAAGGCTGATCACATGCGGAAAGCCGGACCTCTACATCCTCTGAAGATACCGGCATGGAAATTGGAGGATGTGAGTATGGATTTCATCGTCGGATTACCACTCACACCCCGGAAGCATGACTCGATATGGGTGATCGTCGACCGGTTGATGAAATCAGCTCATTTCATACAAGTGAACACTCATTATCGAGCAAGGCAATAAGCGGAGTTATACATCTCAAGAATTATATGTTCGCATGATGTTCCAAAGATCGTTTCAGATTGAGGTGCGCTGTTTGTTGCTCGTTTTTGGGAGCATCTGCACGCCTCGTTGGGCACCAAGCTGATTAGAAGCTCCGCATATCACCCTCAGACTGATGGACAAACTGAGAGGGTGAACCAAGTGCTTGAAGACATGTTGAGAGCGTGTGCCATCCACCACGGTAAGAATTGGGATGATCACTTACCGTTGGCGAAGTTTTCATATAACAACGGGTATCAAGCGACTATTAAAATGGCACCATATGAAGCTCTCTACGGCCGGAAGTGTCGCACACCGCTGAATTGGTGCGAGTCCGGCGAAAGAGTTCTGTTTGTGGTTGATCTTGTCAACGAAGCCGAAGACCGAGTTCGGTTGATACAAGAAAATTTATAGGCTGCACAATCCCGACAGAAGAGCTACGCTGATCAAAGGCGTAGGCCATTGCATTTTCACGTCAGAGAGCACGTGTATCTTTGTTTATCTCCGATGAAGGGAATTCACCGGTTCGGTGTAAAGGGGAAACTCGCTCCCCGCTTTATAGGTCCTTTTGCTATCACAGAGAAGTGCGGACCCGTAGCCTACGGGCTGGAACTACCGGCATGTCTGGCGGGTGTACATGATGTGTTTCATGTGTCACAGCTGCGGAAGTGCCTTAAATCTACGGCTGCTGTCCGCACCGAGGAAATCAACGAGTTGAAACCGGACCTTACCTACACCGAGCGACCAGTTCAGATTTTTGATGAAAAGATCCGGGTAACCCGGAACCGGACGATCAAATTTTACAAGGTGCTATGGAGTAATCATACTGCGGAAGAGGCGACGTGGGAAAGTGAAGATTACCTCCGCACTAACTATCCGGAACTGTTAGGTTTGTACAGTTTGTAAATTACGTCTCCCGTCTTGTTCTTCTTTTGTAATCTCGGGACGAGATTCTTTTAAGGGGCCAAAAATGTATATGAATAAAAACCAAGTTTTGAATTCATACGTGTGGCAAAGGCATGAAAAATAGGACTTGCTAAAATCATTCTTCATGCAAAGTAATACATGGATGATCATCCAAAATGAGGCTCACATTTTGTTTGAAGGTGTAGAACCAATAAGGATTTAAATACCTCTTTGCATGAAAGTTTAAAAATCAGATTTCATACTTCAAAGTTCACACCAATTTGTGGCCAAAGGATTTGAAGACTTATGCAGCCCTATATCTTGGAAATGTGGAAGTTTAGGGAGGTAAACTTTTTTTTAGGGTTGGCTCCAAAAAGGAGTTAAATAGAAGCATTTTCAAATTCCATCAAAATTCAAATTTGCTATGCAAATTCAAACTGAATTTGGGGAAATTCAGATGCTAGCCCACACTTAAACTTCAAAACTTTGGAATTTTGAGAGATCAACATGAGAAGATATTTGGGAGGAAGATGTGGGGTGGAACCCACATGTCAGTGAGCTAATTGTGACTTGCACAGGAAGTATTGCGCTCTGTTTTCAGCTCACCAAGAGGCTTCTCACCCGGACGCCACCGAGGGCTCAGCGGCGCCACCTCCTGCTCCCCTCTTCCGGTTGCTGGCACCCTGTGAATAGTTCTCTTTGTGCTCAACGTGATTCCCTCCCCTCAGCCCGAGCAAAGACTCCTTTGCCTTCTCCTCTTCGCGAGCGCACGAGCAGAACCTCCTCACCCTGCGCTACTCGGCGATCCTACGGAAAACCAAAAACCACTCACGCCACCTCCACCCCGAGCTTCTAGACAGCACCACAATATCGGGTTACACCTCCCCGACCCAAAAGCTGGCGAGCTACGGCTTCCTTTCCCCGTGAACAACACCAACCGCAGCGACCTAACCTAAACTGGCGATCAGCTTCACGTGGACAGACCACAACGGTGGTTTTCACGCCTGAGCGAGCATGGCAATGGGAGCGCACGACCACCACACTGCTTCTACCCAAAGCTTGGGGCAAACCGTGGAGCGTAGCCGGCGAATTTGAAGTTTTTGCTCCGGCGGCTTCAACCCGAGCATCCGGTACAAGAATCCTGAATTCTCCACATCTATTCGTTCTTAGCGCGTCAAACTTTGCACATAGAAGCTGGACTAGCCGGCGATCATATCTCCTTTAGCATCCCTACCATGAAACCACCTTGGGGTGGCGTATTCCGAGCTCTTCCGAGGGTGTTCTTCACGGAACTAATCGGTCGCATAGTGAAACACCCTTTGCCGCAATTCCCGAGCCAGTTCAAAGCCTTGCCGAGCTTTGTGATCATCCACTGGTGCTGTAGAGCTAATTGGTCAAGCTTTTGGAGGTCTAGAAACCTCGGCCGACGGTGCCGAACTCCAACCGAGGCCGCCACATGTTGCCGAGGTATTTTTGGTCACCGGCGGTCCTAGCAAACCCCACAGTCGTGTTCCTCGGCCTCCATAACGCCCTAGCGGTGAGTCCCAGCTCGAGTGATGGCCGGAAACGGTGAGCCGGCGAGGGGCGGCGTTGGGCCGGCGACCTAGGCGGCACGCGCACGAAGGGGCGGTGGGAGGTAGAAGAAATCCGTGGGTCCCGGCGGTCAGCGACTCGATTTTAAATCTGGGATCAGCTGTGCCTCGCGGATTTCTTGTGGCTGCGCGCCAAAACACCGTGGCCCGGTGTGGCTCATTTCCTATTGGCTGGCGTTTAAACAGTGGGACCAACCAAATTTCAGTAGGGAAAATAATTCCAGAGATTGCTACAACTTTGGAAACCATATCTTTGTGTAGGAGCCTCCAAATTGAATGATTCAAATTGGGTTAGATTCCTTTTGCAAATATCTGTCTAAATATGAACTCAAGTTTGTATGGAAGTTAATATTAAATTCTGGAAAATTCTTTGAAGGTTTTCTGAAAAGAATTATTGAGGGAGTTTGGTTTGTCCAAAAACCCTCACATTTTGCCAGAATATTGTTTAGCATATTGTGGACCTTCTAGCAAATCTTCAGCTCATTAGAAGATCATTTTGAATAGGAAATTGCTAAATACAAACTGCTGTGTTCATAAGAATCCAGAAACATTTTCAGAAAATGTTTCCCACTTGAGAAATCTATTCTGGGCAATCCATAGCTCCAAAAATCATGGACATACTCTCTGAGACATACTTGAAATTGTAGTTCACTTAGCATGAAAATGCACATTACTCCAGAATTAATTCTTTTGAGTATAAATGCATAAGGAATTATTCTGGGAGTACTACTCAAGTAAAATGTCTGAATTTTGGACCAAATTACCTTCATGTGACCGGGAACTCACATGTAAGTTATCAGCTCAAGTTGAGCATTAGATCTCCCTGTTCTTGTTTGTAACACCCCAAAATCTGTTAAGAGTGGAATTTAAAAATTTTTGGACGTATTGCATGTGGTGCAGAAATTCAAATTCAAATTGGAATTCAAATTCAAATCAAAACAGAAAAGAAAAAGGAAAAAAAAGAAAAAAGAAAAAAAGAAACCTCCCCGGCCAGTGGGCCGAAACCCACCAGCCGGCCCACCATTTCCCGCGCCAGCCCACAGCCGCGTGCTCCTCTCTCCCTCTCACTGATGCGCGGGGCCCGCCGTCATCTTCTTCCTCGCGCGCGCTCGGCCGACCCCGGGACTCCTCTCTCTCCCGAATCCAAACTACCCCAGGAAACCCGCGTCCCCCAGCCGAATTCTGGTCCCGGACGACTCCAGCTCGATCCCAACAGACCGCCGCCCTCCCTCGTCTATATAAACGCCGGCATTGCCCCATTTTTTCCACCCCGATCGACTGTTTTTCCTCCCGGTGAGAACCAGAGCTTCTCCAGCTGTTTTCTCTCGATCCTTTCTCGGATTTTCTGATCTAACGCGCCGATCAGGTTCCACCGCCTCCAGGGAATCACGCAGGTGCAGAAAACTCGGTAGTTTGCGCTCTAGACACAGCTCCGATGAGCACCGCGGCGGTTCCACCTCGGACCTCATCGCCGACCGCCTTCTAGGGCCTCCGAGCTCAAGAAAAACCCCGAGGTGAGATCCCCGACCTCCCCTCTACCGATCTATGCCATGAAATCCCAGTTTTAGGAGGTATAGACGAAGATCCGAAGTTCTCCGCCGAGATCGCCGCCTCCCGCCGCCGCGCGCCGCCGGGCAGCGCGGGCTGGCTCCGGCCAGGGCGACGTGACCGCTTGTGCGCCGTCTATTTTAAATCACACGGTAGACATAAAACCCTCGCGTACCGGTTCGGCGATCTAATCTCAGCCGTCTATTTTAAATCGGACGGTCCACATCAGCCCCGCAATATAAAGGCCGGTATTCTTACGCGCTACCCCCTGGGGATCTCGGAAAACACGAGCTAGCCCCGGAAACTTCTGATCTAGCCCCTGGACGTTCAAAAATTCGTGTAAATTCATTTAAAAATCAGTTTTAGCCCCTGGACTTAATTAAAATTAGGAAAACCCCTCTGTTATGTGTAGTTAGACCCCTGGAAATTTATGAAATAATAAATTAGACCCTGTAGTAGGGTGGATTTACCTTTTTGACCCTATATGATATTAAATTCAGAAAATTGAATATGTGATTAGGATTTAAATTTAAAAGGTGAGGCAAACACATTGTAAATTCAAATTTAAACTCTCCTAGCACTTGGAAAACTTTAGAATGAGTTAAAAATAGATTTTAGGCTGAATTGAAATCTGTCTAAATGGATTCATATTTATTAGTTCTAGAAACATATTTTAGGCTAGGAAATAATTCTAAAAACTAGTAAAATAAATTTAATTTGTTCCACATCAGAGAGGAAGTTCAAAAATATATTATTTAATATTTTAGATCAGAACCTATTCTGTTTAGATGATATGCCCTACTATTTAATATTAAAATTCACTTTTAGGCATAGAAAATAAATCTGGAAAATAAAGGAAAATAGGTATGCATAACTAGAAAATGATAAATGAAGTCTCCAAATCCAAAGACTTCAGTTTGGGGTTTGGTAGAAGGTCTGAAAATCTATTTGGAATAGGAACTTACCTTCCATGCAAACTTGGTAGCTAAAGAGTGTATTAAAGAAGTTGTTTAAATTGGAAATTCATATATAGTGTGCAAACAGAAATCTGAATACAAAAGTTAGAAATCATATACATATGCTTAAAAGTGCATGTAGGACAAAAATCAACACATCTAGGATAACCACAACACTTAGTAATGTGAATGACTATCATAGATATGTATGTGTGGTTTGTATGAAGTGAAAGTGTGAATTATGTCTTATGGATTGTTGTTTTCTTTTGCTATGTGTATTGGCATGAGTAGAACCTGCCCAGAGCAAGTTCTCCCCTTCCAAGACCAAGACTTTCCATTCCCAGAGCAGCAGGAAGAAGGCAAGTGTCCTTGACCACTTTGATCCTATGCTAGGATGTGTAGATAGAATTATTTGCATTGTCAATTGAAATATAAAACCCATGCTAGGAAGTTTCCCTAGAATTGCATTATCTTGTTTCCTTGTAGCTTGGGTTGGGATTCATTTTATCATGACATTTATTTATATGCTTACGCTTAGCCATGCTTAGAATGGGATAATTGGGATATGAGATCATCAATTTATTTTTCTTACTCTTGAATGAGATGTTATGAGTTATGTAGAGGTAGGGATCGAGGCAAGTTGGATGATTTGGTTGGTGTTGGGTGCAGAAGACTCGGGTTTGTGTTTAGTACTTGTCTGGATCCTAAGGACCGGTTCATGGAGCATGTAACCTGGCTTTACCGTGCCAACCACATGCTGAGATGGGGCAGCTTGGCCAATTAATTAGGTGTATCCCCGGCGTAGTATGGGTGTGTTGGATGGTGCGGGGATTAGGTGTCAGCTGGACTACCATATGAACCGCAAGGCTCAAGAGGGGGCCACTGCAGGGGGTTGGAGCCTCTTGTATGCTGTTAGGGGTGAAACCTCAGTGGGCCACGCTCGTCGGGAATCCCTTTGTAAAGGCTTCGTAGTGATCTCCTGACTACACACCTGTGAAGTGTGAATGTGGTTCGTAGCCACTGGCATAACGGAGGTTCTTTTAGTCCGCCCGGCAACGGGGGATGAAATCACTACATGTGGGTACAGTGGTGCAAACTCTGCAGAGTCAGAACTGTCATGACAGCCGTGCTCACGGTCAAGAGCCGCTTGGACTTATTCATGATTAGAGGATGATGACTTTGGAAGTTGTGGATATTAAACAGGGAGCTTAACATTGGAAATGATGTTATGGTTATTTGATTATGATGATGGGTTGGGAGATTGGGACCATTTCACCTGTGTAGTAATGTAGGTGCTTAATAAGCTAAGGTAATAGGTAATAATTGCGTAGTGCTTTAACCATGAGTCAACCTCTCCTTTCTCTAGCCATGCATGACATAACTTTCCCACACTTGCTGAGTACCAACGGTACTCAAACTTGCATATTTGTTGGTTTAAATTACTGCTCAGGTCAAGGGGATGATGTGGTGTTCAATGACCAAGACTTCGGACCCGAAGAAGGATTCTAGGTTCATGGAGTCCCCCGGGCAACTCCTGTGATGGAGCCCACAAGAATAATATTCCGCTGCTGTTTTATTTACATGTTATGAACTTATTATCATCCATCGAGACGTATGCTTTGTAAGACATATTTATATTCAACACCTGGCTTGTAATAAATGATGCTTCACTATTTGTCATCACATGTATGAGAGAATGATCCTGGCATACATGTGATATTCACTTGGTTGCTCTTTGGGACAATCCGGGTGTGACATTGTTCTCCATGCTTATGTATGTGGGAAAAATACATAAGAGCATTATGGGATTGTGGAGAACACATTTATATTCCACATTAGCTGCAATTTGGCAAGCTAAATCCCTAGGTAGTATAGAACCTTCTGTAAAAGTTTTGAATCCATTGGAGTTGTTGTTCTTCAGTTGCATTCAAATCTTTTCAGCTCTTCTCTTATGTTCATTAGGGAAAATTAGTTAGGGTATAGCTTAAACATTAAGACCAAGTTAGTTCATTCACTTTTCTTTGCACAACAGAGGCAAACCAAGACATTCTCGGCTTTTCCACACAACCTCTGTTCCTAAGAAATCCATTCTATAATTCTTTCCATTGCATTCTATAAAACTTGTGCATATACATTTCAATAGGAATCACGACGAAGGGGACTCAAAGGAGAGATTCATTGAAGTGGATCAAGCTCCGGAGAATCAAGGGTTGATCAGCAAGGTTCACTAACTGATTATATACGACTACCCTGCAAAACATGCAAGCTCTAGTTTGCATTTAACAGCTTTTAAGTTTTTACTTTGTATTCACTTTCGGTTAAGATATGAAATGTGCATTAGGTCTATTTGTTTGATACTCCTCTTGCATGACCAAATGAACCCATGGAGTATTGGGTAGGTGTCTTTCACCTTGTAGAACTGCCATGCTTAAGTAAGGTTCGGTAGAAGTCGAGTGGTGAGATGCTACTCGCATGATCAGGATGACAGGGGCATACGGGATTGGTTCAGATAATGTGTAGCAAGTTAAAGTTGAGACCGGAAGGTTGTAGGGGCAGAAAGATATAGGGGCCTCGGTGCTATAGACCTGTCCGTGTTGGTCAAGGACCGATCAGTATGCGGCCCTGTTGAACAAGTTTGAGTTGTGTACCGAACTCATGCTGGATATATGGGACCCAGTAAACCGGTGTACCTCGGTAAGCTTGCGTTGAGCCTTTTCGGGTCGCCTCAGGCGAGATGGACGGTGTGCAGTATGTGGCTAACATTCTCATGACATCTCATGTCGGTAGGTGCACCATGAGGGTGGCTACTGTACGGGGAGACTTGATCGATTCAACGGGGGTGAAATGGGAGAAAGGCTGCCACGTACGACGTCAGTGACGGTTGCTGTAGGCAACGTCGAGTACGGGCGTACGTGTCATGTAGTGCTGGTGTTATTGATTCGTATCACCTTCGCTCGCGGAAAGGACAGAGCATACTTGTTCTCACAGTCATTACATAGTAAGAACTTGCATGAGAAAGGAACTAATCACATTGGTTTGAAGTTTATACTATCTTTGTGATGTATATTTGATGAATAGCTAGTGCAATCTCGATTCTTTTATGCCGTGAGAAAATTACATCGAGGGAAAGTGTCTCTTGTTTAATTGTGGACTCCCGATGTGGCGTACCCAAGGTTACTTAAAATGCTGAAAATAATACCTGAAAGTAAGGATTCACATTTAGGCGAGTTTTTTATGCATTATGCCATCCTACTTTATGTCCATAACTCATGTAGAGGTTCATGCCTAGGGTGACGGTTAAGTCTTGCCGAGCGTTATGCTCACGGATGCTATACGAGTTGTTTTGCAGGTATTGACTTCATGGTTATGAGAAGGGATGCCGATGAGACTAGGAAACCTCCGAGTGGTTACTCAAGATCATCCTCGCTGCTGCGGTTTGTCTTCGTGTTGCTACTAAGAAACGTCCGCGGGCTGGACTGTTTCTTTGTTGCTAAGTTAGAAATGAGTCATGAGAGTCATAGTCTTCCACTGTAGTTTATTTTGAAATAATTATTTGTAAAATACTCTTGTACGCTTCCGCAAATGATTTATGTAATGTGATGTGTTTCCTCAACCCGTGTGCTGTTGGGTGCCGCATATCACGGCATCACCCGACGAGGTCCTGTGCGGGGCGTCGCTCGGCGGTGGTCCCCCGCAGCAATGTGTATGCACGGGAATGAAGGGAGCCGACTTGGTTAGTCGGTCAACGATTACCCAAATGGAATCGTGCTTGTTGGAAGTCAGGGGTAATCCCAGAATGAAATCCATGCTCACATCTTCCCACTTCCATGCTGGAATTTTCAGGGGTGGAAACAGCCCTGATTTCTTCATGTGGTCCGCTTTCACTCATCTACATGTATCACACTCGGATACGTATTTAGCCACTTCCCGCTTCATCCGTGTCCACCAAAATTTTCTTTTTAAATTTTGGTACATTTTGTTGCTGCCCGGATGAATGGAGAATTTAGACAAGTGAGCTTCATCGAGGATCTTCTTCCTCAGCTCCATATTCTGGGATACGACAATGCGGTCATTGAACCACAGCGTCCCCTCATCAACTTTCCGGAAACATTTAATTTCCCCGTTGTCTATCCGTCTCCGGAGATGTGCCATGCCTTTGTCAACTTTTTGAGCTGCAATGATATCCTCCCTAATGGTAGGGACGAGAGCAAGGTTGTAGAGTGATCCATAAGGAACCAAGTATAAACTCGGCTCTTCCTCCTCCACCGGGGTAATGGTGAGGTTATGGACATATGATTTTCGACTCAACGCGTCGGCAACCACATTCGCCTTGCCGGGATGGTAATGAATCTCAATCTCATAATCTTTGATTAGTTCTCCTTTGCCTCATATTCAGCTCCTTCTGGGTGAAAATATACTTCAAGCTCTTGTGGTCGGTGTAGAGATGCACTAAATTCCCGAGGAGATAGTGTCTCCACATTTTCAGCGCCAAAACCACGGCAGCGAGCTCAAGATCATGAGTCGGATAGTGCTGCTCATGGTTCTGAAGTTGGCATGAGCCATATGCGACCACACGTCCTTCTTGCATCAACACGCAGACGAGCCCGATGCCGGACGCATCACAATACACGTCGAAGGGCTTGGTTGTATCCGGTTGAGCTAAGACCGGGGCTGTTGTGAGATGCTTCACCAATGCTTGGAACTCTCCTTCACATGCTGAGTTCCAATAAAATAGGCGTAAAGACATAATGACAATAAAAATACGATATATCTCATAAATAGATAATGTAATAACTTTGCACAAGCTACACCATTACCAGACCAAATACAAACTAGTTAAATCCAACTTGATGGACTTCCTCTTTGGAAGTTCATCTCAACTAGATTTGGTCACTACGAGACATTAATATTGCTTTGTCATCACGTATACTACCCTTTTATCTTCAATACGACACAAACATGGCCTCTAGCAAAAGAAACTTGAGTACGAAACCTACTCAAATCTTTCACTAGTTGAATATAACCACTCATGAGTATGTTCTACCCCATTTGGAAGTACTTAAACCCTCTAGGGTACAACAATCTCTCAAATGAGTTCAACTGTCATCCCTCTGCCAGAATGACCAGTTTCTACATATTCCAGATTTTGATCTGGTGCTGGGCATTTTCATGACTCAAGCTGAATACCAAAGTTAAAGTTAACTTCAGTATCTTTCCCACGAATATTTATTGCCCTCAGATCAGCTCTGGTTAAAAAGTTATGAAAATTCAAAGTCAACAGAATTTCTGGAAGAATTTTCAACAGCACCTCCTTTGGATGTTGCTGTTTTCAACTCTAATTTCCACTGAATTCTGTGCTGAAATTGCAGAAACTTTGAATTACAAAAATGTAACACATCTCCTACACTTTACAAAAAGGTGTCATGTGAAAATTTTACATTATTCTACTGGAAGTTATGCTTGAAAAACAGAACAGTCCAGAGAGTATTTTAAATCTGTCCTGGTTATGGACAGTTTGCATTTCTCTGGGATTTAGACCATCTTAATATGCGACTCTGCTCTGGAAGTATCCAACAAAGTTGTAGAGTACTTAAACACCTTTTCAGAACTATATCCCACACCTCTATTGGCTAAATAATCTATGAGTTATGCTCTGTTAAAGTTTAGCAGACTTGCTGCCCAAAACAGAGCACTCTGTTTTTCAATCCCTTTGAGCTAAACTGATCAACTATTGAATTTTTCTACCCAACCAGGGTCCTAAATATTGAGGCTTGGTTTTTTTAGTTCCTTGTTACTATTATCTTTCATGCAAATGCCTATTATATGTCGGTACTACGTTCCTCACAAAAAGGAAAATCCTAACCGGATTATACCGGCATATACATCTCAATTGTTGCACTAAACGGTCGCTCACACACGTGTACTACACGGTTTACATGCATGGTTAGTACCTGCAGAAGAACACCAAATAATGATGCACTCAAAGGTTGTTTTCATTTCAGGCAGGTACATATTTAAAAGTAAACGCATACGCCCGTATCATTGCCATACGGCCATCCTTGAGTTAAGCCACGTCTCAAGGTATGTGATCGTGTTATTACACCACACGACGGGGAACCCAAGTAGAGCGCGAACGGGTCGTCACGGTTGGGAATTTTATCAACCCAACTGATACCACCTACTGCCCTACAGGGCATGCCGATGGCAAGCGCTGCGTATGTCCTCCTAGGCTATTTCCTGAAGAACACACTCTCGCGTTACTGACCACACGCTGGGGTCTCCACTTTCTTGCCTAATGCATGCTAGGGATCAGTGTTTCATATGAACTCAGGAACATGAAGAGTCCAAGAGTTTCATATTGACGTCTCACACCAAGCTGTGAGACCTATCCCTGAACCACATTCCTCTTCAGGGGAGCTAACCGAAATTGAACCGCTTTTGGTGGCGTTCCTTATCATTTTTTACCTGAGCGTAGGTGCGTCGTTACATAATGAAAATTCAGAATTATAACACATATGTTAGTCTTGCCACTTTAAGTAACTATGCTAATATAGTCCTTACTTGGGCAAACTAGCGAATCCTCACCGTAAACCTAAGTTTTCCCGTAATACAGTCCTTAATTAGTGTGCTATCCCCAATGCGGCTCTGATACCAGCCTGTGGCGGACCGGAATCCGCACGCCCAGGATCTCAGAGGGTGGTGCCGCAGGATGCGACACCTGACAACACACAGCATAAGGAAAACATTGTATTACATAGAAAACAAACTGAATGTGTACGAAGTGGTACAAGACTTCAGTTACAAACTAAGTATTGAGGTTACAACAGCGGAAGCTAAGTTTATACAACTCATGCCCGTCTATCTAGCAAAAGTCGGTTGCCCAGCCCTATGGACAACCCACACTAGCTGCACTCCTCAGCTCAGCGCGGCGTGTACGGCTCCCACTCAGCCGTGGTCCCCGACGGAGGGTAGCCCTCGCCGGTGTACTCGGACCCCGAGTCCGTGGGGTAATACTCATCTGAAAAACACTTATAGCAGCAACCATGAGGACGATGGCTCAACAAGACTTAACCGACTCACCTACACATGAAAGTCTATATGCAGGTCATAACAAATATAGGACGGCACGTTGCAGCAAAAGACACGCCTACAAGTTCATCCTTAATTCATCTTTTATCCACAAGTTAACAGTTCATGAAATCTGAAATTTAGTGAGCAATATTTGGTGGCACACATGTAACAATACAAGTTAATCATCACAGCGATAATGAATCATACATTTCACATATTAAACTACGTCAGGACTCAGTGAACAAGTGGTACTCATCACCGTGAAGGATGGTGAATCGACTCGATATACACCTGCAGGGATACCCAAATAGCACGTCACGTACGCCCACCCATGGAGCTGCACAGCACACTCACTCGATGTCGTACGGGACAACCTTTCACCAAACAGCCCAAACGTCGAACCACTCACACCCAAACGGACAGGAGGTTCCCTACACGGAGCATCACTCTATGCCCGTTAGCGGATTTTCACCTTTCTGCCCTCAACCTACACCTATAAATTGGTGTGTTATGCCTCGACGCCCGGAGTATAGGTTACATCGGTTTATCGGGGCCCATATATCAGATATGCCTTCGGTACGTTCAATACTTGTTCAGCGTGGCCGCACACGGATCGGTCCTCAATCGACACGGACAGGGCTGCACCCACGAGAATTCCTCTTGTTGTGCCTTAGCCCCTGCCTAGTCTCATTTTCTTACTAAGGTGATCTCACATCACTCGATCCAATCCCGTGGTCCCTACTCCTATTCTCGCGAGTAGATTCCAACTACTCGACTTGTACCGAAGCTCTATGACATTAAGCATAGCCAGACTCCTCGAGGACTTAGATACTACCTACACTCTTGTAGGAATAATCTGGTTATGCAATTGGGGTTTCATCCATCCTACACCTAATGCATATACATACCTCATGCTAAGTATACATAAAGCAAAACTTGGTAAAACTGGTTAATGCGAACCGGGATTTTCCTTGTTGCTGCTGGTCAGTGGTTAGTGCTTCATCCGGAAGGAGAAAGTCCAGCACTTCTGGAGTTTCTTCGCCTTCAGCGACTACATGTAAGCAATACACTATATGTCAATTTAAATGCAATGTTTGGAACTGAATATGTAAATACCATAACTCTAGCTAGCGCTCCCATTTGTCTTTGAAATTTTTATGGTGGCTTGGTGGGGTTCTAGCAAGAAACATCACCAAGTTTAATTTGAAACAAGGTTCATTTGAGCTCTGTACAAATAAAAGTCTATTTGGTCATTACTAGAGCTTCTAAGGATTTTCAGGGATTTTCATGGCTCTAACCATTACTTTCTGGAAACTAGAAGTTGAAATGGTTCTAATGAAATTGGTTTCATGTCATTTGAAGAATCGTAGAGGAAGTTATGCCCTAAACAAGAATTTGAGAAAATCTCAAAAATGTTTCTGTACATTTTTCTATTTTCTCAGGGCAGTTCACTTAATCACACCATTTGGGGGACTAGATTAACTTGGATGGATATGAATTTTTTTCCTGTGATTCAAGGAATTTCAAATGAACATCCCAGCCAAATTTCAGAATTTTTCACAAAGGAATTCTCCAGATAAAATTCCCAACAGTTTAAACTTTAGGGAATTAATTCTGGAAAACTAATAGGTTTCATGAGCTGAAATTTGTCTTGCTGGAAAGTACTCAAAAAGTTGAATCCAGCAAAATTTAGTTCACTAAATTTGGAGCTTGCTACGCCAAGTTATGAATTTCCTAAGTTGGAGCTAAAACTGTAATTGTTTTTCTATTGCAAGTTCGAGATGGGCCCACGGTTTAAGTTGCAGCCAATAGGATTTGAGGACACATGGGACCGCAGGGTTTTATCTGTGTAGCCCACACTGAATCACTGGCCACAACCGATCCCGGGTTTAAAAATCCGTCGCTGACAGGTGGGCCGGCCCCACCCTTCTTCTTCCTCCAGCCTTCTCTTCCCGCGAGTGCGCTCTCCTCACCGGACAGAGGCGGTGCCTCGCCAGCCACGCGCTCCCGGCCATC
Source organism: Neostapfia colusana (assembly GCA_030760725.1). Taxonomy (NCBI): domain Eukaryota; kingdom Viridiplantae; phylum Streptophyta; class Magnoliopsida; order Poales; family Poaceae; genus Neostapfia; species Neostapfia colusana. Next base: position 41,160,514 of record JASWHV010000003.1, read on the forward strand.
TCCCGGACGGAGACTCGCCACCCGGGGGTTTTCAGGGTCGCGGAGTTCGTTGGCCTGGTCAGTACGGGTGCTAGAGGACCGGAAACGTGCCGGCATCGTGTGGTGGCCTCGGCAGAGGTTCGGCACTGTCGGCCGGTGGTCCTCGCCCTCCAAACCCTCGGTTCATTGGCTCTAAAGCATCCTTGACAGCTAAGGAAACATGGCAAGGATGCAAGCAAGCGCGGGAACAATGGCTACTATTCTTTCACCGTGCGCCCGAGAGTGGTGGTGCCGTTTGAGCTCAGAAAGACATGAAATACCTTGCACACCGTCGGTTTCTAGCTAGAGCTGTGAAGGAAAATCGACCTCTAGCAAGTCTAGTTGGCGTGTGCATGATTTGGTGGCCTAAGGACGAGAATTGTGAGTAAATTTGACGGATTCTTACCCGAAGGTCCGAGTGTATGCGCCGGGAGAAAAACGTCAAATTGAAGCTCGATGATCTATAGCTTGAGCTGAGACTTGGCGAGGATCAGCGCGACGATCCAGCATGTCTCAGAGTGACCTAGCTCAGCCGTAAAAGTCTTTGGTCCGAGCTGTCCACGGTGAGCCAGTGCCGGCTGTTTTCTTGGTCGCCGCCAAGAACTGCTGAGCTAGTGTTAGGAGGGCCAAAACTCGGATGTTTCTGTGCCGAGGAGGTAGAGAACGAGCAACCGGTGTGGTTTTCTGCTAGGAGGGGTTCTGTACGCGACGGTTTTGCCGGGTTCTCGAACGAGTTCGAGCGGCGGCGGTCTGACTCGGTTCAGAACGAGGGAGACGGGAGAGAGTGAGGAGCTGCACGTGGCCGAGCGTGCATTGATCACATTTCCTTCCCCGCGTCCTCAGCCTCCCCCCGAACAGGAGGTGGCACCCAACAGAGGCGGTCGGGCGCCGGCGCTTGAGAGCTGGCGCGCGCGCACGATTTGGTCGCGTGAAAAATCAAGCAGAGAAGACTTCGGTGTGAAGTCTACTGCCAAGTGGGCCCCCTTTCCACCTCTTCTTTTTCTTTCCATTTCCATTTGAGCTAGCAAACAAACTCCAAATTTGATCAAACTTGGAGGATAAGCCAAAAGGAATATGAGGAACACAATGGTGCTCTCAAATTTGAATTCCGGTGAAGTCGGAATTTGAGACTGAAGTTTGAATTCAAATTCGATTTGTCTCCCGTTTAAATTCCAATAAATAGGAAATCTTTTCCAAATGAGCTGAAAATTTGCCGGGCTACCCGTGGATGTGTGGAGAACTACAGGGTAGCTTTAGATCTCCGTGTTTCACAATTTTTTTTGGCAAGTTCAAGTTTAGACTTGGAGCTCACACCCTTAAATTCAAAAGTATAATTTCCCCAACCTTTTATCGGTGTGAGTTTCAGCTCCACTTGCTAGACTTTTATGGATTTCACACAAGGTATGCTCCAGAAGATGTCAACTCGGATCAAAGGAAGCAATACTTGTTCATGAGAGGATTGAACAATGAGATCCAAGTTCAGCTGCTCAACAATGATTATACAAATTTCCAGAAGTTCGTTGACAAAGCTATAGTAGTTGAGAGCAAGATCCATGAGATCGAGCAAGAGGGCAAGAGGAAGATGCCATACTCAGGACAGCCACAAGGGAGCAATGTACATCCCCGTTTCATGCCACCAGCTGCACCACATTATGGCTCGTCCGCTTCTACTTTCCGCCCCGCAAATCCACCTCTCCCTAATAAGCTACCGCAGCAACGTCCTGTTATGCAGGCACCTCGTATGCCTTTGCATCCTGCTCCCCGTCCCAACATGGACGCCTATGTTCAAAACCAGCCTCGCCCCAACATTCCTGCTGTTATGGGAAACAAAGCATGTTTTTCATGCGGAGAGGCGGGACACTTTGCAAGTCAGTGCCCCAAGAAAGTCCTTGGACAGCCGAGCGACGCACCAAAATAGAACCCACGGCCGAATGGAGGAGCTACGCAAGGCAACCGTGGGCAGCAGAACTACGCTCGTGGCAATGTGAATCATGTCTCCGCTGAGGAAGCACGACAAGCTGAGGACGTCGTGATTGGTATGTTTCTTGCCAACTCCAACCCCGCCACTGTTTTATTTGATTCCGGGGCATCGCATTCATTCATATCATCCAAGTATGTTGCCATGTATAACCTGCCCATATCACACATGAAACAAACTATGTTGGTTAATTCTCCCGGTGGAGAGATGAGGACTAATATAGTATGTCTGAAAGTAAGCCTCAAAATAAGGGGGGTAGACTTTCTTGCCAACCTTATTGTCTTGGATTCCCAAGGGATAGATATAATAATTGGAATGGATTGGCTAAGCCAGCACAACGGATTGATTCAATGTGCTCCAATGATCGTGCAGTTGACGAGTGAGCGTGGTAGTCGTATTGAGTTCGAGGTAGCCCAACCGGCAACCGAGAAGGCAGCGCTGAACCATGTCGAAGAAGCGACATTGGGAGGCATTCCGGTGGTTCAAGAATATTCAGATGTGTTCCTGGAAGAACTTCCAGGTATGCCACCTGACCGGGACATTGAATTTGCCATTAATTTAGTATCCAGAACTGCACCTATAGCGAAGAGGCCGTATAGGATTCCCGCTAATAGAACTAGTGGAGCTGAAGAAGCAAATTTAGGAGCAGCTAGAAAAGGGTTTTATACGCGCAAGATTGTGACCATGGGGAGCCCCCGTGTTCTTCATAGACAAGAAGGATGGGACCCAAAGAATGTGTGTGTATTATAGGTCTCTCAATGAGGTGACGATCAAGAATAAATACCCACTGCCACGTATAGAGGATCTGTTTGACCAAACGAAAGGTGCCCTCCGACATACCCAAGACTGCATTTCAAACCCGGTATGGTTCGTATGAGTATACCGTTATGTCTTTTGGGTTAACGAATGCACCCGAATACTTTATTTACCTCATGAATAAGATCTTCATGGAGTACTTGTACAAGTTTGTCGTGGTTTTTATCAACGATATCATGGTGTATTCAAAGAGCGAGGAAGAACACAAAGAACACTTGAGGTTAACATTGCAGAAACTGTGAGAGCATCAATTGTATGCTAAGTTCAGCAAGTGTCAATTTTGGCTAAAGGAGATATCGTTCCTAGGCCACATCATCCCCGAGGGAGGAGTATTTGTTGATCCCGGAGAAATGGGAGATGTTCTGAAGTGGAACCAACCGCAGAATGTGAGAGATATTCGGAGTATCCTTGGGATGGCTGGATACTACCGCTGGTTCATCAAGGATTTCTCCAAAATAGCGAAGCCTATGACTGAATTGCTAGTGAAGGGGAAAGCATTTCAGTGGACACCAGCATGCCAAGAATGTTTTGAGCAGCTCAAGAAGATACTAACAGCAGCGCCGGTTTTGGTATTGCCGGACGTGAGCAAGATCTTTGACATAAATTGTGACGCATCAGGACAAGGGCTTCGATGTGTTCTCATACAATAAGGACAAGTGGTAGCCTATGCGTTGAGACAACTAAAGAAACATGAGCTGAATTACCACACACACGACTTGGAACTTGCAGCCGTGGTACATGCTTTGAAGATTTGGAGGCATTATATCTTTGGCCACCGATGTGAGATCTATACGGATCACAAAAGCCTCAAGTATATATTCATGCAAACATATCTGAATTTGAGGCAACATCGACGGTTGGAACTCATCAAGGATTATGATGTTGGAATCAACTATCACCCCGGAAAGGCCAATGTGGTAGCTGATGCGTTAAGCCGAAAGGGAGCATGTCACTAACTCACAGTTCGGGAGCTGCCACCAAAGTGGCACAAGGAGTTCGAACGGTTACATCTCGAGTTCTTGAACGAGATGGAAGTGATAGAACTGAACTCCTTGCTGGAACAAGAGATATGAGATGGCCAAGCAACGGATGAGGAAATCAAGTAAAGAATCCTACAAGGCATAGAAAAGGATTTCAAGGAATACGAAAAAGGCACGCATTGGTTAGGGAAAAGGATTTGTGTGCCTAACGTGAAGCACATCCGCGACACGATATTAAAGGAGGCACATGACTCACCTTATTCCATACATCCCGGCTGTACAAAGATGTACAAGGATCTCAAAACTTGCTATTGGTGGGATGGTATGAAAAGGGACATAGCTGAATATGTTGCCTTATGCGACACGTGCCAACAAGTGAAGGCCGAACATCAAAGACCCGCTGGATTGTTGCAGCCATTGAAAGTACCCTAGTGGAAGTGGGAAGACATCAGCTTGGATTTCATAGTCGGATTGCCACGTACTCAATCGGGTTACGACTATATTTGGGTTATCGTGGACTGATTGAAGAAAACAGCCCATTTCCTTCCTGTTAGAACCAAGTACCGCGTCGCACAACTAGCCGAGCTGTATATGGAACAAATCGTGTGTCGCCATAGAGTTCCGAAGAGGATATTTTCAGATCGGGGTTCTCAATTTACCTCGAGGTTCTGGAAGAAGCTGCACGAAGCCATGAGTACACGGCTGAATTTTAGCTCCGCTTCTCACCCGCAAACCGACGGGCAAACGGAGAGGACAAATCAGATTTTGGAAGACATGTTGAGAGCTTGCGCCTTGAAACATGGGCGTAGGTGGGATACAAGTTTGCCATATGCTGAATTCTCATACAACAACAGCTACCAAGCCAGCTTGAAGATGTCACCTTTTGAAGCATTGTATGGTAGACGGTGTAGAACGCCGCTGTTCTGGAATGAGACCGGAGAAAGCCAAGTGTTTCGACCCGAAGTGCTGCAAGACACCGAAAAACAAGTCCAAACGATACGATAAAACGTGAAGGCTGCTCAGTCATGACAAAAAGGTTATGAGGACAATAGGCGAAGAAGATTGACCTTCGAAGTGGGAGACTTCGTGTATCTTAAGGTATCGCCTATCCGCGGCCACTGACGGTTCAATGTCAAAGGCAAGTTAGCACCTCGCTACATCGGGCCATTCAAGATTTTGGGCAAGTGAGGAGAGGTAGCCTATCAACTAGAGCTGCCAACGCACCTCTCCGACGTGCATTGACATGTTTCACGTATCCCAACTCAAGAAGTGCTTAAGAGTACCGGAAGAACAAGTACCAATGGATGTGCTCGAACTTCAAGAGGATCTGACCTACACGGAGCACCCCGTCAAAATTTTGGATGTGAAGGAAAGGGTCACAAGGAACAAAGTGATCCGTTAGTGCAAGGTACAATGGAGCCATCACACGGAAGCTGAAACCACATGGGAGCGTGAGGAAGATCTCAAGGCCGAATTCCCTCATTTATTCTCCACTCTATCGAATCTCGAGGGCGAGATTCAGTTTAAGGGGGTAGGTTTGTAACATCCTCAAATTCATTACCATGCATTGCATACATTTTTCATGTAGAGAAGCATTGTCAAAGAACTATGGAAATGGACAAAGAACCATAGAAATGCAGAAAGAACCATAGAAATGGAGAAGGAACCATAGAAATGGAGGAAAAACAATAGAAATGGAGAAGGGAAATATAGAAATGGAGAATGGGGCATAGAAATGGAGAGGGGAATGTAGAAATTGAGAATGGGACATAGAAATAGAGAGGGGAATGTAGAAATGGAGAATAGGGCATAGAAATGGAGAGGGGAATGTAGAAATGGAACAAGTGACATAGAAATGGTGAGGAATGGGAATAAGATAGCTGAAATGAGTCATTCCCCAATTTCCCCAAATTTTCCCCAAAATTTCCAAATTCCCCAATTCTACAAAAGGGGAATTTTCCCCAGATTTGGGGGGGGGGGGTTAAATCCCCAAGGCTGCCGCACCCAACAAAAGGGGATAAGTTAGTTGAGTTCCAAATTGACTAGGACTCTAGTTTGAGTTCCAATTGGAGTAGGTCTCCTCTTTTTTCCTCCTTATAAATACAACCCCCAGCCCCCCCCCTAGCCACAGCCTTTTTCCCTGACAAGTCACCGAGTTGGAGGCCCTACCCCCTCCAAGTCACCGAGTTGGCACCCCCGTGCTGGAGTTTGGTTGCCGGCGAGCCCCGGCGTCGAGCCCCTCCACCGAGCCCCGCCGTTGCCGGAGAAGAATCCCAACGATCTGTCCTACCAAAATTTTCCATAGAAAAATTCTCCACTGCTGCCATTGCTAGGAGAAAGGCCCTTCCACAAAGAGGAATAGAGGTAGGTCTCCATCACCCATTTTACGAAGTCGCTGCTATTTCTACGCATCCGTTTTCTTTGCCCCCGTCGGGCAGAAACTTTTACGTGTGGACATATCTTGTTTTGATTGATTTCTGACGGTGGAATTGATCTAGATCTTGAGTCAAGATCATCACCACGTCCACACTTGATCCCTACACCCTTGTTCATCATAAAACCCCATGAAAGCCCATTACAACATGCAAGAACACGTACAAACTGGATTAATAAAACTGCACTATAGGATTTGCATTCATCTACCCCATTGCATCTTGAGTAAAATTTGTGCATGATGATTGATTGCTGTAAATTTTGTATGTGTATGGTCATGAGTAGAAGGACAAGCTTAAGAGGCCATCTACTAGAATCTACAGCACCAAGACTTCGAGACGCTTGAGCAACAAGAGCCATGAGAGCAAGACAATTGCCCCTTGACCATATTGATCCCATGTTTTGAAACTGTTTTGTTTACGAAAACTCATATGCTTGAATCAATTTGATGGGACACCCTTTTATAGTAGTTTACTAGTTTTGTTGACCATCCTTGTCGCTGAGAAAGTTTATGAGTCGGGTATGGTCGTTTTTCCTTTTTGCTTCGCTTAACTTACAGGATACGGTAAGCTGAAATAAAACATGTCTAGCTACTGCACTCATATGAATAATGATGATGAGAACTTGATGATGTTAATGAGCATGGAATCGGGGAGATCTAGGCAAGCTTGGTTCGTGGATGTTGCTGAATGAGATGGTGGTTTACTTGCCATAGATCTAATGACCGGTTCATGCCAGCACATGCTAGGAAAACAGTGCCACCACAAGGCCAAATATGGGTGCGGCTTAGCTGACTAATTAGGTGTGTTGCTAGCTTGTTATGGACAGTTGGATGGCGCGGGGGGAATGGGAGTCGAGAGGGACTGCCCTGGGAACTGCATGGCACAAGAGGGGGCCCGTGGGTGGGAGAATGGTGATTCGATCCTCCGGTGAAACCTCAGTGGGTCCATACATCTAGTAGCCCCTTTGTAAAGGCTATTTTGTGATCTCTTGGCCATACACCGACGGTTGTGTACTGGGATATGGAGGTTCTGCAGTCGCCGACGGGTGATGAAATCACGAACTTGTGGGTAAATTGGTGCCACCTCTGCAGAGTGTAAAACTATCATGATAGCCGTGCTTCCGGACACAAGCACCTGGCCAACTTCCATGATTAGAGGCAAAACTTGGGTATGGTTATGGTATCGTCATTGGATTGGTTTTTAGGACTGTTTTGGGTCATGAAAATGAGTTTGGTTTCGGTTATATGAAAATGAGATGGTTATGAATATTTATGAGTATGAGATGAACTTGAGAAAGATTGTTAGCTGGTTGAAGCATGATAAATGGTGAATTATGATGAAAGAATGTTTCTGAATTACTTGGTTACGATGGGATTAAACTCATCTAGAGATAGTTGCTGTTTTTAACGTGTTTGTGAAATAAAATGTGCTTGCTGCAATGAGCCTTTTTATTCCCTACCTTGTTGTAAGCTACATGTCATACTTTTCCCGCACTTGCTGAGTACGACATGTACTCACCCTTGCATTACCACATATACATCAGCTACAGGAGAAGAGTACTTCGAGGACCATGTGGAGTACTAGGCATGCGAACTACCGTCAACATGCCTTTGGAGTTGAAGATTGGAGCCTGATATTTAGTTATTTCTGGTGTCGTTTAGAGACTTTCTCTGCAAGAATAAGTTAGAGATTCATGAGTGAGACTTTGAGTCATTGTAATAAAGTACTTAAACACTATTTGTTTGTGGTTATATTCTGAATTCAGTTTGTGTATTACATGTGCATGTGTGATAAACATCCTAGGCACACATATGCATTCACTTGGTTCTATTTTCGGAACCGGGTGTCACATACCCCTGCATGTAGAGTTGCATGTTTAGGATTGACGGTTAAGACTTGTTGAGCCTTAGTGCTCACAGTTGCTTCTGAGTTGTTTTGCAGGTAGCAGTATGCCTGCTATAAAGAGGGTTGTTCGGTGAGATGACGAACCTCACGGGTCGTTTAACTCACCGGAAACCTAGCCGCTGCCTTACTTTGGTGAAGCTAGTAGGAAGCGTTCACTGGCTGAACGACTTTTCTTCGCCGTAGTTAGGGTCGAGAGTGAGTAGATGTCCGGCTTCTAAATTCCTCTGCGTGTGTACATTATGTTGTAAAAGATCTTCTCTTGAGTAATAAAATGGTTTCATATGTTCTTACCGTCTTTTCGTGCATGCTGTTGGGTGCCGCATCGCACGGCACCACCCAGTGTGATTCCTGGGCGAGTGGCACGACCCTGTCGAGGGCTGGGCTCTCACACTTTCAACCACCATTCAACTGGGAGATATTGAAGAACTGAAACCGGATTTCACGTATCGGGAGGAACCAGTTCAGATTATTGATGAGAAGGCCCGAACCACACACAACCGTACGTTGTGGTTCTATAAATTCCTATGGAGTACACTCCGTGGATGAAGCGACATGGGGGAGCGAAGGCTTTCTTCGCGCCAACTACCCTGAGTTTTTAACGTCGCACATCCAGTAATTTTCCACCGTCCTCTCTCTCATTTCTACCTTATAATCTTGGGACGAGATTCTTTTAAGGTGGGAGGAATGTAAGGGCCCAAGTTTTTCATTTGATAAAAGTGTTCATCACACCACAACTCACCTCATTTGAGGAAATCATATGAAAACGTTTCAAGAGCAAGTAACCACCATCAAGAAATTCATTAGGAGATAAACTCATAACTACCTGTCTTCATCTTCCTTCTGCATCACATGCTTGTACAATGCGGGTGCCATGATGCATACACAAGGATGGCAACAACCCAACCGTCTCAAATGGGGCTTATGCAAAAGTGGGATTTCCCACATGCATCATATAGGGGCTGAGCATGTGTTTAACTACTAAACCTTGTTAGAAATACTCAAGCCAAATTTCACCCAATTCCAACACCTTTTGAGATATTTTTGGGTACAACTAGTAAAAGGCTAGTTTGAACTTAAATTCATGTTCAAACTCCTTTCATCACATGAATTCAAAAGTGGGATTCATATTTTCACACTCAGCACATTTTTGTGAGCTCACACACCAATTTTCACTCCGTTTGGAGTTGATCTTGACATGAGCTACTTTAAGCGAATTCAAACCAAATTTGAATTTCAAACTTCATATGTGCTGTAGATTCATTCCAAACAATTCACACTTTGATTCTTCAAATTCCAAATGGATATTTGGTGAATTGTTCAAATGAACAGGGGTATTAGGGTCCCAAAATTAAGAGCAGTAGAGAAATTGAAGTTTTGAGGTTATAATTGGGAGTGGGACCCACCTGTCAGCCACACACTCCAGGAGAACCGACTGAGGCGCCGTTGTTCTGTTTTCCGGGCTGCACTCGCGAGCGCCACGGCGCTGAAGCTGCTGCCAACACCTGCTTGCCAATTCTTGCAGCCGAGCGACGCCCCACGGCCTCTTATCCTCGAGCACGAGCCAGCAAAAAATCATTTCGCTCATCACTCTTCTCCCTCACGCAAGAAACTGCCCCACGCACCGCCGCCACTTCGGTTCCGATCGGGAAACCGGTAGAACTCGCGCACACCCTCCCTACGAGCTGCAAAACAGCACCGTAGCATCACCTCTGATCTCCTAGCCGCAAAAACAAGATGAATTCGGCTCTCCTCACGCAACCCTGAACGTTTTTGCGGCAACCCGAAACGTCACGCAATTTTCTTCCGGACCCGGCAGAGCAACCTTTCGGTACGAGTTTATCAAATTCGATCGCAATTTTTGTTCTTAGCTCACTAAATCATGCACAAAGGAGCTAGACTGGCTAGCGGTCAATTCCACTTCATAACTATAGCTTGAAACTGCACGTAGGAGGGCCATTTCCATGTTTCCTGAACGCAAACACGAAGAACACTCTCGGACGCAGTGTGACATGGTAGTTAGTGGCCGTCCCGAGCTTGTTCGCCTACATGTCGATCTTCCCTAGGTTACACTGAAGCTTTAGAGCCAATTACCTGAGCTGTTGGAGGGCTAGAAGGACGGGCCAACGTTGCCAAAGTTGTCCCGATGCTGCCGCACGTCGCCGACCTAGTTTGGGTCATCGGCGGCTTGCCCTGACCTCACCCACGAGTTCAGCGACCTCCTAAAGTAACAGGCGGCGAGAGCAAAGCCAGTAGTCGGCCGGAAACACGACTACATTGAGCACCGGCGAGGGGGCGGTGCGGGCGCGTGAGGTTGAAGAAGAACTGTGCGTGGGACCCACGTGCAGTCTTTTAAACTTTTCCCCCGGTTTTCAGATTTAATTCATTCAAACACCCATAACTTTGGCTAGGAAGATCCAAATCAAGTGACCAAATATTGTCGGATTCATATCTCTGAGTACTTTCCAACAAATCAAGTTTCACTCTATGAAAATCTTTATTTCTTCAGAATTAATTCTTCAAAATTTAAAATGTTTAGAATTTTAACTGGAGAACCCTTTAGTTAAAAATTCTGAAATTTGGCCGGAATGTTCCTTAAATATCCCTGAGCTACCATAAAAATTTCAGATCTATACGAGATCATTTGATCCACCCAATGGTGTGATTAATGAAACTGTTCCAGAGAAAATGAAAAATGTCCAGAAACATTTTTCATATTTTCTCTGAACTTGTTTAGCTCATATATTTTGCTAGGAATCTTCAAATTATATGAAACCAATTCCATTAGAATCATCTGAAAATATAGTTTCCATAAAGTCATGGCTTGCTCCATGAAAATCCTTAGAACCCCCTAGGAGCTCCAATTAAGGCCAAATACACATTTATTTGTGCAGGGCTCAAATGAGCTTTGCTTCAGATGAAATTTGTCCAAGTCTCTGTTTATGTTGTATCCAAACCACATTAAAGATTTCAGAGTCATTAGGCCTGTATAGTGATACTTATAGCCTTAACAATATCAAATTCAAACTCATATGCATTTAAATTGACACGCATATATGTTTATCTCATGTATTCGCCTAGGTTGAAGAAGAGCTGGAGGTATTAGATTTCATAACTCCGGAGGAACAACTAGCAGCAAGGCAAGCTCCAGTTTGCATTAGCCGTTTCATAAATTTTACTGTTTTGAGAACTTACTTTATGTATTCATTCCAATTATGCATTAGAGTCTTGTTTGAAAACCCAAATTCATAGCCAAGAGAACCAGGGTTTTTGGCTTAGGTTTGAAACCTCGAGTAGCCACTGCAATGCTAAATTAGTGTAGGACTCGGTACAAGTCAAGTAGTTGGAACTACTAGCGAGAATAGGCTAGAGGCACACCACTCGGTTAGTGATAGAAAATGAATCACATGGCAAGAAAAATGAGACCGAGCGGAGAGTAAGGGCAGCAGAACATTGGGGCCTGGGTTCCATAGCTTCACTTGTGTTGATTGAGGACCGAGCCGTGTGCGGACCTGTTTTGCAAGCTAGAACAGTACCAAAGACCTACCAGATATAAGGGAACCGGGAAACCGATGTAATTCGGATAGCGATCTGTTGAGGCATTGCTTGTCATCCAGAGGGTAGGTTGAGAGATTGAGGTGTAAATCGGCTGGCGGGCACTGCGGATGCGCCGCGCAAAGACCTCTTGCTCGTGATGATAGGATCGGTTCAACACTTGGCTGACGGATAAAAGGTGGTTGCGTACGACGTCCGTGGTAGTTGCTGTAGGCAACATCGAGTATGGGCGTACTTGACGGGTTATTCGGGTAACCCTGCAGGTGTAAAATGATTATAATCATCGTCCCTCGCGGTGAGTGAGTACCACTTATTCACTGTACCATGATGTAGAAAGAACAGGCTAGTCATGTAAAAAGTTTGCTGATTGAAAGATGTACTTTGGTTGCTAATGACTTGCTGTAGTTTAGAGCTAATTAAATTTCTTTTCAATCTTGGGCAAATCACATGAGAGAAATGTGTTTCTTGTTTAATTGCGGCTCTCTTATGTGTCTTAGCACGAGTTTCTTCCACAACTTGTTGCTAAAACTTGAAAGTAAGGTTCAACTATTTAGGCGTGTCTTTTGTAACTTACATTCCATTATACACTGCAAACCCAGCATGTAGAGTTTCATGTGTAGGTAAGACGGGTTAGTCTTGCTGAGCCATCGTGCTTACCACTTGTGTTTGAAGCGTTTGCAGGGTACTATGAGGAGGAGGCTCCCGAGGAGGAGACGGACCCCCAAGAGGGAAACACTGTCGAGTGGGAGCCGTGCACACCGCCGTGTTAGTGTGTGTGTGTGTGTGTGTGTGTGTGTGTGTGTGTGCTAGTGGGAACACGTTCACAGGCTGAACGTGAACTCTTTTGCTTTGTCTACGCCCGTGAGTGTAGACATGATGTATTTTGTTGTAAAGTTGTTCATAAACACTCTTATGTAATAAAACTTTGCTTCCGTTTTGTACCTTTGACGTGTGTTATCCGGCGCTGTGAACGCAGTGAGAGGGACCCGGCCACCCGTTTGCTCACGGGGCCATGGCACTCGCCCGGGAATCGCATTGGATGGTGCCGTGTTATGCAGAACCCAACAGCACACATATAAGGAAACATGTATTACATAAATCAATAGTGGAAGCTTACAAGTTTTCTTTGTAAATAATTTATATCAAATACCTACAGCGGAAGACTATAAACTGCTCACGTCGAATAACTAATGAGCACTCGAGAAGAGGTCCAGCCCGTGGACTCCTCTCGCTAGCAACACGAAGACATTGCAGCGGCTGGGTTCTCCATGTGTTACACGACTCAGAAATCTCCGAGTCTCACCGGACAACCTTTTTCTTAGCAGTGATGTTAACCTGCAAAACCACTCATATAGCAAGCGTGAGCACATAGGCTCAGCAAGACTGATCCGTCTCTCCTAAACAAGAAAGTCTACATGCACGATGGATTGAAATGGGTTAGCTAACTTTGCATAATGGACTCGCCTACAGTTGATCCTTAACTTTCAGATTTTAAGCCTCATTATAAAGACCTTGAGCCGAACAGCATCGCAACTCCACAATCAAACAAGAAACGCTTTGTTGTGATGCTTCTTCCACAAAGTGAAGTAAACTTTAATCAGCCTATCTGTAATTCAAGCATGATTGCAATACAAGTTACATCACAGCCTTATCAAGTTCAAATGAAACCAGTTCAGTTCTTACTACGTCGAGACGCAGTGGCCAAGTATGCTCATATGACCGCGAGCGACGGTGATTCGAATCAGTACACGCCCGGACTACACGACACGTACACCCGTACTCCGAGTTGCCGGCAGCAACCTCGACTAACGTTGCACGCGGCCACCTTTCCCAAGTTCTTCCACATAGGACGCAGTCTAACTGCCCCGAATAGCAAGCTCCCTCAAGGTACATACCCGCAGTGATATGTTCTTGAGTGAGTTACATCATGTTATCCTGACGCCGAAAGCCTAAGACGTTAGAAAAGTTCCAATGTGGATCTCACAAGGTACATCAGTTTCCTGGGTCCCATATAGCCAGTATCCGCCCGGTACACAACTCAAACTTGTCCAACAGGGCCAAACATGGACGGGCCTTAACCGACACAGGCAGGACTATGCACGCACGGTCCGCAGCCTGCTGCATCTAAACCTCCCTGCCCGGTCTCCATTTCTTAAGTGTGATCTTTCCTCAATGTTTCGATTCTTGACCCGCTCCAATAAAACCAAGCCCTAAACTCGCGAGTAGATTCCAACTACTCGACTTCTATCGGACATTTCCTACTAACATTTAGTCTGGCCAAATTCACTCAAGGAGGTGCTATTGTACCCTTTCTCTCTTAGTAATTTCTGGTCATGCAGTTGGGTTTTCATTATCAACTAGACCTAATGCAATCAAACATACAAAGCTATGATCTCTAGAAATGGAAATACTTTATAAAACTGCTCGAATGCAAACTGGGGGCTTGCCTATTTTGCAGGTAACTAGTATATAATCAGTTACTGAAGATCACTTGAGGCTTGATCACTCGCTTTCCTCCCTCCTTGATCTCTACTTCAATCCCTTCACACATTCTCACGTAGATGCTACACGTTATGAATATGCACAAGTATTTAATTTTAAAGATTTTGCTAACAAGTTCTAATGACAAGTTTAAAACTGGAACTCTGTTTAAGAATTTAAAATGACACTGGTGCTAATGGCTTGGGTTTGGTTTAAGCAACGTGATCAATGGCTAAGTGTTTTCTCCACTTGTGTGTTGATCACCTTAAGTGGTTGAACAGAACAGTGGTGATCCAGAGTCCAATGGAGCTGAAAATTTTCATGTGAGTTCCTTGTCACAAGAAAGTCATCTGGACCAAAAATTAGCACTCTTCACTGAGTGGTTTGTTCAGAACAATTCTGTAAGCAATTAAGCAAAGAGGAATTAATTCTGAGGTAACAACTATGTTCATCTAGAACTTAGTGAACTAAAATGTCAAATATAGTTCATAGATCCTGCATGAATTTTTCCTAGGATTTTTGGAGCTAAGAATTGCCGAGAACTGAATTTTCAAGTTTTGGGAATTCTCTGAAAATGTTTCTGTATTCATTTGAACACAGCAGCTTGAAACTGAATTCTCCTAATCCATAAGCTGATTTTTTTTACAGGAGTTCAATAACATCCTAATGAATATTCTGGAAAATTTGAGGATTTTTGGATGAACCAAACTCCCTCAAAATTCTTTTTCTGAAAAGCTTTAAAGAATTTTCCAGAATTAAATAATGTCTTTCATACAAATTGGGTTGCATATTTGGATAGTGTTTTTTAACCTTAATCTAACCCAATTTGAATCACTAGATCTGGGGTTTCCTAGCAAATGTTATGCTCTTCTAAAGTTTGGGGAAAATCTGGGATTCAAATAAATCGAGAGAAAAGTTTACATCCTGTCTGTGGGACAAGGGGGCACGTGTCACTCTCTGAAATGAAGACACACGGGGCCACAGGTTCTCTCCCGTGATGCCACAGCCTAATCCGGTGCCACAGAAGATCCTTCCCCTCTGAAATCAGCCACTGACGCGTGGGACCGCCCTCTTCTTCGTCTACCTCCTGCTCCCGCACGACCGCGCCGCCGGAGCTTGCCGGAGCACCACGGAACTCGGTTGTCCGGCCATCTCCCGCACTCAAACTCGCCGCTAGTGCCTAAAATCGTGCGAGGAACACGGTGGGAGGGTTTCCCCGGACCGGTGAAGCCCCCAACCTATCTCTAAACGGTGCAGCGGCTTGGGGAATGTTCGGCAACCTCGTCCGACTCTTCTAGCCCGCCAAAACCTTGGTGGAGTGGCTCTACAGGACTAGTGATGGCCAGAGAAGCTCGACGTGGTGGTCAAAAGGTCCGGGAATGGCTCTAACATAGCTTTCATCGTGCGCCCGATGCTTCCTGCCATGGCCGCCGTCGGGAAAGCACAAAATACACCGGCTACACGTGGTTTTCGTGCTAGGTTTGCAAAGAAAACTTGTGCGCCATCGAGTCTAGCTCCTGTGAGTGCAATTTTGAGGGCTCTAAACAAGAATCAATCGGGAATTGGAGTTTCCATACCCGAAGGTTGTTTTGAATCGGCCAGAAGATAATTGGAAATTACTTCGGCGACGATCAACCACTTGTCTTGAGCTTTGGAGGTGAGCAGCGTGGAGTCTTGGCGCGTACAACGGTGCCCTTGTTTGGCCGTGAAAAGCTCCCGGTGAGGCTGTCCACTAGAGCACCTCGTCGCCTTTGCTTTCGGTCGCCGCGAAAAAGCTTGTACCCGAGTGAGGAGATCCAAGAACCGCGCGTCTGTGGTGCGAGGAAATCGTGGGCGGTTGCTGTGGTGTTGTTTTGCTGCTCAGGGGCTTTTGTTCACGGTTGCTCGGGGGTTCCCGAGCGATCGAAGCCTCGGCGGCGGTGGCTCTGTTGTGCGCTTGTGTGAGGGAAAAGCAGAGCTGTGCCTTCGGAGCCGTGGCAAAGAAGAGCATGGCTGAGAGTAAAGAATCACACAGGGAGCTCACCAGCGCAAGAAAATCAAGGAGGAGGTGGCTCTCGGTGCTGCTCGGTATCACACAGTGGAGCTGCTGTGTTGTGCTCGAGTGAACTGAATGAAGATGCAAAACAGAGACTTGATGCTCTGAGATTTTTTTTGCAATTTTAACTGCCTCAATGACATGTGGGTCCCACAATTCAGACCCTCCTTATCCCTCTCCAAAATTTGGCAAATGATGAAATTAAATTGTGGGAGTTCAAATCTGATGTGCATTTGGATAATTGGGCAAGTTTCATCCAAATTCAAATGGGTATTTGAATTCTTTGCAAATTTAAGTCTATTTGGAAAATTGATAGCAAAACATTTCAAAATTTTCACGAAACTTTGCATACCCACTAATTTCGACCTAACGAATTCAAATATGAAACCTGATTTTTGATTTGGCTGCTGCAAATGAGATTTTTAACACAACAGTTCGAAATTCATTGTGTTGCCCTCATTCGAATCTTGAGTTGAACAAATTTGTTCTAAAATCTGAAATTAACCTCCTGACACATATGGGAACTTCCCACCTTGGATTCAAATCCCCTTTGGGTTCCAAGCATTCAAATAAATAATTGAACTTGTGTGAAGAGAGCTCTCATGGGCATTATCACATGTGCAAAAGTTTAAACAAGTCCCATTTTTCATACATATGAAACCAACTTTGTGCAAACATGAATTTTTTTTGTATTCATATTTTTGGGACCTTTACGTTCCTCCCCCCTTAAAAGGAATCTCATCCCAAGATTACAAAAGAAGAACGAGACGGGAGGGTAATTACAATCCTCCCCCCTCAAAAGGAATCTCATCCCAAATCGAATCATGGTTGTGGGAGGTCATCGGCAACCCGACGATGAAGTCCATACTCAAGTATTCCCACTTCCATGCTGATTGAAGTGGTTGCAACAGGCCTGACTTTTTCACATGGTCGATGGCAAAGAACGTACTTGATATGAAAGATCAGGAAGGGAATACCAGAATGTCTATTGAACAAGAGCACGGCGAACTTTGAAATAAGAAATACTTTCAACTTCTTGCATGCATGTATTTAGCCCATCGCTACCGCTCTCTATCCTTCCAACATTTGCAAGAAGCGGAACTAAGGTGACACCTAGAAAAATGAAGGAAGTCATTTCTTATTTTTATTCATAAGAATGCTGACCTAGCTTCAATGGCTTCAGTTGGAGCTGCTGTCGGTATTGGGATCCTATTCGTTTTTGCTCCACAGATGGAGTGTTCCTTCACTCACCTAGGAATCCATCGCGTCTAGGAATACGGCGGAGAGCTCGACATTTTTCTTCCAAATGAGAATGTCACACAGAGACTCGGTTTACTCTGACGCAACCATCTCCTCTACTTCTACTAGGCGGGCCTCCTTACTCTATTCTTATTTCTCCTTCCGATAAGAGACTATTTATTAAATTCTCTTTCTGGGTGGGTCTCTTTGTATGTCTTGTCCGGAAAGAGGAGGACTTAATGATTATTCCTTCGCCGGAACCAGAAGTTACCTTGCAAGGAAGGAATGAAGCTATACATATGGATCAAAAAAATAGATATTCGAGGACATGCGCAATTTCCTCGAGACATTGATTGGCATTCGAGGAGTCGACATTCTTATTTGGAAGAAAAATGCCAAGCTCTTTTCCATATTCCCAGACGTGACGGGTTCCTCGGCGAGTGAAGGAACACTCCATTTGTGCAGTGTGAAAACGAATAGGATCCCAATACCAACAGCAGCTCCAACTGAAGCAATTGAAGCTAGGTCGGCATTCTTACGTTGCAACATATGTCGAGGGAACCTCCGTTGATTGTGGCAGTTGGTAGAGCTCCGCTCTTGCAATTGAGTCGTTGCGATTACGGGTTGGCGGCCTTGACTCTTCGACACGTATCACATTCTGAAACGTACTTTGCAACTCCACGTTTCATACGTGTCCACCAAAACATCTTCCGGAGATCTTGGTACATTTTATTGCTGCCCAGATGAATGGAAAATTTGGACAAATAAGCTTCATCCAAAAATTTTCTTCCGTAGTCCCATATCCTGGGGTACTACAATCCGGTCGTTGAACCACAAAGTACCTTCATCGTCCTTCCGGAAGCATTTCATTTCTCCGTTGTCTATTCTCCGCCTTATGTGAGACATACCCTTGTCTTTTCTTTTAGCTTCACTGATCTCCTCTCGAATGATAGGGATGAGAGCGAGATTATAGAGTGCTCCATACGGAATGACACAGAGGCTTGGTTCTTCATCATCCATTTCAGCAATAGTCAGGTGATGGATATGCGCCTTACGACTGAGCGCATCGGCAACCACATTCGCCTTTCCTGGATGATAATGAATCTCAAGTTCATAATATTTAATGAGCTCTAGCCATCTTCATTGTCTCATGTTCAGTTCTTTCTGAGTGAAGATGTATTTCAAGCTCTTGTGGTTGTTGTAGAGATGTACATGGTTTCCGAGCAAGTAATGTATCCACATCTTCAAAGCAAGGACCACGGCAGCTAACTCAAGATCATGAGTTGGATAATGCTGCTCGTGATTTCTAAGTTGACGAGATCCATAAGCGACCACTTGTCCTTCTTGCATCAGCACGCCGCCAAGACCGATGCCAGATGCATCGCAGTACACGTCGATTGGCTTCGTCGTATCCGGCTGAGCAAGAATTGGGGCTGTTGTGAGATGCTTCACTAAAGTCTTGAAAGCTTGTTCACAGGCAGAACCCCACACAAATCTGGTATTTTTCTTCAATAATTCCGTCAACGGTTTAGCAATCTTGGAGAAACCCGGAATGAACCTCCGGTAATAACCAGCTAAACCGAGGATGCTTTGGATTTCATGCACTGACTTTGGTGACTCCCATTTCTGCACTTGGATAATCTTACTCGGATCTACAGCGATGCCCTCCACTAAAATAATGTGTCCGAGAAAAGGTACTTGACTAATCCATAATTCACACTTGCTGAATTTTGCATAGAGCTGATGATCTCACGATCTTTGTAGCACGATATGCAGATGCTCAGCATGTTCTTCCTCTGACTTGGAACACACCAAGATATCGTCGATGAAGACCATGATGAATTTATCCAACTCTGGCATGAACACTGAATTCATCAGGTACATAAAGTGTGCCGGGGCGTTGGTAAAACCAAAATACATAACAAGATACTCGTATATCCCGTATCTCGTTGAAAATGCCATCTTCGGAATACCTTCTGCCCGGATTTTAATCTGATGATATCCGTACCGAAGATCCATCTTCGAGAATACTTTCACACCCACTAATTGATCGAAGAGCATATCAATGCAAGGTAGTGGATACTTGTTCTTGATGGTCACGGCGTTAAGAAGATGATAATCAACACAAAGCCGTAGTGTTTCGTCCTTCTTCTGGACAAACAACGCTGAACAACACCAAGGTGATGAACTCGGTCGTATAAATCCCTTGCTCATTAGGTCATTCAGCTGTGTATTCAAATCTTTCAGTTCATTGGGTGCCATCTTGTACGGCCTTCATGAAATAGGTGTTGTTCCCGGCGCAAGTTCAATCTTGAACTCTATGTCCGGTTCTGGCAGCATGCCCGGTAAATCATCGGGAAACTGAAAGTGCATCTAGGCACTCCCTTGTGGGTTTTGGACGATTGATGACAAATGAATTGAGATCCTAATGAACTTGTTGAGATGAATGCAGATTAACTTGTGTAAGGTAGAATTGGTGCACCCAAAAAGGTGAAAAATAAAGTGATGAAGAAAAAGGAAAAGGACAGATCCATGAACCAAGCGCAAAGTAGACTTACTTGTACATGATGTGAGTGAGAGACACATTGCAAGAGCTCAAAATCTTTGCGTAGGGGTAAGGGCTTAAAACAAATCCAAATCGCTCACGACACGGTGCACCAGACTAGTCCGCTAAGAAACCGAACTAGTCTATTCAACTCTCTGGAACTGGCACTCACCTTGCACCGGACTAGTCCGCTAAGAAACCGGACTAGTCTGCTCAACACTCTAGAACCGGCATTCACCTTGCACCGGACTAGTCCGTTCAAATTTCTGTAAACACATTAAATTAGGGTTTCCAATGTGCCACATGCAACAGGAAAAATGTATACGGCACACCGGACTACTCTGGTGAAAAGAGCAGACTAGTATGGCCGCCAGGGTTTTTGGAAACATAGAGGTGCACGGCCACACATTACCAACAATTGATTCCCAGCGCCACCGCACGCCCCAAGAGCACAAAAATTACCCCTCTCCACTCATTCTAAGCTGAGAAAGATTAAGTCTCTGAGGATTAGAGATTGGATCAACGAGAGAGTCGTTCTTCTCAACATTGAGCTCTTGGTTTGTCTTCTCTCACACAATTGCTGATCTTTGTTCTTTGTTTGTGTGTAGGAGTAAGAGTTACTCTCTGTAATCTTGTGGGAGCACTCAGATTGTGAGAACGCCCCACGTACAATTGTTTACCCCTGTGTGTGGATTAGTGGAATTGAATCTGCCTTTGTGGCGATTCAACGAGGGAAGGGTTGGTGAAGACCCGGTCCTTGGTGGACTCCACAACGGGGATGTAGATTCCTGTGTGGAATCGAACCTTGGGATAAAACTTTGTCTCATGTCTTCTTGATCTTCCTTCAATTGTTAATTAAGGGTGCTACTCATCATTTGATTTATATCCACACCTAGTGTTAAAATTGACAGTTATTGTGTCTTACTTCACTATACTTGCATAATCATTTATTTTCCGCTGCACAAATACTTGAAGTAGGAACAAGTCTTGATGAGGACATCACAACAGTGGATACTCAAATTGATATACAAGGACCAATCATAAGAGCACGAGCACGGTTACTAAATCAGCAGGTGAACTCGTTCCTAACTTCCTACCCATGTGAGTTTGAGAATGGATTGATATTTAATGATTTAATTGTTATTAGGAACCATGGACATGATCAAAATGTAAAGGGAGGAGGATTTGGGAACTCGTTCCTAACTTCCTACCCTTGTGAGTTTGAGAATGGATTGATATTTAATGATTTAATTGTTATTAGGAACCATGGACATGATCAAAATGTAAAGGGAGGAGGATTTGGGGACGTGAAGAACAAGATGGGACGTCCACAAGTTGATGGAAACAGTCGCCAACTCGGAGTCCAGGAGCAGTCCATCTTAAAACGGACGCCTAGGATGCATATGGACTCCGTTTTTGACGTTCTACATATGCATGGAAATATGAGAATATAAACTTTCCAAAGGTTCTGGTTCCACATTTAAATTCGCCAGAAGTCATTGGAAATTGTCGAAACAAGTCGAATTCAGAGTTCTGTCCGGTGCTGCACCACCGTATTGGGCTTTTGGGCCTTGTATCCCATATGGGTCCATTAGGGACGCGTCTAAGGTCTTATGGCTGAACCCTAGCATTTAAATACTGTAGCCACCAGCCAAATTCAGTGGGTTTTGCTTATATTAAACAATTTCCCTGTTCTACGGTTTGTGAGACCCCAATTTCGCAATTTCATGTTGCATCTTCATCGTTCTTGCTTGTGTTCTCGGTTGCACCTGCAGGGATAGCCTTCTTGGCGAGGTCAAGCGTGTGAATCACGGTTGATAACCAAAGGAGCAGGGATGTAGTGATTGCAGGGGTATTTGGGTCTGCTCGAGTGCCTCCGATCATCAAGGTCGAGATCTCCACTTCAATCGACCTACCTTTCGGAAGATCGGGCCTAAACCACTCATCAATTGGTATCGGATTTCAGGTTACCCCTGAGGTAATTTTATTTCCTACTAGATTAGTTTTTTTTCATACCTAGAGTCCACAGAAAAAGCCACAAAAAACATATCGTGTTTAACGATTCCTAGACCATAGTGCATGCAAGTTTCGTTTTTCAGTTTGCATTGTTGAGTTTGCATTCGTGTGGTCGAGTCTTGTTGCTGGTTTAGCTTTGTGTTTTTTGGATCGTAGTTATCATTTTTCTTCCTTGTTTTTCTTTCTGCTCACCTATTCCACAATCCCTAAACAACAAACCGATCCACCAAGATCATCGGTTTACCCTAGCTAGCCGCCTTGCGTGAACTCCCGCATCGCCAGCCCTAGAACAGGTGACAAACCATTGTGACAATCTTCCTTGATTCATCACACAACATCCCATCAGTCATCGTTGCTAAATTCCAGTTGTTTTTCACATCCTATTGCGAGATCTGTTTCAAAACCGTGTTTGAACCAATATAAAAAACAGTAACTCGGGTAGCCTACCTTAAAACGGCCATAACTATTGCATATGAACTCAAAATCAGGAGTTTTTTTTCAAATTGATCTACTCGAAATTTCGCAACCGATTTTCCACGGCTTTGCCTTGTTCGGTGAAATTTGTTTGGCCAAATTCCCCTCGGAAGATAGACTATCCGGCCTCCGAAGTTTCAGCCTGAATCTTAAAGAATCTTTCTGATTTTCTATAGGCCACATCTTACATCCAATTGAGCTGCAAAGTTGTGTGCTTTCTATTTTCGTGCTCTCAAGTAATAAAAAATAAAAGAAAAAATATTAAAAAAATAAAAAATAGTGAAGAGAGAACAGATATTAAAGCATTGACAGCACACACTTGAAAACAGTTGGCCGATACAATTGTGCTGTACTTGTTGGTTATATCTTCTTGATCTTCTGTTTGCCTTTCTACTGCCTTGTGTTGTGCTAGGCCTAGAACACTTGTTAACCAGCAATAGTTCCTACATTGAATACTTATTCAACTTTGTTTTGCTGTTAACGATTTTTGCATATTAGCCACCATATTGTGCCATCCAAGTTCCACTTTTCCTCTTGAGCAGAACAGGTGCCTTTGCAATCACTTCACGCTTCATTGGTTCCCACCGTCCACCGTTTACCACCTGCTGTGTCGGTAAGAACACTTGTAAGAACGTGGTAAGACGCTTGAGAGAGAGAGAGAGAGAGATTATTTCCTTCCTTCCACTTTTCACATTGCCACTATCCTTTGTAGTTGATAGGGAAAACATCTTTTTGTTGTCTTTTATTTACTACTAACAATGGAAGAAGATAAAAGGGATGATCATTGTGTTCAACATGCTGAGTTGCGTGACATGATGAGGGAAATGACACATATCACTACAGGATTGTCACACCCGGATTGTCCCAAAGAGCAACCGAGTGAATATCACATGTATGCCAGGATCATTCTCTCATACATGTGATGACAAATAGTGAAGCATCATTTATTACAAGCCAAGTGTCGAATATAAATACGTCTTACAAAGCATACATCTCGATGGACGATAATAAGTTCATAACATGTAAATAAAACAGCAGCGGAATATTATTCTTGTGGGCTCCATCACAGGAGTTGCCCGGGGGACTCCATGAACCTAGAATCCTTCTTCGGGTCCGAAGTCTTGGTCATTGAACACCACATCATCCCCTTGACCTGAGCAGCAATTTAAACCAACAAATATGCAAGTTTGAGTACCGTTGGTACTCAGCAAGTGTGGGAAAGTTATGTCATGCATGGCTAGAGCAATAAGAGGTTGACTCATGGTTAAAGCACTACGCAATTAATACCTATTACCTTAGCTTATTAAGCACCTACATTACTACACAGGTGAAACGGTCCCAATCTCCCAACCCATCATCATAATCAAATAACCATAACATCATTTCCAATGTTAAGCTCCCCGCTTAACATCCACAACTTCCAAAGTCAGCATCCTCTAATCATGAATAAGTCCAAGCCGCTCTTGACCGTGAGCACGGCTGTCATGACAGTTTTGACTCTGCAGAGTTTGCACCACTGTACCCACATGTAGTGATTTCATCCCCCGTTGCCGGGTGGACTAAAAGAACCTCCATTATGCCAGTGGCTACGAACCACATTCACACTTCCCAGGTGTGTAGCCAGGAGATCACTACGAAGCCTTTACAAAGGGATTCCCGACGAGCATGGGCCCACTGAGGTTTCACCCCTAACAGCATACAAGAGGCTCCAACCCCGCTGCAGTGCCCCCCTCTTGAGCCTTGCGGTTCATATGGTAGTCCATCTGACACCTAATCCCCGCACCATACAACACACCCATACTACGCCGGGGATACACCTAATTAATTGGCCAAGCTGCCCCATCTCAGCATGTGGTTGGCACGGTAAAGCCAGGTTACATGCTCCACGAACCGGTCCTTAGGATCCAGGCAGATACTAAACACAAACCCGAGTCTCGTGCACCCAGCACCAACTGAATCATCCAACTTGCCTCGATCCCTACCTCTACATAACTCATGATATCTCATTCAAGAGTAAGGTAAATAAATTGATGATCTCATATCCCAATTATCCTATTTTAAGCATGGCTAAGCATAAGCATATGAATAAATGACATGATAAAATAAATCCCAACCCAAGCTACAAGGAAACAAGGTAATGCAATTCTAGTGAAACTTCCTAGCATGGGTTTCATATTTCAATTGACAATGCAAATAATTCTATCTACACATCCTAGTATAGGATCAAAGTGGTCAAGGACACTTGCCTTCTTCCTGCTGCTCTGGGAATGGAAAGTCTTGGTCTTGGAAGGGGAGAACTTGCTCTAGGGCAGGTTCTACTCATGCCAATACACATAGCAAAAGAAAACAACAATCCATAAGACATAATTCACACTTTCACTTCATACAAACCACACATACATATCTATGATAGTCATTCACATCACTAAGTGTTGTGGTTATCCTAGATGTGTTGATTTTTGGCCTACATGCACTTTTAAGCATATGTATATGATTTCTAACTTTTGTATTCAGATTTCTGTTTGCACACTATATATGAATTTCCAATTTAAACAAATTCTTTAATACACTCTTTAGCTACCAAGTTTGCATGGAAGGTAATTTCCTATTCCAAATGGATTTTCAGACCTTCTACCAAACCCCAAACTGAAGTCTTTGGATTTGGAGACTTCATTTATCATTTTCTAGTTATGCATACCTATTTTCCTTTATTTTCCAGATTTATTTTCTATGCCTAAAAGTGAGTTTTAATATTAAATAGTAGGGCATATCATCTAAACAGAATAGGTTCTGATCTAAAATATTAAATAATATATTTCTGAACTTTCTCTCTTATGTGGAACAAATTAAATTTATTTTACTAGTTTTTAGAATTATTTCCTAACCTAAAATATGTTTCTAGAACTAATAAATATGAACCCCATTTAGACAGATTTCAATTCAGCCTAAAATCTATTTTTAACTCGTTCTAAAGTTTTCCAAGTGCTAGAAGAGTTTAAATTTGAATTTACAATGTGTTTGCCTCACCTTTTAAATTTAAATCCTAATCACATATTCAATTTTCTGAATTTAATATCATATAGGGTCAGAAAGGTAAATCCACCCTACTACAGGGTCTAATTTATTATTTCATAAATTTCCAGGGGTCTAACTACACATAACAGAGAGGTTTTCCTAATTTTTATTAAGTCCAGGGGCTAAAACCGTTTTTTAAATGAATTTACACGAATTTCTGAAGTTCCAGGGGCTAGATCAGAAGTTTCTGGGGCTAGCTCGTGTTTTCCGAGATCCCCAGGAGGTAGCACGTAAGAATACCGGCCTTTATAACGCGAGGCTGATGTGGACCGTCCGGTTTATAACGTGGGGGTTTTATGTCTACCGTATGATTTAAAATAGACGGCGCACAAGCGGCCACGTCGTCCTTGCCGGAGCCAGCCCGCGCTGCCCGGCGGCGCGCGGCGGCGATCTCGCCGGGGAACTTTGGATCTTCGTCTATACCTCCTAAAACTGGGATTTCATGGCATAGATCGGTAGAGGGGAGGTCGGGGATCTCACCTCGGGGTTTTTTTGAGCTCGGAGGCCCTGGAAGGCGGTCGGCGACGAGGTCCGAGGTGGAACCGCCGCGGTGCTCGTCGGAGCTGTGTCTAGAGCGCAAACTACTGAGTTTTCTGCACCTGTGTGATTTCCTAGAGGCGGTGGAACCTGATCGGCGCGTTAGATCAGAAAATCCGAGCAAGGATCGAGAGAAAACGGCTGGAGAAGCTCTGGTTCTCACCGGGAGGAAAAACAGTCAATCGGGGTGGAAAAAAATGGGGCAATGCCGGCGTTTATATAGACGAGGGAGGGCGGCGGTCTGTTGGGATCGAGCTGGAGTCGTCCGGGACTAGAATTCGGCTGGGGGCGCGGGTTTTCTGGGGTAGTTTGGATTCGGGAGAGAGAGGAGTCCCGGGGTCGGCCGAGCGCGCACGAGGAATAAGAAGACGGCGGGCCCTGCGTGTCAGTGAGAGGGAGAGAGGAGCGCGCGGCTGTGGGCTGGCGTGGGAAATGGTGGGCCGGCTGGTGGGTTTTGGCCCACTGGCCGGGGGGGTTTTCTTTTTTTCTTTTTTTTCCTTTTCTTTTCTGTTTTGATTTGAATTTGAATTCCAATTTGAATTTGAATTTCTGCACCACATGCAATACGTCCAAAAATTTTTAAATTCCACTCTTAACAGATTTTGGGGTGTTACAAGGATTCTGTTCAGCATACGACGGCCAAAACCGTCGTATATAAAGTCAAAGCCGTCGTATATAACCTATATTCGACGGCAGGTGTTTATATACGACGGTTTGTGGCCGTCGTATATATTTTGTCATATATATAATTATATATGATGGCACCGTTGTATATAACAGTATATATACAACGGCCCCTTATATACAACGGCCCGTTTCGTAGACTTGGGCCATTGGGCCCGGGGCCTTTATATATGACGGCTGGGCCCTGGCTGTCGTATATAAGAGCTTATATACGACAGCGGCTGGGCCCTGGCTGTCGTATATAAGAGCTTATATACGACAGCCTGGGCCCAGCGGTCGTATATAATTTAGGCTTATTTACGACAGCCTTGTATAGCGACCGTTGTATATAAACTATACAGGCCGTCGTATATAAGCTTTTTCCTTTTAAAAAAAAACAGAAAATGGCTAACCTGGCTTGATGGCCAGCTACACATCCAAATCAATAGACAACAACAAAACAGTTTGACATACAAAATCACAACAAGGTGCAATAGTACACATCCACAATCACGAAGTCTGTCATCCACACAATCAAAAACAAAATCACAAGTCTATTGATTACTAGCCCCTCCACTACCTCCGGGAGCGAAGCAGTCATCCTGCCGCGGCGAACCTGGCGCCCTTGCTGTGATGGAGTCTGAGCCTCCGTCCCTGGTCCCTGCGAAACACAGTGACATATGTACAAGTTTACAACGGTGTTCTCGTATTCAATTGTTTAGTTGAACTTAATGTAACTTCCTTTTTGTACCTGTACTCCAGGAAACTGCACCTGTGGTGGCGACGGCTACAACACGAACGGAGGTGGCTGCCACAACGGTATCTGGATTTGCTGCCCTTGCTGTCGAGCTAGCGCCTGTCATTTCAAACATTACAATTTACAAAACTAATTGAAATGCAATGTAATTAAAGTATAATTGTATGTTTCTTACTTCCATTGCCGCTTGCATCTGTGCCATATAGGACGCATGGTACACCATGGCAGCCCTGTTGTTCTCTTGCTCTCTCGCCATGGCCTCCTCCTGCCGAGCCAAGCTCTCCCGAAGCGCCATGACTTCGAGATCTCTCTCGGTGACACGGCGGCTGGAGGAGCCTGCGCCAGCAGCCTAAGACTGTGAAGAGCTGCCTCTCGCAGGTCGTGCCTCCCTAGAGTTGGCGACTCCAGAGAATATGGCAAGCCTACAAAAAAATGAATCAATTCAAGGTAAAATTAAATAATCTTGAATTGAAAACAATGAAAGTAAATGAATTCACCTTCCATGTGCTTTTCCACCTCCGCTTGCATACGCAGCTTGAGGGTCGATGTTGGGGGAGTTTTCCCAATTGAACCCTTCGCCGTGTATCCTTAAATCCTCTTGCCCATACCTACTCTAAAAAACAATGAAATTGTGTAAGTTCAACAACATGTATAGTGTCAACTAATTTGAGAGGTCATGAA
This sequence comes from Neostapfia colusana, assembly GCA_030760725.1. NCBI lineage: Eukaryota > Viridiplantae > Streptophyta > Magnoliopsida > Poales > Poaceae > Neostapfia > Neostapfia colusana. The sequence goes on from JASWHV010000003.1 coordinate 41,188,701, forward strand.
ACATACCAGGCGCTCCGCTGCGTACTGACTACACTGCTCCGGCTGAGAAGGGTCAGCGTAACCTCTCCTATAGACCGCAATAGCACTCGGTCGCTTGCCAGTCTCCTTTTACTGTGAACATATGTTAGTACGAACAATACTACATTATGAATATAATAAAAACCACCAAGAAACTTACCATCCGTTTAAACATTCGCACAAAACCTTGGACGCCCATACCGTGCTTCCCTGAGCTCCCTCTGGCATCTCGAGCCTTCTTGGACTTAGTGATGAACTCATCGCTAGCCCAATACCTGCAAAGGGCTCGGTAATCTTCAGTTCGTCCCCGTAACCAAGGGAAACTAACCTGCACACATGCATAGTTCATTAGATGTTACTTAGCAAAATTAATGTGAAAAATTTAAAGATTATGCAACTTACTTCTACGTATTGCTCCTCCATCAAGTACGTGTCAGAGGCGTCTCTGAACGACCCAACCTCGTGGTCGTGGAGCTTCAAGTAGTCATTAACTACTTGACTCCGAGCGTTCGAAAGCATTTGCATAACAAGCTTCCGAGCGTTAACTTCGAACATGGAGCGGGTGTGATCCATCTTCTCAGCCGGGTCCTCAAGGCGGTACCTGAGCTATAGGAAGCCAACACAGTTCGACATATACACACATTAATATGTGAAGGAACATAAATAATTGAAACTTCAATTATCTATGAATGTTACTTACCCAAAAATCTTCCCACATGACTCCCTGTAGGTTGTCGTTCTGCGGGTGAGGAACGCACGCGTAGTCGTCCCACGATGTAGCTGCACGCCCATCGATCGCACCGGGGTAGTGCAGACGCACTAAGTTCCCGATGCAACCGTTCACCGTCCTGTGGTGTTTCTGCCCGTTGTACGAGAGGTCCTCCCAAGAACTTAAAAGACGTTTGTTAAGTCATTAAGTAAGATCATAGTCTTTGAGAACAAATAGAAATGAATACTTTATTAATGTGTTACCTGTCTCCAACCGGACGAATAATTACAGGCTCTCTAGGAATCGATGGAGGACCAACAAAGTTACTCCTCCTCGTACGTCTCCTCCGCTGCGGCACCACGTCAGGTGACCCAGAAGGCTGGTCACCGGACGTGTCCTCGGGCTAGGTGCCCTCGGGCTCGCTGGGCAGACTACCCTCAGGGTGGCTGCTGGAGGGCTGGCTGCCAGAGGCCTGGCTACTAGAGGGCTCACTCCCCGAGGGCACGCTGCGTTGCGTACCCATCTCCTGAGGTGCCGCATTGGCATCGGACTCATAGTCCGAATCAGACTACAATGGTAAAGTAAGTAAGTTAAATTTACCTCTGGCCTCGGACTCATAGTACGCTGCAAACTGACAACCCTGTCCCACAACTCTGGACACACACTTAACAGCTGAGTGCATCTGCTCCCGCTGTAAGTGGAACCTTAGAAGTAGTCGTCTCTCTCCTACGAGGGGAGGAAACCCCTCACACTCGGCGCCTTCTTCCCCTTCAAACCCTTCGAACCCTTGCTTGACGACATCCTAACAGTTTAAAAAAACATTACTCATAATCAGTTTCAAAAGTAATGTAAGTGATAATTAATGTTACTTTCATTTAAAAGAATATTACTCGTAATTAGTTTCAAAATTCATTAACATCATGATCATCAACATCACGATCATCAACATCGCGATCTGTCGTTGTGAGCTGTTTATGTTTCCGCTTTCGCATTGTATATGTCTCTACATCTGCAACGTCTGCTACTATGTTATCGAGTCCTGCACCAGGCTTGATGATAAAAGAGTCTAGCAACTCTTCATCTTGGTAAAATTCTTCAGTGTCTCCACTATCATGATAACCATCATCTCCAGGAGTATACAAGCGCTCACGAGGATTCACTTTATATACCACCCACCAAGCGCTAAGCTTCTTACATGGATAAGGTAGATAATACACTTGTTCCACTTGATGTGCAAGAACATATGTATATAAACCTCGTAAGCGTTCGTTCTGATTCACTTCCACCATGCCAAATTTATTTTCTCGAGTTCCATGATTGTTATCAAACCAATCACAATCAAAGAACACCACTCAAAGTTCTTTATTGCCAGCGAAAGTAAATTCCAGAATTTTGTTAATGATTCCATAGTAATTGGTTTCTTACCCTTGTGAGTCGATTGCTCTCGTCACAACTCCGCAATTTGATGTTGCTGCGAGAGGACGAAGAGTTTCGAATTGAGTTGTATGGAATCGGAAGCCATTTACGTCATATCGACCATAGCTTCTAACTTTCACTAATCCATAAGATAGTTGTCGTAAATCTTGATGGATGTCGGTGTTCGCTAATACATAAGGTCGAAACCAGGACAAGAAATTAGGCCCTCCATTAATTCCAGCCCGTCGCATCGTTTCTACTTGCTTTCTCGTTGGTTGATGCTTATGTTTCCAGTTCTGATTGTGGAACTCGCTGTACACACAAAACATATGTGATCGACATTAGCATACATGTATTGGTAAATACAATAATCATCATAAATGTAAGAGAAACACTTACTCAAAATATTGCTCCATGCCATCGATATTAGCATACATGTAGAGTAAAGCAGCAGTCCTTTCTCCTTCAGTAAAATCGTATGTCGTGCTGCTGCCAACAGTAGTTCCCCTCGATTCAAAAATAGACAGATCACTAACTGGTGGTTCGTCATCTACATTGTATCACATTGCCGAAGTATTGACATTGTTTTTCTCTACAAAGTAGAAACTAGAAAAGTAACCTACTTCCTTTAGAGTAAATGCTTTGGCAATGCACCCTTCAACCCTTGCTCTGTTGCCATCCATAGTTTTCAAATATCTCAATGCTCTTTCAATATGGTACATCCATCTATATTGCACAGGACCACCAACTTTTGCTTCGAATGGAAGATGGATAAGAAGATGCTGCATTGGATTGAAGAAACCAGGAGGAAATATTTTTCCGTCTTACATAAAAGTACAGGTATCTCCTTCTCTAACTTCTCCATCATGTCTTTCGTTATTTCTTTGGCACATAACTGCCTATAGAATAATGAGAGCTCAGCTAACACCTTCCACACCGCATCATCCAGATATCCCCGAAACGTAACAGGTAAGAGTCTTTCCATTATTATATGATAGTCATAACTCTTCAACCCAGTGAGCTTTCCCGTTTTAACATTCACGGCTCGTCTCAGACTAGCAGCATAACCATCTGGGACTTTCAAAGTTTTCAACCATTCCATAACTTGTTTCTTTTCATTTGGTCGAAGCACGAGAGAAGCACATGGCTTACCACCGCTTTCAGAGAGCTCAAGAGTAGGTCGATTACAAATCTCGGCCAAATCATTTCGAGCCTTTATGTTGTCTTTCGTTTTGTCCGTGATATCCATGCATGTGCTTATGATACATTCGGCCATGTTACGCTCCTGATGCATTACATCAATATTATGCATCAGTATCAATGACTTCACATATGGTAGCTCCCAAACTCCACATACATGAGTCCAGTTGTGAACATTTCTGTAACCTACAAAGAATCCAGCGCGAGCTTCATCAGGGACTAGTGAGTCCAACACATCAGATACTTCACATCCGCTTAGGCATTTAGGCATTTAGGTGGTTCCTTAGTGACAGCAGTATCTTTTCTGAAGACATTCCTCTGTTGCCTGAATGGGTGGTTTCGAGGAAGCCAATGCCTATGACAATCAAAGTAGCTTATCTTGCAACCGTATGTAAGTCGAAAACACTCTGTGTCAAACGCACATATGGGACACGACAAACAGCCATGTGTGCTCCATCCAAAAAACATGCCGTAAGCAGGGAAATCATGGACAGACCACAAATAAGCAGCTCGAAGGTTGAATTTCTGCTTCTTGTAACAGTCATACGCTTCAACTCCAATCCACAATGTTTTCAATTCTTCAATCAATGGTTTCAACATAACATTGATACGTGATCCCGGATGATCTGGTGCTGGTATAATGAGGCTAAGAAACATAAACTCGTACTTCATACAAAGAGAATGTGGTAGGTTGTACGGAATAACAAAGATGGGCCAACAGGAGTATGGTGTGGCATTTGTACTGAATAGTGAAAATCCATCCGCCGCTAACCCGATGTGAACATTTCTCGCATCACTAGCAAAAGCAGGATCGAAAGAGTCCAAAGAGTTCCATGCATCACCGTCCGACGGATGAGTCAACACATCGTTGTTCTCACGCGCACCTTCTTTGTGCCATCTCATGTGTCTGGCAGATCTTTTTGAAAGAAACAGCCGCTTCAACCGAGGTGTCACAGGCAAGTAACACAATTGCTTATGTGCAACTTCTGTCATTACTTTATCACCATCGTCATTGACAACTTCGACAAACCTCGATTTTCCACACATTAACCAATTCTTCTCTTTGTCATGCTCTTTCCATAATAGCATGCAATTATCTGGACACACGTCAATTTTCTCATATTTCATACCCAGTCCAAATCATAATTTCTTTGAGTGGTACATATCTTTGGGCAGTTTATGAGGTTGTGGAAGAGCATCGCTGATAAGTTTCATCATATCATTGTAGCAATTATTAGAGAAGAAATACTTAGATTTGAGTGCCATAAATCTGGTCATGAAAGTAAGAAGAGGCATTTCAGTATGATCATGCAACACCTCTTCAGAAGCTTTCATGAGATTAAAGAATGTGTCTGCCTCATTTGTAAGTGGATCCTCCGTTTGTATATCTTGTAGCATCTCATCAATCCTAACAACATCCGGACAATAATCATCATCATCATCATCTTCCGCTACATGAACGGCTCGAGGAGCAGACTCGCCGTGGAAACTCCAGACCTCATAATATGGCATGTAACCGTTTCTGCACAAGTGTAATGACAATGTCGTTTTGTCCAGAAACTTAGTAATCCGACATTTCGCACATGGACAACGAACTTTATCGGTCGTAGACAACGAGAACACTCGATCAATAAAGTCGTCTGTCCCGGCATACCACTCACCTGAGTGACCAGTTGCCTTGTTCCAACCGGTAATACATCCAACTACGGTTTTCACTCATGTTTAACTCTGCAGTTTTAAGTCAAAGAATTTATAGTTAGTTTATTATTTATTTATGTCACGGACCTATATCTATTGGAAAGGACAGGTCCTAAAACCACCCAAGAGTGACCGAGACGAACGTGCTTATGACAAGACAAGAGGTCTAGATTCAGACGAAATTTTGGCAGCATAACCCCGCTGTTCTCCAACTGCACGTCCGAAAATGGAGCAGCGGAGAACATTAGGGTTACGCTGTCAAAACTACGTCCAAATCTAGACCCTGCGTCTCATCATAAGCACGCCCTCTCGGTCACTCCTAGGCTGCCCAAAAAGGGACAATTCCGAACCTACACGCCTCACATGCGTAACACATGTGAGACGGGCCGGTTCGAAACGGGTGACGCATATTGTAAAGGTTTACGTCAATCTTTCATTTTTGAGTCATTTAAGTGAGAGAGAGAAAAGAAGATAAAGAGAAGGAAAGATTGAGAGAGAGACATATTCCATCGAGCTCCGCCACAGAGTCCACATTTCCTGATGCGAGCAGGTAATGCAGGCACACCTCTGGGGAGGAAAACCCGTCGTGCCCCATCATGAGCAGCAGCGCGGCCCTCCTCACAGCAGCGTGGCGGAGGACGGCACATACGAGGTTGGGTCGGGCGGTGTCCGATAGCGAGGAGATGAGGTCCGGCGCCGGGTGAGGGAGGAGGCGGGAGCGAGCGGCGTCGGGAAGTAGGGGGCGAGGGCCCTCATGGCCTAGGAGATGCTATTAACCTAAACCTAAGCATATATAATAATATAACATACCAAAACAACAACTGCTAAACAACAACATAACAAAAACAAATCCCAAAGCATGAATAACTCCTAAACAACCATAACTCCTAAACAACAACATATAACAACATAACAACAACAAATCCGTCGTATATTAAGCATTATTAAGTATGAATAACACAACAACAAATCTTAAACATTATTAACCTAAACCTAAACATATATAATAACAAGTAATTTACAACGGACAACTAATTAGCAAAATTATAAACTACTATTCTAACTACATGAGCATAATTACCAACTAATTAGCATAATTATCAAGTAATTGAATTAATGGTTAGAATTACTTGCGGCGAGGGAGACGGACGGCGAGGGCGACGGATGGCGATGACCGCGGCTGCGGCTCGGACGGCGGCGGCGACGCGGGGCGGCCGCGCGGGGAGAGCGGCCGGCAGTGCAGTTCAGCTGTGGTGTGGGGCCGGCTGCGTCGTCGGGGCGGCGGGGTGCAGTGGGGGCGGTGGCGGGGTCAAATGGGCAGTGGCGTTATGGGGCCGGCGGCGCCGGGGTGGGGCGCCGGATGCGGGGTTGGGGCGCCGGCGGGGTGGGGGCGACGGCGTGGAGGCGGTGGCACACGGTGGTGGGGGAGGGTGGCGGCGCACAGGCCGGAGCGGGAAGGCGGCGTGGGCGGCGGCGCGGGGCGGCGGCGGCGCGGAGCGGTTAAGGAGAAAAAAATTAGGGTTGGTCCCGATGGGCTCTATATGTGAACTATATACGACGGCCGGCTCGAGATACGACAGCCAGCCGCACGGGCTGTCGTAAATAAATGCTATATACGACAGCCTAGGGTTGGCTGCTGTATATAACTGCTATATATGACAGCCTAGGGTTGGCTGTCGTATATAACTGCTATATACGACAGCCATATACTAAACGACGGCTGTACTGTCGTATATAAACTTATATATGACAGCCTCTGCTGACCGTCGTATGTAAGTTTATTTACGACAGCTAGCCGTCGTATGTTATACAGGCTGTCGTATGTTGCCCTGTTTCCTGTAGTGTATGTTCACCAAAACCCACGCATCAACAGAGGCGTCATTGACAACCTTGAATCGCCAACTTGCTGATCTTGTTGTTCGGATGGATACTCTTGAGGCGCGGCTGCCTCTCGCTGAAGAACATGAAGACGATGCTTATAATATGGAAGATCATAACCATCAACAACGACTTTCACTTTGTCTATGAGGTATGGGAGGTAATAATCGTTACAATTACAATGATCATCATAACAATTTTAATTTCCCTCTTGATGATCCTTTTGCTAAAGTCAAATTTACTATACCCTCTTTTTCTGGTGCTTATGATGCTGAGGCATATCTTGATTGGGAGATGACAGTAGAGCAGAAATTTAATGCCCACCTTGTTCCCGAACAACATAGAGTTCGTCAAGCCACTAGTAAGTTTAAGGATTTTGCTATCATATGGTGAATGAACTTGTTAAAACTAGAACTGATCCTCCAACATGGGACAGATTAAAGGAAGCTATGCGTGTTCGTTTTGTTCCTCCTTCTTTTCAGCGCGACCTTTGCAAAAAATTGCAGCGCTTAGACCAAGGTAACATGTCCGTAGAGGAGTATTATCAAGAGTTACAAAAGGGTATGTTGCGCTGTGGGGTAGTAGAGGACATGGATGATAAAATAGCTCGTTTTTATGGGGGGTTTAGGCGTGAAATTCAGGACGTTGTTGATTATAAGGAATATGATACTGTTAACATATTATTTCAGCTAGCTATGTTGGCAGAAAAAAGAATTGCAGGGCCGCCAACAGCAGAAGCAACAATGCACGAGGAGCACCTTCACACCGCGTTCGACATCTACACCATCAAAAACAGCACCATATTTGAGTTTTCGTACAGCCACTACACCATCCAATGGTGGCCAACGAACTTCATCTACTGCTCCATTTCCTTGCGCGCCGGAGGGCAGCAAGACGACACCATTCAAGCCTACGTCTTCCACTCCTTCCACGAGTCGAACTTCCGACATTAAGTGTCACCGCTGCCAGGGAGTTGGTCATGTGATGAAAGATTGCCCTAGCAAACGAGCATACATAGCATGAGATGATGGCGGGTATGATAGTACTTCGGATGTTCAATATGAATATTCTCTTGCTACTAACGTTGCAGGACAAAAATATGACCACTATAGCACAGATAAAGAGGTACTTGGTACTGCAGCAACGGAAAATTATAGAAGCATAATTGTGCAGCGTGCTTTGAGCACCAAAATTGAGGCGGATGACAAGCTACAACGACACAATCTTTTTCACATGTTTCTCATCGTCAAGGACTGCCGTGTGCATACTATAATTGATGGAGGCAGCTGCAATAACTTTATGAACACGGATGTGGTCAAGAAACTTGGTTTGACAACAAGAGCACACCCTCATCCATACCACATTCAGTGGTTCAATAACAGCGGTAAGGTTAGGGTAACACAAACAGCGAGAGTACATTTTTCGATTGGTTCTTTCCATGATTTTGCCGATTTTGATGTCGTACCTATGGATGCTTGTTCTCTTTTGTTGGGACATCCTTGGGAATTTGATACGGATGCTATTCATCATGGTAGAACAAATAAATATACTCTGATGCGTAAAGGAAAGAAAATCACTTTGCTTCCTATGACTCCTGCTAAAATTGTGCATTTGGAGAAAAGTAAAACACGTGATGATAAGGCAACAAAATCAATAGAGTCTGTAAAACAGCAAGTAATTAAGTTAAAATCACATTCGTTGCTCACAACTAAATCTGACCTTGCTGATTTATTTAATACCAAGGGGATGTACTATGCTTTAGTATGCAAAGAAGCCATATTTTTTCTTCATGAAGTCTCCATTGCATTGCCCCCTGCTGTTGCTAACCTTTTGCAGGAGTTTGTGGATGTGTTTCCCCCCGAGATACCCTCTAGATTACCACCTATGGGGGGCATTGAACATAAGATTGACTTGATTCCAGGGGCAAGTTTGTCAATTCGTGAGGTATACAGGGCGAATCCGGAAGAGACAAGGGAAATTCAGCGATAAGTTCAAGATCTTTTTAACCGCGGGTATATTCGTGAAAGCCTTAGTCCTTGTTCTGTTCCTGTTCTTTTGGTTCCTAAGAAAGATGGTAGCTGGCGCTTGTGTGTTGATTGTAGAGCGATTAATAACATCACCATTCGATATCGTTAACATATTCCTTGGTTAGATGACATGCTTGATGAATTGAGTGGTGCTATTATTTAAACAAAAATTGACTTGCGTAGTGGTTACCACCAAATTAGAATGACGCTAGGAGATGAATGAAAAACTGCATTTAAAACCATGTTTGGACTTTATGACTGGTTAGTCATGCCTTTTGGTTTAACTAATGCACCTAGCACTTTTATGCGATTAATGATCGAGGTTTTACGTGCTTTTATTGGAAAATTTGTGGTGGTTTACTTTTATGATATCCTCATTTACAGCAAGTCATATGACGAACATCTTAATCATTTACATGCTGTTTTCAGTGTCCTGGGAGATGCATGTTTGTTTGGTAACCTCGAAAAGTGTGTCTTTTGCACCAATCGAGTTTCGTTTCTTGGATATGTCGTTTCATCGCAGTGAATTGAGATGGATGAGGCAAAAATTGTGGCGATCACTAGCTGGCCTACTCCATTGACCGTCACGCAGGTGCATAGTTTTCTTGGTCTTGCAGGTTTTCATTGACGCTTTGTGCGGGATTTCAGCACCATTGCAGCACCTCTCCATGAACTGACGAAGAAGGGAGTGCAGTTTCTATGGGGCGAACAGCAGAAACAAGCTTTTAATGTTCTCAAATTAAAGTTTACACAAGCACCATTGCTACAACTTCCTGATTTTGACAAGACATTTGAGCTAGAATGTGATGCAAGCGGCATTGGTATTGGAGGTGCTCTCATACAAGGAGGTAAACCCATTGCATTCTTTAGTGAAAAATTGCATGGTCCTTCTCTGAATTATTCTTCCTATGATAAGGAATTGTATGCCTTAGTGCGAGTTCTACAAACTTGGCAACATTACCTTTGGTCTAAGGAGTTTGTCATACCTTCCGATCATGAATCTTTGAAGTATCTTAAGTGTCAAACCAATCTGAATAAATGACATGCTAAATGGATTGAGTTCATAGAATCGTTTCCATACATCATTAAGCATCAGAAAGGGATGGAGAATGTTATTGCAGATGCATTATCTAGACGTTACACCATGCTGTCCCAACTTGATCATAAAATATTTGGTTTGGAAACAATAAAAGGATTATATCCTACTGATTTGGACTTCAAAGATGCCTTTGAAAATTGTAGAGAAGGAAGAACTTGGAATAAATATGTACTACGGGAGGGCCTCCTCTATCGTGCTAACAAGCTATGTGTTCCTGCTAGTTCCCTTTGCCTATTACTTTTGCTTGAAGCACATGGAGGAGGTTTGATGGGACATTTTGGAGTGAAGAAAACTGAGGACGTGCTGACCACACACTTCTTTTGGCCAAAGATGAGGCGTGATGTCGACCGCTACGTGTCAGGATGCACTACTTGCAATAAAGCTATGTCTCGACTTAACCCACATGGTTTTTATATGCTTCTTCCTGTTCCTAGTGTACCTTGGCAGGAGATTCCCATGGATTTTATTTTGGGATTGCCTAGGACTAAGAGGGGGAGGGATAGTATTTTTATGGTTGTTGATCATTTCTCAAAAATGGCACATTTTATACATTGTCATAAGAATGATAATTCCTCACATATTGCTGATTTTTTTATGACGGAAATTATTCGTTTACATGGTGTGCCAAATACCATTGTATCTGATCGTGATGCAAAAATTTTAAGTCATTTTTGGAGAACTTTGTGGTATAAATTGGGAACCAAGCTGCTGTTTTCAACCACATGTCACCCACAAACCGATGGACAAACTGAGGTAGTAAATCGTACTCTATCCACTATGTTGCAGGCTATTTTAAAAACAAATTTAAAGGGTTGGGAGGATTGTTTACCACATATAGAATTTGCTTACAACAGGTCAGTTCACTCTACTACAAAGGTAAGCTCATTCCAAGTAGTGTATGGTTTTGATCCCCGTGCTCCTATTGATTTATTACCTTTGCCTTCTTCTGAAACTATAAATTTGGATGCTACACAACGATCTGAATTCATTCTTAAGATGCATGGAACTACAAAGAAAAATATTGAAAGGATGAATGAGAAGTATAGAATTTCTGGTAGTAAAGGTAGAAAAGAAGTAAAACTTGACCTAGAGGACTTGGTATGGCTACATTTGAGAAAAGAACGATTCCCTCACTTGAGAAAATGTCACACCCGGTTTCTCCGAAGAACAACCGAGTGAATATCACATGTATGCCAGGATCATTTTCTCATACATGTGATGACAAATAGTGAAGCATCATTTATTACAAGCCAGGTGTCAAATATAAATAAGTCTTACATAGCATACGTCTCGATGGACGATAATAAGTTCATGACATATAAATAAAATAGCAGCGGAAAATAAATCTTGTGGGCTCCGTCACAGGCGTTGCCCGGGGGACTCCATGAACCTAGAATCCTTCTTCGGGTCCGAAGTCTTTGTCATTGAACACCACATCATCCCCTTGACCTAAGCAGCAATTTAAACCAACAAATATGCAAGTTTTAGTACCGTTGGTACTCAGCAAGTGTGGGAAAGTTATGTCATGCATGGCTAGAACAAGGAGAGGTTGAACTTATGGTTAAAGCACTACGCAATTATTACCTACCACCTTAGCTTATTAAGCACCTACATTACTGCACAGGTAAAATGGTCCCAATCTCCCAACCCATCATCATAATCAAACAACCATAACATCGTCTCCAATGTTAAGCTCCCCGCTTAACATCCTCATCTTCCAAAGTCATCATTCCTCTAATCATGAATAAGTCCAAGCCGCTCTTGACCATGAGCACGGCTGTCATGACAGTTTTGACTCTGCAGACTTTGCACCACTCTACCCACATGTAGTGATTTCATCCCCCGTTGCCGGGTGGACTAAAAGAACCTCCATTATGCCAGTGGCCACGAACCACATTCACACTTCCCAGGTGTGTAGCCAGGAGATCACTACGAAGCCTTTACAAAGGGATTCCCGACGAGCGTGGGACCACTGAGGTTTCACCCCTAACAGCATACAAGATGCTCCAACCCCGCTGCAGTGGCCCCCTCTTGAGCCTTGCGGTTCATATGGTAGTCCAGCTGACACCTATTCCCCCGCACCATCCAACACACCCATACTACGCCGGGGATACACCTAATTAATTGGCCAAGCTGCCCCATCTCAGCATGTGGTTGGCACGGTCCTTAGGATCCAGGCAGATACTAAACACAAACCCGAGTCTCGTGCACCCAGCACCAACCGAATCATCCAACTTGCCTCGATCCCTACCTCTACATAACTCATGATATCTCATTCAAGAGTAAGGTAAATAAATTGATGATCTCATATCCCAATTATCCTATTTTAAGCATGGCTAAGCATAAGCATATGAATAAATGACATGATAAAATAAATCCCAACCCAAGCTACAAGGAAACAAGGTAATGCAATTCTAGGGAAACTTCCTAGCATGGGTTTCATATTTCAATTGACAATGCGAATAATTCTATCTACACATCCTAGTATAGGATCAAAGTGGTCAAGGACACTTTCCTTCTTCCTGCTGCTCTGGGAATGGAAAGTCTTGGTCTTGGAAGGGGAGAACTTGCTCTGGGGCAGGTTCTACTCATGCCAACACACATAGCAAAACAAAACAACAATCCATAAGACATAGTTCACACTTTCACTCCACACATACATACATATGATAGTCATTCACATTTCTAAGTGTTGTGGTTACTCTAGATGTGTTGATTTTTAGCCTACATGCACTTTTAAACATATGTATATGATTTCTAACTTTTGTATTCAGATTTCTGTTTGCACAATATATATGAATTTTCAATTTGAACAAATTCTTTATATTTAATTATTACATTTCTTAGCCACATAGTTTACATAAAAGGTGTTTTCCTACTTCAAATAGGTTTTCAGATCTTCTACCAAATCCTAAACTGAAGTTTTTGTATTTGGAGACTTCATTTAGCATTTTCTAATTATGCATACCTATTTTCCTATATTTTTCATATTTATTTTCTATGCCTAAAGGTGAGTTTTATTATGAAAATAGTAAGACACCTCATCTAAACAGAATAGGTTCTGATCTGAAATGTTCAATAATATATATTTGAACTTCCTCTATGATGTGGAAAAATTTAAATTTATTTTACTAGTTTTTAGAATTATTTCATAGCCAAAAATAGGTTTCTAGAACTAAGAAATATGAATATCATTTAGACAGAATTCATTTCAGCCAAAAATCTATTTCTAACTCATTCTAAAGTTTTCCAAGTGCTAGTGAAGTTTAAATTTGAATTTACAATGTGTTTGCCTCACCTTTTAAATTTAAATCCTAATCACATATTCAAATTTCTAAATTTAATATCATATAGGGTTAAAAAGGTAAATCCACCCTACTACAGGGTCTAATTTATTATTTCATAAATTTCCAGGGGTCTTACTAACACATAACAGAGGGGTTTTCCAAATTTTTATTAAGTCCAGGGGCTAAAACTGATTTTTAAATGAATTTACACGAATTTCTGAAGTTCCAGGGGCTAGATCAGAAGTTTCTAGGGCTAGCTCGTGTTTTCTGAGATCCCCAAGGGGTAGCGCGTAAGAATCCCGGCCTTTATAATGCGGGGCCGATGTGGACCGTCCGATTTAAAACAGTCGGCTGAGATTATAACGTCAAACCGGTACGCGGGGCTTTTATGTCTACCATGCGATTTAAAATAGAAGGCGCACAAGCGGCCACGTCGCCCTGGCCGGAGCCAGCCCGCGCTGCCCGGTGGCAGGAGGCGGCGATCTCACCGGAAAACTTTGGATCTTCGTCTATTCCTCCTAAAACTGGGATTTCATGGCATAGATCGGTAGAGGGGAGGTCGGGGATCTCACCTCGGGGTTTTTCTTGAGCTCGGAGGCCCTAGAAGGCGGTCGGCGTCGAGGTCCGAGGTGGAACCGCTGCGGTGCTCGTCGGAGCTGTGCCTAGAGTGCAAACCACCGAGTTTTCTGCACCTGCGTGACTCCCCAGAGGCGGTGGGACACGATCGACGCGTTAGATCAGAGAACCCGAGCAAAGATCGAGAGAAAACGGCCGGAGAAGCTCTGGTTCTCACCGGGAGGAAAAACAGGCGATCGGGATAAAAAAACGGGCGATGCCGGCGCTTATATAGACGAGGGAGGGCGTCGTGTCGGTTGTGATCGAGTTGGAGTCGTCCGGGACAAGAATTCGGCTGGGGAACGCGGTTTTTCGGGGCAGTTTGGATTTGGGAGAGAGAGAAGTCCTGGGTCGGCCGAGCGCGCGCGAGGAAGAAGATAACGGCGGGCCCCGTGTGTCAGTGAGCGGGAGAGAGGAGCGCGCAGCTGTGGGCTGGCGCGGGAAAAGGTGGGCCGGCTGGTGGGTTTCGGCCCACTGGCCGGAGTTTCCTGTTTTTCTTTTTCTTTTTCCATTTCTTTTCTGGTTTTGATTTGAATTTGAATTCCAATTTGAATTTGAATTTCTGCACCACATGCAATATGTCCAAAAAATTTTAAATTCCCCTCTTAACAGAATTTTGGGGTGTTACAGCTCTACCCCCCTTAAAAGAAATCTCGTCCTCGAGATTGGTGGTTCTAGGAAAACAATTCCAGAAACTGTGTCTTAAGCTCGTCTTCTCGCTCCCATGTGGCTTCCTCTTCCGAGTGATGCTTCCACTGCACCTTGCACATCCAGATTCTTTTATTTCTTGTGAGGCGTTCCATTGTCTCCAAAATCTTGACCGGTTGCTCGGCATAAGACAGATCCTCTCGTACGTCAACCTCATTCATGGTTAACATCTCTTCAGGCGTCCTTAGACATTTCTTGAGCTGTGACACATGGAATACATCATGCACATCCGATATGCGAGCCGGTAGTTCTAGTTGATATGCCAATTCACCTTTCCTCTCCAGAACTTGAAAGGGTCTGATGTATCAAGGTGATAACTTCCCTTTCACCTTGAACCGACGAAGTCCTCGAATAGGGGACACCTTGAGTTTGACATAGTCTGCCACGTTGAAAACGAGCTCTCTTCTCCGTACATCGGCATAGCTCTTTTGTCGTGTCTGTGCTATCCTCAAGTTGTTGCGCATTTCCCTCACTTTCGCTGCGGCTTCTTGTAGTACCTCGGGTTCAAACACTTTACCTTCCCCGGCTTGGTTCCAAAATAGTGGAGTTCTGCACTTTCTCCCATACAAAGCCTCAAACGGTGACATCTTCATACTAGCCTCATAGCTGTTGTTATAGGAGAACTCCGCATACGGTAAGTTCTTATCCCAACTCCGATTGTTTTTGAGTGCACACGCTCTCAGCATGTCCTCAAGGATCTGATTGGTCCATTCCGTTTGTCTGTCAGTCTAAGGATGATAGGCAGAGATAAAATTCAGATGAGTTCCCTTGGTTTCATGTAACTTCTGCCAGAACCTTGAGGTGAACTGTGTCCCTCGATCTGACACTATCTTCCTTGTCACTCCATGGTAACACACGATCCTTGACATGTACAACTCCGCCAATTTGGATCCGCTGTAGCTTTCTTTTACGGGAATGAAATGAGCTACCTTGGTTAGCCTATCGATGATGACCCATATCGAATCATATCCTGATTGGGTCCTAGGTAGTCCCACTATGAAATCCATACCGATTTCCTCCCATTTCCGTTCAGGCACTTTGAGTGGTTGCAATAATCCCACGGGTCGTTGATGTTCTTCTTTCACCAACTGACATGTGTCACATAGGGCAACATGTTCTGCGACATCTCGCTTCAAGCCATACCACATAGATCTGCTCTTGAGGTCATGATACATCTTCGTACTCCCAGGATGAATGGAATAGTCGAAATCATGAGCCTCCTTCAAAATCAATTCACGGATCTCCTTCACTTCAGGCACACAAATTCTTTTCCCGTGCCACACCGTACCTTGTTCATCCTCTCTGAAACCAGGGGCTTTATTATCCTTGATGAGCTCTCTGATTTCTTGTATCTTCTCATCAGTTTTTTGACCGTTGCGTATATCTTGCTCTAATGTGGAGTCCACTTCCATGGCGATGGCCTCACCACTATTCACCAGAGATAGATTGAGTTTTATAACCTCTTCCTTCAATTCTGTAGGCATGTCCTTCAAGCTCAACCTATTGACCTGCACCTTCCGGCTTAAAGCATCTGCCACAACGTTCGCTTTCCCAGGATGATAGTTGATGCCCACATCAAAGTCGTTGATCAGTTCTAACCATCTCCTCTGTCTGAGGCTGAGATATGGCTGTGTGAAAATGTACTTTAAGCTCTTATGGTCTGTATATATCTCTGTCCTTTTCCCCATCAAGTAATGCCGCCAAATCTTCAACGCGTGTACTATTGCGGCTAGCTCTAGGTCATGTGTAGGATAATTCTTCTCGTGTTTCCGGAGCTGCCGGGATGCATAAGCCACGACATGCCCTTCTTGCGTGAGAACACATCCCAACCCGTTTCGAGAGGCATCGCAGTACATCGAAAAGTTCTTCTGCATATCTGGCATAACTAGCACTAGGCTGTTGTCAATCTTTTCTTCAGCTCCTGAAAACTCGTCTCGCACTGCGGTGTCCATGTGAATGTGATTCCCTCATCCAACAATTTGGTGAGGGGTCTCGAGATCTTGGAGAAACCCTCGATAAACCGTCGATAATATCCACCCAATCCAAAGAAGCTTCGAACTTCCCCGACATTCTCAGGGGTCTTCCACTTCTGTACATCCTCGATCTTGGCGGGATCTACGGAAATTCCTCCCTCCGAGAATATATGTCCTAAGAAGGGAACTCTCTTTAGCCAAAACTCACACTTGCTCAACTTGGCATATAGTTGGTGTTCTCTCAGCTTTTGCAACACCAACCTTAGATGTTTCTCATGTTCTTCTTCATCTTTGGAGAAGACGAGAATTTCATCCATGAAAACCACCACAAATTTGTCCAGATATTCCATGAATACCTTGTTCATGAGATACATGAAGTATGCCGGGGCATTAGTTAGCCCAAAAGGCATGACTGTGTATTCATACAGTCCATACCGAGATAGGAAAGCCGTCTTTGGAATATCAGTTTGCCTTATCTTAAGTTGGTGGTATCCCGATCTGAGATCAATTTTTGAGAACACACAAGCTCCCCTCAACTGATCAAACAAGTCATCAATGCGGGGTAATGGGTACTTGTTCTTGATGGTTACCTCATTCAACGCACGGTAGTCCACGCATAGCCTCTGGGTCCCATCCTTCTTGGGCACAAATATCACTGGAGCTCTCCAGGGTGAGGAACTAGGACGAATGTACCCCTTTTCTGTCAATTCTCTTAAATGTTCCTTGAGTTCTTCCAGCTGTTTGTAGTACATCCGATATGGTCTCTTGTATATCGGAGCTGTTCCAGGCACTAGCTCAATCGCGAATTCCACTTCACGATCGGGGGGCATACCTGGCAACTCCTCCGGAAAAACATCTGGATATTCCCTAATGATCCTGAACTCCTCCACTTCCATCTCAACTTGATTGAGTTTAATGTCCCTCGTAGGCTCTTGTATAGTTATGAACTTTACTGTTGTGCCACTAGGGTGAGTTAGTTCAACCGTTCTTGTCGAACAATGGATGATTCCTTTATGTTTGGTTAACCAATCCATACCCAGAATAATATCTATCCCTTGTGAATCTATCACTATGAGGTTGGCAGTAAATACTACCCCATTAATGTCTAGATTCACCTTGGGACACACTTGTCTGGTCCTTATTTCTCCACCTGGAGAGTTCACTGTTAGCATATGGTTCATTTGTGTGGTTGCTAGATCATGCTTCTTAATAAACCCTTGAGCAATGAACGAGTGGGTAGCACCAGAATCAAACAACAGGGTTGCAATGTGTAACTTGGCAGGAAACTTACCAACTACCACATCGGGTGCCTCTTGCGCTTCCTCCATGGTCACGTGGTTCACCCGTCCTCGCATCACATTCTTCTGTTGTGGCTGCATGGGCTTCTTCTTTGGGCACTTATGAGCGTAGTGCCCCACTTCACTACAATTGAAGCATTGTACCCCAACCTTAGGTGCCTGGCCTTTGTTGTCTTGGGGTTGGTTCGGTGGTCCTTGTACTGCTGGTCGAGGTTGATATGTGGGGCGAGGCTGCTGTACAAACTGACGTTGTGGCTGTGTTGGTGCTGACGGAGGCCTGAAGTTCGGGTTGTACCCTCTCCGTGCGGAGTAGGGTACCGCAGCACGGCTCGTCTACCCTGCGGGTTGCTGCATCAGACGTGGGCGTGTGTTGCTACCCGAGGCTTGGTGTGACCATCCCGCCTTCCTCTTGTTTTCATTTTCCAAGGCCTTCAGCTTCCTTTCCACAACAAATGCTCTGTCCACCATCTTTTGGAAGCTTTCATACTCGTTGGAGGACATTGCACACTGCATTTCCGCTGTAAGTCCTTCCACAAAGCAATCTTGTTTCTGCTCATCAGTCTCTATGTCCCGTGGTGCATAACGGGATAGTTGGTTGAATTTAGTGAGGTATTCCCTCACCGTCATGTTTCCTTGCTCCAGCCCCAAGAACTCCTTTCTCTTGTTTTTAAGTTCACCCCTTGGTATATAATGGTTGCGGAAGCTACGCTTGAACACTTCCCAAGTGATGTTCTCAGGGTCATGATGGGCGGCCACGTAAGCGGTCCACCAATCAGCAGCAGGTCCATGCAATTAGTGAGAGGCAAACAGCACCCTCTCATACCCTTGGCATTGTATGATCCTCATCTTGCTCTCAATGGTCTTTAGCCAATCATCTGCCTCCAGAGGTTCAGCAGCACTTGCAAACTTTGGAGGTTGAGTCCCTAGAAACTCACTCAACCTTGGTTGGCGTGGTGCAGCTTGTGGAGGTGGAGCTTGGTGCAAGTTGGCCACCACTTGAGTCAGGCTCTGGATGAGCTGATTCTGATTTTCAAGCATTTGGTGGATGGGATCAACTCCTTCCCAACGACCACCCCTGTCTTGTCCTCCGAAAAGGTGAGGGTTGCCGGCCTCATCGTTGTTGTTGACGGGGTTGGCACCACGGCCCCTTCCTCTTCCGGCCATCTATCATGATCAACCAAATGTCAATTTAAAGCATTACGTATAACTTACCAATTTTGCTTGTTTAAACTTTAAAATTTTGAGACCTTATTTCATTTATATTTTCTGAGGATTTCATGTCTTACGCGAACATCAATGCACTCTTAATTCATATGGGTTCACACACCAAAGAAAAACAACCTGAAGACGAGGTTGTGGACAAACGCCCATGGCTTCCACAACTCACGTCACACACCAAGCATTAACACACCATTAACTAAGGTAACGACTCGACTACTCGACAACCTGCTAAACTAAGGGAAAGGACTCTACACTACTCGTATCACTGAGCTGGCTCCTCGGGATCTTCCTCGTTATTGCGGCCGCCCTCTGACTCCGCTTCGGGTCGGAAGGCTGCTGGTGGAGAAGTGCGGCGACGCCTACTCGCCCGGCGATCTGGGGAGTCAGGAGTCCATGTGTCATTCACGGTGACACACAGTTCATTCCCATCTCCTCTTTCTCTCGCCCTCAAGCTGGCTCGAAGCAACGCCTCAGTCTCCATCACGGTGTCATGAACATCCTGAAGCTCCTGCTGGCACTCCTGCAGTCGAGTGCTGAGCATAGCAGCATCCTCCAAGCACAGGTCCATGTGCTCATGGGAAGTCCCCTGCTGCACTGGCGGGTACTTGTACTCTGTTGTACCACTCTCACGCTGGAGGACATACATGTACTCAGTCCTGTCCAGGTGGCGATGGTAGATGTGACTCTGGCAGGTGATAGCCTCCCAGGTGACATCCTTCTCCGCATCGACCTTCGTCGCTTGACAAGATGGAGAGCGGTGGATCATGAGCAGCTGATTTTCATGGATAATCCTCAATTCTGAACTCCATTCTTCCCGCTTCTCACGGATGGTCCGGGTGGAGCTGTAGTGTATGATTAGCTTGCACGTATTGCCGGCGGCTTGGAGCATGCGTCGAAGACGGTGCAACAAGCCTCCTACTGCTAATCCGTAGGAGAGATACGCCACTGGACGGTTCTCCTCTCTCAGGGCAAGGGCAACTACGGGAACTCTCCCTCCGGTGGACTTGCGGGCGGTGCGGATCATGCGAACCATTTAAAACATAAAGCATTTAAAATTAAGTTAGATAATATTTTAAACAAAAATCCTATTTTGAATAATAGTTGGGGTAAGATGAATAAAGTGACCCCATTAAATAACACTTTTCAACCCACACCTTTTTAAAATAGTTTTTATGAAAATAAGGTCCCTAAATACGTCCATTTCTACCTAGGTCCACGTTCCTACGGGCAACCTTGGCTCCGATACCACTTCTGTCACACCCGGTTTCTCCGAAGAACAACAGAGTGAATATCACATGTATGCCAAGATCATTTTCTCAAACATGTGATGACAAATAGTGAAGCGTCATTTATTACAAGCGAGGTGTCGAATATAAATAAGTCTTACATAGCATACGTCTCGATGGACAATAATAAGTTCATGACATATAAATAAAATAGCAGCGGAAAATAAATCTTGTGGGCTCCGTCACAGGCGTTGCCCGGTGGACTCCATCAACCTAGAATCCTTCTTCGGGTCTGAAGTCTTGGTCATTGAACACCACATCATCCCCTTGATCTGAGCAGCAATTTAAACTGACAAATATGCAAGTTTGAGTATCGTTGGTACTCAGCAAGTGTGGGAAAGTTATGTCATGCATGGCTAGAACAAGGAGAGGTTGAACTTATGGTTAAAGCACTACGTAATTATTACCTACCACCTTAGCTTATTAAGCACCTACATTATCAAATATCCCAACCCATCATCATAATCAAATAACCATAACATCATCTCCAATGTTAAGCTCCCCACTTAACATCCTCATCTTCCAAAGTCATCATTCCTCTAATCATGAATAAGTCCAAGCCGCTCTTGACCGTGAGCACGGCTGTCATGACAGTTTTGACTCTGCAGAGTTTGCACCACTGTACCCACATGTAGTGATTTCATCCCCCGTTGTCAGGTGGACTAAAAGAACCTCCATTATGCGAGTGGCCACGAACCACATTCACACTTCCCAGGTGTGTAGCCAGGAGATCACTACGAAGCCTTTACAAAGGGATTCCCGACGAGCGTGGGCCAACTGAGGTTTCACCCCTAACAGCATACAAGAGGCTCCAACCCTGCTGCAGTGGCCCCCTCTTGAGCCTTGCGGTTCATATGGTAGTCCAGCTGACACCTATTCCCCCACACCATCCAACACACCCATACTACGCCGGGGATACACCTAATTAATTGGCCAAGCTGCCCCATCTCAGCATGTCGTTGGCACGGTAAAGCCAGGTTACATGCTCCATGAACCGGTGCTTAGGATCCAGGCAAGTACTAAACACAAACCCGAGTCTCGTGCACCCAGCACCAACCAAATCATCCAACTTGCCTCATTCCCTACCTCTACATAACTCATAATATCTCATTCAAGAGTAAGGTGAATAAATTGATGATATCATATCCCAATTATCCCATTCTAAGCATGGCTAAGCATAAGTAATATGAATGAATGACATGCTAAAATAAATCCCAACCCAAGCTACAAGGAAACAAGGTAATGCAATTCTAGGAAAACTTCCTAGCATAAGTTTCATATTTCAATTGACAATGCAAATAATTCTATCTACACATCCTAGCATAGGATCAAAGTGGTCAAGGACACTTGCCTTCTTCCTGCTGCTCTAGGAATGGATAGTCCTGATCTTGGAAGGGAAGAACTTGCTCTGGGCAGGTTCTACTCTTGCCAACACACATAGCAAAAGAAAACAACAATCCATAAGACATAGTTCACACTTTCACTCCACACATACATACATATGATAGTCATTCACATTTCTAAGTGTTGTGGTTACTCTAGATGTGTTGATTTTTAGCCTACATGCACTTTTAAACATATGTATATGATTTCTAACTTTTGTATTCAGATTTCTGATTTCACACTATATATGAATTTTCAATTTGAACAAATTCTTTATATTTGATTATTACATTTCTTAGCCACATAGTTTATATATAAGGTGTTTTCCTACTTCAAATAGGTTTTCAGATCTTCTACCAAATCCTAAACTGATGTTTTTGTATTTGGAGACTTCATTTAGCATTTTATAATTCTCCATACCTATTTTCCTATATTTTTCATATTTATTTTCTATGCCTAAAGGTGGGTTTTATTATGAAAATAGTCGGACACCCCATCTAAACAGAATAGGTTCTGATCTAAAATGTTCAATAATATATATTTGAACTTCCTCTATGATGTGGAACAATTTAAATTTATTTTACTAGTTTTTAGAATTATTTCCTAGCCAAAAATAGGTTTCTAGAACTAAGAAATATGAATATCACTTAGACAGAATTCATTTCAGCCAAAAATCTGTTTCTAACTCATTAGAAAGTTTTCCAAGTGCTAGTGAAGTTTAAATTTGAATTTACAATGTGTTTGCCCAACCTTTTAAATTTAAATCCTAATCACATATTCAAATTTCTAAATTTAATACCATATAGGGTTAAAAAGGTAAATCCACCCTACTACAGGGTCTAATTTATTATTTCATAAATTTCCAGGGGTCTAACTACACATAACAGAGGGGTTTTCCAAATTTTTATTAAGTCCAGGGGCTAAAACTGATTTTTAAATGAATTTACACGAATTTCTGAAGTTTCAGGGGCTAGATCAGAAGTTTTCGGGGCTAGCTCGTGTTTTCCGAGATCCCCAGGGGGTAGCGCGTAAGAGTCCCGGCCTTTATAATGCGGGGCTGACGTGGACCGTCCGATTAAAAACAGTCGGCTGAGATTATAACGTCGAACCGGTATGCGGGGGTTTTATGTCTACCGTGCAATTTAAAATAGACGGCGCACAAGCGGCCATGTCGCCCTGGCCGGAGCCAGCCCGCGCTGCCCGGTGGCGTGCGGCGGCGGGAGGCGGCGATCTCGCCGGAAAACTTCGGATCTTCGTCTATTCCTCCTAAAACTGGGATTTCATGGCATAGATCGGTAGAGGGGAGGTCGGGGATCTCACCTCGGGGTTTTTCTTGAGCTCGGAGGCCCTGGAAGGCGGTCGGCGTCGAGGTCCGAGGTGGAACCACTGCGGTGCTCGTCGGAGCTGTGCCTAGAGCAAAAACCACTGAGTTTTCTGCACCTGCGTGACTCCGCGGAGGCGGTGGGACACGATCGACGCGTTAGATCAGAGAACCCGAGCAAAGATCGAGAGAAAACGGCCGGAGAAGCTCTGGTTCTCACCGGGAGGAAAAACAGGCGATCGGGATAAAAAAACGGGCGATGCCGACGCTTATGTAGACGCGGGAGGGCGGCGTGTCGGTTGTGATCGAGTTGGAGTCGTCCGGGACCATAATTCGGCTGGGGAACGCGGTTTTCCGGGGCAGTTTGGATTCTGGAGAGAGAGAAGTTCGGGGTCGGCCGAGCGCGCGCGAGGAAGAAGATAACGGCGGGCCCCGCGTGTCAGTGAGCGGGAGAGAGGAGCGCGCGGCTTTGGGCTGGCGCGGGAAAAGGTGGGCCGGCTGGTGGGTTTCGGCCCACTGGCCTGGGTTTTTTGTTTTTCTTTTTCTTTTCCATTTCTTTTCTGGTTTTGATTTGAATTTAAATTCCAATTTGAATTTGAATTTCTGCACCACATGCAATACGTCCAAAAATTTTTAAATTCCCCTCTTAAGAGAATTTTGCGGTGTTACAGAAAATCTAAACTTATGCCACGAGCTGCTGGTCCTTTTAAGATTGTTGAAAAGATCAATGACAATGCATATAAGCTTGAGTTGCCTCCCAATTTTGGGTTAGTCCCACATTTAACATTTCAAATTTACGACCATACTTGGGAGAAGAAGATGATCTTGAGTCGAGGATGACTCCGATTCTAGAGGGGGAGGATGATGAGGACATCACAACAGTGGATACTCAAATTGATATACAAGGACCAATCACAAGAGCACGGTTACTAAATCAGCAGGTGAACTCGTTCATAACTTCCTACCCATGTGAGTTTGAGAATGGATTGCTATTTAATGATTTAATTGTTATTTGGAACCATGTACATAATCAACAAGTAAAGGGAAGAGGATTTGGGGACGTGGAGAACCAGATGGGACGTCCACAAGTTGATGGAAACAGTCGCCAACTCGGACTCGAGTTCAACTCGGAGTCCAGGAGCAGTCCATCTTAAAACGGATGCCCAGGATGCATATGGACTCCGTTTTCGACGTTCTACATATGCATAGAAAGATGAGAATATAAACTTTCCAATGGTTCTGGTTCCACATTTAAATTGGCCAGAAGTCATTGGAAATTGTCGAAACAAGTCGAATTCAGAGTTCTGTCCGGTGCTGCACCACCGTATTGGGCTTTTGGGCCTTGTATCCTTTATGAGTCCATTAGGGACGCGTCTAAGGTCTTATGGCCGAACCCTAGCCTTTAAATACTGTAGCCGCCGGCCAAATTCAGTGGGTTTCACTTAGATTAAACAATTTCGCCGTTATACGGTTTGTGAGACCCCAATTTCGCAATTTCAGGTTGCATCTTCATCGTTCTTGCTTGTGTTCTCTGTTGCACCTGCAGGGATAGCCTTCTTGGCGAGGTCAAGCGTGTGAATCACGGTTGATAACCAAAGGAGCAGGGATGTAGTGATTGAGGGGCATTCGGGTCTCCTCGAGTGCGTCGGATCATCAACGTCGAGATCTCCACTCCAATCGACCTACCTTTCGGAAGTTCGGGCCTAAACCACTCATCAAGTCTAACTTTGATCTTTTAATTATGATCACACCGGACTAGTCCGCACCATAACGGACTAGTCCGACCCACCTGGAATTAATCAGTTCGCTAAGTGTTTCAACAAACCGCCTAAAAATTCAAACAGCCTATTCACCCCCCTCTAGGCTACATTCAATTATTATCAGAGTCAAACTCTTCAAAAGAGAATCACCGCTCGAAGAGACGATGTCGGAAATCAAGGGTGAATCCAAGGGCTTCCATCATGAAAATTGCGGTGACGAAGGGAACCAAAAGTTGGAAAAGCTCCTCAATGCTATTCAGGACTGCGAGAATGATGATGAGGAGATGCTCCGATTAAAGGCACTTATGCGGAAGAAGGCACTCTCCTCTAACGGAAGAAAATCGAAGACAAAAAGCAAAAAGGGGGTAGTCACAAAGACTACTCCCGATATCCTTTTAACTATGAGCGTTTAAATTCAAATAATCATTATTTGTCAATTCCATTAGGCAAACCACCTTACTTTGATGGAACTGATTATACAATATGGAAACAAAACATGAAAATGCACCTTATATCTCTTAATCCAAGTCTTTGGCATATAGTGTGTACATGTTTAGATATACCTGATGACGATGAAGAGGTAACCCTGGATCAAGAACAAGCTATTCATCGGAACGCTCAAGTCGCAGCAGTAATCACGTCATCATGAGCCGAGACGAGTTCACCAAGGTTGGACTCGAAATCTCTAAAGAAATATTAGACACTCTCAAAACCGCAAATCAAGGTGATTGTCATGTGCGTGAAGCCAAGATTGAAATGATAGAAGATTAATTGGGAAGGTTTGATAGTGCATCTAGGCATCCCTTGTGGGTTTTGATTGATTTGTGACAAACAAATGAGACCATAACAAAATTGTTAAGATGAGCACAGGTTCTTAATGAAATTTACAAGAAAGTGCAAAAAGAAAGGAGAAGGAGGATCCAAATTGATAAGATCTCGGGAGCTGAAAAGATTAGATTAGTTAGTATAGAGTGTGTTGGAGAAACACACCCCAAGAGCTCAAGTGAAAGAAATAACACTAACTGCAAAAAAATCAGCATGTGCGGACTAGTCCGATATCAACTGTACTAGTCTGATTTTCTATCTGACTAGAAAACGGACTAGTCCGATTTGGACCATACTAGTCTGCTTTTGTCTCTAGATAGACAACGGACTAGTCCGCACTCTTACGGACTAGTCCTGTATCTCACAACACTTAGGGCATTCCACATGCCGCACACCGGACTAGTCCGGACATCGCAAACCCTAACGTAACCATTGGAAACTCTATTATAAAAAGAGGTGTACGGCCATACCACCATAACTTTTTGACCCCCTGCGCCGTCACACCTCCCATGAGCCCAAAATTCACATCTCTCAACACATTCTAACCCAAAAAGGATCAAATCTTTGGGGATTAGCAATTGATCAAAGGAGAGACTTGTTCTAAACATCTTGAGCTCTTGGGTTTGATCTCTAGCACACTCTTTTTCATTTATTGTTCATCTTTTGAGTGTGTTTGGTTGTGTTCACTCATTGTAATTCTTGGGGAGCCCTCAACTTGTGAGAAGGCCCCTTGAACGATTTATTTGCCCCTTGTGATTGGTGGAAGAGAATCGGCCTCTGTGGCGATTCGACGAGGGTAGGTTTGGTGAAGACCCGGTCCTTAGTGGACTCCTCAACGGGGACGTAGATTTCCTTCGTGGAATTGAACCTCGGGATAGAATCTTGTCTCTCACTCTTGTTCATTTATTGTTCATCATATTCTAGTGTTTAATTAATCTTGTGAAATTCACGTTGAAGCATTGAAATCAAAGTTGATATCTATCTTTCATTGTTTCACTGTTGTAATACATCTAAGCTCTTAATTAATTTCCGCTGCATAGGTTACTAGAAGTGAACATATTGATCAACCTTGATCTTTCTAGTCCATGCATACCGGACTAGTCCGCACAGTACCGGACTAGTCCGATTTTTCTCTGAGTAGAGAATGGACTAGTCCGCACTCTGCCGGACTAGTCTGATTTTCCTGTATTTGATAAACTTACTAAGTGTTTCAGGGATTAACAAAGCATCAAAAAGCCTATTCACCCCCCCTAGGCTACATTCAATTGGTATAAGAGCCAAACTCTTCAAAAGAGACTCACCACTCGAAGAGACGATGTCGGACATCAAGGATGTACACAAGAAGATCGACGATGGAAAGAGTAATGACGAAAGGACTCAAAAGCTAAAGAAGCTACTCGACTCCATTCGAGACAGTGAGGACGATGATGAGGAGGTGCTCTAACTCAAGGCTCTTCTACGAAAGAAGGCACTCTCCCCAAAAGGGAAGAAGAAGATTGATGATGAAAAGAAGATGAAAGGGGGTAGTCACACAGACTACTCCCTATATCTTTTTGACTATGAACGTTTAAATTCTAGCAATAGTCATTACTTACCAATTCCTCTAGGGAAAGCACCTTACTTTGATGGAAATGACTATTCAATGTGGAGACAAAACATGAAAATTCACCTTATATCTCTTAACCCAAGTTTGTGGCATATAGTGTGTACTGGGATAGATATCCTGGATGATGATGAAGAGCTGACCCCAAGCTAAGAACGAGCCGTTCATCAGAATGCTCAAGCTGCAGCTGTGATCACGTCATCAATGAGTCGAGACGAGATCACCAAGGTGGACGAACTCGAAATTGCCAAGAAATATGGGACACACTACAAACCGCACATGGAGGTGACCGTCATGTACGTGAAGCCAAGATTGAAATGATTGAAGGTGAATTGTGAAGATTCACTGTGGCGGACCGGAATCCGCTCATCCAGGATCGCAGAGGGTGGTGCCGCGCGATGCGACACCCGACAGCACACGTCATAAGAACACAATATATTACATGGGAAAAACAGCTGAAACTGTACAAACAAGTACAAATTTCAGTTACAATTATTGTTCTATTACACAGCGGAAGACTACACTATACAACTCACGCCCGCCTATTTAGCAAAAGTCGGTTGCCCAGCCCTAGGGCAACCCACACTAGCTGCACGTCTCAGCTCAGCGCGGCGTGTACGGCTCCCACTCAGCCGTGGTCCCCGACGGAGGGTAACCCTCGCCGGTGGACTCGTACTCCGAGTCCGTGGGTGGCTCCTCACCTGAAAAACACTTAAGCAGCAACCGTGAGCACGAAGGCTCAGCAAGGCTTAACCGACTCACCTAAGCATGAAACTCTACATGAGGGGTACAAGGGACATAGGATAGTAACTTTTCAGCAAAACGACACGCCTACAAGTTCATCCTTAGTTCATCTTTTAGCAACAAGTTAACAGTTCATGAAATCTGAAATTTAGTAAGCAGTATTTGGTGGCACACATGTAGCAATACAATTATATCAATCAGCATCATTGAATCAACATATTTCATCCATTAGTCTACGTTACGACGCAGTGAACAAGCAGTACTCGTCACCGCGAGGGACGGCGAATCGACTCGATATACACCTGCAGGGAAAACCCAAAGAGCACGTCACGTACGCCCACCCGTGGAGCTGCACAGCACGCTCACTCGATGTCGTACGGGACAACCTTTCACCCAACAGCCCAAACGTCGAACCGGTCGCACCGAAACGAGCAGGAGGTTCCCCACACGGAGCATCTCTCTATGCCCGTTGGCAGATTTCCACCTTGCTGCCCTCAACCTACACCTATAAATCGGTGTGCTATGCCTCGACGCCCGGAGGTTTAGGCTACATCGGTTTATCGGGGCCCATATATCCGATATGCCTTCGGTACGTTCAATACTTGTTCAGCAGGGCCGCACACGGATCGGTCCTCAATCGACACGGGCAGGGCTGCGCACACAAGACTCTCTCTTGCTGCGCCCTAGCCCCTGCCTAGTCTCATTTTCATTACTAAAGTGATCTCACATCACTCAACCGAACCCGTGTGTCCCAAGCCTATCTCGCGAGTAGATTCCAACTACTCGACTTGTACCGAAGTCCTATGACTCATTAAGCATAGCCTGTCTACTCGAGGTCCTTGACACTACCCTCACTCTTTTAGGAACCTTTGGTTATGCAAGTGGGGTTTCATTCACCCTATACCTAATGCACAATCATACTTCACATGACACATGTAAACAAAGTAAAACTTTTAAAAAGGGTTAATGCAAACCGGGGCTTGCCTTGTTGCTGCTGGTCAGGAGTTAGTTCTTCGTCCGGAAGGAGGAAGTCCAGCACTTCCGGAGTCTCTTCTTCAACGGCTACACGTTAATGAAATACTACATGTTAATTTATATGCAAAAGTGAGTCTAGAGTAAGACTTCTACTATTAGTTCTAATAACCAGCCTC
The DNA here is from genome assembly GCA_030760725.1 of Neostapfia colusana. Classification (NCBI taxonomy): domain Eukaryota; kingdom Viridiplantae; phylum Streptophyta; class Magnoliopsida; order Poales; family Poaceae; genus Neostapfia; species Neostapfia colusana. The sequence continues at coordinate 41,217,921 of JASWHV010000003.1, forward strand.
TAATACCTGGAACTTTGTTTAAGAATTTAAATATGAACTGGTGTTGGTGGTTTGGCTTGGACTTAATCACATGGTCAAATGCTAAGTGGTTTTCCCCCCTTTTCCATATTAATCCCTTAAGTGGGTAAACAGGACAGGGGTGATCTAGAGCTCCAATAGAGCTGAGAATTTTTGTGTGAGTTCCTTGTCACAAGAAAACTCTCTGGACCAAACATTAGCACTTTTCATGGAGTGGTTTGCCCAGAATAATTCTCTTGGCAAATCAGCAAGGAAAAATTAATTCTGAGGTAATACCCCTGTTCATGCTCAACTTAATGAACTACAATTTCTATTCTAGCTCATAGAGTTTGCATGAATTTTCCTAGCATTTTTGGAGTCAAGGTTTGCCCAGAATTGAATTTCCAAGTTTTGGAAATTCTCTGAAAATGTTTCTGCATTCAAATGAACACAGCACCTTCCAATTTGAATTGCTCTGACCAATTCAACTCCAAATGGTCTGAAACTTTTGCAGGGGTTTACTAATGTCCTAAAGAACATTCTGCCAAAATTTGGGAATTTTTGGATGAACCAAACTCCCTCTAAAATTCTTTTGCTGAAAAGCTTTAAAGAATTTTCCAGAATTAATTAATGGGTTTCATACAAATTGGGTTGTATCTCTGGACAGAGCTAGGCAAGATGAATCCAACCCAATTTGAATCACTAAATTTGGAGCTTCCTAGCAAAAGTTATGGGGTTCTAAAGTTTGCACTAAAACTGGAAATTCCAGAAATGTTTAAATCCTGCGGGTGGGTCCACGTACACGTGTCGACCGCTGGATCCGAGCCACACGGGGCCACAGACTCCTTCCCGCGCGGCCGCACTGGATCCCGGACCACAGAGAATCCCACCCCTTTATTTCCAGCCGCTGACGCGTGGGGCCTACCCCTTCGTCCTCCTCCGGCCACCCGCGCGACCCCGCCGCCAAGCTCGCCGGAGCTCTCGCCGGAGACGGGTTCCGGTCCTCGGAGCTTGCTGAATCTCGCCGCCAGTGCCTATCTCGGCCTGAGGAACACGGTGGTGCACTCCCCAGAACTTGACAACCACCGGAACAGTGCTCCCAACGGCAACAGCGGCCGGGAGCTCACCGGCGACGTCTAACTCGGCATCCCACGCACCTTTTTCGATGCGGTTTGCTCGGGGAGCTCCGCTGACACCTGCTGGTCACGGACATGGACACCGATCCTCGTGAAAACGGCGGTAACTATGACCTCACCGGCGACCTAGGCCGGATATCGGCTGTGCTTCAGAAAACTTCAAAGAACCGTCAACCTAGCCCACGGTTTTTACTGGTTTTTGATCCTAGGTGGTCGTGGCCGTGTATAGAGCGTGTGCATGACTCGGTTTGCCCAGTGATGAGCTAACCCCCACGAATTTTGGGATTTTGTGGGAGCTCGGTCTCAAGACACCCGAAGCTTTCCCGGCGAAATACTCCCTCGACAGCCCATGAAATGAAGAACGGTAGGGACTAGAAGAGTCAGCACCTTAAGGCGGTCCTTTCTTGTATGGCTCGTCGGGCACGAGCGCGCCTGTGCTGGCCGGACGCCGGCGATCAGAAAGGGCGGCGTTTCTGTGCTCGCGCGGAAACGAGGAAGGAACTCGGTAGGGGGGGGTTCTCGTTTGGAAAGCAGGAGGAAGGCGGCGTGGGCTGTGCGCTGGCCTTTAAGCCGCGGTTTGGCACTGTGAGGTGGCCGATCGCTGCCTCGGTGGCTCGCCGCCGTTCACTATCTCGCGCGCGAAGTCGGGGTCGGCTGCAGCAACCGACTGCCCCTCCAGTGTGCCACTGACCTGTGGGCCTCCCCCTTTCTCCTTTTCCCCTAATATTTCTTTTCTGTTTTTGTTAATTATCCCACCAGCTACTCACAATTTAATGTGAGACTTAGCTCCCAAGTCTTTGTTTGAATTTGGATTCTCAAATTCAAACTTTGTTTGGTCAAGTTTGCTTCATATTCAAACTGAAATTCAAATTCAGTTTTGAATTCTAGCAAATTTAACTCTTGACAAGATGAGCTCCAATGGGGCTGGAAATTGGTGGGTTTACTCAGAAAAATGTGCTGAGTGTAGATATGGAGCTAACTTTTGAATTTGGATGATGAAAGTTGCTGCAATTTGAATTTACACTCAAATTGGCCTCTTTTTGAAATAACTCAAAAGTGCCTCAAAAAGTGTTGAATTTGCATGAGCTTTGGACTGAACCTTCCCAAGACTTTTTAAATTCTAGGGGTGAGCTCAACCTCTCATGTTTAAGTGTAGAAACCATACATTGTGAAAGTGAAGGCTTTCCCTTCTAATCACTCCTTTGATAGAGGCCACTTGCTCTTCACAATATGTCACAATCTACACACAACAAAACTGTTGTGTTGTGAGGTGCATAAAAGTTTTTGCAAGTCCCTTTTCTTGGGCTTTTACATCCCTCCCCCCTTAAAAGAATCTCGTCCCGAGATTATAAAAGAAGAGATAGCAATGTAATAGGGACTTACCCGTGTTGAGAAGTCATGAACTCCGGGTAATTTGAGCGAAGGAACTCCTCGCTCTCCCACGTCGCTTCTTCGGCGGTGTGGTTGCTCCAGAGTATTTTGTAGAACCACAACGTTTTGCTGCGTGTGGTTCTGGCTTTCTCATCAAGAATTCCCACCGGATATTCATTATATGTTAGATCCGGCTTCAGCTCGCCGATGTCTTCGGTAGGAACAGCAGTTGTATGCTTCAAGCATTTCCGCAGTTGCGAAACATGGAAAATATCATGGACACTAGTCAGAGATGCCGGTAGCTCCAATCGATACGCTGCTGGTCCACACTTCTCGGTGATAGCGTAGGGTCCAATGAAACGGGGAGCGAGCTTCCCCTTCACACCGAATCGGTGCACGCCCTTCATTGGAGACACGCGGAGGTACACGTGTTCCCCAACGTCAAAGTGCAACGGTCTACGCCTCTTATCAGCGTAGCTCTTTTGTCGGGATTGAGCGGCCTTCAAATTGGCTTGAATTGTCCGAACGCGCTCTTCGGCGTCGTTCACCACATCAACTCCGAATGTGACCCTTTCACCGGACTCGCACCAATTTAATGGGGTGCGGCATTTACGACCGTAGAGAGCTTCATAGGGTGCCATTTTGATACTCGCCTGATAACCGTTGTTGTACGAGAATTCCGCCAATGGTAGGTGATCATCCCAATTCCTACCATGGTGGATGGCACATGCTCTCAACATGTCTTCCTGGACTTGATTCACCCTTTCTGTCTGACCATCGGTCTGAGGGTGATAGGCGGAGCTCCTGATCAACTTAGTACCCAATGCAGCGTGTAGCTGCTCCCAAAAGCGAGATACAAATAATGCACCTCGATCTGAGACAATGGTCTGGGGTACCCCGTATAGGCATAGAATCTTTGCTATGTATAGCTCCGCATATTTGCCGGCATTGTAACGTGTATTCACCGGAATGAAATGAGCCGTCTTGGTTAACCGATCAACGATTATCCATATGGAATCATGCTTGTTGGCTGTTAGGGGTAATCCCACAATGAAATCCATGCTCACATCTTCCCATTTCCATGCCGGGATCTTCAGGGGTTGCAGCAGCCCTGATTTCTTCATATGGTCAGCTTTCACTCGTCTACACGTATCGCACTCGGATACGTACTTAGCTACCTCCCGCTTCATCCGCGTCCACCAAAATTTCTTTTTCAAATCTTGGTACATTTTGTTGCTGCCCGGATGAATGGAGTATTTAGACAAGTGAGCTTCATCGAGGATCTTTTTCCTCAACTCCATATCCCGGGGTACGACTATGCGGTCATTGAACCACAGCGTCCCCTCCCCATCTTTCCGGAAACATTTAATTTCTCCAATGTCTATCCGTCTCCGGAGATGTGCCATGCCTTTATCCGTTTTCTGAGCTGCAATGATGTCCTCCCTAATAGTAGGGATGAGGGCAAGGTTGTACAGCGATCCATAAGGAACCAAGTATAAACTTGGCTCTTCCTCCTCCACCGGTGTAATGGTGAGGTGATGGACATGCGATTTCCGACTCAGCGCGTCGGCAACCACATTCGCCTTGCCGGGGTGGTAATGGATCTCAATCTCATAATCTTTGATCAGTTCTAACCACCTCCTCTGCCTCATGTTCAGCTCCTTCTGGGTGAAAATGTATTTCAAGCTCTTGTGGTCGGTGTAGAGATGCACCAAGTTCCCCAGGAGATAGTGCCTCCACATTTTCAGCGCCAACACCACGGCAGCAAGTTCAAGATCGTGAGTCGGGTAGTGCTGCTCATGGTTCCGAAGTTGGCGTGAGCCATAAGCGACCACGCGTCCTTCCTGCATCAACACGCAGCCGAGTCCAATACCGGACGCGTCACAATACACGTCGAAGGGCTTTGTTGTATCCGGCTGAGCTAATACCGGGGCTGTTGTGAGATGCTTCACCAGTGTTCGGAACGCTCCTTCACACGCCGTGTTCCAAACATATTTTGTCCCTTTCTTCAGCAACTCTGTCATCGGCTTAGCGAGCTTGGAGAAACTTGGAATGAATCTCCGGTAGTATCCCGCTAACCCGAGGAAGCTTCTGACTTCATGAACTGAAGTGGGAGCTTTCCATTTCAACACTTGCTCGATTTTACTTGGGTCAACCGCAATGCCTTCAGCTGAGATGATATGTCCCAAGAATGGCACTTGGCTGATCCAAAATTCGCATTTGCTGAACTTAGCATAGAGTTTGTGGTCTCGCAATCGTTGAAGAACGATCCGCAAGTGTTCGGCATGTTCAGCTTCGGTCTTGGAGTAAACCAAGATGTCGTCGATGAACACTACCACGAACTTGTCCAGCTCCGGCATGAACACCGAGTTCATGAGATACATGAAATGGGCTGGAGCATTTGTGAGACCAAAGGACATGACGAGATATTCGTATAAGCCGTATCTCGTCGAGAACGCCGTCTTCGGGATATCCTCCGCCCGGATCTTGATTTGGTGATATCCAGAGCGAAGGTCCATCTTTGAGAATACACTTGCCCCCACAAGTTGATCAAACAAGATGTCAATACGGGGCAGTGGGTACTTATTCTTGATGGTGACGGCGTTGAGCGGCCGGTAATCCACACACAGCCTCAGGGTCTCATCCTTTTTCTTCACGAATAGCGCCGAGCATCCCCAAGGCGAGGAACTCGGCCTAATGAAACCCTTGCTCAACAGATCATTGAGCTGTTCTTTCAGTTCCGCCAGCTCATTTGGAGCCATCTTGTATGGTCTCCGTGATATGGGCGTAGTCCCGGGTGCAAGTTCAATCTTGAACTCGACATCCCGCTCAGGTGGCATGCCCGGAAGATCATCCGGGAACACATCGGGATACTCCCGGACTACGGGGATGTCTTCTAACTTGAGAACTTCCGCATTATTAATTGCTAAAACTTCCCGGACTGGCGTGTCTAACACCATGGAATGCGGACGGTGAAATGGAGAATTTAAGTGAACCGTCCGTGTCCGAGTCTCTAGGACAGCGCCATGGTATTGCAGCCATGACATCCCTAAGATTGCATCAATCTTTTGTCCCATAAGGATTATCAAGGTGGTGGGATATAGTTTCCCACCTAAGCACAAAGGTGCCTTTGGAATCATCATATTAGCTGAAATCTTCCCTCCCGGTGAGCAGATCATATAAGTGCAGTCGGTTGGGAAGACTTGCAATTGATGTTTAGCCACATAGGATGCACTTATAAAGCTGTGGGTTGCACCCGAATCAAATAATATGACTATGGCTTGATGGTTGAGAGTAAACGTACCCGCCAGCACGTTGTCTCCCTCTGGGGCGTCCTCATTGTCGAGGTTGCGGACGCCTCCAGTCCGCTGACTAACCTTCTTCACCGGAGGTCGGCCTCGAGCACCGCCCTGGAGTTGGGCTTGCCCGCTGCTCTGCTGCCCCTGGGGACAGTCCTTCGCAAAGTGGCCCGCTTGGCCACACGTGAAGCAGGTGAAACGGGGCGGTCCCCCGTTGATCGGTGGACGAAAACCTGGGGCGCGTTGTGGCGGTGGAAACGCCCGGGGTACCGTCTGCTGCTGCTGCTGTCTTGGTGGTGGCATCGGCGGACGGAACGGAGGTGCCTGAAAGGGACGTCCCCCGAACCGTTGCGGTCGCGCCGGTGGTTGCCACTGCTGCCCGGATGGTGTCCGATACACCATACGGTACTTCTGGGGAGCGCCACTCCCACCGCTGCTAGGTGGAGCGCTACGCTTCCTCTGCTCAGCTGCTAACTCCCGCTGAGCGTCCTCTTGCATGATGGCGGCATTGACTAGATCGTTGAATGTGCCGCGGTTCCATTGTACGAGGTGGGTCTTCATTTCGGGATGTAACCCCCGATAGAAGTGCTCCCTCTTCTTCTCCTCCGTGGAGATGTAGTCTGACGCATACTGCGCCAGATGGTTGAAGGCACGGGAGTAGTCGTGGGCACTCCTCCCGCCCTGCTTCAGTTCCAAAAATTCTTGGAACTTTCTCTTCATGATCCCGGGAGGAATGTGATAGGCGCGGAACGCCTCCCGGAACTCTTGCCATTCCACGGCATGGCCAGCCGGACGTGAGGCGACATAATTCGCCCACCACGCACCAGCGGCACCGTGGAGCTGCTGTGCTGCGAACAGCGTCTTCTGCCGCTCCGTACACTGGAGCAGCCCGAACTTGGACTCGATAGTCCGCAGCCAGTTGTCCGCCTCCAGTGGTTCTTCAGCTTCGGTGAACACTGGAGGGTGCGTACTCATGAAATCCGAGTACGACACTTCGCGGGGCTCACGAGGCCCTCGCTCTTGGCGTCCTCCCGCCTGGGACGTATTCTGCACGATCGTGCGGAGCAGGTCGGTCTGCTCCTCACGACCTCCCACCAATGCTGCTATCACATCCGCTAGAGTAAGCGGAGGCGGCGGTGGTGGCTGCTGCTGCGGGGTGCTGTCGTAGGCCGGTGGCTGGGAGTCATCGCCTCCACCTTGGCTAGAGCCACCAACCTCGTGCGTGGTCCTAGTACGAACCATCTGCAACCATACGACATTAACCATCAGTCCCGCAACATTTTGCATGCAGTCCAATAGAACTGGGCGGAAAAACATTATGACAACAAAACATGCGAAATATCTCGTAAGCAGATAATGTAATAACTTTGCACAAGCTACACCATTACCAGACCAAACACAAGTTAGTTTAATCCAACTTGATGAACCCCCTCTTTGGAAGCTCACCATAACTGGGTTTGGTCTCTACGAGACATTATTATTGCGTTGTCATCACGTATAACACCCTTAGGGTACAACACCCTTTTCAATGAGTTCAACTGTCATTCTTCTGTCAGAATGACCAGTTGCTACCTATTCCAAGTTTTGATCTGGTTCTGGGCATTTTCATGACTCAAGTTGAATACCAAAGTTCAAGTTAACTTCAGTATCTTTCCAACGAGTACTCATTTGCCCCCAGATCAGCTTTGATTAAAAAGTTATGTTAATTCAAAGTTAGCAGAATTTCTGGAAGAATTTTAACAGCACCTCCCTTGGAAGTGGCTGTTTCCAATCCTGATTTCCACTAAATTCTGTGCTGAAACTTCAGAAACTTTGAATTGCAAAGATGTCAAACATCTTCTACTCTTTCTAAGGATGGATTATATGACAATTTTAGATTTTTCTACTGGGAGTTATATTTGAAAAACAGATCAGTTCAGAGGATGTTTTACTCTGCCCTGGTTCTGGACAGTTTACATTCCTCTGGGATTTCAGCCATCTTAAGGCGAGTTTCAGCTCTGGAAGTCTACAACAAAGTTGTAGAGGACTTGAATACCTTTCCAAAACTATATAGCACACCTCCCTGGGCTAAAAGACCTGTGAGTTATGCCCTGTTGAGGATCAGCAAACGTGCTGCCCAAAACAGAGCACTCTGCTTTTCATACTTTTGGCTATACTGCTCCACTATCCCATTCTTATACCCAACCAGGGTCCTAAATGTTGAACCTATAGATTTTAATTCTTTGTTATCATTATTCTCATGCATATGCCTACCATATCTCGGTACTACGTTCCTCACAAAAGAAAATCCTACCCGGATCATACCGGCATATACGTCTCAAATGTGGCACTAAACGGTCTCTCGCACACGTTTTCTACACGGATGCATACGTGGTTAGTACCTGCAGAAAACCACACAATAATGGTGCACTCAATGGTTATTCATTTCAGGCAGTTCCATATTTGAAAGTAAATACAAACGCCCGTATCATTGTCATACGGCCGTCCTTGAGTTAGGTCACGTCTCAAGGTACGTGATCGTGTTTCAACACCACACGACGGGGAACCCGAGTATGTCATGAACGGGTCGTCACGGTTGGGAATGTTATCAACCCAACAGATACCACCTACTGCCCTGCAGGGCACGCCGATGGCAAGCGCTGCGTATGTCCTCCTGGGCTATTTCCAGACGAACACACTTTCGCGTTACTGACCACGCGATGGGGTCTCCACTTACTTGCCTAATGCACGCTAGGGATCAGCGTTTCATATGAACTCAGGGACATGAAGAGTCCAAAAGATTCATATTGACGTCTCACACCAAGCTATGAGACAAATCCCTGAACCACGTTCCTCGTCAGGGAGAGCTAACCGAAATTGAACCGCTTTCGGTGGCGTTCCTTACCATACTTACCAGAGCGTAGGTGCGTCGTTACATAATTGAAATTCAGAATTATAACACATAAGTTAGTCTTTGCCACTTTAAGTAACTATGCTAATATAGTCCTTACTTGGGCAACTACCGAATCCTCACCGTATACCTAAGTTTTTCCCATAATGCAGTTCTTTAGTACTGTGCTATCCCCACTGCAGCTCTGATACCAGGCTGTGGCGGACCGGAATCCGCTCATCCAGGATCGCAGAGGGTGGTGCCGCGCGATGCGACACCCGACAGCACACGTCATAAGAACACAATATATTACATGGGAAAAACAGCTGAAACTGTACAAACAAGTACAAATTTCAGTTACAATTATTGTTCTATTACACAGCGGAAGACTACACTATACAACTCACGCCCGCCTATTTAGCAAAAGTCGGTTGCCCAGCCCTAGGGCAACCCACACTAGCTGCACGTCTCAGCTCAGCGCGGCGTGTACGGCTCCCACTCAGCCGTGGTCCCCGACGGAGGGTAACCCTCGCCGGTGGACTCGTACTCCGAGTCCGTGGGTGGCTCCTCACCTGAAAAACACTTAAGCAGCAACCGTGAGCACGAAGGCTCAGCAAGGCTTAACCGACTCACCTAAGCATGAAACTCTACATGAGGGGTACAAGGGACATAGGATAGTAACTTTTCAGCAAAACGACACGCCTACAAGTTCATCCTTAGTTCATCTTTTAGCAACAAGTTAACAGTTCATGAAATCTGAAATTTAGTAAGCAGTATTTGGTGGCACACATGTAGCAATACAATTATATCAATCAGCATCATTGAATCAACATATTTCATCCATTAGTCTACGTTACGACGCAGTGAACAAGCAGTACTCGTCACCGCGAGGGACGGCGAATCGACTCGATATACACCTGCAGGGAAAACCCAAAGAGCACGTCACGTACGCCCACCCGTGGAGCTGCACAGCACGCTCATTCGATGTCGTACGGGACAACCTTTCACCCAACAGCCCAAACGTCGAACCGGTCGCACCGAAACGAGCAGGAGGTTCCCCACACGGAGCATCTCTCTATGCCCGTTGGCAGATTTCCACCTTGCTGCCCTCAACCTACACCTATAAATCGGTGTGCTATGCCTCGACGCCCGGAGGTTTAGGCTACATCGGTTTATCGGGGCCCATATATCCGATATGCCTTCGGTACGTTCAATACTTGTTCAGCAGGGCCGCACACGGATCGGTCCTCAATCGACACGGGCAGGGCTGCGCACACAAGACTCTCTCTTGCTGCGCCCTAGCCCCTGCCTAGTCTCATTTTCATTACTAAAGTGATCTCACATCACTCAACCGAACCCGTGTGTCCCAAGCCTATCTCGCGAGTAGATTCCAACTACTCGACTTGTACCGAAGTCCTATGACTCATTAAGCATAGCCTGTCTACTCGAGGTCCTTGACACTACCCTCACTCTTTTAGGAACCTTTGGTTATGCAAGTGGGGTTTCATTCACCCTATACCTAATGCACAATCATACTTCACATGACACATGTAAACAAAGTAAAACTTTTAAAAAGGGTTAATGCAAACCGGGGCTTGCCTTGTTGCTGCTGGTCAGGAGTTAGTTCTTCGTCCGGAAGGAGGAAGTCCAGCACTTCCGGAGTCTCTTCTTCAACGGCTACACGTTAATGAAATACTACATGTTAATTTATATGCAAAAGTGAGTCTAGAGTAAGACTTCTACTATTAGTTCTAATAACCAGCCTCTAATACCTGGAACTTTGTTTAAGAATTTAAATATGAACTGGTGTTGGTGGTTTGGCTTGGACTTAATCACATGGTCAAATGCTAAGTGGTTTTCCCCCCTTTTCCATATTAATCCCTTAAGTGGGTAAACAGGACAGGGGTGATCTAGAGCTCCAATAGAGCTGAGAATTTTTGTGTGAGTTCCTTGTCACAAGAAAACTCTCTGGACCAAACATTAGCACTTTTCATGGAGTGGTTTGCCCAGAATAATTCTCTTGGCAAATCAGCAAGGAAAAATTAATTCTGAGGTAATACCCCTGTTCATGCTCAACTTAATGAACTACAATTTCTATTCTAGCTCATAGAGTTTGCATGAATTTTCCTAGCATTTTTGGAGTCAAGGTTTGCCCAGAATTGAATTTCCAAGTTTTGGAAATTCTCTGAAAATGTTTCTGCATTCAAATGAACACAGCACCTTCCAATTTGAATTGCTCTGACCAATTCAACTCCAAATGGTCTGAAACTTTTGCAGGGGTTTACTAATGTCCTAAAGAACATTCTGCCAAAATTTGGGAATTTTTGGATGAACCAAACTCCCTCTAAAATTCTTTTGCTGAAAAGCTTTAAAGAATTTTCCAGAATTAATTAATGGGTTTCATACAAATTGGGTTGTATCTCTGGACAGAGCTAGGCAAGATGAATCCAACCCAATTTGAATCACTAAATTTGGAGCTTCCTAGCAAAAGTTATGGGGTTCTAAAGTTTGCACTAAAACTGGAAATTCCAGAAATGTTTAAATCCTGCGGGTGGGTCCACGTACACGTGTCGACCGCTGGATCCGAGCCACACGGGGCCACAGACTCCTTCCCGCGCGGCCGCACTGGATCCCGGACCACAGAGAATCCCACCCCTTTATTTCCAGCCGCTGACGCGTGGGGCCTACCCCTTCGTCCTCCTCCGGCCACCCGCGCGACCCCGCCGCCAAGCTCGCCGGAGCTCTCGCCGGAGACGGGTTCCGGTCCTCGGAGCTTGCTGAATCTCGCCGCCAGTGCCTATCTCGGCCTGAGGAACACGGTGGTGCACTCCCCAGAACTTGACAACCACCGGAACAGTGCTCCCAACGGCAACAGCGGCCGGGAGCTCACCGGCGACGTCTAACTCGGCATCCCACGCACCTTTTTCGATGCGGTTTGCTCGGGGAGCTCCGCTGACACCTGCTGGTCACGGACATGGACACCGATCCTCGTGAAAACGGCGGTAACTATGACCTCACCGGCGACCTAGGCCGGATATCGGCTGTGCTTCAGAAAACTTCAAAGAACCGTCAACCTAGCCCACGGTTTTTACTGGTTTTTGATCCTAGGTGGTCGTGGCCGTGTATAGAGCGTGTGCATGACTCGGTTTGCCCAGTGATGAGCTAACCCCCACGAATTTTGGGATTTTGTGGGAGCTCGGTCTCAAGACACCCGAAGCTTTCCCGGCGAAATACTCCCTTGACAGCCCATGAAATGAAGAACGGTAGGGACTAGAAGAGTCAGCACCTTAAGGCGGTCCTTTCTTGTATGGCTCGTCGGGCACGAGCGCGCCTGTGCTGGCCGGACGCCGGCGATCAGAAAGGGCGGCGTTTCTGTGCTCGCGCGGAAACGAGGAAGGAACTCGGTAGGGGGGGGTTCTCGTTTGGAAAGCAGGAGGAAGGCGGCGTGGGCTGTGCGCTGGCCTTTAAGCCGCGGTTTGGCACTGTGAGGTGGCCGATCGCTGCCTCGGTGGCTCGCCGCCGTTCACTGTCTCGCGCGCGAAGTCGGGGTCGGCTGCAGCAACCGACTGCCCCTCCAGTGTGCCACTGACCTGTGGGCCTCCCCCTTTCTCCTTTTCCCCTAATATTTCTTTTCTGTTTTTGTTAATTATCCCACCAGCTACTCACAATTTAATGTGAGACTTAGCTCCCAAGTCTTTGTTTGAATTTGGATTCTCAAATTCAAACTTTGTTTGGTCAAGTTTGCTTCATATTCAAACTGAAATTCAAATTCAGTTTTGAATTCTAGCAAATTTAACTCTTGACAAGATGAGCTCCAATGGGGCTGGAAATTGGTGGGTTTACTCAGAAAAATGTGCTGAGTGTAGATATGGAGCTAACTTTTGAATTTGGATGATGAAAGTTGCTGCAATTTGAATTTACACTCAAATTGGCCTCTTTTTGAAATAACTCAAAAGTGCCTCAAAAAGTGTTGAATTTGCATGAGCTTTGGACTGAACCTTCCCAAGACTTTTTAAATTCTAGGGGTGAGCTCAACCTCTCATGTTTAAGTGTAGAAACCATACATTGTGAAAGTGAAGGCTTTCCCTTCTAATCACTCCTTTGATAGAGGCCACTTGCTCTTCACAATATGTCACAATCTACACACAACAAAACTGTTGTGTTGTGAGGTGCATAAAAGTTTTTGCAAGTCCCTTTTCTTGGGCTTTTACATTCACGATACAAGAAGATGAATCACCACAAGATATGTACAATCGACTGAAGAATCTTATCAACAAAGTCCGAGCTTATGGCATCAAAAAGTGGAATGATCATGAGGTCGTGAAGTTGATTCTCAGAGCAATCATGCCTCGCAACGTGACTCTTTGCTCTATGATTTAAGAAAGCCCCGGGTACTGGAAAATGACCCCAAATGAACTTTTTGGCAAGATCATCAACATTGAAATGATGGAGAAGCAAGCCAAGCATGTCAAGGAAATTGCCGATCTCACCTCGGCAAAGAATAAATGAGTTGCTTTGAAGTCAACCTCTAAACCCATATCAAAAGAAGCCCGAGAAGCTCACGGAGAAGACGACAGTGATTATGAAAGTAGTGATATCGATGAAGAAGACATGATCTTGTTCATGAAGAAGTTCAAGAAAATGATGAGAAGAAGAAGGGGTAGCAGCTCAAACAAAGTAAGACAAAGGGACAAATAGAAACCCAAGATGAGACGGGCATGCTATAACTACGGAGAATACGATCACTTCATAGTAGATTGTCCAGATGAAGAAAACAAGAAGAAGACTAAAGACAACAAGCCTCAACAAAAGAAAATGTTCAAGAAGAAGAAGCAATATGGACAAGCACATCTAGGGAAGGAGTGGGACTCCAATGATGAATCCTCATCCGAAGAAGAAGAGGAGATGGCCACCATAGCCATAAAGAAGACTACCAAGAAATCCACTCTCTTCCCAACCATGGGCGCATGGAAGGACACCGAGAACACTTGTATAATGGCAAAGGAAGATAAAAGAAAGGTACCAACTAAATCTTCCCTCTCGCATTCTTTTACTAGTGATAGTGATAATTATAGTGAGGATGATAGCAGTGATGAATATGAATATATGCTTAGGGGTTTAGACAGAAAGATAGCTGCTAAGATGAAATTTCTATTTGATAAGCTTGTTGATATGGAGAAGTTAGTCAATCGTCAGGAAGATATGATCATCTCCCAAAAGGAGGAGTATCTTGAGATTGAAAAGCTTCTTGAACTTGAAAAGGGGTGAAGTAAATCACTAGAACTTGAGTTAACCCCAAGCAAGGAAGCTTGCTTGAAGTTAAAAGACTCAAACACCACCATGAAGGATGAACTTGATAACTTAACCAAAGTTAACAAGATCCTTGAGGTACAAGTCGAGTCACTCAAGCAAAGTGGTTCTTCATCCACTTCAAGCTCAGCTTCTCAACATATAAAATATGAAACTAGTATTACTAGTGCTTGTGCCAAAAGTGACACTAACTTGAAGAAAAATCCAAACTCGACAAAGGGCAAGCAATCTTCTCAAAGTGGCATATTTGACAAGTTGAAGATCAAGTATGCACGCGGTGCATACTCGGTCACAAGACCTCCTAATGTCAAATATGGCATGGGATATTCTTGGTGAAAAGCAAAACGCTAGAAACCACAAGAATAAGGGTTGCATTGCCTTTGTCAAGGGAAACTCTTCTCAAGATAGAAAACTTAATAATGTTGATAAATTTAACACTGTGAACACATATGAACAACAACTTCTATTTAGAACTTTTGATGCTTCATATGTACTTATGAAAAGTAATCTTGGAAGAGTTTATGCTAAATATGTTGGGCCACACCATGGGAACACCAAGTCTCATGTGTGGGTGACCAAATCACTTGTGACTAACCTCAAAGGACCCAAGCATGCTTGGGTACCTAAGACCAAGGTATAAATTGTTTTTGCAGACTTATTCATCTGGTGGAGCAAAATGGGTGCTAGATAGTGGATGCACCAATCACATGACCGGAGAAAGAAGAATGTCCATGGAATATGAATAAAATGAAGATCCAAACGAAGGCATTTACTTTGGTGATAATAGTCAAGGAAGAGTGCTTGGTACCGGTAAAATTGCAATTTTATCACAACATACTCTCTCTCATGTTTTACATGTTGACTCCTTGGATTATAACCTTTTTTCCATATCTCAATTATGTGACAAGGGTTATAATTGCTTATTCACTAATGAGGGTGTGACTGTCTTTAGAAGGAGTGATAACTCAATTGCATTCAAGGGTGTGTTGAAGGGAAAACTTTATCTAGTTGACTTCAACAAAGATAAAGCCGAACTTGACACATGCTTGATTGCAAAGACCAACAAGGGTTGGCTGTGGCATAGACGGCTAGCACATGTTGGTATGAGGAATCTTCAGAAACTCCTCAAAGGCGATCGCATCCGAGGTTTAAAGGATGTTGTTTTTGATAAAGACAGGTCGTGTAGAGTGTGCCAAGTAGGGAAGCAAGTAGGAGCACCCCATCCCATGAAGAATGTCATGACTACAACAAGACCGACTACAACAAGACCGCTTGAGCTTCTCCACATGGATCTATTCGGTCCAATTCCTTACATAAGCATCGGCTATAACAAATACCGTCTAGTCATTTTTGATGATTTTCATGCTTCACGTGTGTTTTCTTTTTGCATGATAAGATAGAAACTCAAGGAACCCTCAAGAAGTTCATCAAGCGTGCCAAAAATGAATTCTCATTGAAGATCAAGAACATACGAAGTGACAATGGGACAGAATTCAAGAACACCCAAGTTGAGGAGTATCTAGACGAAGAAGGAATAAAGCACAAATTTTCAGCACCATATACTTCTCAACAAAACGGAGTAGCCGAAAGGAAGAACAGAACTCTCATTGAGATGTCGAGGACAATGCTCGATGAATACAAGACTTCGGACAGGTTTTGGGCTGAAGCGGTTAACACCGCTTGTCACGCCATAAACCGACTATATCTTCATCGGTTGCTCTAGAAAACTTCATATGAACTACTCACGGGTAACAAGCCGAATATTTCATATTTTCGAGTTTTTGGTTCAAAATGTTATATTTTAAACAAGAAGCCAAGGGCTTTGAAGTTTGCTTCGATGTCCGATGAAAGTTTCTTACTTGGCTATGATTCGAACTCCTACGCTTATCGTGTCTTCAACAAAACCTCCGGACTTGTTGAAGTAGCACGTGACGTAGTGTTCAATGAAACTAATGGATCCCAAGAAGGGCAAGTTGATCAATGTGTGCTAGATCAAGAAGAAGCTCCATAACAAGCATTGAGAAGAATGGCATTGGGCGACGTTCGACCACAAGTGCCACCTTCAAATGCGAATGAAGAAAATGAACCACAGGTGGAGGAAAATGATCAAGGGGGACCTTCCATACAAGATCAACCTCAAGAAAATCAAGAAGATCAAAAAATCAATGAGGGCAACTATCCAGGGGGAGAAGAAGATGATAATGAAGATTCAAGACCACAAGTGCCACATCCAAGGGTACACAAAAGCATCCAAATAGATCACCCCATCAACAACATAATCGGTTACATCCAAAAGCGAGTAATAACTCGATCTCACATAGCTAATTTTTGTGAACACTATTCTTTTGTATCCTCTTTGGAACCATACAGGGTTGAGGATGCATTAAAAGATCTGGATTGGGTGATGGAGATGCAAGAAGAATTGAACAACTTCAAAAGGAACGAAGTGTGGGAGCTTGTCGAAAGACCCAAGTCCAACGTCGTCGGCACTAAATGGGTCTTCCGCAACAAGCAAGACGAACATGGAGTGGTAACAAGGAACAAGGCACGACTTGTGGCAAAAGGGTACTCACAAGTCGAAGGTTTGGATTTCGACGAGACTTTTGCTCCCGTAGCTAGGCTTGAATCGATTCGTATATTACTTGCATATGCTACTCACCATGATTTCGAGCTTTATCAAATGGACGTAAAAAGCGCCTTTCTCAACGAACCGATCAAGGAGGAGGTGTACATGGAGCAACCACCCAGTTTTGAAGATCAAGAGCACCCCAACTATGTGTTCAAACTGTGTAAGTCTCTCTATGGCCTCAAACAAGCTCCTAGAGCTTGGTATGAGTGCCTTAGAGATTTTTTGATTGAAAATGACTTCAAGATTGGAAAAGATGATTACACCTTGTTCAATAAATACTTTGATGATGATCTCTTCATTTGCCAAATCTATGTTGACGATATTATATTTGGTTCAACTAACAAATCCTTTTGTCAAGAATTTAGTAAAATTATGACAGATAGATTCAAGATGTCCATGATGGGAGGGTTGAGGTATTTTTTGGGATTCCATGTGAAGCAACAAAAGGACGGGACGTTCATAAGACAAACAAAGTACACTCAAGACATTCTCAAGAAGTTTGGAATGGACAAAGCAAAGCCCATAAAGACTCCCATGGCGACTAATGGACACTTGGATCTCAATGAATACGGACCAAATGTGGATCAAAAGGCATATCGTTCCATAATTGGCTCCTTACTCTATTTATGTGCATCTTGGCCTGAAATCATGTTGAGTGTATGTTTGTGTGCAAGGTTTCAAGCCAATCCTAAGGAATGTCATTTGATAGCCGTTAAAAGGATCTTGAGATATTTAGTTCATACACCCAACCTAGGACTTTGGTATCCCAAAGGATCAAAATTCAATCCCATTGGATACTCCGATGCAGATTATGCCGGATGCAAGGTAGATAGAAAAGTACTTCCGTTACTTGCCAATTCCTAGGTAGATCCTTAGTTTCTTGGTCCTCCAAGAAACAAAATTCAATTGCCTTATCGACGGCCGAAGCGGAGTATGTTGCAGCCGGGAGTTGTTGTGCACAACTCCTTTTGATGCGACAAACTCTAAGGGATTACGGTTACAATATGAGCCGTATTCCACTCCTTTGTGACAATGAGAGTGCAATTAAAATTGCCCATAACCCTGTTGAGCACTCTAGAACCAAACACATAGATATATGGCATCATTTTTTGAGAGATCACTTAATGAAAGGAGACATAGCCATTTCCCATGTCAACACTGAAAAACAATTAGCTGATATCTTTACCAAGCCACTTGCTGAAAAACGCTTTTGTGAGCTCCAAAATGAACTAATTATTCTTGATGCTCGAAACGTGGCTTGAAAACTTGCATACCTGTATGCCATTCTCAAAATCATGCTAATTGTGTTGAAAAATCATCTCTCTCTATTTTTTTCTTAAAAACTATGTTAGTTACTTGATGAAATATATGTGTATCTTTGTCCCCTATTCCTTAATAGGAACCTTTGAATATATATATATATATATATATATGTTTTGTACATTTCTGTACAAGGGACCATGGACCGGACTTGTCCGCACTTGGTCCGCTAGTCCGGACTAGTCCGGTTTGACCACAGACTAGTCCGATATTTCGACTCCATAACCCTAGGGCCAACTCAAACCTAATCTTCTTCATCCTCAGAACCCCTCGCACACTCCCTCTCCTCACTCAAGTGTTCCCAAGGCGGATTTGAGATTTCTCCATCAAAACCACCCAAATCTCCGTGGGAATTGATCCCCACTGCAAAGGGATCGAAGACCCCGGGCTAGTCCGCATCAAGAACTCCTTCAAACGCCTCGAATCGAAGGATTTGGTAAAATTCTCTCCAAACCCTAGAACCTTCGATTTTCCTTGTTTTTGCTCAATTAGCTTAGCTCCTCCAGTCAATACATGCTCTATTGATGTATTCCATGTACCCTAGATCTTTGCATTGAATAACCTCAAATTTTGACAAGTTAGGGCTTGAGCAGCCTCATAACGGACTAGTCCATTATTAGGGCGGACAAGTCCTGTACTCCGGACTAGTCTGACCCTAAACACCGGACTAGTCCGGTATGCTCTGATTAGAATCTTAGCTTATGTCAATTGAATGCAATCCCTTGTCATCCTTGATTATTCATATCCTTTATATCTTCCTTGTCAGAAATCATGTCGAGATCGAATGAAAATCTCTCCGACTTTGAAGCCGAGATGGATCAACATCAAGATGTGATGTCTCATATTCCGGAGTCTCGCTTCAAAAGGAGACAAGATCGCTCACCCCACATAGGGTTCACCGAAAGTTACAATCAAGAGACCAGCTTCAAGAGCAAATATGGCTGATTCTAGCTCGGCGGCTCAACGCCAAACCAAGGGCAAGGGAAAGGGGCTTCCTTCCGGCCCGATTGGTCCCCATAAGATGACAGCTCCAAAGCAGGGAAATAGGGATCCCTCGGAGGAGAAGTTCAATGGCAAGGGGAGTGTTGTGGCATGGAACCTGAGGAAGGTTGACGCCTATAGCTCTGGCAAAAAGGCAGCAGACAAAATATTTTGGAGCAACTTTCACTCGAACTATTACAGTTCGGTGTACCTACAAATGAAGACTCCAGTGGTCCGCAGTCAATGGATCGACATGACATACATTGAAAGGAAGAGCTATGAAGCCTTTGAGGAGGTAATAGAGGCTGCAGAGAGACACGGACTCAAGGACTTGCTCTCCTTAGAAACAACTAGAATGATGTGATCATCGCCCAGTTCTATGCAACTTGCCACTTTGCCCACGATGGAGAAGACAAAGTGACTTGGATGACACATGGATCCAAGTACACAATTTCTTATACTGAGTTTGCCAGACTGCTGCACCTTGAGGACACTAGTAATGATAAGATTGTGATTCACAATCTTGGAGTTGTGGAGAAAGACAAGATGGAATTCCTCTATGATACTCGAGTCCCATTCAATCCTCCCTCAACCAAGAACATGAAGCCCTTCTTCATTGTTCTCAACAGAGTGCTCCAGAAGACCATTGCTCCAAAGGATGGAGATGCCTAGGGTGTCCAAGTTACTTGAGAACAATGATGAAAGTAATCAGTAGGAGGAGAAGATTTGATATCTTCGACTACATTTGGAATGACATGGTGAACATATTCTACACACCAAACCGTTCTTGTGACTATGCACCATACTTGATGTTCATGATTGAAAAAGTCAAAGGAATTGAGTTTGTGAAGGATGTGGAGCACACTGCTCGAAGGCCTCAGAAGCCTCCTCAAGCCTCTCTCGCAGCTGCTCCCTCACATGGCTCACCTGAACAACATCCAGAGAGAGCTCAAGAAGTTGCAAGGCTTTCATCCAAGACTAGGGCCTCTCCACACAAAGGGTCCTCTAGTGGAATTATGAAGTATTTGGCTGCTATTTTTAGTTCTTGCCACAAAACTGAGGTGAAGCTTCATAAGATGAACAAGGCAAGAAAATAAGAAATGAGATACATGAAGGTCAATGTCAAAGCAATATGCCAGAAACTGGAGATTGAGGCCAATGGATCTCCAGTTATCTTAGAGGACTCTGCATCTGACTTCACAGAGCTTCCTCCTCTCTCTCCATCAGAGCGTGCCTACTTTGGCACGACGAGTGGTCCTCCTCCTCCTACTCCTTAGCCTGATGATGAAGGCGAAGAAAGGACCGACAGCAAGGAGTGAGCCGCCGACGACAAGTAGATCCCTCCTCTCCTTCCTTTTGGTGCCTTGATGCCAAAGGGGGAGAAATTGAGGGGGAGTCTTAGGTCGTAGGCTCTTCTTTTCATGTCCTAGTTTGAGAAATGAGTTTTTTGTAAGACATCTGTTGTCATTACGCTTTTGTAAGACATATGCTATCACTATGCTTTTGGACATGTAATGTGAAATGATAACTATGTGATGCTTATTGTTAATGGTGTATGTTTAAAGCTGTTATGTAGGATTGAGACTCTTGATTATTTTATGATTATGCTCATTATGATATTCACATCAAAATTATTGCTCACACACATAGTTTTCCACCCCACCATAAAGAATTCACATATGTCTTATGTCTACATTGCCTATTTTGTCCAAAGCTCATATGTGCACACTTTATGAAAATCTGAATTTTTTGTCATATTTGTGTGATCTCAATTGGTTGTCATCAATCACCAAAAAGGGGCAGATTGAAAGTGCATCTAGGCATCCCTTTTGGTTTTTGGTTGATTTATGACAAACAAATGAGACCCTAACAAAATTGTTGAGATGATCGCAGGTTCTTAAAGAAATTAGGAAGAGAGCGCAAAAAGAAAGGAGAAGGAGGATCTAAATTGATAAGAGCTCAGGAGCTGAAAAGATTAGATTACTTAGTATAGAGTGTGTTGGAGAAACAAACCCCAAGAGCTCAAGTGAAAGAAATCACACTAACTGCACAAAAATTAGCATGTGCGAACTAGTCCGATGTCAACCGGACTAGTCCAATTTTCTTTCTGACTTGAAAACGGACTAGTCCGATATGGACCGGACTAGTCCAATTTTGTCTCTGGATAGAAAACGGACTAGTCCGCACTCTTACGGACTAGTCTGGTATCTCACAACACTTAGGGCTTTCCACACGCCGCACACCGGACTAGTCCGGAGTCCACCATGGACTAGTCCGGACATCGCAAACCCTATAGTAACCATTGGAAATCCTATTATAAAAAGAGGTGTACGGCCATACCACCATAACTTTTTGACCCCCTGCACCATCACACCTCCCAAGAGCCCAAAATTCACATCTCTCCACACATTCTAACCCAAAAAGGATCAAATCTTTGGGGATTAGCAATTGATCAAAGGAGAGACTTGTTCTACACATCTTGAGCTCTTGGGTTTGATCTCTAGCACACTCTTGTTCGTTTATTGTTCATCTTTTGAGTGTGTTTGGTTGTGTTCACTCATTGTAATTCTTGGGGAGCCCTCAACTTGTTAGAAGGCCCCTTGGACGATTTATTAGCCCCTTGTGATTAGTGGAAGAGAATCGGCCTCCGTGGCGATTCGACGAGGATAGGGTTGGTGATTCGACGTGGACTCCTCTACGGAGACATAGATTTCCTTCATCGAATCAAACCCCGTGATAAAATCTTGTCTCTCACTCTTGTTCATTTATTGTTCATCATATTCTAGTGTTTAATTAATCTCGTGAAATTCACGTTGAAGCATTGAAATTAAAGTTGACCTCTATCATTCATTGTTTCACTGTTGTAATACATCTAAGCTCTTAATTAATTTCCACTACATAGGGTACTAGAAATGAACATATTGATCAACCTTGATCTTTCTAGTCCACGCATATCGGACTAGTCCACACAGTACTGGACTAGTCCGATTTTTCTCTGAGTAGAAAACGGACTAGTTCGCACTTTACCGGACTAGTCCGATTTCCCTGTATTTGATAAACCTACTAAGTGTTGCAGGGATTAACAAAGCATCGAAAAGCCTATTCACCCCCCTCTACACTACATTCAAGGTTTGCCGTCGAAGGAGGAGAATCAGCTCAAGAGATGTACAATAGACTGAAGTCTCTCATCAATGAGGTCCGAGCCTATGGTAGCAAGAAGTGGACGGATCATGAGGTGGTCAAGTTAATTCTTAGAGCATTCATGCCTCAGAACTTGACACTCTGCTCCATGATCAGAGAAAATCCCGGATTTCACAAAATGACCCCGGACAAGATTCTTGGCAAGATCATCAACATTGAAATGATGGAGAAGGAGGCCAAGCATGTCGAGGAACTTGCCGACCTCACCTCGGCAAAGAATAGAGGAGTTGCACTAAAGGCCACATGCAAGCCAGCATCAAAAGAATCTCCAAAGGCTCTTGAGGACGATGATGGTGATGATAAAAGCATTGATATCGATGAAGAAGACATGATCCTGTTCATCAAAAACATCAAGAAAATGATGAGAAGAAAAAAGGGTGGCAACTCAAATGAAAGAAGATACAAGGACAAACAAAGATCCAAGACGAGGCACGCATGCTACAATTGTCGAGAATATAATCATTTCATGGGCGATTATCCACATGAAGACAACAAGAGGAAGAGTAAAGACAACAAGTCTCAACAAAAGAAAATATTCAATAAAAAGAAGCAATATGGCCAAGCACAACTAGGGTAGGAATGGGACTCCAATGATGAGTCCTCATCTGAAGAAGAAGAGGAGATGGCCACTATAGCTATCAAGAAGCCTACCATGAAGTATACTCTATTCCCAACCATGGGAGCATGGAAGGACACCAACCACACATGCCTAATGGCCAAGGAAGGAAAAATAAAGGGTAAACTAAATCTCCCTCCTTGCATTCTTTTACTAGTGGTATTGATAATTCTAGTGATGGTGAAGACATACTTAGAGGTTTAGAAAAAAAATACTATAGCTAAAATGAAAATTCTAATGGATGAGATAGTTGATAAGGAGGACCTAGTCAATCGACAAGAAGAAATTATCATTCTCCAAAAGGAGAAATATCTTAAGATTGAAGGGCTTCTTGAGATTGAAAAGGAGCGAAGCAAATCACTTGAGCTTGATTTAGCTTCAAGCAAGGAGACTTGTTTGAAGCTAAAGGACTCAAACATTGCACTCAAGGATTAACTTGCTAACTTAACCAAGGTTAACAAGATTCTTGATGTGCAAGTTGAGTAACTTAAGCAAAGTGGTTCTTCATCCTACTTAAGCTCACCTTCTTAACATGTTGAATCCAAAACTCTTGTAATTTGTACATGTGCTAAAAATGACACCAACTTAAAAGAAAAGTCAAACTTGACAAAAGACAAGCATCCCTCTCAAAGTGGCATGTTTGACAAGGAGAAGGTCAAGTATGCAGGTAGTGCATACTTGGTCACAAGACCTGCTAATGTCAAACATGGCATTGGGTATTCTTATGGTGAAAGGGAAAACGCTAGAAGTCACAAGGATGACAAGAAAAACATTGTCTTTGTCAAGGGAAATACCTCCTGAGTTGGAAAATGTAACAATGTTGATAAAATTAACATTGAAAACTCATATGAACAATAAATCTTGTTTAGAACCTTTGGTGCTTCATATGTGCTTATGAAAAACAGTCTTGGAAAATTTCATGCCAAATATGTTGGGCCACGCCATCAGAACACCAAGTCTCGTGTGTGAGTTCCCAAGTCACTTGTCACTAACCTCAAAGGACCCAACCAAGCTTGGGTACCTAAAACCAAAGCATAGTTTCTTTCTTGTAGGCATATGCATCCGGTGGAGCAAAATGGGTGCTAGATAGTGGATGCACCAATCATATGACCGGAGAAAGAAAAATGTTTCTGGAGTATGAACCCAAATGAAGACTCAAGTGAAGGCATCTGTTTTGGCGATAATAGTCAAGGAAAGGTGCTAGATACCGGTAAAATAGCTATTTCATCACATCAAACACTTTCTCATGTTTAACATGTTGATTCCTTAGATTATAACCTCATGTCCATATCTCAACTATGTGACAAAGGTTATAATTGTTTGTTCACTAATGAGAGTGTGACCGTCTCTAGAAGGAGTGATGACTCAATTGCTTTCAAGGGTGTGTTAAAGGGAAAACTTTATCTAGTTGATTTCAACAAAGATAAAGCCGAACTTGACACATGCTTGATTGCAAAGACCAACATGGGTTAGCTGTGGCATAGATGGCTAGCGCATGTCGGTATGAGGAATCTACAAAAACTTCTAAATGGCGATCACATCCGAGGTTTGAAGGATGATGTTTTTGAGAAAAACAAGCCTTGTAGCGCGTGCCAAGTCGGGAAGCAAGTAGGAGCACCCCATCCCGCGAAGAATGTCACAACTACAAAAAGACCACTCGGTCTCCACCATATGGATCTATTTGGTCCAATTGCTTATATAAGCATCGGCGGTAATAAATATGGTTTATTTATTGTTGATGATTTTTCACTCTTCACGTGGGTTTTCTTTTTGCATGATAAGTCAGAAACTAAGGGAACACTCAAGAAGTTTCTCAGGTGAGCTCAAAATGAATTCTCATTGACAATCAAGAACATAAGAATTGACAATGGAACGGAATTCAAGAACTTATAAGTCGATGAATATCTAGATGAATAAGGAATGAAGCATGAACTTTCGGCACCCTACTCCCACAACAAAACGGGGTAGCCGAAATGAAGAACCGGACGCTCGTTGAGATGGCAAGGACAATGCTTGACGAATACAAGACCTCTTACTGTATTTGGGCTGAAGCTATCAACACTGCTTGTCATGCAACAAACCGACTGTACCTTCATCGCCTACTCAACAAAACCTCATATGAACTACTCACTAGTAACAAAACAAATATTTCGTATTTTGAGTTTTTGGTTCAAAATGTTATATTCTAAACAAGAAGCCTAGGACCTCGAAGTTTTCTTTGATGTCCGATGAGGGTTTCTTTCTCGGCTATGATTCAGACTCCCACTCTTATCGTTTCTTCAACAAGGTCTCCAGACTTGTTGAAGTAGCACGTGACGTAGTGTTCGATGAAACTAACAGCTCCCAAACGGAGCAAGTTGACAAGTGTGTGCTAGATCAAGAAGAAGCCCTATGTCAAGTATTGATGAGAATGGCACTTGGTGATATTCGACCTCAAGAACAATCACAAGGATCAGGTGCTCAAGATGAACCTCAAGAAGAGCTATGATCAAGGGGGAGCCCATGCACAAAATCAATATCATGAAGACCAACAAGATGATCAAAGCACTAATGACGGCAACGATCCACGGGGAGCCAAAGAAGATGGTGATTATGAGAACACAACACCAGAAGTGCCACATCCAAGAGTACACCAAAGCATACAAAGAGATCACCCCGTCGACAACATAATTGGTGATATACAAAAGGGAGTGACAACTCAATCACGTATAGCTAATTTTTGTGAATACTATTCCTTTGTATCATCTTTAGAACCATACAAGGTCGAAGATGCGCTTAAAGATCCAGACTAGGTGATGGCAATGCAAGAAAAATTGAACAACTTCAAGAGGAACGAAGTATGGGAACTTGTTGAAAGTCATTATTTAATTCTGGAAAATTCTTTAAATCTTTTCAACAAAAGAATTTTTGAGGGAGTTTGGTTCATCCAAAAATCCTCAAATTTTGCCAGAATATTATTTAGGATGCTAGTGAACTCCTGTAAAATTTCAGCTCATTTGGAGTTGATTTGATTGGGGGAATTCAGATTTGAAGTTGCTGTGTTCAATTGGATACAGAAACATTTTCAGAGAATGTCCAAAACTTGGAAATTCAGTTCTGGGTAATTCTTAGCTCCAAAAATCCTAGGAAAATTCATGCAAGTCCTATGAAATATAATTGAAATTGTAGTTCACTTAGTTTGGAATGAACATGTGAGTTACTTCAGAATTTATTCCTTTTTGCTTAATTGCTTAGAGAATTGTTCTGAACAAACCACTAAATGAAAAGTGCTAATTTTTGGTCCAGATGACTTTCTTGTGACAAGAAACTCACATTAAAATTTTCAGCTCCATTGGAGCTTTGGATCACCCCTTTTCTGTTTAACCTCTTTAGGTGCTTGAACATGAATGGGGAAGACACTTAGCACTTAATCATGTTAATTAGCCCAAACCTTAGCACCAGTGTCATTTTAAATTATTAAGCAGAGTTACAGTTTTAAACTTGCCATTAGAACTTGTTTGAAAATCTTTACAATTAAATCCATATGCATATTCATAACGTGTAGCATCTACATGAAGAATTTGAAGTCATCGGAGTGGAGATCAAGGAAGGAGAAAAGCAAGTGATCAAGCCTCAAGTGGTCTTCACTAACTGAACCTCATATATATATGTCCCCTGCAAAACAAAGGTAAGCACTGGTTTGCATCAAAAACATACAAATTTTTATTTGTATTCACATTATATTGTCTAGCATTTTGTTTATCGCATTAAGTCTAGATGGTATGAAACTCCAAATGCATGACCCAGAAAACCCTGGAGTTTAATGTAGAGTAGGTTATCAATTGATTATATCTGCTGATCTCAAGTTAACAAAAGTGGATTAAAATAGGCATAACACGAGTAGGCAGTTTCCTACTCGTGCACCGGGATTAAGGGGGATCAATCGGAAGAGTTGGGGATTGATCCTCATAGTTGGGAATGGAGACCGAGCAGTGGATGGAAGGCTCAAGGATGTGGTCCTGTGAACCTAGCCCATGTCTGAGTCGATTAAGGCTCGTTCTTGTGTGCGGCCCCGCTGGACAAGTTTGATATGTGTACCAGATGCATACTGGCTATATGGCACCGAGGAAACCGATGTAACATGTTAAACTGGGTCGAGGCATACCCCACCGTCTGATGCAGATGCTGAAAGGATAGAGAAGTCGGCTCTACGAGGGTTTGCCGTAGTGAGACTTAATCTCAGTCGGTGGGACCGGTTCAACATTTGGGGTGTCGTGTGAAAGGTTGCCAAGTACGACGTCAATGATGGTTGCTGTGTGCAACATCGAGTACGGGTGTACGTGTCATGTCAGCCAGGTGTTTTTGATTGCAATCACTGTCGCTCATGGTAGTGAGCATACTTGTACACTGAGTCGTGACGTAGTAATAAACTGGGAAAAGTTAATAATGCTTCGTAAGTAATCCTCATAATGGAGATGAGGAATGATACACCTTCACTAAATTTAATTTCCACCTTGGGCTAGTAGCGTCAAGGCAAAGCGTTTCTTGTTTGATTGTGGAGTCTCGACGTTGATGGCGCAAGGTCTGTATGGGTCTAGGGTAGCTCACTAAAGTTACTTTCACCTCGGGCAAGTGACATCGAGATGAAGCATTTCTTGTTTGATTGTGGAGTCTCAATGTAAATTGTGCGAGGGCTATAAAAGTTGCTTAAAACTTGAAGTAAGGACTCTCCTTTAGCTCATGATCATATTTTGTGCAAACTTCTATATTCAGCCCTCTATATTCAGCATGTAGAGTTTCATGACTAGGGTGACGGTTAAGTCTTGCTGAGCTTCATGCTCACAGGTACTACATGAGTTGTTTTGCAGGTAATAACACTACGCTGATATGTACGGGTGTCCGATGAGACTCGGAACTCTCCGAGTGATGAACTCATGGAAACCCCTGCCGCTGCTATGGTGATCGTGTTGCTAGAGAGAAGGGTCCGCGGGCCGGACGTCTTCTCTATTGCTTAGCATAGAAATGTGACGTGAGTTGTATTAGCTTTCCTCGGTAGGTTATTCTATGAAATATTTGTAAAATTTACACTTTGTAAGCTTCCACTTGATTTATGTAATATGATACTTTATTATGTGTGCTGTTGGGTGCCGCATCGCACGGCACCACCCAATGCGATTCCCATGAAAGCGGCACGGCCCCGTGATCGGGACCGGGCCCCTCACAGCGTGGTATCAGAGCCGCATTGGTGATAGTGCACGGAATAAGGATCGTATTACGATACAAATTTAGGATACGGTGAGAAAACGGTATCAGGCCCACATAAGGACTATAGTAGTATAGTTACTTAAAGTGGCAGGACTAACATACTTGTTATAATTCTGAATTTTGATTTTGTAACGACGCAGCTACGCTCAGGTAACCATGGTAAGGAATGCCACCGAAAGTGATTCAATTTTGGTTAGCTCCACTGACGAGGAAAGTGGTTGAGGGATAGGTCTCACAGCTTGGTGTGAGACGTCAATATGAAACTCTTGGACTCTTCATGTTCCTGAGTTCATATGAAACGCTGATCCCTAGCGTGCATTAGGCAAGTAAGTGGATCTCCAATCGTGTGGTCAGTAACGCGATAGTGTGTTCTTCTTGAAATAGCCTAGAAGGAGATACGCAGCGCTTGCCATCGGCGTGACCTGCAGGGCCGAAGGTGGTATCTGTCGGGGTGATAAAATTCCCAACCGTGACGCCCCGTTCGCGCTCTACTCAGGTTCCCTGTTGTGTGGTGTGAAAACACGACCATATACCTTGAGACGTGACTTGACTCAAGGACGGCTCGTATGGAAATGATACGGGGCGCATGTTTTTATTATGATATGGAACTGCCTGAAATGAGAAAACCTATGTGTGAATCATGATTGAGTGTTCTTCTGCAGGTACTAACCAAGTACGTATTCTGAGTAGCACACATTTGCGAGTGACCGTTTTAGTGCCACCGATAATACGTTATGCCGGTATAATCCGGTTAGGTTTTCTTTTGGTGAGGCTACGTAGTACCGACATTGTTCTTACGGTGCTTCGACACCGTACTGCACTTAATAATCCTCTTCCCGATGAAGAAATGATTCATGAGCTAACTTTCCACTAAAAATGGAAGTTTGAAACAAATATTATTTACTGAACTCTTATTTTGAGCTAAGATTCAAATGAGAGAAGGTTTAGGTTTCAAAGATTTCAAAAACAGAGTGCTCTGTTTCTGGCAGGAATTCTTGCTGAACTTTGACAGAGCATAACTATGAGTAGCTTTAACCAATTAAGGTGTATAATACAGTTCTGGAAACATTTTTAAGTGTTCTACAACTTATTTGTAGACCTCCAGAGCAAAATCACAAGTTAAGTTGGTGAAAAGTCCAGTTGATGGCAAACTGTTCAGAACCAGGACAGCAGAAAAACCTCTCTGGACCTTTCTGTTTTTAAGACATAACTTCCTGTAGAAAAATCCTTAAGGAGCATGTGATATACCGATGGAAAGGTTATGAGATATGCAACATTGTTGTAGTTCAATGTTGGTTCAGATTCATATTGTATCTGTGTATACAACTGTGATAAAGTCAGCCACATAGAAAGTAGATGCTGGCAAATTTTATCCAGAAATTCTTTCAAATTTGAGCAATCATAACTTTTGACCCAGAAGTGATATGGAGGCATTTGAATACTCGTTTGAAAGATATTGAAGTTAAATTTAATCTTGATATTCAACTTGAGTTATGAAAGTGCTTTCAACTGGATCAAAATCTGGTTGGTTTGAGGACCGGTCAATCTGCTTTTAAATCCTTGCTGTTAGTTGCATCAGTTTGCGCATAAATCATTTTTTCTTACATGTTAAGATTTCATTATCAGTGTTTCACTACTTTGTTCATGGAATAAATCAAGTGATAGTATTGAGCTGATAATGAACTCTTGCAATTGCAGAATGGTGCAAACTCGTTCCATGGGTGAACTGGGTGGTTCCAGTGGTGGTGGTGGTGATAACTCTCCACAGCGGGAGCACCGAGCTCCGCGACCACAGCCGCCACCAGGACCTTCACCTACAGTCATAACGGCGGACATTCTGGCCGCCATGACGGGGGTAAGCGATGAGCGAACCGACTTTCTCCACACCCTGGTGATGAATACATCCCGTCAAGGGGGATGTCAAGATGAAGACTTTCGACAACCTCAAATGAGTTCCTACATTGAGTTAGTGACTCAGCCACCGGTTTTTATTGAAGCTGTGGATCCTCTGGTGGCGGATAGCTGGATCCGTACCATTGAATCTAAGTTCGGGTTGCTCCAATGCACCAAACATCAGAACGTCTTATACGCGGCGCAACAACTTCATGGGTCCGCCAGTGCAAGGTGGGCAAATCAACTCGCCTCCTTACCAGCTGGACATCATTTCACATGGATGGAGTTCCGGAAAGCATTTCTTTCTTATCATGTCCCTTCCGGAATAATTCAGCAGAAACTCGAGGAGTTTCTGGTCTTAAAACAAGGAGGGAGGGATGCATACGAGCATTCGCGAGTGTTCAACAAACTGGCACAGTATGCGCCTGAACATGTGAACACTGAGGCACAAAAGTGTGAATGGTTCTTCCCCAGCCTCAGTCCCAAGTTCAAGGAAAGACTCGTCTTAACTGATCGAAAGAACTTCAACAAATTGATGAGTGCTGCCATCATGGTTGAAGATGCTCAGCGAGAAGTTCAGGCTGAGAATAGAAAGAACCGTATACCACCGGAGAGTAGCAGTACTGCTCCTCACAAATACCGGGTGTTAGACAGTACCTTGAACTGTCAGCTGATGCAGCCAGCTCGACGACTCCAACAATATTCATGTCATTCATCTCAATACTCTGAATCCGGACAGCTGCAACAACGGTATATGCAGCCACATTATTCTGTTCCTCAAGCGTTCTTGCCGCAGCAGAATACACCCAGTGTCCGTATTCAGAGTAACATGGAACCGGCTGAGAAACCGTGCTTCACGTGCGGGTATTTGGGTCACATCAGCAGGAAGTGTCCAGAAAGGATACGCCACAAAGGAAGTACACTGGAGCAGGGTATAAATCAACCCCGTGCTCAGCTCCAAGGAAGAGCACCAAAGTCCAGGTGCACTTATCATACAGCTCTAGAGGATGTGCCGGATGGGGCACCTGTGCTAGCGGGAATGTTCACCCTCAATGAACTACCCGTATCTATTTTATTTGACTCTGGAGCCACACACTATTTCATCAGCAGGTTATTTGTGTGCAAAGCTGAGCTCTCCACCACTACACTGAAAGATCACTACCTTATCCGCTCATCCGGTGGAAATATAGCTGCTAATGAGGTGGTGATCAAAGCACCCTTGTGCTTAGGTGGAAAATTATACCCCACAACCTTCATTGTGTTAGAGGGGCAGAAGATCGATGTGATCTTAGGAATGGCGTGGATGAACTACCATGGGGCTGTTCTTGACATCGGTCCATGGATTGTTAGCTTGGACTCTCTGATCTACGGTCTACAAACACTCATACTTGAAGCCGTGGATTCTAAAAATCCAGTTGTATACCACAGTGTGACCCTGAAACTGGAGGATATTCCAGTGGTCCGTGAGTACCCAGATGTGTTTCCCGACGATCTTCCAGGGATGCCACCTGAAAGAGACGTGGTATTCAAGATCGACTTAGCACCGAGAACCATACCGATATCTCGGAGGCCATACAAAATGTCTCCGAAGGAATTAGCTGAACTGAAAGAGCAGCTAAAGGACTTAATGGACAAAGGGTTCATCCAGCCAAGCTCATCACCATGGGGCTGTTCAGCTCTCTTTGTGAAGAAAAAGGATGAATCACTTTGGTTATGTGTGGATTATCGGCCGCTGAATGCAGTGACGATCAAAAAAAGTATCCACTGCCGCGGATCAATATATTATTTGATCAGTTAGTGGGTGCTAAAGTATTCTCCAAGATGGACTTGAGGTTCGGTTATCATCAGATAAAAATCAGAGCGGAGGATAACCGAATACGGCGTTCTCGACTAGATATGGGCTCTATGAGTACCTAGTTATGTCTTTCGGGCTAACAAATGCACCCGCACATTTCATGTATCTCATGAATTCTGTATTCATGCCAGAGTTGGATCAGTTCGTCGTGGTTTTCATCGACGACATTCTCATATACTCCAAATCGGAGGAAGATCACACCAAACATCTCCATATTGTGCTCCAACGATTGCGAGAACATAAGCTGTATGCCAAATTCACCAAGTGTGAATTTTGGATCAGCAAGGTACCATTCTTAGGCCACATTATTTAAGCGGAGGGTCTGGCCGTAGATCCAACCAAAATTGAGCAAGTCTTGAAGTGGGAGTCTCTGACATTTGTTCATCAAATCCGCAGTTTTCTAGGAATAGCGGGTTATTGACACGACCCCACGGTCTTGTTGAGCCAGGATCACCCTGAGGGGTGCTGCGTTGCACAGCACCGGATAACACACATCAAAGGTACAAAGCGGAAGGAAAGTTTTATTACATAAACCAGTTTATGAACATTTTTACAACAAAATAGTCCAGTCTACACTCACGGGCGTAGACTATGCATCGAGTTCACGTTCAGCCCGTGAACGTGTTCCCGCTAGCATGCACACACACTAACACGGTGGCGTGCACGACTCCCACTCGACGGAGTTCCCCTCCTGGGATTCCATCTCCTCCTCGGGAGTCCCTTCCTCATAAACCCCTGCAAAAGCTTCAAACACAAGCAGTGAGCACGATGTCTCAGCAAGACTGACCCGTCTCTCCTATACATGAAACTTCTACATGGATGGTTTTAGGGTACATGAGGTAAAATAAGTTGCAAAGGACTCGCCTAATTATTTGAACCTTACTTTCAAGTTTTAGCAGCGGGTTGTGGAGAACCTTTGGCTAAGGCACATGAGAGAGCCACAATCAAACAAGAAACGCATTTCTCTCATGTACTTTGCCCAAAGTTGAAAAGAACTTTAATTAGCTCTAAGCTACAACAAGACATTAACAAGCAAAAGTATAACTTTCAAATCAGCAACTTTTTACATGTATCTAGCCTGTTCTTTCTACGTCACGGTATAGTTAACAAGTGGTACTCACTGACCGCGAGGGACGGCGATTATAATCGATATACACCTGCAGGGTTACCCGAATAACCCGTCATGTACGCCCGTACCCGATTTTGCCTACAGCAACCGTCACGGACGTCGTATGCAACCACCTTTCACCCGTCATCCAAATGTTGAACCAGTCCAATCGTCCCGAGCAAGAGGTCTCTGCACGCGCATCCACAGTGCCGCCAGCCGATTTACACCTCGAGCTCTCAACCTACCCTCTTGAATGTAGCCTAGAGGGGGGGTGAACCTTAGGCTTTTCGACACTTTGTTGAACCCTGAAACACTTAGTACGTTTATCAAATAAAGGGAAATCGGACTAGTCCGGTAGAGTGCGGACTAGTCCATTTTCTAAACAGAGAAAAATCGGACTAGTCCGGTGCTGTGCGGACTAGCCCGGTATACATTGACTAGAAAGATCAAGATTGATCAATGTTCACTTCTAGTACTCTATGCAGCGGAAATTAATTGATAACTTAGGTATATTGCAACAGTGATACAATGAATGACAAGAAACAACTTTGATTTTAATGTTTGAACGTGAATTTCAAAGGGTTGATTAAACACTAGAATATGATGAACAATTAATGAACAAGAGTAGGAGAGAAGTGTTTATCCCGAGGTTCGATACCACGAAGGAAATCTACGTCCCCGTTGAGGGGTCCACTAAGGACCGGGTCTTCTCCAACCCTACCCTCGTCGAATCGCCACAAAGGTCGATTCTCTTCCACTAATCACAAAGGGGAATAAATCATTCATGGGGCCTTTTCAAAAGTTGAGGGCTCCCCAAGAGTTACAATGAATGAACACAACCAAACACACTCAACAGATGAACAATTAACAAACATAAGTGTGCGAGATATCAAACCCAAGAGCTCAAGATGTGTAAAACAAGTCTCTCCTTTGATCAATTGCTAATCCCCAAAGAATTGATCCTTTTTAGGTTAGAATGTGTGGAGAGATGTTAATTTTGGGCTCTTGGGAGGTGTGATGGCGCAGGGGGTTGAAGAGTTATGTTGGTATGGCCGTACACCTCTTTTTATAGTAGGGTTTCCAATGGTTACGTTAGGGTTTGCGATGTCCGGACTATTCCGTGGTTGACTTCGGACTAGTCCGGTGTGCGGTGTGTAGAAAACCCTAAGTGTTATGATATATCAGACTAGTCCGTAGTAGTGCAGACTAGTCCGTTTTCTATCCAGAGACAAAATAGGACTTTTCCGGCTGATATCGGACTAGTCCGTTTTCTGGTCAGAAAGAAAATCGGACTAGTCCGGTTGATATTGGACTAGTCCGCACATGCTGAAATTGTGCAGATAGTTTGATTTCTTCCACTTGAGCTCTTGGGGTGTGTTTCTCCAACACACTCTATACTAAGTATTTTAATATTTTCAGCTCCTGAGCACTTATCAATTTGGATCCTCCTTCTCCTTTCGTTTTGGCGCGTTCTTCCTGATTTCTTTTAAGAACCTGCGCTCATCTCAACAATTTTGTTAGGATCTCATTTGTTTGTCATAAATCAACCAAAACCCACAAGGGATGCCTAGATGCACTTTCACCTCTGAACGACCAGCTATGTCTCAACACCCAGCTACCCGAGTTACATCGGTTTCTCGGTTCCCATATAGCCGGTAGGTCTTCGGTACTGTTCTAGCTTGTTCAACAGGCCCACACACGGCTCGGTCCTCAATCGGCACAAGCGGAGCTATAGCACCCAGGCCCCAAAGTCCTGCTGCCCTTACTCTCCGCTCGGTCTCATTTTTCTTTCCATGTGTTTCATTTGCTATCTTTACCCGAGTCGAGTGCCTCTAGCCTATCCTCGCGAGTAGTTCCAACTACTCGACTTGTACCGAATCCTACACTGTATTAGCATTGCAGTAGCTAACGAGGTCTTTAAACCTAATCCCAACCCAGGGTTTTCTTGGCTATGCATTTGGGTTTCAAACAAGACTCTAATGCAAGAATTTATTGAGTGCTCAAAGTAAGTTCTCAAAACAGTAAAACTTTGTAAAAAGGTTAATGCAAACCGGAGCTTGACTTGCTGCTATTGGTCATTGGATAGCTGCTCTTCCGGAGTGACAAAGTCTAAGATTTCGGGTTCCTCCTCAACCTTAGCTACTACATGAGATAACATGTATATGTATCAATTTAAATGTATTTGAATTGAATTTAAACTTGTGGAGACTATAAGTCTTATTAGACAGACCCAATGACTCTGAAATTTATACTGTGGTTTGGTTACAACCTAAACAGATACTTGGCCAAGTTTCATTTGCAGCAAAGCTCAGTTGAGCTCTCCACAAATAATTATGTACTTGACCTTAATTGGAGCTCTTAGGGTGTTCTAGGGATTTTCATGGAGCAACCCATGACTTTCTGAAAACAAGATTTTCAGAGGTTCTAATAGAGTTGGTATCACTTAATTTGAAGGTTTCTAGCTAAATATATGAGCTAAACAATTTCAGAGAAATTCTGAAAATGTT
Organism: Neostapfia colusana; assembly: GCA_030760725.1. Taxonomy (NCBI): domain Eukaryota; kingdom Viridiplantae; phylum Streptophyta; class Magnoliopsida; order Poales; family Poaceae; genus Neostapfia; species Neostapfia colusana. The sequence goes on from JASWHV010000003.1 coordinate 41,253,257, forward strand.
TCTGGACATTTTCTATTTTCTCTGGAACAGTTTTATTAATCACATCATTAGGCGGATCAAATGAGCTCAAATGGATTTTAAATTTTTATGGTAGCTCAGGCATATTTTGGTGAACATCCCAGCAAAATTTCAGAAATTTCCTTCAAAGGGTTCTCCAGTTAAAATTCTAAACAATTTAAATTTTGAAGAATTAATTATGGAGAACTAAGGATTTTCATGGAGTGAAACTTGATTTGCTGGAAAGTAATCAGAGAGCTGAATCCAACAAAATTTGGTTCACACGATTTGGAGTTTCCTAGCCAAAGTTATGTGGGTTTGAAGTTTGAACTAAATCTGAAAATCGGGAAATGTTTAAAACACTGCACGTGGGTCCCACGCACAGTGCCTTTGTCTACCTCCCGCCAGCGCCCGAGCGCCCGATGTCCAGCGCCGGTGGAGCGGTTCATTCTCGGCCGCTACTGCCTAATTTTCGATGCGGTTTCTTCCTACGTGATCCTTGGAGCACGGCGCACATGCGAGGCACCTTCTCGGACCTTGACACCGCCGGAAACCTGTTCAGCGACGGCGGAGGCGGAAGATGAGCTCAGGTCCGACGGTGCTAGCTCGTCTCAGCGGTGAACACGATTAACTAATGGGTCGCAAAGCACCACTGGGGCACGAGGAAGCTATCCCTGCCCTTCTCTTGGCCAGAGATCGCCGGGAAAGTAGACTTCACCGCCGACCCCAGCCGTTTTCCCCGGCGATGGCTAAATTCTGGTGCTCTGCTCACTGGGTTGATCATTACCGCTAGGATTTGGCGGAGGTGACCGTGAGATGCTACTCTAGCTTCAGATCGACCAGGATCTCCAGTGATCAAGTGATCGAGGTGAATTTCGAGTTTTGGTTCTCGGTGTTCTTTTCGGCGATCATCGGGAGAGTTGAAATTCCGGCTAACCAGCGCTAAGAGGGACCTAGGCAGTTCAGGGAGAGCTACTAGACATGGATGCTAACGTCAGAGACACGTTGGTCGCACTGGAGAATCTTTGCGCTGCTCGGGCGACGTTGTCGAGTCGGAGGAGCTCTCGGGTTGACAGAGCACCGAAAGATCGGCTTGGACAAGCTACACCGAAGCTTATCCCGAGCAGCTGAGGGATGTAACACGTCGAGCAAGGACCGGTGGTGCTGTTTGTGGCCTCAGCTCGTGGTGGAAGGGACTGTGCTGGCCGGTCGACGCCGAGGTGATGCAGCGGTGCTGTGCGGCGACCAGCTCAGTGTTTTCAGTGCTAGAAACGTCGAGGCAGTGGGAAAGTGGGCTGCTGCCGGCGGCAGCTCGCAGCTAAATAGCTGGGGACGTCGGTTTGGGGCGGTGATCGGTGACCAGGAGGTGGCAGCGGTGGGAAAACGCCGTGGAGCTCCCGTGGTCGCATGCAGGAACCGAGCTGCGGTGACTTCAGTCGGTTTGAACACTGGGTCCCACTCCGGTTTTAACCTCTGAAATTGAATTTTCCCCACTGGTCTAAACAGTAGAGACCCAAATAACCCTGGTCATTTGAATTATCTACCCTCTGGCCATTTGAATTGGATAGAATTCAAATTGGGGTTTGTTTGAATATAATTTCAGCACATATGCAGTTTGAAATTCAAATAAAGTTTGAATTTGCTAAACTTAGCTCATGACAAGATCAACTCCAAATGGAGTGAAAATTGGTGTGTGAGCTCACAAAAATGTGCTGAGTAAGAATATGCCTCCCACTTTTGAATTCATGGGATGGAAACAGTTTGAATTTGAATTTGAGTTCAAACCACCCTCTTTCTATTTATACCCAAAAAGACTTCAAAAAGGTTTTGAATTTGGGTGAAATTTGGCGTGGACATTCCTAGCAAGGTGTAGGAGTTTTTCATATGCCCAGGCCCTATATGATGCATGTGGGAAATGCCACTTTTGCATTTTGTGAGTTTATTCCCTAATGAGCATGTTGATGGTGTTTACTTGCTCTTCAAATGTATTCATCAAGTTTCTTCAAATGAAGTGTGTGTGTGGTGATGAACACTTTGAATATGTGCCAAAAACATAGGCCCTTACAGTTATTACCGGAGATTTCTTCCCAGCTTCTCGAAGGTGGCTAAACCAATGACAGAATTATTGAAGAAGAGCAGCAAGTATGTGTGGACAGAGGCCTGTGAAGAGGCATTTCAAACTCTAAAGAAACATCTCACAACGGCACGGGTTCTAGCCCAACCGGATACAACAAAGCCATTCGATGTTTATTGTGATACCCCAGGCATTGGACTAGGCTGCGTCTTAATGCAAGATAGACGCGTGATCACATATGGGTCTCGTCAACTGCACAACCACGAGCAGCACTACCCCACCCATGACCTAGAACTCGCTGCAGTGGTGATTGCGTTGAAAATGTAGAGGCACTACTTACTCGGGAATTTAGTGCACCTCTACACCGACCATAAGAGCCTCAAATATCTATTCACTCAGAAGGATATCAATATGAGGCAGCGGAGATGGTTGGAATTAATCAAAGATTATGAGCTCGAGATCCATTACCATCCGGGCAAAGCTAACGTGGTGGCTGATGCACTCAGTCGTAAGTCCCACGTAAATAACTTGTTAGTTATTCCGGATGAGGATGAAGAACCAAGCTTGCGGGTGATTCCGTATGGGGCATTGTATAATCTTGCTCCAGTGCCTACCATTAAGGAGGAGATTGTACGAGCTCAAAAGAGAGATAAGGGAATGCGGAATATCCGAGCAAGGATTAAGGATGATAAAATGAAATGCTTCCGGGAAGATGATCAAGGTGTGTTATGGTTTAACAACCGTATCGTGGTACCCCGAAACATGAAGCTAAGGAAGAAAATCCTGGATGAAGCCCATATGTCCAAGTACTCAATACATCCAGGAAGCAATAAAATGTATCAAGACCTTAAAACAAAATTTTGGTGGACTCGGATGAAGCAAGAAATTGCCAAATAGGTATCCGAGTGTGATACATGTTGGCGAGTCAAAGCTGACCATATAAAGAAAGCGGGAATGCTGCAACCATTAAGCCTTCCGGCATGGAAGTGGGAGGACATCAGCATGGACTTTATTGTCGGACTGCCTCTCACGTCCAGAAAGCATGACTCCATTTGGGTGATTGTTGATCGCTTAACAAAATCAGCCCACTTCATCCCAGTGAATACGGGATTCCAGACTAAGCAATATGCACAGTTGTATCTCTCCCGAATTGTGTGCTTACATGGAGTCCCCAAAACCATCATATCCGACCGAGGTTCAATATTTGTTGCTCGTTTCTGGGAGCAACTACATGAATCTCTGGGAACAAAGTTAATTAGAAGCTCAGCATACCATCCTCAGACCGATGGTCAGACGGAGAGGGTGAATCAGATTTTAGAAGATATGCTGAGAGGATGTGCCATAGATCAGGGAAAGAATTGGGATAACCATTTGCCATTAGCGGAATTCTCCTACAACAATGGTTACCAATCCAGGATTAAAATGGCACCATACGAAGCACTATATGGCAGGAAGTGCCGCACGCCACTCAATTGGTGTGAATCCGGCGAGAGGTTGATTTCCGGAATAGATCTTGTAAATGATGCCGAAGAGCGGGTCCAGCTTATTCAAGCAAACCTCAAAGCCGCTCAATCTCGCCAGAAGAGTTATGCGGACAAGCAACGCCGACCCTTGTATTTTGAAGTCGGAGATCACGTTTATCTCCGAGTATCTCCGATAAAGGGAACTCATCGATTCGGGGTCAAGGGAAAGCTAGCTCCTCGCTTTGTGGGTCGGTTTATTATTACAGAACGGTGTGGACCGGTAGCCTACCGTCTGAGGCTGCCACCATCTTTATCGGGCATTCATGACATCTTCCATGTCTCACACATGAGAAAGTGTTTGAATAAGTCGACAGAGGTTCTTTCGGGAGACATGGAGATATTACAACCGGATCTCACCTATGCCTTGCAGCCCACACAGATTATCGACAAAAAGACCCTGATCACTCAAAATCGGACATTGAAATTTTACAAAGTCCTGTGGAGTAATCATACACCAGAAGAAGCGATTTGGGAGAGTGAAGATTACATCCACAAAAACAATCAGGAACTTTTGTCATAGACTTTGTAATTATTTTCCGCCTCATCTTTCTTTTTGTAATCTCAGGACAAGGTTCCCTTTTAAGGAGGGAGGAATGTAAAGGTCCCAAAAAAATGAATACAAAGAAATTTGAGTTTGCACAAATTTTGGTGTCATGTGTATGAAAAAGTGGACTGGTTTAAACTTTTTCCACATATGATAACACATGAGAGATTCTTTCTAAACAAACTTAGGGTTACTTGCATGTTTGGACCCTAGGTGGATTAAACCCACAGAATTGAAGTACTCCGGTGCAATTGGAGGGTTTACAAATCAGATTTTGAACTAAATGTTCAACTAAAATTTCAAATGAGGGAGAACACAACTGTAATTCAAACTGTTGTGTTCAAACTCTTGTTTGCAGCAGCTAACACAAGAATCAGATTGCATATTTGGATTCCTTAGGTCCAAATTAGTGGGTATGCAAAGTTTCATTAATTTTTGAAAGGATCTTCTATCCATTTTCCCAAATAGGATTAAATGCACAATGAATTCAAATATAAATTTAAATTTAGATGAAACTTGCTCAAGTATCCAAATTGGGTTCAGATTGTAGCCCCACAAAACTGATCTTGATCATGTTTCAAATTTGAGAGAATTTGGAGAGGGATAAGAAGGGGATGGGACCCACATGTCATTGAGGTGGTTAAATGTAAAAATATACCCGTGATTGGTCTCTGTTTCCTTTCTCCACACGAAGCAACCGAGGCCCTCACCGTGCGACACCGAACCACGCAGAAAACCGACTCCCCTCTGCCGTATGTGCGCTGGCGATCTGTTCTCTCCGTCCTCATTTCCCCCAGCCGCGGTCAGCTGCGCCACAACACCGAGAACCCCTTTGTTCTCTCGCTCTCACGCGCTAAAGAACAGAGAAGCCGCCGCCGTTGTTTGATCGCTCGGGAACTGCTTCCTTTCGCGTGCAAGCCTCGTCAACTCGCGTGCAAGCCTCGGCAACCCAGCAAAACAGCACCACGGCACTCCCCACGACCTCCTCGCACCATTCCCACACGATCTCAGCCACAACAACCCGAGAGCTTCGTGTTTTCGCGGCAGCCGAAAGAAACCGAGAGGAGGTGCTCTCGTGGACAGCCATACAGAGAGATTTTCACGACCAAGCAAGAGGGTCGTTTGACGTGCACGACCTTCTTCCTGCTCACCTCCAAGTCTTAGCCCACGCCATAGAAGATCCTCCGAGAATTTCCAGTTTCTTCGCCGACCGGCTCAAACCGAGGTACGGGTAGGAAAACTTCAAATTCGTGATTGATATTCGCTTAGAGGCCGAAAAACTTCACACACATGAACTAAAATTGCTTAGAAATGTATCCTCTTTGGAACCCTAGCATGAAAACCACTGTGCACGGTGTATTTTCAATTTTTTCGATGGAGGTTATGGCGGGGAGAATCGGGCTCACGTTGAAAGCTATGTTAGAGCCATCTCCAGGCTGTTTCACAACCAGGACGATCTTCCCTAGCATCCACCGGTGCTGTAGGGCCCTTCCGCCAAAGTTTTGGCGGGCTAGGCTAGCCGGCCAACATTGCTGATGGTGTACCAAGACGCCGCACCGTCGCCGGCAGTGTTGGAGCCACCGCTGGACGGGGAAATTTCCTCCATCGGGTTCAGCGTGTGGAATTAGGCCCTAGCGGCGAGGGAGAGCTCGGGAGCTGGCCGGACGTCGAAGTTCAGCGCAGCTCCGGTGAGCCCGGCGGTGCGCGGGCACGGGAGTCCGGAGGTTGAAGAAGGGTACCCCGGGCCCGCTGTCAGTGGAAGGAAAAACAGGTGTGGCATTTTCTGTTGCACGGGATCATCTGTGACAGTGCGGTAAATAGTCCTGTGGCCCCGTGTGGTTTAACCGAGGAGATGACACGTGGTAACCGGACCCGCTGTCAGAGATTTGAACTTTTCCCGGTTAATTTGAATTCCAGAATTTCCCCAAACTTTAGAACCTCATAACTTTTGCTAGGAAGCTCCAAGTTTAGTGATTCAAATTCGGTTGGATTCAGGTTGGATAACTCTATCCAAATATGCAACCCAATTTGTACGGAAGTCATTATTTAATTCTGGGAAATTCTTTAAATCTTTTCAGAAAAAGAATTTTTGAGGGAGTTTAGTTCATCCAAAAATCCTCAAATTTTGCCAGAATATTATTTAGGATGTTAGTGAACTCCTGTAAAATTTCAGCTCATTTGTAGTTGATTTGATTGGGGAATTTAGATTCGAAGTTGCTGTGTTCAGTTGGATACAGAAACATTTTCAGAGAATGTCCAAAACTTGGAAATTCAGTTCTGAGTAATTCTTGGCTCCAAAAATCCTAGGAAAATTCATGCAAGTGCTATGAACCATAATTGAAATTGTAGTTCACTTAGTTTGGCATGAACATGTGAGTTACTTCAGAATTTATTCCTTTTTACTTAATTGCTTAGATAATTGTTCTGAACAAACCACTAAGTGAAAAGTGCTAATTTTTGGTCCAGATGACTTTCTTGTGAAAAGGAACTCACATGAAAATTTTCAGCTCCATTGGAGCTTTGGATTACCCCTGTTCTGTTTAACCTCTTTAGGTGCTTAAACATGAATGGGGAAGACACTTAGCACTTAATCATGTTAATTAGCCCAAACCCAAACCTTAGCACCAGTGTTATTTTAAATTCTTAAATAGAGTTCCAGTTTTTAAACTTGTCATTAGAACTTGTTAGAAAAATCTTTACAATTAAATCCATATGCATATTCATAACGTGTAGCATCTACGTGAAGAATTTGAAGTCATCGGAGTGGAGATCAAGGAAGGAGAAAAGCGAGTGATCAAGTCTCAAGTGGTCTTCACTAACTGAACCTAATATATATAAGTCCCCTGCAAAACAAAGGCAAGCCCCGGTTTGCATCAAAAACTTACAAGTTTTTATTTGTATTCACGTTATATTGTCTAGCATTTTGTTTATTGCATTAAGTCTAGATGGTATGAAACTCCAAATGCATGACCCAGAAAACCTTGGAGTTTAATGCAGAGTAGGTTATCAATTTATTATATCTGCTGATCTCAAGTTAACAAAAGTGGATTAAAAGAGGCATAACTCGAGTAGACAATTTCCTACTCGTGCACCGGGTTATGGGGGATCAATCGGAAGAGTTGGAAATTGATCCTCATAATTGGGAATGGAGACCAGGAAGTGGATGGAAGGCTCAAGGACGTGGTTCTGTGAACCTAGTCTATGTCCGAGTCGATTAAGGCCCGTTCTCGTGTGCGGCCCCGCTGGACAAGTTTGAGATGTGTACCGGATGCATACTGGCTATATGGGACCCAGGAAACCGATGTAACATGTTAACCTGAGTGTCGAGGCATACCCCACCGTCTGATGCAGATGCTGAAAGGATAGAGAAGTTGGCTCTACGAGGGTTTGCCGTAGTGAGACTTAATCTCAGTCGGTGGGACCGGTTCGACATTTGGGGTGTCGTGTGAAAGGTTGCCACGTACGATGTCAGTGATGGTTGCTGTGTGCAATGTCGAGTACGGGCATACGTGTCATGTCAGCGGAGTGTTTTTGATTGCAATCACCGTCGCTCGCGGTAGTGAGCATACTTGTACACTGAGTCGTGACATAGTAATAAACTGGGAAAAGTTAATAATGCTTCGTGAGTAATCCTCATAATGGAGATGAGGAATGATCAACACCTTCACTAAATTTAATTTTCACCTTTAGCTAGTAGCGTCGAGGCAAAGCGTTTCTTGTTTGATTGTGGAGTCTCGACGTTGATGGCGCAAGGTCTGTATGGGTCTAGGGTAGCTCACTAAGGTTACCTTCAACTCGGGCAAGTGACAACGAGATGAAGCGTTTCTTGTTTGATTGTGGAGTCTCGACGTAAATTGTGCGAGGGCTATAAAAGTTGCTTAAAACTTGAAGTAAGGACTCTCCTTTAGCTCAAGATCATCTTTTGTGCAAACTTCTATATTCATCCCTCTATTTTCAGCATGTAGAGTTTCATGACTAGGGTGACAGTTAAGTCTTGCTGAGCTTCATGCTCACAGATACTGCATGAGTTGTTTTGTAGGTAATAACACTACGCTGATATGTACGGGTGTCCGATGAGACTCGGAACTCTCCGAGTGATGAACTCATGGCATCCCCTGCCGCTGCTATGGTGATCATGTTGCTAGAGAGAAGGGTCCGTGGGCTGGACGTCTTCTCTGTTGCTTAGCATAGAAATGTGACGTGAGTTGTATTAGCTTTCAGCTGTAGGCTATTCTATGAATTATTTGTAAAATTTACACTTTGTAAGCCTCCGCTTGATTTATGTAATATGATACTTTATTATATGTGCTGTTGGTGCTGCATCGCACGGCACCACCCAATGCGATTCTCGGGCAAGCGGCACGGCCCCGTGATCGGGACCGGGCCCTCACATAAAAGAATCTCGTCCAGAGATTACAAAAAGAAAAAGGAAGGCAGAAGGACTACTGGACATATGGTGCAAACAAGTCTGGAAAATTGAAATGGATAAAATCCTCGCTTTCCCACGTGGCTTCATCAGCGGTGTGATTGCTCCACAAGACTTTGTAAAATGGCAATGTCTGATTTCTTGTGGCGCGAGTCTTCTTGTCGATAATCTAGATCGGATACTTAGAATAAGTGAGATCCAGTTGAAGATCCTTGATGTTCTCCATACAAACTTCAGCTGTGTACTTAAGACATTTCCGGAGCCGAGTGACGTGGAAAACATTATGAATCCCGGGAAGTGACGTCGGTAACTCCAGGCGGTAGGCCACGGGTCCGCATATTTCGATAAAGGCAAACGGCCTGATGAATCGTGGAGCTAGTTTTCCCTTCACTCCGAAGCGATGAGTCCCTTTCATCCGAGAGACACGAAGATAAACGTGGTCTCCGATGTCGAAGTGGAGAGGTCAACATCTTTTGTCTAACAACTAGGAACGGGCAAATCAAGAATTTCACTTTTACTTTACCGTCACAGTCTGTCCTCACGAGAGGCATCCATTCCAGGCCAGACAAAGGTCCATAGCTTTTCTGCCGAGATTGAGCAGCCCTTAAGTTGGCTTGAATCACTCGCACTCGTTCCTCGGCTTCATTCACAAGATCAATCCCGTAGACCACTCTCTCGCCGGACTCACACCAATTCAGTGGTGTGCGGCACTTCCGGCCATAAAGAGATTCATACGGGGCCATTTTGATACTGGATTGATAACCGTTATTATATGATAATTCTGCTAACGGCAGATGATCATCCCAATTCATCCCATGATTGATGACACATGCCCATAGCATATCCTCCAGAATCTGATTTACCCTTTTAGTTTGACCATTGGTTTGCGAATGATATGCTGAACTCCTATTAGCTTGGTTCCCAATGAAGCATTCAGTCGCTCCCAAAATCTGGATATGAATAATGCACCACGGTCAGAGACGATGGTGCGGGGAACCCCGTGTAAACACACAATTCTCGAGATGAAAAGCTCCGCATACTTCTTTGCCACATATTTCGTATGGACTGGAATAAAATGAGCTGTCTTGGTCAAACGATTGACGATTGCCCAAATAGAATCATGCTTATTGCTGGTCATGGGTAATCTGACGATGAAGTCCATACTTATGTCTTACCGCTTCCATGCTAGAACCTTCAGCACTTGTGGTCCGGCTTTCCGCATATGGTCGGCTTTAACCCGACAACATGTATCACACTCAGATACGTATTTTGAAATCTCTCTTTTCATCCATGTCCACCAGAATTTAGATTTTAAGTCCTGGTACATCTTATCTTCCCGGATGAATGGAGTACTTGGATTAATGAGCTTCATCCAATATTTTTCATCCACAATTTCATATTCTGGGGTACAACTATTCGGTTGTTAAACCAGAGCGTCCCCTATTCATCCTGGCGGAACATCTTCAATTCACCGCTGTCAACTCTCCTCCGGATGTGGGACATACACCTGTCTCTTTTCTGAGCCTCTAAATCTCATCTCGGATTGTAGGAATCAGGGCGAGGTTGAACAGAGATCCATAGGGAACTAAGCGCAGGCTTGGTTCTCCTTCTTCATGTGCAGCCATGGCTCAATGTGAACGTGGGCTTTCTATAAAAGTCCCAAAATGTATATGAATAAAACGAAGTTTGAATTCTAGGGGCTGCAGATTCATGAAAAACGGACTTGCTAAAACTTTTCTTCACACAAAGTTTTTTGTGGATGTTCATCAAAAAGAGGCTCACATGTTCATTTGAATGTGTTGAACCAATATGGACTTAAGACATTTATTTATGTGCAAGTTAAAAATCAGGTTTCCAAATTCAAAGTTCACAGAAAATGTGGCCAAATCTTTGAATACTCTTGCAGCCTATACTCTTGACGTGGAGGAAACTAGGGTGGCAACTTTTTCATTTTAGGGTTGGCTAAAAAGGAATTTAAGAGAAGCTTTTTCAAATTTAAACTGAATTCAATATACAAGTCAAATTTAAACTGAATTCAGGGAATTCAAATTCTAGCCCACTTTTAAATTTCAAAACTTTGGAATGGAAAGGATTAACTTGAGGGGATATTTTGAGAGAAGAAACATGGGTGGACCGCACATGTCATTGAGAAAAATTTACTTGCAACTGAAGTTGTGGGTCTCTGTTTTTCCACTTCAATGGGGAGCTGCACCGAGGCGCCACCGAGAGATGTTGCTACCACCTCCTGTTCCTCACCAATTCGCTGGCACCAGTGTGTGCACTTCACTCTCGGCGTGATCCTATCTTCACAAACCGAGCTACTCAAGTTTTGCTTCTCCTTGCTCACAACACGCAACGGACCGAGCTCCCTCACCGCTGCTGCCTCAGGATCAACCAGGAATTCGTGAAACCGAGTGTGCAACCACCCTCCGAGCTGCTAGACAGCACCGCAGACCTATTGCCCATCTCATCGACGCCAAAACAGCCGAGCTCCGGCTTCTCTTCCACTAGAACGGCTTCATCCGCGGTGACCTAAAGCAAGCCGACGATTGGGCGCACGTGGACAGCTCTCCACAGAAGCAGTCATGCCCGAGCAAGCATTTCCATGGGAGCTCCCTACCTCGCTGCTGCTCTCCTCCAAAACTTGGAGCAAGCTGTTGATCATCGCCGGCGAATTCGAAGTTTTAGCTCCGGCGGGTGCAAACCGAGTGAGCGGTACGGGAACTTCAAATTCTCACTCGTTAATTGCTGTTAGCTCATCAAATTTTGCACACACAGGCCGGACTAGACAATGATCATTTTCCTTTTAGCAACCAAGGCTTGAAATCAACTCGGAGCGGCGTATTTTGCTGTTTTCCGAGCGTTTCTTTGGTAGAACCGATCGGGCGCACGGTGACAAACCATTTGCAACCGTTCCCGAGCCATGTTGAGGCCTTGTCGATCTTTCCTGAGCACCAAGGGTGCTGTAGAGCGGTTTGTTTGATCGTTTGGCGGGCTAGAGAGGCCGGCCGACGGTGACGAAGTGCTCCCGAGGCCACCGCACGTCGCCTACGATATTCTGGCCACCGGCAGCCCGAGCAGACCAAACCATTGTGTTCCTCGACTTCCCAAACTCACTGGCGGCGAGCCTCGGGCCGGGCGGTGGCCGGAAACGCCGGTCCGGAGAGCTCCGGGTGCGGGCCGGCGAGCGGGTGCGCCGCGCGCGAGAGAGGTGGCGGGAGGTAGGAGAAGGAGGGCGGCCCCACGTGTTAGCGACCGAAATTTTAAAATGCTAATCGGCTGTGTCTCTCGGATCTCCTGTGGCTGCGCGCCAAAACAATGTAGCCCGGTGTGGCTCAAATCTGAGTGGCTGGAGTTTAAAACAGTGGATCCAACCGAATTTCGATAGGAAAAATAATTCCAGATTGTGTTCCAACTTTGGAAAATCATGTCTTTGTGTAGGAACCTCCAAATTGAGTGATTAAAGTTGTATTGGATTCATTTTGCAAAGATATATCCAAATATGAACTCCAATTTGTATGAATGTCAATATTAAATTCTGGAAAATTCTCTGAATGTTTTCTGAAAAGTAATTATTGAGGGAGTTTGGTTCATCCAAAAATCTTCCAATGTTGCCAGAACATTCTTTAGCATATTGTTGACCTTCTAGCAAATTTTCAGCTCCTTTGAAGATCATTTGAGTAGGAATTTACTAAATACAAACTACTGTGTTCATAGTTATCCAGAAACATTTTTAGAAAAAGTTTCCATCTTGTAAAATCTATTCTAGGCAATTCATAGCTCCAAAAAAATCATGAGAAAATTTAGGCAATCTCTCTGAGTCATACTTGAAATTGCAGTTCACTTGATTGAGCATGAAAATGCACATTACTCCAGAATTAATTCTTTTTAGTAGAAATGCTTAACGAATTGTTCTGAATTTTGGATCAAAATACTTTCATGTGGCCAGGAACTCAAATGCAAATTATCAGATCAAGTTGACCCTTAGATCTCCCTTTGTCTTGTTCTCCGTGCTTACGTACGTGGGAAAATACATAAGACTATTGTGGGAATTACGGGAGACACAAAGTCCATCGACATTAGCTGCAATTTGGCAAGCTAAGTGTCTGTGTAGTGTATGACTTCCTGTAAAAATTTCGAAGTCATTGAAGATCAGGATCTTGAGTTATGTCCAAATCATTCTAGTTCATCTCTTATGTTCATTAGGAAACTTAGTTGGCTATGAACTAAAACACTGAGACAAATTTAGTTCATTGATGTTTCTTGGCACAACAGGGGCAACAAAGCCATTTTTGGCATTTCCACACAACCTCTGTTCTTAAGAACACAAATCTTTAATTCTTTCAATTGCATTGTAAAACTTGTGCATATACATGTCATTAGGATTCACAACGAAGGGGATCTGAAGGAGCGATTCATTGAAGTGGATAAGACTCCAGAGGATCAAGGGTGATCAGCAAGGAACAGCAACACTAACTGCTTATTTATACTACTACCCTGCAAAACAGGCAAGCTCCGGTTTACATTTAACATCTTTTATGTTTTTACTTTGTATTCACTCTTTCGGTTAAGATATGAAATGTGCATTGGGTCTAGTTGCTTTGATACTCCTCTTGAATGACCAAATGAACCCATAGTATTGGGTAGATGTATTTTCATCGTGTAGAACTGCCTTGCTTAAGTAAGGTTCGGTAGAAGTCGAGTGGTGAGATGCTACTCGCATGATCAGAAAAACAGGGGCACACGGGATTGGTTCAGATAATTTGTTAGCAAGTTGAAGTTGAGACCGGGCAGGTTGTAGAAGCAGCAGGACATAGAGGTCTGGGTGCGTTACACCTGTCTGTGTCGGTCAAGGACCGATCCGTATGCGGCCCTGTTGAGCAAGTTTGAGTTGTGTACCGGACTCATGCTGGCTATATGGGACCCAGTAAACTGATGTACCTCGGGAAGCTTGCGTTGAGCCTTTTCAGGTCGCCTGAGGCATGAGGGCCGATGTGCAGTATGTGGGTAACACTCTCATGACATCTCATGTCGGTAGGTGCACCATGAGGGTGGCTACTGTACGGGGCTTTTTGATCGATTCAACTGGGTGAAACAGGGGAAAGGCTGCCACGTATGACCTCAGTGATGGTTGCTGTAGGCAACGGCGAGTATGAGCATACGTGTCATGTAGTCTGGGTGTTTTTGATTCGAATCACCGTCGCTCACGGAAAGGATTGAGCATACTTGTTCTCACAGTCGTGATGTAGTAAGAACATGCATTTGAGATAAGAACTAATCATTGTGGTTTGAAGTTTATATTAGTTTGTGATGATATCTTTTATGAATAGACTAGTGCAAACTCGATTCTTGTTTGATTGTGGACTTCCAATGTGGCGTGCCCAAGGTTACTCTTAGTTTGCTGCTAATAAGACTTGAATGTAAGGATTCACCTTTACGTGAGTTTATTATGCATTATGCCATCCTACTTTATGTTATACCCTCATGTAGAGTTTCATGACTAGGTTTGACGGTTAAGTCATGTTGAGCTTTATGCTCATGGATACTATCCTAGTTGTTTTGCAGGTATTGACTATGCTTATGAGAACGGTTGCCGATGAGACTCGCAAACCTCCGAGTGGTTACTCATGAGCATCCTCGTCGCTGCGGTTTGTTCTTCGGGTTGCTAGTAAGAACCGCGGGCTGTACTGTTTCTTTGATGCTAAATTATAAATGTGTCGTGAGAGTTATAGTCTTCCTCTGTAGTTTATTTTGAGAAAAGTATTTGTAAAGTACTCTTTATATGCTTCCGCAAAACGCTTTGTGTAATATGTGTTTCCTCGACCCGTATGCTGTTGGGTGCCGCATCACATGGAACCACCCGACGCGGTCCTCTGGCGAGCGGCATGGCCCCGTGATCGGGTCCGAGGGCCCTAACACTTTCCGACTAAGTGCGTCGTCAACCATATTTGCTTTGCCCGGATGGTAATGAACCTCAAGTTCATAGTACTTGATTAATTCTAACCATCTTCGCTGCCTCATGTTCAGTTTTTTTTTGTGTGAAGATGTACTTTAAGCTTTTGTGGTCAATGTAGAGATGTACTAGATTGCCTAGTAAATAATGTATCCACATTTTCAATGCAAGGACCACAACAGCTATTTCAAGGTCATGTGTCAGGTAATTCTGCTCATGACTCCTTAGTCGTCAGGATCCATACGAGACCACTCGTCCTTCTTGCATCAGCACACAACCAAGACCAATGTCGGATGCATCACAATAAACGTCAAACGGCTTTGTTGTTTCTGGCTGGGCCAAAACCGGAGCTGTGGTGAGATGCTTCGCATCACAATAAACGTCAAACGGCTTTGTTGTGTATGGCTGGGCCAAAACCGGAGCTGTGGTGAGAGGTTCGCTAAAGTTTGAAAAGCTTGTTCACATGAATTGCTCCAATCATATTTGGTGCTTTTATTCAACAGCTCCGTCATAGGTTAAGAGACTTTGGAGAAGTTTGGAATGAATCTCCGATAATAACCGACTAAACCTTGGAAACTCCTCACTTCATGAACAGATGTTGGAGATTTCCAATTCAGCACTTGCTCGATTTTACTTGGGTCCACAGCGATGCCTTCTGCTGAAATAATATGTCTAGGAAACGGCACTTTGCTGATCCAAAACTCACATTTATTGAACTTTGTATATAGCTTGTGATCCCTCAAGCTTTGGAGTACAATACTCAAATGTTCAGCGTGTTCTTCTTTTGACTTAGAATAGACTAAGATACTGTCAATGAAAACCATGACTAATTTATCTAACTCCGGCATGAACACGGATTTCATGAGATACATAAAATGAGACGGAGCACTGGTCAACCCAAATGACATGACAAGATATTCATAAAGCCCATATATTGTCGAGAATGCCATCTTCAGTACATCTTCCGCCCAGATTATTATCAGGTGATACCCGTACTGAAGATCCATCTTGGAGAATACCTTAGCACCCACTATTTGATCGAATAGAATATCGATTCACGGTAATGGATACTTATTCTTTATAGTGACAGCATTCAGAGGACGATAATCTACGCATAATCTCAAAGTTTCGTCCATCTTCACTGTCACACCCGATTTCTCCAAAGAGCAACCGAGTGAATATCACATGTATGCCAGGATCATTTTCTCATACATGTGATGACAAATAGTGAAGCATCATTTATTACAAGCCAAGTGTTCGAATATAAATAAGTCTTACATAGCAAACGTCTCGATGGACGATAATATGTTCATAACATGTAAATAATGCAGCAGCGGAATACAAATCTTGTGGGCTCCATCACAGGCGTTGCCCGGGGGACTCCGTGAACCTAAAATCCTTCTTCGGGACCAAAGTCTTGGTTATTAAACACCACATCATCCCCTTGACCTGAGCAGCAATTTAATCCAACAGAAAAGCAAGTTTGAGTACCGTTGGTACTCAGCATGTGTGGGAAAATAATGTCATGCATGGCTAGAGCAAGAGAGGTTGAACTCATGGTTAAAGCACTACGCAATTAATACCTATCACCTTATCTTATTAAGCACCTACATTACTACACAGGTGCGATGGTCCCAATCCCTCAACCCATCATCAATATTAAGTAACCATAATCTCCTCTCCAATGTTAAGCTTCCCACTTAACATCCTCAACTTCCCAATTCATCATCCTCTAATCACGAATAAGTCCAAGCCGCTCTTGACCGTGAGCACGTCTGTCATGGCAGTTTTGAGTCTGCAGAGTTTGCACCACTGTACCCACATGTAGTGATTCCATCCCCCGTTGTCGGGTGGACTAAAAGAACCTCCATTATGCCAGTGGCCGCGAACCACGTTCACACGTCCCAGGTGTGTAGCCAGGAGATCACTACGAGGCCTTTACAAAGGGATTCCCGACGAGCGTGGGCCCACTGAGGTTTCACCCCTAACAGCATACAAGATGCTCCAACCCCGCTGCAGTGGCCCTCTCTTGAGCCTTGCAGTTCATATGGTAGTCCAGATGACACCTATTTCCCGCACCATCCAAAAACACCCATACTACGCAGGGGATGCACCTAATTAATTGGCCAAGCTGCCCCATCTCAGCATGTGGTTGGCACGGTAAAGCCAGGTTACATGCTCCATGAACCGGTCCTTAGGATCCAGGCAAGTACTAAACATAAACCCGAGTCTCGTGCACACAGCACCAACCAAATCGTCCAACTTGCCTCGATCCCTACATCTACATAACTCATAATATCTCGTTCAAGAGTAAGGTAAACAAGTTGATGATCTCATATCCCACTTATCCCATTCTAAGCATGGCTAAGCATAAGTAATATGAATGAATCACATAATAAAATAAATCCCAACCCAGGCTACAAGGTAGTAAGATAATGAAAATCTAGGGAAACTTCTTAGCTTGGGTACCATATTCCAAAATTGACAATGCAATTAATTAAATTCTAACTACACATCCTAGTATAGGATCAAAGTGGTCAAGGACACTTGCCTTCTTCCTGCTGCTCTGGGAATGGAAAGTCTTGGTCTTGAAAGGTGAGAACTTGCTCTGGGGCAGGTTCTACTCATGCCAATACACATAGCAAAAGAAAACAACAATCCATAAGCCATAGTCCACACTTTCACTCATGCAAACCACACATACATACATATTAAAGTCATTCACATTTTTAAGTGTTGTGGTTACCCTAGATATGTTGATTTTAGGCCTACATGCACTTTTAAACATATATATATATATATATATATATATATATATATATATATATATATATATATATATATATATATATTATTTCTAACTTTTGTATTCGGATTTCTATTTGCACACTATATATGAATTTCCAATTTGAGTAAATTCTCTATATTTAATTAATACACTTCTTAGCCACAAAGTTTGCATGAAAGATAATTTCCTACTCCAAACAGGTTTTTAGATCTTCTATAAAATCTTAATTTGAAGTTTTTGGAATTGAAGACATCATTTAACATTTTCTAATTATGCATACCTATTCTTCCTATATTTTCAGATTTATTTTTCTATGCCTAAAAGTGAACTTTAATATTAAACTAGTAAGACATATCACCTAAACAGAATAGGTTCTGATCTAAAATGTTCAATAAAATATTTTTGAACTTCCTCTCTGATGGGAACCAATTTAAATTTATTTTACCCATTTTCAGAATTATTTCCTAGCCTAAAATGTGTTTTTAGAAATAATAAAAATAAGCAGTACTTAGTCAGATCTCATTTCAGCCTAAAATTAGTTTTTAACTCATTCTAAAGGTTTTCCAAGTGCTAGGAAAATTAAATTTGTATTTGCACATGTGTTTGCATGTCCTTTTGAATTCAAATCCTATTCACATGTTCAAATTTCTGAATTTAATATCCTATAGGGTCTAAGTGCAAACCCACCCTACTGCAGGGTCTAATTTGCCATTACCTAAATTTTCAGGGGCCTAATTACAAAAACAGAAAGGTTTTCCTAATTTTTATTATGTCCAGGGGCTAAAACTGATTTTTAAATGAATTTACATGGATTTCTGAAGGTCCAGGGGCTAGATCAGAAGTTTCCGGGGCTAGCTCGTGTTTTCCGAGATCCCCAGGAGCTATCGCGTAAGATTCTCGGCCTTTATAATGCGGGGCTGACGTGGACCATCCGATTTTAAATGGAGGGTCACGATTAGATTGCGAAGGGGTACGCCGGGTTCCTATTATGCGTCACACGATTTTAAATAGACGGCCCAAAAGAGGCCACGTCGCTCATGGCCGGAGTTCGCCCGTGCGTACGGCGGCAGAGGCGTGATCTCGCCGGCGAGGTCGCGGATCCTCATCTACAGACGCTAACACCCGTCCTTTTTGGTAGCAAACGGCAGAGGGGAGGTAGGGGAGCTCACCTAGGCTAATTTCTTAGGCCTGAAGGACTCGGAACCCGGTCGGCGACGAGGACAGGCGGCGGCGACTTGCTGTGCTCATCGAAGTGGCAGTTGCGGCGGTGATCCCTTCGAGCTCTCGGGTCGTGACGCTTCACTGGGGTCTAGAGATGGCACACCAATGATTAGGGTGGATCGAAACCGCGTAATTCGAATGTTTCACCGGCGAGCGGCAGCGGTACTCACCGGCGAGCGTCGGGTTGGTCGTTTCCGGCGGTGTTTCCCTCTGGGGTCGGTGTCTACAGCTTGTACGCGGTGCTGCGGGGTCACGAGATCGGCTTGACAGAGGGAAGCGGCGATGCCCTCGGGAATTTCTAAACTCAACGGCGGCGGCGCTCACCGGGAGAAAAACTGCTCGTGCGAGGGGAGGGCAGCGGGGTCATCTGTTTTTATCAGAGCCGGGAGCACGGGGGTTTGTTGCGATCGAGCAGAACGGTGCGAGGGATTCGGGGTTGGGTCGAGTGCGAGGAATCCAGGGCGGGGCGCGCGATCGTTGCAGAAGAGCCGGGGCGGTTGGGGGCGCGCGCAGGGAGAGGGATGACACGCGGGCCCCGCATGTCAGAGAGAGGGAGAGGGGGAGCGCGCGCGGGTTTTGGGCCGGCTGAGATGGGTTTCGGCCCACTGGCTGTTTTTCTTTTTCCTTCTATTTTTATGTTTTGATTTAAATTTGAATTCTAGTTTGAATTTGAATTGCTTCACCACATGCAATACGTCCAAAAATTTTAAATTCCCCTCTTTAGCAGGTTTTGGGTGTTACAGCTCTACTCCCCTTAAAAGAAATCTCATCCTCGAGATTGGTGATTCTAGGAAAACAAATCCGGAAACTGTGCTTTAAGCTCGTCTTCTTGCTCCCATGTGGCTTCTGCTTCCGAGTGATGCTTCCACTGCACCTTGCACATTCGGATTCTTTTATTTCTTGTGAGTCGTTCCATTGTCTCCAAAATCTTGACTGGTTGCTTGGCATAAGAAAGTTCCTCTCGTACGTCCACCTCATTCACGGGTAACATCTCTTCGGGTGTTCTTAAACATTTCTTGAGTTGTGACACATGGAATACATCGTGCACATCTGATATGCGAGCCGGTAGTTCTAGTTGATATGCCACTTCGCCTTTCCTCTACAGAATCTGGAAGGGTCTGATGTATCGAGGTGATAATTTCCCTTTCACCTTGAACCGACAAAGTCCTTGGATAGGGGACACCTTGAGATAAATATAGTCTCCCACATTGAAAACGAGCTCTCTTCTCCGTACATCGGCATAGCTCTTTTGTCGGGTCTGGGCTATCCTCAAGTTGTCGGCAACACCGAGCTCCACATTTTCCCGAGACCGTTTTCCATGGCGGCCCGAAGAACTGCCCTCTCTGAGCCAATTCTCCCTGATTTTACTTGGTTTTTCTTCAAAGAGAGGCACTAGGGGATGTACAAGCTACTTGCAAACGAGCTCGGCTTGTGGTGGTACATGTGAACCGAATTTGGCCCACAACCGAGCTCGGGTGTTTTGTACCTGGGTTCGGGAAATTGGGGAACTCTAGCTCTATGGTTGATCATTGTCCAAATGGATTTTGCTTACACCTTGTACACACAGTGATGAACCTTTCTTGTGTAGAGAAGTGGGGTCGAAGATGGCTGTGCCGAGCTGTCCGCGGGAGCACCGAATGGAGGCAACGCTCGGGTCGCCGGAAAAACGCTCGATTAGATCGAGGGAGTTCGGTCACGGGGAAACAAGACGTCGAGGATGTTGCTCACAAACCCACGACGCCGTTTTGCTACTGTGAAGGCTCTGTTTGCGAGTGATCGGCCTGCTCGCGAGCGGGACCGAGAGGGCGGCGCTGTGACACCCTCAGTTCTGTGGAAAAACCACGGAACCAAGAACTGATGCATATGTGTGCCCAGGATGTTCATAACACATATACACATCATCCAAAAACTGAATTTCAGAATATATATAACCACGAATAACAGAGTTTATTACAATGTCTCATGAGTCTTGGACTCATGCTCACAGCGGAAGTCTTAATCTAATAGCGGAAGTCTTTATTCTAGCAGCGGAAGTCTTCTAACTAATGTGGAAGCAATCTAAGTAGCAGCGGCGGCTCCATCTCTACTCCATCCCCACAGGCAAGGTTGAGGACAGATTACACGCCTAATGCTCCACCTGGTATTCATAGTAATCTTCTCCTGTTACTGATGATGAAATAATAATGCAAGTTTGAGTACAATGATATACTCAGCAGGTACGGGAAAATATGATATGTAGCTCACAACAAGGTAGCTATAAAAAGGCTCATTGCAGAAAGCATAGTTATTTATCAAAACCACGATAAAACATCAACTTAACTTTAAGTGAACGTAATCCCAACATGTATTAAAATACCAATCATACCTCCATTATATTCATCACTTTCATGTCCCAACCAGACATTAATCAACCGCATTCTTGCTCACGAATACCTTCTCGTATTCGCTACCATCTCACGAATACCATCTCGTATTCGCTACCATTTCATCTCATAAACAATTCCGTCTCACACCGAGACCAATCTCGTTGCCATGACTCAACAGTCATGCAACCAATCTTATCACCCGGACCAAAATCAAACCATAACCAAAACCATCCAAAACCATCCCAAAATAACCATGTAACTAATGATGGAAGTTGGACAGGCGCTCGTGACCGTAAGCTCGGCTATCATGATAGTTTTAGACTTTGTAGAGTTTGTACCACTTTACCCACAAGTTTGTGATTTTGTCACCCGTCGGCGACTGCAGAACCTACATTATACCAATACACAACCGTCGGTGTATGGCCCAGAGATCACAAAATAGCATTTACAAAGGGGCTACTAGATGTATGGACTCACTAAGGTTTCACCGGCAGGCTAGAATCTCCAATTCTCCCACCCACGGCCCCCTCTTGTGCCATGCAGTTCCTAGGGCAGTCCTCACTCGACTCCCATTCCCCGCACCTTCCACGGTCCATAACAATCTAGTATCTTACCTAATTATTCAGCTAAGCCGCACCAATACTTGGCCTTGTGGTGGCACTGTTATCCTGGCATGTGCTCGCATGAACCGGTCCTTAGATCTACGGCAAGTAACCACCATCCCAGGCTACCTCATTCACAAACCCAGGCTTGCCTAGATCTCCCTCCGATCCATGTTCATTAACAACATCAGTTTCTTATTATCATTACTAGTGCAGTTAGCTAGACACATCTATTTCACCTCCCAATCCTATGGACTTAGCGAAGCATAAAAGCAAAAACCACACCCAACTCATAAACTTCCCTGGCGACAAGGGTGGTTTAACCAATTCTAGTAAACTCCTATACAAGGGTTTCCCATCATGTTTGACTCAGCACACACACGTTTTCGCAAATAAAACAGTTTTTCCCAAAACATAGGATCAATATGGTCAAGGGGCACTTGCCTTGTGCTTGCGGTTCCAGTTGCTCTTGGATCTCGAAACCTTGTTGTGGCAGCTCGTCATGAACAGCTACCTGAGCTTGTCCTTCTATACGCGATCACGCACATACAAGATTCACAACAATCAATATCATGCACAAACTTTAACTGGATGCGATGATGCATATGCATGCTATCCTATGATCATTTTTTATTAGATCAGTTTGTACGTGTTCTTGCATGGTTTGCATGGGTTTTACGATGAACAGAGGTGTTCGGATCAAATGTGGACATCGTGATGATCTTGACTCTAGATCAAACCGATCAACACGTGATCTGTTCACGAAAAAGCTTCTGTTCGAAAGGAATCAAAGAACAGATGCAAAGAAAACGCGATAATGTCGTAAGGTGGTATTAGAGACCTACCTTACATTTTTCTTAGTCTCGGGGTCCTTCTCCTATCAAGACAGATCGTTGGGGCTCTCTTCCAGCGATCTCCCTCGACCGAACTCCGGCGAAGGGTTTACTCGGCGAGCTGGGGCTAGGGCTCTAAGTTGTCGGCTCAGGAGGTGGAAAAGAAGTTTGTGGTTTCGGCCAAAGGTTCTGGGTTCTATTTATAATCGGGAGGAGAAGAGTCCTAATCTGATTGTATTTCGAATAAGAGTCCTATTCAAATTGTCGTTGAATCTTAAAAACTTATCTTTAGTTTATTTGGTGTGGTAACATTATGGAATTCATGTCGGTTTCCTCTCGTACCAGCATTCCCACGCGTACAGAAGCAAAAACCGCTTCAGAACTCGTTACCTCCGCGGTGATGAGCTCCGGAAGCTCCACGTGTCTTGCGGGAACCCGGGCTCCCTTTTTCCGCAGAGACGAGCTCTGGTTGTACTGCGTGTCAGGCGGGCGAGACCTCCGTCTTCTTCAGAGGTGAGCTCCGCGTGCGCCACGTGTCTGGTGGGTCGGGACCTCCCCTCTCAACAGAGGCGAGCTCCGCGAACGCCACGTGTCAGTTTCCGGACCTCCCTTCTCTTCGGAAGTGAGCTCGGATATTGCCACGTGTCCTAGCAGCTCCAGACTTCCTTTCTCCTCAGAGAAAGGCTCCGAGGTTGACACGTGTCCAATTGTGACGGACCTCCCGGAGGTGAGCTCCGATAGCGACACGTATCCCGCGCGGCTAGTCCTCTCTTTTCCGCGGTGACTAGCTCCGCAGTCGACACGTGTCCCGCGCGGCTGGTCCTCTCTCCTCTGCAGAGGCTAGCTCCGGGGCAACACGTGTCCCACGGGGTTGGACCTCTCCCCCTTTTTGCGGGGATGAGCCCCGAGTCTGCCACGTAGCCAATTTAGCGGCGGTGGATTTCTCTTCGGCGCTTTCTGTAAACTGGAATTTGCTCCTTTTGGCTAAGTTTTTGACTCTTTCTTGGTTTCGATCTTATAAAAATGTTTACGAACATGAATATATGCAGAAATAAAAAAAATATGAGGGTGTCACAAATCTACCCCCCTTTAAATTGAATCGTGCCCTCGAGATTTGATAGTAGAGAATAAATGAGGGAATTCTGTGTTGAGGTCTTCTTCACGCTCCCATGTAGCTTCTGCTTCCATATGATGGCTCCATTGTACCTTGTACCATCAGATCACTTTGTTCCTCGTGACCCTTTTCCTTATGTCCAAAATTCGGACAGGGTGCTCTGCGTAGGTCAGATCCTCTTGAAGTTCAAGTTTATCCATCGGTACTTGCTCTTCTGGTATCCTCAAGCACTTCTTGAGCTGGGATACATGAAACACGTCATGTACGTCGGAGAGGTGCGTTGGGAGATCTAGTTGATAGGCTACTTCTCCTTGCTTGTCCAAAATCTTAAATGGCCCGATGTAGCGAGGTGCTAGCTTGCCTTTGACGTTGAAACGTTGTTGGCCACGGATAGGCGATACCTTAAGGTATACGAAGTCTCCTACTTCGAAAGTCAACTTCTTCGCCTATTGTTCGCATAGCCTTTCTGTCGTGACTGAGCAGCCTTTAAGTTCTCCTGTATCGTTTGGACTTGCTTCTCAGCCTCTTGTAGCACTTCGGGTCCAAACACATGGTTCTCTCCGGTCTCGTTCCAAAACAGCGGCGTTCTACACCGTCTACCGTACAATGCTTTGAAAGGCGACATCCTCAAGCTAGCTTGAGAGCTGTTGTTATAGGAGAATTCAGCGTATGGTAAACTCCTATCCCAACTACGCCCATGTTTCAAGGCGCAAGCTCTCAACATGTCCTCCAAAATTTGGTTTGTCCTTTCGGTTTGTCCATCGGTTTGTGGGTGATAGGCGGAGCTAAAATCCAGTCGTGTACCCATAGCTTTCTGCAGCTTCCTCCAAAATCTATAGGTAAACTGAGAACCTCGATCTGAGACTATCCTCCTCTGGACTCCATGACGGCACACGATCTGCTCCATGTACAACTCGACTAATTGTGCAACATTGTACTTGGCCCTTACACGGAGAAAATGGGCTGTTTTCGTCAATCGGTCCATGATAACCCAGATGGAGTCACAACCCGACTGAGTACGTGGCAATCCGACGATGAAATCCATACTGATGTCTTCCCACTTCCACTCGGGTACTTTCAAGGGTTGCAACAATCCAGTGGGTCTTTGATGTTCGGCCTTCCCCCGTTGGCATGTGTCGCATAGGGCAACATATTCGGCTATGTCCCTTTTCATACCATCCCACCAATAACAAGTGTTGAGGTCCTTGTACATTTTTGTACTTCCGGGATGTATGGAATAAGGTGAATCATGTGCCTCTTTTAATATCATGTCGCGGATGTGCTTCACGTTAGGTACACAAATCCTTTTTCCTAGCCAAAGCGTACCCTTCTCATCTTCCATGAAATCCTCCTCTATTCCTTGTCGGATCCTTTCCTTGATTTCCTTGATCACCTCATCCGTTGCTTGGCCACCTCTTATCTCTTGCTCAAATGAAGAGTGGAGTTCCATCACTTCCATCTTGTTCAAGAATCCGAGGTGTAACCGTTTGAACTCCTTGCATAGTTTGGGTGGTAGCTCCCGAACCGTGAGTTTGTGACATGCTCCCTTCCGGCTCAATGCATCAGCTACTACATTGGCCCTTCCAAGGTGGTAGTTGATTCCAACATCGTAATCCTTGATGAGTTCCAGCCATCGACGTTGCCTCAAATTCAAGTCCGTTTGTGTAAATATGTACTTGAGGCTTTTATGATCCGTATAGATCTCATATCGATGACCAGTGATATAATGTCCCCAAATCTTCAATGCATGCACTACTGCTGCTAGCTCCAAGTCATGTGTAGGATAATTAAGCTCGTGCTTCTTTAATTGTCGTGAGGCATAGGCTACCACTTGTCCTTCTTGCATGAGCACACATCCGAGCCCTTGTCTTGATGCGTCACAATATATGTCGAAGCTCTTGCCTACGTCTAGCAATACCAAAACTGGCGCTGTTGTTAGCCTTTTCTTGAGTTCCTCAAAGCTCTCTTAGCATGCTGATGTCTACTGGAACGCTTTTCCATTCGTTAGCAACTCCGTCATAGGTTTTACTATCTTAGAGAAGTCCTTGATGAAGCGTCGGTAGTATCCAGCCATCCCAAGAAAACTCCGAATGTCTTTCACATTTTGCGGTTGGTTCCACTTCAGAACATCTCCCACTTTTCCAGGATCAACCGATACTCCTTCCTCGGAGATAATGTGTCCTAGGAACGATATCTCCTTTAGCCAAAATTGAAACTTGTTAAGCTTGGCATACAATTGATGCTCGCGCATTTTCTGCAAGGTCAGTCTTAAATGTTCTTCATGCTCCTCCTCACTTTTTGAATACACCATAATGTCATCGATGAAAACCACGATGAACTTATCCATGTACTCCATGAAAACCTTGTTCATAAGGTACATGAAGTATGCGGGTGCATTTGTTAACCCAAAAGACATGATGGTATATTCATAGGAACCATACCGTGTCCGAAAGGCAATCTTGGGTATATCGGAGGGCTTAATTTTAATCTGGAAGTATCCCGACCGAAGATCAATCTTGAAGAACACTCGGGCTTCTTTCATTTGGTCGAATAGGTCTTCTATACGGGGCAGAGGGTATTTGTTCTTGATTGTCACCTCGTTGAGAGACCTATAGTCCACGCACATCCTTTGGGTCCCATCCTTCTTGTCTACGAAGAGCACGGGGGCTCCCCATGGTGACGAGCTTGGACGTATAAAACCCTTCTCCAACTGCTCCTGAATTTGCTTCTTGAGTTCCACTAGTTCATTGGTGGGCATCCTATAGGGTCTCTTTTCTATGGGTGCAGTTCCGGGTACCAAATCAATGGCAAACTCAATGTACCGGTCAGGTGGCATACCTGGAAGCTCTTCTGGAAACACGTCTGAGAATTCCTGAATCACTGGAATGCTGTCCAACATTGCTCCTTCGACGTGGTTCAAACTTGCCTTATGGGTTGTTTGTTGGGCTGACTTAAACTCGATACGAATACCATGCTCATTTGTCAACTGCACGCTCCTCTCAGCACATTGGATTACTCCATTGTGCTTGCTTAACCAATCCATCCCGAGTATTATGTCAAGCCCTTGGGAATCCAAGACAATGAGGTTGGCAAGGAAATCTACCCCCCTTATTTTAAGGCTTACTTTCGGACATACTATATTAGTCCTCATCTCTCCACCAGGAGAATTAACTAACATAGCACATCTTAAGTGTGATATGGGTAGATTATGCTTGGCAACATACTTGGATGATATGAAGGAATGTGATGCTCCAGAATCAAATAAAATGGTGGCTGGGTTGGAATTGGCAAGGAACATACCAATTACGACGTCCTCAGCCTGTTGTGCTTCCTCAGCAGATACATGGTTCACGTTGCCGCGAGCATAGTACTGCTGTCCACGGTTTCCTTGATTGTCTCCTCCGTTCGGTCGTGGGTTCTGCTTGGGCACGTTGCCTTGCTATCTAGGACCTCTCCTCGGGCACTGGCTCGCGAAGTGTCCTGTTTCCCCGCATGCAAAGCATGCCATATTGCCAACGGCAGCAGGTACGTTGGGTCAGGGCGCCCATGTTGGGTCGGGGCACAGGAGGCAAACGCACACGAGGTGCTTGTGCAACGGGTCGTTGCTGTGATGGTTGACTAGGGCGGTATGCAGGAGCGGTCGATCCATACTGCGGTGCAGATGGGGGCATGTACCGAGGTCGTATGTTGCTCCCCTGTGTCTGGTATGGAATCATCCTCTTGCCCTCTCGCTCGATCTCTCGGATCTTTCTTTCAACCACTATAGCCTTGTCAACCAGCTTCTGAAAGCTTGCGTAGTCATTGTTGAGGAGCTGAACCTGGATCTCATTGTTCAACCCTCTCATGAACAGGTACTGCTTCAGTTGGTCCGAGTTGACATCTTCAGGGGCGTACCGGGACAGTTGCGTGAACTTGTTGAGATACTCATTCACGCTTCTCTGTCCTTGGCGGAGACCTTCGAACTCCTGTATCTTGAGCATCATTACACCAGCAGGGATGTAATGAGAGCGGAAACTCTCCTTGAACTCAGTCCAAGTGATCGTCTCCGGGTCGACATGAGCGTTGCATAGGGCATCCCACCAGTCAGTGGCAGCTCCCATGAGTTGGTGCGACGCAATAAGAACCTTCTCTCGGTCATTGCACTGCACTATGGCAAGCTTCTTCTTCATGGATTTCAACCAGTCGTCAACCTCCATGGGGTCGTTAGCTTGAGCAAAGGTGGGTGGTCGATTCCTCATGAACTCTCCCAGTCTGTTATGAGCCGGCGGTGGTGGCGGTGGTGCCGGAACGGGGTTGTTGTTGTTGGCCTGCAACTGACCCAAAGTTTGGATCATGGTTTGCATAAGTTGATTCTGCATGACCATCAACCGTTCCAGGTTGTTCTCACCAGCTCCAAGGTTAACAGGAACTTCATCGTGGCCATCCTCTTGGTTGCCACGGACGTTCCTTCCTTGGCGGCCGGCGTTTCCTCTCACCATCTGTGAGAGTGAACGAAATAGAATAGAGGTTAGAAGATTAGATGGATCCCCCTAAGTATATGCATCAAGATGGATTGGACTATATGTATTAGCCCATATGAGGATGTGAACAAGTGCCGAGGCATCTCACACCTCCTTTCTACTTATGTGTGGGTATGGACAACGCTTGAGACGTCCCACAACTCACACTCAACACACAACCACAACAATCATCACAAGGGCTCACACAACTCCTATTCAAGGGTTTATTCAATGGGGGTCCTATATGGCTTACGGTGATGCCAATCTGTGATCCAACTACGGCTTCTCCTAGGTTTGTATCCTATATCAAGGTAGTTCCAATGCCAATCTATGCATCCTAGGTTTGCATCCTATGGTCAGCGTAGCTCAGCTACCAAATCTGTGACTAGGCATGGCGGTTTTAATATCAATCTGTGACCTATCTAGGTTGTGTGATCTTCGATTAACCCGTGGCAGGTTGATACCAATCTGTGCCTGATACCAACTTGTGACTTCTATCTAAACGTGTAACCTACCGTCAACCCGTGGCACTGATACCAATCTATGACGCCCTCAATTCTGTGGAAAAACCACGGAACCGAGAACTGATGCATATGTGTTCCCAGGATGTTCATCACACATATACACATCATCCACAAACTGAATTCCAGAATATATATAACCACGAATAACAGAGTTTATTACAATGTCTCATGAGTCTAGGACTCATGCTCACAGCGGAAGTCTTAATCTAACAGCGGAAGTCTTTTTTCTTGCAGCGGAAGTCTTCTAACTAATGCGGAAGCAATCTAAGCAGCAGTGGCGGCTCCATCTCTACTCCATCCCCACAGGCAAGGTTGAGGACAGATTACACGCCTAATGCTCCACCTGGTCTTCATAGTAATCTTCTCCTGTTACTGATGATGAAATAATAATGCAAGTTCGAGTACAATGATGTACTCAGCAGGTGCAGGAAAATATGATATGTAGCTCACAACAAGGTAGGTACAAAAAGGCTCATTACAGAAAGCAAAGTTATTTATAAAAACCACGATAAAACAGCAACTTAACTTCAAGTGAACGTAATCCCAATATGTATTAAAATACCAATCATACCTCCATTATGTTTATCACTTTCCATGTCCCAATCAGACATTAATCAACCTCATTCTTGCTCACGAATACCTTCTCGTATTCGCTACCATCTCACGAATACCATCTCGTATTCGCTACCATTTCATCTCATAAACAATTCCGTCTCACACCAAGACTAATTTCGTTGCCATGACTCGACAGTCATGCAACCAATCTTATCACCCGGACTCAACAGTCCCGAAAACCAAACCAAAATCAAATCATAACCAAAACCATCCAAAACCATCCCAAAATAACCATCCAACTAATCATGTAAGTTGGCCAGGCGCTCGTGACCGTAAGCTCGGCTATCATGATAGTTTTAGACTCTACAGAGTTTGTACCACTTTACCCACTTGTTTGTGATTTCGTCACCTGTCGGCGACTGCAGAACCTCCATTATACCAATACACAACCGTCGGTGTATGGCCAATAGATCACAAAATAGCCTTTACAAAGGGGCTGCTAGATGTATGGACTCACTAAGGTTTCACCGGCAGGCTAGAATCTCCAATTCTCCCACTCACGGGCCCCCTCTTGTGCCATGCAGTTCCCAGAGCAGTCCTCACTCGACTCCCATTCCCCGCGCCTTCCACGGTCCATAACAATCTAGTATCTTACCTAATTAGTCAGCTAAGACGCACCCATACTTGGCCTTAGGGTGGCAC
Organism: Neostapfia colusana; assembly: GCA_030760725.1. Taxonomy (NCBI): domain Eukaryota; kingdom Viridiplantae; phylum Streptophyta; class Magnoliopsida; order Poales; family Poaceae; genus Neostapfia; species Neostapfia colusana. Next base: position 41,282,978 of record JASWHV010000003.1, read on the forward strand.
AGTTATCCTGGCATGTGCTCGCATGAACGGGTCCTTAGATCTACGGCAAGTAACCACCATCTCAGGCTATCTCATTCACAAAACCAGGCTTGCCTAGATCTCCCTCCGATCCATGTTCATTAACAACATCAGTTTCTTATTATCATTACGAGTGCAGTTAGGTGGACACATCTATTTCACCTCCCAATCCTATGGACTTAGCGAAGCATAAAAGCAAAAACCATACCCAACTCATAAACTTCCCTGGCGACAAGGGTGGTTTAACCAATTCTAGTAAACTCCTATAAAAGGGTTTCCCATCATGTTTGACTCAGCACACACACCTTTTCGCAAACAAAACAGTTTCTCCCAAAACATAGGATCAATATGGTCAAGGGGCACTTGCCTTGTTCTTGCGGTTCCGGTTGCTCTTGGATCTCGAAACCATGTTGTGGCAGCTCGTCGTAAACAGCTCCCTGAGCTTGTCCTTCTATACGCGATCACACACATACAAGATTCACAACAATCAATATCATACACAAACTTTAACTAGATGCAACGATGCATATGCATGCTATCCGATGATCAGTTTTTATTAGATCAGTTTGTACGTGTTCTTGCATGGTTTGCATGGGTTTTACGATGAAAAGAGGTGTTCGGATCAAATGTGGACGTGGTGATGATCTTGACTCTAGATCAAACCGATCAACACGTGATCTGTTCACGAAAAAGCTTCTGTTCGAAAGGAATCAAAGAATAGATGCAAAGAAAACGGAATGATGTCGTAAGGTGGTATTGGAGACCTACCTTATGTTTTTCTTAGTCTCGGGGTCCTTATCCTATCAAGACAGATCGTTGCGGCTCTCTTCCGGCGATCTGCCTCGACCGAACTCCGGCAAAGGATTTACTCGGCGAGCTGGGGCTAGGGCTCTAAGTTGTCGGCTCAGGAGGTGGAAAAGAAGTTCGTGGTTTTCGGCCAAAGGTTCTGGGTTCTATTTATAATCGGGAGGAGAAGAGTCTTAATCTGATTGAATTTCGAATAAGAGTCCTATTCAAATTGTCGTTGAATCTTAACAACTTATCTTTAGTTGATTCGGTGCGGTAACATTGTGGAATTCGTGTCAGTTTCCTCCCGTACCGGCATTCCTACGCGTACAGAAGCAAAAACTGCTCCAGAACTCGTTACCTCCGCGGTGGTGAGCTCCGGAAGCTCCACGTGTCCTGCAGGAACCCGGGCTCCCTTTTTCCGAAGATACGAGCTCCGGTTGTACCGCGTGTCAGGCGGGCGAGACCTCCCTCTTCTTCAGAGGTGAGCTCCGCGTGCGCCACGTGTCTGGTGGGTCGGGACCTCCCCTCTCAACAGAGGCGAGCTCTGTGAACGCCACGTGTTAGTTTCCGGACCTCCCTTCTCTTCGGAGGTGAGCTCCGATATTGCCACGTGTCCTAGCAGCTCCAGACATCCTTTCTACTCAGAGACAGGCTCCGATGTTGACACGTGTCCAATAGTGATGGACCTCCCGGAGGTGAGCTCCGAGAGCGACACGTGTCCCGCGCGTGTGGTCCTCTCTTTTCCGCGGTGACTAGCTCTGCAGTCGACACGTGTCCCGCACGGCTGGTCCTCTCTCCTATGCAGAGGCTAGCTCCATGGAAACACGTGTCCCACGGGGTTGGACCTCTACCCCTTTTGCAGGGATGAGCCCCGAGTCTGCCACATAGCCAATTTTGCGGCGGGAGTTGTCTACGGCGCTTTCTGTAAACTGGAATTTGCTCCTTTTGGCTAACTTTTTGACTCTTTCTTGGTTTCAATGTGATAAAAATGGTTATGAACATGAATATACGCAGAAATCAAAAAACAATATGAGGGTGTCACAGGCGCGCTTTCGGTTGAGCTCGCCGTGAGAGAGGACGAACTCGCTGTGAATTCGGGTTGTGAGCAAACGGAGCACGTCGAGGAGGGATAAGGCGTCGGGCAGCTGGCCTCCAGCACAGGGAAACGAAGCAGGAGCTGGCACCGATCCTCCGCTCAGTGGCGCACTCAACTGCAGCCCGAGAAACCGAGTGCCCGTTGCTTCAGTCGGTTGATCAAAGGAGAGGCTGACATGAGGGCCCTACTTTCAATTTTAACCTCTGAAATTTAATTTCCCCACTGCTAAAAACAGCAGAGACCGTAATATCCTTTGTGAGTTGATCAAATTTCAAAATGGCCACTTGACTTTGAAGAATTCAAAGTGTGATTTGATTTGATCAAATTTCAGCAAAGACTAACTGAAATTCAAATTTGGTTTGAATTTAACCAAATTAGCTCATGTCAAGATCAACTCCAAATGGAGTGAAAATTGGTGTGTGAGCTCACAAAAATGTGCTGAGTGTAATTATGAATCCCACTTTTGAACTCATGCTATGAAAGGAGTTTGAATGTTAATTTAAGTTCAAACTAGCCTCTTTCTAATTATACCCCAAAAATACCTCAAAAGGTTTTTGATCTGAGTGAAACTTGGCATGAGAATTCCCAGCAAGGTGTTGGAGTTTTTCATATGCTCAGCCCCTATTTGATGCATGTGGAAAATACCACTTCTGCATTGTGTGAGTTTATCCTCTAATGACCATGTTGATGGTGTTTACTTGCTCTTCAAAGGTGTTCATAAGTTTTCCTCAAATGGGCTGTGTGTGTGGTGTGATGAACACTTTGAATGTGTGCAAAAACTTAAGCCCTTACATTCCCCCCGCCTCTTAAAAGGATCTCTTCCCGAGATTATAAGGTGAAAATGAGAGATTGGACGGTGGAAAATTACCGTATGTGCGACGTGAAAAATTCGGGGTAGTTAGCGCGAAGAAAGCCTTTGCTTTCCCATGTCGCTTTATCTACAGAGTGAGTACTCCATAGAACTTTGTAGAACCACAACATACGGTTGCATGTGGTTCGGGCCTTTTCATCAATTATCTGAACCGGTTCCTCCCGATAAGTGAGATCCGATTTCAGTTCTTCAATATCCCCCAGCTGAACGGTAGTTGATAGATTAAGACACTTCCTCAGCAGAGATATGTGAAGACGTCGTGCACACCAGAAAGTGTTTCTGGTAATTCCAGCCAGTATGCTACTGATCCACATCTTTCTGTAATCTGAAATGGACCGATGAATCGGGGTGCCAACTTTCCTCTCACCCCAAATCTGTTCACGCCCTTCATTGGAGACACACGTAGATACACGTGATCCCCAACTTCAAATTGTAACGGGCGTCTTATCTGGTCCCCACACTGTTTTTTTCGGGATTGGGCGGATTTTAGGTTTGCTTGAATCAGCCGAACTTTTTCCTCGGCATTGTTGACAAGATCAATCCCAAAGGTGTCCCTTTTGCCAGACTCACACCAATTAATTGTGTGCGGCATTTTCTCCCGTATAGCGCCTCATAGGGTGCCATCTTGATGCTGGCTTGGTACCCATTGTTGTACGAGAACTCGGCCAACGGTAAGTGATCATCCCAATTCTTACCGTGGTTGATAGCACAAGCTCGTAACATATCTTCTAAAATCTGATTTACCCGCTCGGTTTTCCCATCCGTCTGCGGGTGGTATGCTGAACTACGGATCAGTTTCGTCCCCAAAGAAGCATGTATCTGCTCCCAAAAATGAGACACAAATAAAGTGACCCGATCCAATATGATGGTGCGGCGTACGCCGTACAAGCATAGGATCCGTTAGACGTACAATTCAGCATAATTCCTAGCGTTGTAGTTGGTGTTGACCGGGATAAAATGGGCAACTTTTGTGAGCCGGTCGACGATCACCCACACTGAATCATGCTTCTGAAATGTGGTGGGTAAACCGACGATGAAGTCCATGCTCACATCTTCCCACTTCCAGGCAGGAACACCCAGTGGTTGTAGCAGTCCCGGTTTTCTCATGTGGTCTGCCTTCACCCTTCCACATGTATCACACTTGGACACGTACTTTGCGATCTCACTCTTCATCCGTGTCCACCAAAACTTGTTTCTGAGTTCTTGATACATCTTGTCGCTGCTGGGGTGAATAAAACCTTTGACAAGTGAGCCTCACCAAAGATTTTCTTCCATAACTCCGGGTTACGGGGTACGACGATCCGGTCCTTGAACCATAGGACGCCGTCTCCGTCTTTTCAGAAACATTTCAGCTCCCCACTGTCTACACGTCTCCGCAAATGCAACATGCCCTTGTCATGTTTCTGAGCTGCCGCTATTTCTTCACAGATGGTGGGGTCAAAGCTAAGTTGTAGAGAGCTCCATGTGGAATCACATGCAATGGTGGCTCGCTCTCTTCCAACGGTGTGATGGTCAGATTGTTGACGTGTGACTTGCGACTCAGCGCATCCGCCACTACGTTTGCCTTGCCGGGGTGATAATGGGTCTCTATTTCGTAATCATTTATCAACTCCAACCATCTTCGCTGCCTCATGTTCAGCTCCTTCTGAGTGAATATGTACTTGAGGCTTTTGTGGTCGGTATATAAATGCACGAGGTTACCGAGTAGGTAGTGCCTCCACATCTTTAGTGCGAGTACCACGGCAGCGAGCTCTAAGTCATTAGTTGGATAATTTTGCTCATGGTTTCCAAGCTGCCGTGATCCATACGCGACCACCCTTCGGTATTGCATCAGCACACATCCGAGCCCAATGCCGGATGCATCGCAGTACACATCAAACGGTTTTGTTGTGTCTGGCTGCGCCAAAACCAGTGCTGATGTTAAGTGCTTCACTAATGCCTTAAATGCTGCTTCACATGCTGGACTCCAAACATATTTGGTAGCCTTCTTCAGCAGCTCGGTCATAGGCTTGGCAATCTTCAAGAAGTTTGGAATGAACCTCCGATAATATCCCGCAAGTCCGAGGAAACTCTGTACCTCATGAACAGTTCTCGGGGACTTCCAATTCAGCATTTGTGTGACCTTACTCGGGTCTACAGTGATGCCCTCTGCTGAGATAATATGCTCGAGAAAAGGCACTTGCGATATCCAGAATTCACACTTGCTGAAGTTTGCGTATAGTTTATGATCCCGCAGCCGTTGCAAGACTATACGCAGATGGTTCGTGTGTTCTTCATCCGACTTGGAATATACCAATATGTCGTCGATGAAGACCACGACAAACTTGTCTAGCTCCGGCCCTAATACCGAGTTCATCAAGTACATGCAGTGAGATGGAGCCTTGATGAGGCCGAAGGACATGACCAGGTACTCATAAAGCCCGTACCTCGTCGAGAAAGCCATCTTCGGTATATCCTCAGCCCCTATCTTAATCTGATGGTACCCGGATCTTAAGTCCATCTTGGAAAAGATCTTTGCTTCGACCAAATGATCAAAAAACATGTCGATCCGTGGCAACGGGTACTTGTTCTTGATGGTTACGGCGTTTAGTGGACGATAGTCAATGCAAAGCCGCAACGTCTCATCCTTCTTCTTTACAGATAACGCTAAACAGTCCCATGGCGAGGAGCTCGGCCTAATAAAACCCTTATCCAGCCGGTCTGTTAACTGTATCTTTAGTTCTGCCAATTCCTTTGGCGCCATCTTGTACGGCCTTCGGGATATTGTATGGCCCGAATCAAATAACACTATGGCGGGATGTTGGTGGAGTTGGAACATACCCGCAAGGATTGGCTCCCCCTCCGGCACGTCCTCTATGGCGAGTTGGTGGACGGTGCCGGGCTTAGGATTTGCCCGCCGCGCATTAATGGGGTTCCGGGGCTGATTCCTCCCAGGAAACTATGGTACCACTCCGCCGCCTTGCCTCTCAGGACAGTTGTTGGCGAAGTGTCCTGGGCGACCGCATTTCAAGCATGTGGTTCACGACTGGCCTGTGCTTGGGGGACGAAAGCCCGGTATGTGCTGCTGAGGTGCAAACGCACGTGGCATCGCCCGCTGCTGCTGTTATTGCTGCGGAGGTGGTGCTGGTAGTGCCAGCCTGAACGCCAGTGGAGAATATGGCCGATTGCGGAATGGCATCGGCTTCTGTGGTGGCTGCCAGCGTTGACCCGATGGTAAACGTTACACCATCCAGTATTTTTGAGAAGGACCACCTCCATCTCCACTGCTCTGTGGCATGCTTCGCTTCTTCTCCACCGCCACTAACTCCTTGCTGGAGTCCTCCTGAACAATCGCAGCATCAATAATGTCATTGAGGCTGCCACGATTGAACATTGCCAGCTTGTCCTTCAGGAGCGGGTTAAGCCCCTGGTAAAAATGAACCCCCCGCTTCTCGTCGGTATCGGCGTGATATGAAGCGCAAAGTGTGAGATCATTGAACACACTGGAGTATTCCAGCACGTTCCTACTTCCTTGCTGCAGGCGAAGGAACTCCTGCATCTTCATTTTCGTAAGACCCGGCGGTATGTGATAGGCCCTGAAGGCTGTCCGGAACTCTGCCCAGGTCATAACTCGATCGGTGGGTTGCGAGGCACAAAAGTTCGCCCACCAAGCGCTCACGGACCCTTGAAGCTGTTGGGCCGCAAACTGAGTCTTAAGTTGCTCACTCACTTGGAGCAGCCCGAACTTCATATCCATCGTGCGGAGCCAATTGTTCGCATCGAGGGGTTCATCCGCCCTTGAGAATACCGGGGGATGAGTAGACAGAAAATCAGATTAGGAGCTTTGTTGGCGCTCCTCGTGGTCTTGGCGCCTCTCCGGTCGAGACATATTAGCAATTAAGGTTTGCAACAACTCCGTGTGCTGCTGATGAGAACCCACCATAGCCGCAACGATGTCGGCCGATGTAACCGTTGGCGGTGATGGTGGTGTTTTTTGCTGTTGCTGCTGTTGCTGTACCGAGGAATCCTCGGGAGGCTGTTGGGAGGTATCTCCCCACTGACTAGAACCCCAAACTTTCGGGTTGGCACGAGTGCGAGTCATTCTGAAATTTAAAACATCAGCGATCAGCACATGTCATTCTTAAAATTCCATATAAAACAGTAGGTATTGAAGTGACACATGAATACTTGCACAACATTCACATATATTGATAAAGCATAAACTTTATACAAGATACATTATTCTCGGGTCTCCGAGAAGTCGTGCTCATGTCATAAGTACCTATACATATACTACTGTTGACACGACATGTCACTGATTACGTAAGTTTTTATACATCACCCTCGCTGCCCTACTTAGCAACAGTAACCCACTACTCGGAATAGAACTCGACCTCCTGCTGGTCGTCCTCCTCCACTACCTCTACTAGTGGCGCCGGGATACCCAAAACCACGGGTGCTGCACCTACCATCGGTAGGCCCACTACCGGAGGTACGAGGTCTTGCAATGCATGCACCTCGTCCATGGCTTGGTTGTAGTCCTCTTTCCAGCCCTGCCCCTGCTCAATAGCATCATCACGCTCTTGAGTGAGTGCCTCATTCTGCTGGGTCAAGGCCTGCACTTGCTGTTGTAAAGCCGTGATGTCGACGCGGCTTTTCTTTTTCGCCTTCTTCAGACGATGCAACTGTTTATGTCGTTCGTTCGCTTTATCGTCGGAAGGAGAACATTGTGGAGTGCGCTGTGAGCACTTTCGAAATGGTCTCCATTGCTGGTGCTCTCCTTGAGCTTCTCGGCAAGACAATCTGTATGGACAGCTTGTCTGTCCATCACGGTCTTCCCTACCCTCATTTGGAGGCTGAGGTTCGCCTCCGCGGGGTGGTACCTTGGGCAACCCGGATCTGTTGCCTCCAAGTACCTTTCCCTCCACACGTGATTAGCTCACCCCTATACCAGGACCAGCGCGTATGGAGTGCCCTCCATAGATCTCACGTGTAGTTGGCAAAAACGCGACATGGTGTCGCGGGCTGCCACTTGCCACATTTCCTCCGGCTGTCTACCTCTCACCGTGACGGTGAACGGGGCCCAACCGGGTGGCGTAGGTCCTGCAGGAGCTTTGACATGGATGATCCACATCTTGTTCCCCTCCTCTCCTTCCTCCTTGGCGAGGTACTGTGACATTTCCACGTACCCGAAATATTGAAGCATTTTGTTTCAACACTGCCGGATAAACCGCTGCGTTGAAAACAGTGGGAGACCACCCACCCGTTCTCCAGTTGTTTATCCACTGTCATCTGTAGAAACATATTTGAAAAAGGTCAAATATTCATTTCAACAGTAACTCATTGAGTTATAACATTAAATCAAGTGATTGAACTCGTAAAACTTGGAAACACAATTCGAACTTAGACAAATTTGACTGCTGGTCTGCTGCCCAAACTGACAGCCCTGACCAGTTTCCATTTCAACCTGATTTAGACCATGCTAAAAGCAAAACCAATTCTGGAGCTCAACATCAAAGTTAACTTAAATAGCTTTCCAGAAAGTATTTGCTTGGCCTATGATCTGTCCTGGTTCAAAAGTTATGAGATGTCAAAGTTGACAGAATTTCTGGAGAAAATTGGACAGCACCTCCCTGCTTGAGGTACTGATTTGATCCAAGAATTCCAGTTAATTCTACCTCGAATTTGACAATACTTTCTGTTATAAAGTTTTAACTCATCTCATAAACTTTTCATAACTACTTCATTTTATATTTTTAGATTCTTTTGCAGGAAGTTATGCTCAATTTACAGAGAGTTACAAAGAGTGTTTGCTCTGCCCTGTTTTCTGGACAGTTTCAACTCTCCTGCATTTTTCGACTGGTTAAGGGATGAAAAGCCTCTGGACATCAACAGAAACGTTGTAAATCTCTTCCAAAGCTTTCCATAAATTTATCATATGACCCCAACCTCGAAAGAACTCACCCTCTAACCTCTGTTTAACTTCAGCCTTATTTAAGCTGAAAACAGGGGACTCTGTCCTTAATATCTTATAAATTGAAAACTTGTTAACTTTGAACATACTGATTAATGGAAGAAGTTATATCAATGTTTTAGTGCTCTGGATTAAAACCATCAACTTTTACAATGAGGTTTCTCATTTAGTGGGTTGTGACGTCGAAGTGTCACCAGTTCATGTCGGTACTACGTTCCTCACAAAGCAAAACCTATACTGGACTTAGCCGGTTTCGTTAGATCAGTGGCACTAAACGTCTCAAGCACACGGATGCTACTCGTCTACCGAGTCGTGGTCAGACTACCTGCAAATAAACCATTAAATCATCAAGCTCGGCTGCACACCGTGACCGGTCCCGATACAGTTCATACAACCGTCTGTCATCACTCACACGGTTGTTCTCAAGCCAAACACGCCTTGAGCTACGTGTTCACGTTACTAACCAAGTGACGGGGTCTCCCACACTTGCCCGTAGCATGTAAAAGTCCCAAAAACGTGAATGCAAAGAAATGGGTGATTGAACGTCATTGGGTTTCTGGTTCATGATGAAATGGGACCTACAAAAACATTCTTGCATGGGATGGTATACGTGAGGTTCGACAACACGGGTTCGAGCAATCATTTGAATGTGTTGGACCAAGGTGGAGTTAAACTCATGTGTAATCATACATGTGTATGAGAAAGAACAAAAATAAGGTCTTTAGACTCAAATGCTCACCTCAAAGTGCCGCCAAAGTTTTAAACACACATGGAACCTCACACATTTGAAGGTGAGGAGAATTATGGTGGCAACTTTCTGATTTGAGGGTGAGCTAAAAAGGAATGGATTATGGTCATCTTGAGTTCATGCTGAATTCAAACATGTTAAGGCAAGGGAATGACTTGAGTTATGTCACATGAAATGATAAACTCAAACATGGGCATGTGGGGAAAGCTAAAATGTTCTGTAGCTCATACTGAACACATGTTAACCCGGGGAAAGAATTTCACCCCAAAAATCTAACTCATGTGCACATCCTCTATGAGTAGAGGGCAGGAAATTTAAACCCAATTTCGAACCTTTACAAAGGATTCAAGATCAGATTGTCCAAAGGCATATATGTGAGATGACCATTGCAGTCCTCAGGTATTAAAGAGCTTAAGTCCAAAATTGGAGAAAATTTGAGCTCCTATACCATTTGTTCAAAGCATTATTTGAGATCACCTTCGAATTCAAATTTGAGGGGCATAGTCAAACTGAACTTCTGAGGTTCATCATGAAACTAAGATTGATCAAGCATGGGATAGGAGCAAACCAAAGTGTTTCACCCAAATGCAAATGGGTCATCACCAAAGAGGACTTAAAAAATTCAGTTTGAATTAAATGGTTCACTTTAAGGAAAAAGTGGCCATGTCCAAAAAGAAAATTCAAACTGTGGTTAAGAATTTGTATTTGCAATGGCCAACTCAAAAATCAGAAGGCATATTTAAATTCTTCAGGTTTGAATCAGTGTGAATGCAAATTTTGAGAAAGTATGGAGTTGCTTTGATATGAATATCAAAGGGGCTTATGAAATTACTTGGAATTTGAATTCAAATTTGAAATTGAAGTAAAACTTGACAAATTTCGAATTGGCCTTTGAATTTGAGCTCTTCAGGACTGAAGTTTGCACTGTGCCAAATTTGAGAGATATTTGTGAGAAAGTTTGGGGGGATAAGAAGAGGGGTGGACCCCACCTGTCAATGAGACATTTACTCTTGCACACTAAGTCATATCTCCCTGTTTCACTCGAGCAGCCGTGACTCTCTCCGGGCAACACCGTGGCTACCGCCGAAGCCACCGCCTCGTTTCTCCTCGCGCTGGCAACCTGCTTCACCGTGTCCTTCACGCTCAAGGTGATCCACTCCCCACAAAACCGAACCAAGCGGGTTCTGCTCTCCTCGCCTACAAAACACTCGCACACCGCCGAGCTCGCTGCCGCCACGAGAAAACGATTGCTAGCCACCGAGCTTGTGCCACAGAGCCCCACTGATTGGAAAACCAGCATGGTAGAACCTTCACCTACCTCCTCGGTGCCGAAACAAAGCAGAGTTTGGTTCCCTTTTCCTCGGGCGCACGGTTTTTCCCGACGGCCTAAAACCACCGGTGATCGGGCGTACGTGGGCAGCTCGCCACCGCGGCTTTCACAACCGAGCAAGGGAACCCAAGGACTCCCTGGGGACCCATGCTGCTCATCCTCAACCCTCACATCGAGCTTTGGACCACCGGGCGCCAATTTGAAATTTTTCCTTCGGAGGGCGCAACCCAACCTTCTGGTACAAAATCAAGAAATTCTCCCTCCTTCAATCTTGGGTCACGAAATTAGGCACAGAGAAGCTAAGCTAGATGGCGGTGATCTCCTCTTTTCAAACCTAGTTTGAAGCCGACGAGAGGAGACGTATTTTGATGTTTTCCGAGCACAAAACCGGCACTACCATTCGGGCGCACGGTGAAAGCTGGGTAGCCGCCGTTTTCATGCTTGGTTGAGCTTTCACCGAGCTCCCATAGCCTTCCAGGATTCTGTAGAGCCAAAAACACGAGAGCTTGGCGGGCTAGGACCGCCGGGCGACGGTGCCGAACCTCTCCTGAGGCCGCCGCACGTCGCCGGCTTACTTCCGGCCACCGGCAGCCCGAGATCACGGCACCAATGGATTTCTCGTAGCTGGAAACCCCCATGAGGCAAGTAAGCCGAGAGGCAGCCGTGAAGCCGACTCCGGCGAGCTCCGATGAGATTCCGGCGAGGGGGCAGCGCGGGAGGGAAAAACAGCCCGAGGAGGAAGACAACCGGGCGGGCCACACGTGTCAGTGGCAAAAATTTACATCGCTGATCTGCTGCGGCTCCGGAATCCCGTGTTGCTGCTGCGGGAAGAATCCAGTGACCGCGTGTGGGCTGGTTTCAGCGGTTGACACATGTGCCTGGGACCCGCGGTCAGAGTTTAAACATTTCTCAGTTTAATTTGAACTCCAAATTCAGTTCAAACTTTAGAACCTCATTACTTTTGCTAGGAAGCTCCAAAATTAGTGATTCAAATTGGGTTGGATTCAGGATTAAAAACTCTATCCAAATATGGTACCCAATTTGTATGAAAATAATTAATTAATTCCGTAAAATTCTTTAAATCTCTTCAGCAAAATAATTTTAGAGGGAGTTTGGTTTATCCAAAAATCCCCAAATTTTGCCGGAATATTCTATAGGTTATTAGTGAACACCTGTAAAAGTTCCAGCTCATTTGTAGTTGATTTAGTTAGGTTAATTCTGATTTTAAGCTTCTGTGTTCAAATGAATACAGAAACAATTCCACAGAATTTCCAAAACTTGGAAATTCATTTCTGGGTAGTTCTTAACTCAAACAATTCTAGGAAAATTCATGCATGCTCCCTGAGCTATGTTTGAAATGGTAGTTCACTTAAATTTGCATGAAAGTGCAAATTTATTCAGAATTAACTACTTTTTCGTAAATGCTTAGGGAATTGTTCTGAGTGATCTACTAACTGAAATATTCTAAATTTTGGTCCATATGACTTTCTTGTGACAAGGAACTCACATGAAAAATTTCAGCTCCATTAGAGCCATGGATCAGTACTGTTCTGTTCAACCTCATTAGGTGATCACCACCCAAGTGATGAACCCCACTTATCACTTGATCGTAGTACTTTAACCCGAACCCAAACCACTAGCACCAGTGTCATTTTAAATTATTAAACAGGGTTCCAGTTTTAAACTTGTCCTTAGAACTTGTTAGTAAAAGTTTTATAATTAAACATATATGCATGTTGATAACGTGTAGTGATTAAACGTGGAATAGTGGAAGAGAACTGAAGTTTGGATCAAGGAGCAAGAAGGCAGGGATTAAGCTTTAAGTCATCAGCAACTAACTTCATAATTATCTGACTTTAATCACCTGCAAAACCAAGGAAAGCTCCGGTTTGCATTTAAGTTGTTTATAAAGTTTTTCATTTGTTCACTACTATGGGTCCAAGTTTGTATGTGCATTAGGTGGTGTTTTATACTCCACATGCATAACCAAAAATGAACCCTGAGGTCAAGGGTAGAAATGTGTGATCGCTGTAGAATAAGGTCGTGCTAAATAGGCTAGGACATCGGGTAGAAGAGGAGTAGTTGGAATCTACTCGCGAGCTTTAGTTTAGGCTTACATAAGGGTGATGGGAAAAGAGGCAAACTAAAGTTTACATTTCTAAAGATGATACCGGGCAGAAGGGTTAGGCAGCGACAAGACGAGGTCTTGGTCGATTAGCTCTGCCCGTGTCGGTTAAGGAACGATGCGTGTGCCGCATCCAGGAGCAAGTATTGAGTTGTGTATCGGATGCTTACTGCTATATGGGACCTAGGAAACCGATGTACCAGGTTAACTGGATTGTAGAGGCATACCACATCGTCTCGTTATACCTATGAGCCCGAGACGGCGCGACCGGTTCTACAGTCGAGTGTCCTGCGAAAGGTTGCCACATACGATGTAATGAAGGACGCCAGATTTGGGTCTTCACAGGCGGGCGTATGGTCGAGCTATCCGGGCAGTGTTTGATTCGAATCACCGTCCCTCACGGTTATTGAGTACCGCTTGCTCCCATGTTGTGACGTAGTAATCAACGTGCATGGAAACAGTTTGCAAAGTTTAATTGATGCTATGATTATATGATTATTGTAAATTGCATGAAAAGCTTGTTTGAAGTAGAGATAGAGCAAACTAAAGTTATTTTTCCACCTTGGGACAAGTAACATTGGAATGAAGCGTTTCTTGTTTGATTGTGGAGTTCCAATGTTGCTGGGCGCAAGGTCACTACTATTATGGCTAAAATCTGAAAGTTAAGGATGAACTCGTAGGCGAGTCTTTTCGCAAATGACATGTTTAAGTCTTAGGTTACTTTCATGTAGAGTTGCATATCTTAGGAGAGACGGTTAAGTCCTTCTGAGCCTTTGTGCTCACTCTTGCTATATGAGTGGTTTTGCAGGTTAACACGACGCTATATAGAAGGTTGTCCGGTGAGACTCGGGAATTTCCGGGTCATGTATCACATGGATAACCTAGCCGCTGCCATGTCTTCGTGTTGCTAGCGAGAGGAGTCCGCGGGCTGGACCTCTTCTCGGTTGCTCACTAGTTATTCAACGTGAGCTGTTTATGGACTTCCGCTGTAGCTATTTTATGTAAATTATTTACAAAGAACATATGTATGCTTCCGCTTTTTATTTATGTAATACAGTTTTCCTTATATGTGTGCTGTTGGGTGCCGCATAACACGGCACCACCCAATGCAATTCAGGGGCGAGGTGCCCCGTCCCTATGATCAGGACGGTGGGCCCTGTCAGCGTGGTATCAGAGCCGCATTGGTAATAGCGCACGCAGTAAGGATCGTATTACGATAAAAACTTAGGATATCGTGAGGAAACAGTATTAGGCCCACATAAGGACTATAGTAGTATAGTTACTTAAGTGGCATGACTAACATATGTGTTATAATTCTGAATTTTGATTACGTAACGACGCGCCTACGCTCAGGTAAGCATGGTAAGGAACGCCACTGAAAGCGGTTCAATTTCGGTTAGCTCCCCTGACGAGGAATGTGGTTCATGGAAAGGTCTCACAGCTTGGTGTGAGACGTTAATATGAAACTCTTGGACTCTTCATGTTCCTGAGTTCATATGAAACGCTGATCCCTAGCGTGCATTAGGCAAGCAAGTGGAGACCCCATCGTGTGGTCAGTAACGCGATAGTGTGTTCTTCTGGAAATAGTCTAGGAGGACATACGCAGCACTTGCCATCGGCGTGCCCTGCAGGGCAGTAGGTGGTATCCGTTGGGTTGATAACATTACCAACCGTGACGACCCGTTCATGATATACTCGGGTTCCCCGTCGTGTGGTGTTAAAACACAATCACGTACCTTGAGACGTGGCTTAACTCAAGGATGGCCGTATGGCAATGATACGGGCGTTTTTATTTACTTTATAATATGGAACTGCCTGAAATGAAAACAACCTTTGAGTGCACCACTATTGAGTGTTCTTCTGCAGGTACTAACCACGTACGTGTCCCGTGTAGTACACGTGTGCGAGAGACCATTTAGTGCCACGATTGAGACGTATATGCCGATATAATCCGGTTAGGATTTTCTTTTGGAGAGGCAACATAGTACCGACATGTTTCTTACGGTGCATCGACACCGTACTACACTTTATAACCTCTTCCCTATGAAGAAATGATTCATGAGCTAACTTTTAACTAAAAATGGAAGTTTGAAACAAATATTAGTTACTGAACTCTTATTTTGAGCTAAGATTCAAATGAGAGCATGACTAGACGTCAATGTTTTCAAAAACAGAGTGCTCTGTTTCTGGCAGGAATTCTTGCTGGATTTTGACAGAGCATAACTCTGAGTAGCTCTAACCAATTAAGGGTATGATACAGTTCTGGAAAGATTTTCAAGTGCTATACAACTTCTTTGTAGACCTCTAGAGCAAAATCACACGTGAAGTTGGTGAAAAGTCCAGTTGAAGGCAAACAGTTCAGAACCAGGATAGTAGCAAAAACCTCTCTGAACCTTTGTGTTTTTAAGCCATAACTTCCTGTAGAAAAATCCTTAAGGAGCCCATGATACACCGTTGGAAAGGTTATGGGATGTGTAACATTGTTGTAGTTCAGAGTTTGCACAAATTCTTATTGTATTTTCATATACAACCGTGATAAAGTAGCCACACACAAAGGAGATGCTGGGAAATTTTATCCAAGAATTCTGTCAACTTTGAGCAATCATAACTTTTGATCCAGAGATGATCTAGAAACCTAAGAGTACTCGTTGGAAAGATACTGAAGTTAACTTTAACTATGGTATTCAACTTGAGTTATGACGATGCTATTAAATGGATCAAAATCTGGATGAGGACAGAAGAGTCCATTCTGTACAGAAAAGAGGACTGGGTAGGCCTATCCTACGGAAATGATTAAACTCAAGGATTGCCCAGTGAGATGTAAATATCCAATGTGTTTCCGATGAGTTACCGGGCAATGCCGGCTAACGGGACGTCAAGTTCCAGCTTGAACTGACGCCGGAAACAATACCGATTTCACAAAGGCCGTATAAGATGGCACCCAATGAACTAGCGGAGTTGAAGGAGCAACTAAGTGAATTTGTGAATGACGGTTTTATACGACCTAGCTCCTCACCTTGGGGTTGCTCTGTGCTGTTCCTTAAGAAGAACGACGAGACACTAAGATTAAGTGTTGATGAACGTTCGCTCAATGCCGTCACTATAAAGAACAAGTACCCTGCCCCGCATCGATGGTTTAACTGATCAACTAGTTGGTGCAAGGGTATTCTCGAAGATGGTTGGAGCTCATAAGACATTATGACATCAAGATCCATTGCCATCCGGGAAAAGTGAAAGTGGTTGCCGACGTGTTAGTCGGAAGAAACCACGTTCACAACTTGGCGATTGCTGAGTTGGAAGAAGAGGAACCAAGTCTCCGTGTCATTATGTATGGAGCACTGTATAACTTTGCTCACTCCAACAATCTGAGGAAAGATTGCTGAAGTGTGAAGGAGAGACAAAGGTATGTCTCACCTACAGATGGGAATAGACAACGGAGAGATGAGGTAGTTCAGAAAGGATAATGAGGGTACTCTATGGTTTAAAGACCGTATAGTTACCTCGTAACATGAAGCTCTACGGCCGGAAATGTCGCACACCGCTGAAATGGTGTGAGTATGGCGAAAGAGTACTGTTCGAGGTGATTAGTCAACCGAGCCGATGACCGAGTTCGGACAATAGGAGCGAACTTGGAGGCTGTGCAACCCCGACAGAAAAGCTACGATGCTCAAAGGAATAGACCGTTGCATTTCGACGGCGGAGAACACGTTTATATTCGTGTGTCTCCGATGGAAGGAATTCACCGCTCTGATGTAAAGGGGATATTTTGGCTTCCCGAGCTTTAGAGCCATCTGCTATCACGGAGAAGTGTGGACCCGTAGCCTACCGGCTGGAACTACCAGCAAATCTTGCTGGTGTTCACGACACGTTCACGTGTCACAGCTACGGAAGTGCCTTAGAGCTACCATCGCTGTCCGCACATAAGAAATCAACTAGTGGAAGCCGGATCGTGCCTACACCGAGCGACCGGTTCAGACTATCGATGGAAAGATCCGGAACACCTGGAATCGGACATTAATGTTTTACAAGGTGCTGTGGAGTAATAATACCACGGAATCAACAACGTGAAGAGCAAGGATTATCTCTGCAGGAGCAATCCGAAACCTTTATCGTCGAACAGCTTGGAATTAACTCTTCCGTCTTGTCCTTCTTGCGGAATCTCGGGACGAGATTTTTTTAAGGGGGGAGGAATGTAAAAGTCCCAAAAACGTGAATTGCAAAGAAACGGGTGATTGAACGTCATTGTGTTTCTGGTTCATGAAGAAATGGGACCTACAAAAACTTTCTTGCATGGGATGGTATACGTGAGGTTCAACAACACAGGTTCGAGCATTCATTTGAATGTGTTGGACCAAGGTCGAGTTAAACTCATGTGTAATCATACATGTGTATGAGAAAGAACAAAAATAAGGTCTTTAGACTCAAATGCTCACCTCAAAGTGCCGCCAAAGTTTTAAACACACATGGAACCTCACACATTTGAAGGTGAGGAGAATTATGGTGGCAACTTTCTGATTTGAGGGTGAGCTAAAAAGGAATGGATTATGATCATGTTGAGTTCATGCTGAATTCAAACATGTTAAGGCAAGGGAATGAATTGAGTTATGTCACATGAAATGATAAACTCAATGGGCATGTGGGGAAAGCTAAAATGTTCTGTAGCTCATACTGAACACATGTTAACCTAGGGAAAGAATTTCACCCCAAAAATCTAACTCATGTGCACATCCTCTATGAGTAGAGGGGAGGAAATTTAAACCCAATTTCGAACCTTTACAAAGGATTCAAGATCAGATTGTCCAAAGGCATATATGTGAGATGACCATTGCAGTCCTCAGGTATTAAAGAGATTAAGTTCCAAAATTGGAGAAATTTTGAGCTCCTATACCATTTGTTCAAAGCATTGTCTGAGATCACCTTCGAATTCAAATTTGAGGGGCATAGTCAAACTGAACTTATGATGTTCAGCTTGGAACTAAGATTGATCAAGCATGGGCTAGGAGCAAACCAAAGTGTTTCACCCAAAGTCAAATGGGTCATCACCAAAGAGGACTTAAAAATTAAGTTTGAATTAAATGGTTCACTTTAAGGAAAAAGAGGCCATGTCCAAAAAGGAAATTCAAACTGTTGGTTAAGAATTTGTATTTGCAATGGCCAACTCAAAAATCAGAAGGCATATTCAAATTCTTCAGGTTTGAATCATTGATAATGCAAATTTTGAGAAAGTTTGGAGTTGCTTTGATATTAATATCAAAGGGGCTTATGAAACTACTTGGAATTTGAATTCAAATTTGAAACTGAAGTAAAACTTGACAAATTGCCAATTGGCCTTTGAATTTGAGCTCTTCAGGACTGAAGTTTGCACAGTGCCAAATTTGAGAGATATTTGTGAGAAAGTTTGGGGGATAAGAAGAGGGGTGGACCCCACCTGTCAATGAGACATTTAGTCTTGCACACAAAATCATATCTCCCTGTTTCACTCGACCAGCCGTGACTCTCTCCGGGCGACACTGTGGCTACCGCCGAAGCCACCGCCTCGTTTCTCCTCGCGCTGGCAACGTGCTTCACCGTGTCCTTCACGCTCAAGGTGATCCACTCCCCACAAAACCGAACCAAACGGGTTCTGCTCTCCTCGCCTACAAAACACTCGCACACCGCCGAGCTCGCTGCCGTCGCGAGAAAACGATCGGTAGCCGGCGAGCTTGTGCCAGAGAGCCCCACCGAGTGGAAAACCAGCGTGGTAGAACCTTCACCTACCTCCTCTGTGCCGAAACAAAGCAGAGTTCGGTTCCCTTTTCCTCGGGCGCACGGTTTTTCCCGACGACCTAAAACCACAGGTGATCGGGCGTAAGTGGGCAGCTCACCACCTCAGCTTTCACAACCGAGCAAGGGCACCCAAGGACGCCCTAGGGACCCATGCTGCTCATCCTCAACCCTCACGTCGAGCTGTGGACCACCGGGGCCCAATTTGAAGTTTTTCCTTCGGAGGGCGCAACCCGACCTTCCGTTATGAAATCAAGAAATTCTCCCTCCTTCTTCGATCTTTGGTCACGAAATTTGGCACAGAGGAGCTAAGCTAGATGGCGGTGATCTCCTCTTTTCAAACCTAGCTTGAAGCCGACGAGAGACGACGTATTTTGATGTTTTTCGAGCACAAAACTGGCACTACCATTTGGGCGCACGGTGAAAGTCGGGTAGCCACCGTTTTCATGCTTGGTTGAGCTTTCACCGGTCTCCCCTAGCCTTCCAGGATCCTGTAGAGCCAAAAACCCGAGATCTTGGCGGGCTAGGACCGCCGGGCGACGGTGCCGAACCTCTCCCGACGCCGCCGCACGTCGCCGGCTTACTTCCGGTCACCGGCAGCCCGAGAGCACCGCACCAATGGATTTCTCGTAGCTGGAAACCCCCAGGCGGCGAGTACCGAGCCAAGAGGCGGCCGGCAAGCCGACTCCGGCGAGCTCCGATGAGATTCCGGCGAGGGGGCAGCGCGGGAGGGAAAAACAGCCCGAGGAGGAAGACGACCAGGCGGGCCTCGCGTGTCAGTGGCAAAAATTTAAATCGCTGATCTGCTGCGGCTCCAGGATCCCGTGTGGCTGCCGCGGGAAGAATCCAGTGGCCGCGTGTGGGCTGGTTTCAGCGGTTGACACGTGTGCCTGGGACCCGCGGTCAGAGTTTAAACATTTCTCGGTTTAATTTGAACTTTAAATTCAGTTCAAACTTTAGAACCTCATTACTTTCGCTAGGAAGCTCCAAAATTAGTGATTCAAATTGGGTTGGATTCAGGATGAAAAACTCTATCCAAATATGCAACCCAATTTGTATGAAAATCATTAATTAGTTCTGGAAAATTCTTTAAAGCTTTTCAGAAAAAGAATTTTAGAGGGAGTTTGGTTCATCCGAAAATCCCAAAATTTTGCCAGAATATTCTATAGGCTATTAGTGAACTCCTGTAAAATTTTCAGCTCATTTGTAGTTGATTTATTTCCGGTAATTCTGATTTTAAGCTTCTGTGTTCAAATGAATACAGAAACAATTCCACAGAATTTCCAAAACTTTGAAATTCAGTTCTGGGTAGTTCTTAACTCCAACAATTCTAGGAAAATTCATGCATGCTCCCTGAGATATGTTTGAAATGGTAGTTCACTTAAATTTGCATGAAAGTGCAAATTTATTCAGAATTAACTCCTTTTTGCCTAAATGCTAAGGGAATTGTTCTGAGTGATCTACTCACTGGAATGTTCTAAATTTTGGTTCAGATGACTTTCTTGTGACAAGGAACTCACATGAAAAATTTCAGCTCCATTGGAGACCTGGATCAGTACTGTTCTGTTCAACCTCATTAGGTGATCACCACCCAAGTGATGAACCCCACTTATCACTTGATCGTAGTACTTTAACCCAAACCCAAACCACTAGCACCAGTGTCATTTTAAATTATTAAACAGGGTTCCAGTTTTAAACTTGTCCTTAGAACTTGTTAGTAAAAGTTTTATAATTAAACATATATGCATGTTCATAACGTGTAGTGATTAATCGTGGAAGAGTGGAAGAGAAGTGAAGTTTGGATCAAGGAGCAAGAAGGCAGGGATTAAGCTTCAAGTCATCAGCAACTAACTTCATAATTATCTGACTTTAGTCACCTGCAAAACCAAGGCAAGCTCCGGTTTGCATTTAAGTTGTTTATAAAGTTTTTCATTTGTTCACTACTATGGGTCAAAGTTTGTATGTGCATTAGGTCAAGGGTATTTTATACTCCACATGCATAACCAAAAATGTACCTTGAGGTCATGGGTAGAAATGTGTGATCGCTGTAGAATAAGGGCATGCTAAATAGGATAGGACATCCGGTAGAAGACGAGTAGTTGGAATCTACTCGCGAGCTTTAGTTTAGGCTTACATAAGGCTGATGGGAAAAGAGGCAAACTAAAGTTTACATTTCTAAAGATGAGACCGGGCAGGAGGGTTAGGCAGAGACAAGACGTGGTCTTGGTCGAGTAGCTCTGCCTGTGTCGGTTAAGGACCGATGCGTGTGCCGCATCCAGGAGCAAGTATTGAGTTGTGTACCGGATGCTTACTGCTATATGCGACCCAGGAAACCGATGTACCCGGTTAACTGGATTGTAGAAGCATACCACATCGTCTCGTTAGACCTATGAGCCCGAGACGGCGCAACCAGTTCTACAGTCGAGTGTCCTGCGAAAGGTTGCCACATATAACGTAATGAAGGACACCAGATTTGGGTCTTCATAGGCGGGCGTATGTGTCGAGCTATCCGGGCAGTGTTTGATTCGAATCACCGTCCGTCGCGGTTATTGAGTACCGCTTGCTCCCATGTTGTAACGTAGTAATCAACTCGTGTGGAAACAGTTTGCAAAGTTTAATTGCTGCTATGATTATTGTAAATTGTATGAAAACCTTGTTTCAAGTAGAGATAGAGCAAACTAAAGTTATTTTTCCACCTTGGGACAAGTAACATTGGAATGAAGCGTTTCTTGTTTGATTGTGGAGTTCCAATGTTGCTGGGCGCAAGGTCACTACTATTATGGCTAAAATCTAAAAGTTAAGGATGAACTCGTAGGCAAGTCTTTTCGCAAATGACATGTTTAAGTCTTAGGTTACTTTCATGTAGAGTTGCATGTCTTAGGAGAGACGGTTAAGTCTTGCTGAGCTTTTGTGCTCACTCTTGCTATATCAGTGGTTTTGCATGTTAACACGACGCTATAAAGAAGGTTATCCGGTGAGACTCGGGAACTTCCGGGTCATGTATCACATGGAGAACCTAGCCGCTGCCACGTCTTTGTGTTGCTAGCGAGAGGAGTCCGCGGGCTGGACCTCTTCTCGGTTGCTCACTAGTTATTCAACGTGAGCTGTTTATAGACTTCCCCTGTAGCTATTTTATGTAAATTATTTACAAAGAACATTTGTAAGCTTCCGCTTTTGATTTATGTAATACAGTTTTCCTTATATGTGTGCTGTTGGGTGCCGCATAACACGGCACCACCCAATGCGATACCCGGACGAGGTGCCCCGTCCCCGTGATCGGGACGGTGGGCCCTGTAATAGCACGCCAGGGAAGGGCGTTGCTCGAATACCCCAAACGACATGAAGAGTCGTAGAGGATATTAAAGCAGGCGGGGTTACCTGCCACCCATGAGGCTCCACCCTTCAGCTTGTGCGCACTGGTGGACAGCGCTTACATGCACCCCCAAGACATATGACGTCCCGAGATGCATGATTTTCTGACATAGCAAATAGGTTAGTATTGCCACTTTCTATATACTAATAACATCCTTAAATGTGCTACTAACTCGTTCCTCAATGAGTTTTTGAAAAAGATGACCTTTTTAGTGCGTTAAACCTCAAGCGAGCCCTGATACCACGCTGACACGGCCTCACGGCCTCGTCGAGCCAGGATCACGCTGAGGGGTGCTGCGTTGCACAACACCGGATAACACACATAAAAGATACAAAGCGGAAGCAAAGTTTTATTATATAAACGAGTTTATGAAAATTTTTACAACAAAATATGTTCAGTCTACACTCTCGAGCATAGACTACGCACCAAGTTCACGTTCAGCCCGTGAACGTGTCCTCGCTAGCACACACGCACACTAACATGGCAGCGTGCACGACTCCCACTCGACAGGATTTCCGTCTTGGGGTTCCGTCCCCTCCTTGGGAGTCTCTTCCTCATAACACACTGCAGAACCTACAAATGCAAGAAGTGAGCATGATGGCTCAGCAAGTCTGACCCGTCTCACCTAAACATGTAACTCTACATGCTAGAATTGCAATGTGAAATAGGAATGTAAGTTGCAAAAGACACGCCTATTTAGTTTGCTCTTACCTTAGAGTTTTAGCAGCAAGTTGTGGAGAACCTCACGCTAAGGCACATAAGAGAGCCGCAATCACGCAAGAAACACATTTCTCTCTTGTGCTTTGCCCAAGTTTGAAAGTAACTTTAATTAGCTCTAAACTACAGCAAATCATTAACAATCATAGTCCATCTTTCAATCAGCAACATTTTAACATGGAACTATCCTGTTCTTTCTACGGCACGGTACAGTGAACAAGTGGTACTCACTGACCGCGAGGGACGGTGATTATAATCGATTTATACCTGCAGGGTTACCCGAATAACCCGTCACGTATGCCTGTAGTCGATGTTGCCTACAGCAACCATCACGGACGTCGTACGCAACCACCTTTCATCCGTCAGCCAAATGTTGAACCGGTCCTATCGTCCCGAGCAAGAGGTCTCTGCGCGCACATCTGCAGTGCCGCCAGCCGATTTACACCTCAAGCTCTCAACCTACCCTCTGGACGACAAGCGATGCCTCAACACCCAGCTACCCAAATTACATCGGTTTCCCGGTTCCCATATATCTGGTAGGTCTTCGGTACTCTTCTGGCTTGTTCAACAGGCCCGCAAACGGCTCAGTCCTTAATCGACACGCGCGGAGCTATGACACCCAGGCCCCAACGTCTTGCTGCCCTTACTCTCTGCTCTGTCTCATTTTTCTTGCCATGTGTTCCATTTGCTATCTTTACCCGAGCAGTGTACCTCTACCCTATTCTCGCGAGCAGTTCCATCTACTCGACTCGTACCAAATCCTACACTATCTTAGCATTGCAGTGGCTAATCAAGGTTTAAATACCTAAGCCCAAACCAGGGTTTTCTTGGCTATGCATTTGGGTTCTCAAACAAGACTCTAATGCAAAATTGAAGTGGGTGCTCAAAGTAAGTTTTCAAAACAGTAAAATTTATAAAAAGGCTAATGCAAACCAGAGCTTGCCTTGCTGCTGTTGGTCGTAGGCTAGCTGTTCCTCTGGAGTGATGAAGTCTAAGACTTTGGGCTCCTCCTCAACCTTAGCGACTACATGAGATAAATACATGTATGTATCAATATGAATGCATTTGAATTTGAAGTTGAATTTGTTAAGACTATAAGTATTACTATACAGGTCCAATGACTCTGAAATTTTTACTGTTGTTTGTATACAACTTAAACAGAGACTTGGCCAAGTTTCATTTGCAGCACAGCTCATTTGTGCCCTCCACAAATAATCGTGTATTTGGCCTTAATTGGAGCTCTTAGGGTGTTCTAAGGATTTTCATGGAGCAAGCCATGACTTTCTGAAAACTAGATTTTCATATTGTTCTAATGAAGTTGGTTTCACTTAATTTGAAGACTCCTAGCTAAAGATATGAGCTAAACAATTTTATGGAAAATCTGAAAATGTTTCTGGACATTTTCCATTTTCTCTGGAACAGTTTTATTAATCACACCATTAGGTGGATCAAATGAGCTCAAATGGATCTGGAAATTTTATGGTAGATCAGGGATATTATGATGAACATCCTGGCCAAATTTCAGATTTTTACTGCAAAGGGTTCTCCAGTTAAGGTTCTAAACAATTTATATTTTGAAGAATCAATTCCGGAGAAATAAAGACTTTCATAAAGTGACACTTGATTTGTTAGAAAGTACTCATAGAGCTGAATCCAATAAAATTTGGTTCACTCAATTTGGAGTTTCTAGCCAAAGTTATGTGGGTTTGAAGTTTGAACTAAATCTGAAAATCAGGGAAAAGTTTAAACTTTTGCTGTTGGGCACCACGCTCTTTGCTTCTTCTTCTTCCTCGCGCCAAACATCCGACGGCGGTGGTCTCCGGCAAGACTCACCAGAATCGAGTTCCCGGCCACCCCTCGACCCGAAACTCACCGCCTCCCCATTTTCCGACCTCCTGAACTCAGCTGTGGGCTCGCCGGCCGGCGGCGATGGGCGGAAACCTGTGCGCACCGGCGACAGCACCAGCTAGGGTTTTAGCGAGGTCGGTCAAGCTCTGTCCTTCACCAAAACGTTGGGTTTTTGGGTCTATAGCACCAGGGGACCAAAGGAAGCTGGAAATGGTAGCCAACCTTGGTCAAACGGCCGGCAACACTGAGCTCCACGGTGACCCGAGACTGTTTTCCATGGCGGCCCAAAGAACTCCCCTCTCTGAGCCAATTCTCCATGATTTTCCTTGGTTTTTCTTCAAGGAGAGGTGCTAGGGGATGTACAAGCTACTTGCAAATGAGCTCGGCTTGTGGTGGTACATGTGAACCGAATTTGGCTCACAACCGAGCTCGGGTGTTTTATACTAGGGTTTGGGAAATTGGAGAATTCTAGCTCTATGGTTGATCATTTGCCAAACGGCTTTCGGTTACACCTTCTACACACGGTGACACACCTTTCTTGTGTAGAGATGTGGAGGTGAGGATGGCTATGCCGAGCTGTCCGCGGCAGCACCGAATGGCGGCAACGCTCGGGTCGCCGGAAAAACACTCGGTTAGCTCGAGGGAGTTCAGTCACGGGGCAACAAGACGTCGAGGATGTTGCTCACAAACCCACGAAGCCGTTTTCTACTGGGAAGTCTCTGTTCACGAGTGACCGGCCTGCTCGCGAGCAGGACCGAGAGGGCGGCGTGCTTTCAGTTGAGGTCGGCGTGAGAGAGGACAAACTCGCTGTGAATTCGGGTTGTGAGCAAATGGTGCACATCGAGGAGGGGTAAGGCGTCGGGTAGCTGGTCTCCAGCGCGGGGAAACGAAGCAGGAGCTGGTGTCGATCCTCTGCTCGGTGGCACGCTCAGCTGCAGCCCGAGAAACCGAGTGCCCGTTGCTTCAGTCAGTTGATCAAAGGAGAGGCTGACATGAGGGCTCCACTTTCAATTTTAACCTCTGAAATTTAATTTCCCCACTGCTCAAAACAGTAGAGAGCCTAACATCCTTTGTGAGTTGATCAAATTTCAAAATGGCATTTGATTTGATCAAATTTCAGCAAAGACTAACTGAAATTCAAATTTGGTTTGAATTTAACCATATTAGCTCATGTCAAGATCAACTCTAAATGGAGTGAAAATTGGTGTGTTAGCTCACAAAAATGTGCTGAGTGTCATTATGAATCCCACTATTGAACTCATGGTATGAAAGGAGTTTGAATTTGAATTTAAGTTCAAACTAGCCTCTTCCTAATTATACCCTAAAAATACCTCAAAACGTTTTGGATTTGAGTGAAACTTGGCATGAGCATTACTAGAAGGGTGTAGGAGTTTTTCATATGTTCAGCCCCTATATGATGCATGTGGTAAATACCACTTTTGCATTTTGTGAGTTTATCCTCTAATGACCATGTTGATGGTGTTAACTTGCTCTTCAAATGTGTTCATAAGTTTTCCTAAAATGAGGTGTGTGTGTGTGGGGTGATGAATACTTTGAATCTGTGCAAAAACTTAGGCCCTCAAATACCACAGGCTGAATTTCTTGCCTGACTGGCGAGTAATAGCGCACTCGATAGTTCGGAGGAACCTCGATATCACTGTCTGACGGTATACACCTTTTCGGCTCCGCTTCACAATGGAGATGCATGTCTTATTTAATGATAGCGGCATTTACCGACTCATTGTAAACACCGTAATTGAACAAAACCACTTGTTCTTTAAGATCGACATTTAAGTCTCGGAAGAAAAAGTCACACTTCAATACTTCCGAGTCTACAATATTAGTGGCATATTGCATCAAGTCTTCAAACTGCTTGAAGTATTCGTACGCACTCCTTTCTCCTTGCTTTAACGCCAGGAAGTCTTGATACTTTATTCGAAGAATTCCCGAACAAATGTGACGTGCCCGGAAAACATTCCGGAATTCATCCCACGTCACGCAATGACCTTCAGGAAGAGTAGCGATGTACTCCACCCACCACGCTCCAGCGGCTCCGTGGAGTTGTTGAGTGGCAAATGAAGGCTTTTGGTATTTATCGCACTCAAGCATGTCGAACTTGGCTTCAATACATTGGAGCCAATGAGCCAACTCCAACGGTTCTTTCGCTTCCGAGAAAACCGGTGGTTGTCTTGCTAGAAAATCCAGATAAATACTTGGCGGGGGATTACGCTGTAGTATGTCTTGTCGTATGCTTTGTTGCACCAACAGATCGAGAGACTCAACCATCTTTCCTAAAACTTCTGCCAATTCGGTTGATGATGTCGGCACTTGGTGTGATGCCGAATTATTCCTGCCATGACTTGACTCACCAACCTCACCCCTGGAATGAGGGTGATCCATACTGCAAGAGTGAGCAATTTACAGTTAATATTCAAAGTTAAACTCAACTTATATTGAAAACACTAACCGTAAAAGCATCACATAAATATTGCAGCATTACACAAGCTAACAAGGGTTTTGACAATTCTGAAATCTACCCAACGTGAGAAAGTTTGTCCAAACCATTAATTCCAAGAGTTGGAAAAACTGAAAAATAACTCCAAAACATGTTATGGAACATAGAGAAGTCTAAAACATCGCTGTCCACAATAAGTCCCAAGCTAAATGATAATGAGCAATACTCTGCTCAGAATGACCAGTTGATATTAATCCCATAATTTGAATATGAAAATCGAAATTTCGTGTCTCAAGTTGAATATGAAAGTTATAGTTAACTTCAATATCTTTCCAACGAGTATTTATACCTTCATATCAGTTTTGAATCAAAAGTTACGATATTTCAAAATTGACAGAATTCTGAAACAATTTTGACAGCACCTCCTTTAGAAGTGGCTGTTTTGTCCACAAGATCCATACAATTTGACTCCAAATATGGAGAAACTTTGAACATATTACATTAGAGAACCAACTCACACAATGCAGAAGTGGCATTTCCCACATGCATCATCTAAGGGCTGGGCATATGAAAACTCCTACACCTTGCTAGGAATGTCCATGCCAAGTTTCACCCAAATTCAAAACTTTTTTGAGGTCCTTTTGGGTATAGCTAGAAAGTGGTTGGTTTGAACTCAAATTCTAATTCAAACCGTTTTCATCCCATGAATTGAAAAGTGGGAGGCATATTCTTACTCAACACATTTTTTGAAGCTCACACACCAATTTTCACTCCATTTGGAGTTGATCTTGACATGAGCTAAGTTTAGCAAATTCAAACTTTATTTGAATTCCAAACTGAATATGTGCTGAAATTTAGCTAAACCCAAACAAATTTGAATTCTATCCCATGCAAATGGCACAAGGGTAGCTAATTCAAATCCTTGGGGCTAATTTAGTCTCTACTGTTTAGAACAGTGGAGAAAAGTTAATTTCAGGGGTTAAACCCATGGGTGGGACCCACATGTCAGTCTCTATACCAGTTCAACCGACTGAAGTTATCGAGCTCGGGTACTCGCGCGCGCTTCAGCAGCCGCCACGGTGAAGGCGCGATCGGGACAGCAGCTGCTTCCCGCCCCGACCTGCTGAACCGCCTCGTGGCCTACTTATCCCCGCGGTGCCCTGATCAGATGAAGAACCGCGCACTTTCTGCTTTCTCGCACCAGAAACACCACCCTTGCTGCCGATCGCTCGGAGCTGATCGGGGAACTGTGATCACAGCTTCTCCACTCCCTCCAAAGCTACGACAAGGTACTAGGGACTCCCCTTCTCCTTCCCCGTTACTGGGAATCGGCATAACTCGGATGATCTCGACTATACTGCAAGTTCTTTTCAGTGAACTGAGTCCACCGCATCTCGGACTCCCATGGACAGCCCAACCGGGAGATTTTCACGCCCGAGCTAAGGCGTCCCTGAACGCTTTAAGGGCCGGCGATGCTCACCTCCAAGCCACAGCCCGAGTTCTTGATCGCCGGCGATGAATTTCCAGTTTTCCTTTTTCTCGGTACAGACCGACCTTCGTGTGCGGTTCTGCCAAATTCGCACTCCAGAAAGGGTTAGAGAGTCTCAATCTGTTTCTACACAGACTAGACTTGATGGCGCACAAGTTGCCTTCGCAACCTTTAGCTTGAGAACCCCTGTACCCGGCGTGTTTCGAAGCTTGCCGACGGCGGATCCTGCGGGCAGCTTTGGGCGCACGGTGAGACCCACTTTGGGACCCTCCCCAAGCCTTTTCATCGCCATGCCAAGCTTCGCGAGCCACCACTGGTGCTGTAGAGCCACTTCGCCAGTCGTTTGGCCGGCTAGTACGCCGGGACAACGTCACCGGACTCTTCCCGAGCCGCTGCACCGTCACGGGCTCTGTTAGAACCAACGTCAACGAGGGGAAACCCTCCCAACGTGTTCAGCAAACAAAATTAGGGGCTAGCAGTGAGTTGGAGCTCGGGAGCTGACCGGACGAGCGAGTTCAGCGACACTCCGGCGACCCCGGCGGCGCTACCAGGCGGGAGGCGCGAGGTGGAAGACGACCGAACTGGGCACGCTGTCAATGGGAGGAACCCGGGCGGTCTGATCTTCTGTGGGCACGGATCGACTGTGGCAGCGCGGGAATAAAACCTGTGGCCCGGTGTGCCATCACTCCAGCGCTCAACACGTGTACCCGTGGACCCACCGGTAGATTTGAACTTTTCCCGATTTTCAGATTCCATTCAAACTTCAAATCCTCATAACTTTGTCTAGGAACATCCAAATCGAGTGAACCAAATTTTGTTGGATTCATCTCTATGAGTACTTTCCAACAAATCAAGTTTCACTTCATGAAAATCCTTATTGCTCCAGAATTAATTCTCTAAAGTTTAAACTGTTTAGAATTTTAACTGGAGAACCCTTTGGGGGAAAACCCTGAAATTTTGCTGGGATGTTCAAGAAAATATCCCTGAGCTACCATAACAATTTCAGATCCATTTGAGCTCATTTGGTCCACCTAATGCTGTGATTAATAAAACTGTTCCAGAGAAAATAGAAAATGTCCAGAAACATTTTCAGAAAATTCTCTGAAATTGTTTAGCTCATATCTTTTGCTACAAACCTTCAAATTAAGTGAGACCAACTCCATTAGAAACCTCTGAAAATCTAGTTTTCAGAAAGTCATGGCTTGCTCCATGAAAATTCCTAGAAAACCCTAAGAGCTCCAATTAATGTCAAGTACATAATTATTTGTGGAGGGCTCAAATGAGCTTTTCTGCAACTAAAACTTGGCCAAGTCTCTGTTTAGGTTGTAAACAAGCCACAGTAAAAGTTTCAGAGTCATTGAGGCTGTCTAGTGAGACTTATAATCTTCACAAGTTTGACTTCAACTCAAATGCATTTAATCAACACATATACTTGTTACCTCATTTAGTCGCTAAGATTGAGGAGGAACCCAAAGTCTTAGACTTTGTTATTCTGGAAGAGCAGCTAGCCTACGACCAATAGCAGCAAGGCAAGCTCCGGTTTGCATTAACCTTTTTATAAATTTTATTGTTTTGCGAACTTAATTTGAGTACCCACATAAGTTTTGCATTAGAGTCTTGTTTGAAAACCCAAATGCATAGCCAAGAAAACCCTGGGTTGGGCTTAGGTTTATAAACCTCAATTAGATTCTGCAATGCTAAGATAGTGTAGGATTCGGTACAAGTCGAGTAGTTGGAACTGCTCGTGAGAATAGGCTAGAGGCACACTACTCGGGTAAATGTAGCAAATGAAACACATGGCGAGAAAAATCAGACCGAGCGGAGAGTAAGGGCAGCAGGACGTTGGTGCCTGGGTGCCATAGTTCCGCTTGTGCTGATTGAGGACCGAGCCGTGTGCGGGCCGGTTGAACAAGCTAGAATAGTACCAAAGACCTACCGGATATATGGGAACTGGGAAACCGATGTAACTTGGGTAGCGGGGTGTTGAGGCATAGCTGGTCGTTCAGAGCGTAGGTTGAGAGCTTGAGGTGTAAATCGGCCGGCGGCACTGCAGATGCGCGCGCAGAGACCTCTTGCTCGGGATGATTGAACCGGCTCAACATTTGGCTGACGGGTGAAAGGTGGTTGCGTACAACGTCCGTGATGGTTGCTGTAGGCAACATCGAGTACGAGCGTATGTGACGGGTTATTCGCGTAACCCTGCAGGTGTCAATCGATTATAATTGCTGTCCCTTGCGGTCAGTGAGTACCACTTGTTCACTCTACTGAGACGTAGAAAGAACAGGCTAGATACATGTTAAAAGTTTGCTGATTTGAAAGCTATACAGTGATTGTTAATGACTTGCTGTAGTTTAGAGTGAATTAAAGTTCTTTTCAACCTTGGGCAAAGTACATGAGAGAAATGCGTTTCTTATTTGATTGCGGCTCTCTCATGTGCCTTAGTGTGAGGTTCTCCACAACCTGCTGCTAAAACTTGAAAGTAAGGTTCAAATAATTAGGCGAGTCCTTTGCAACTTATTTACCTCATGTACCTGACATCCCTCATATAGAAGTTTTATGTATAGGAGAGACGAGTCAGACTTGCTGAGCCATCATGCTCACTGCTTGTGTTTGAAGCTTTTGCAGAGTGTTATGAGGAAGGGACTCCCGAGGAGGAGACGGAACCCCAAGAGGGAAAACCCGTCGAGTCAGAGTCGTGCAAGCCGCCATGTTAGTGTGCGTGTGTGCTAGCAGGGACACGTTCACGGGCTGAACGTGAACTCGTGCGTAGTCTACGTCCGTGAGTGTAACCTGAACATATTTTATTGTAAAAATGTTCATAAACTTGTTTATATAATAAAACCTTGCTTCCGCTTTGTATCTTTGAGGTGTGTTATCCGGTGCTGTGCAACGCAGCACCCCTCAGCGTGATCCTGGCTCGACGAGGTCGTGGGGCCGCGTCGCCGTGGTATCAGAGCTCACTTGAGCTTTAACGCACTAAAAAGGTCAACTTTTTTTCCTCAAAAACTCGGTGAGGAACAAGTTAGTAGCCCATATAAGGATGTTATTAGTATATAGAAAGTGGCAATACTAACCTATTTGCTTATGTCGGAAAATCATGCATCTCGGGACGTCATATGTCTTGGGGGGTGCACGTAAGCGCTGTCCACCAGTTTGCACAAGCTGAAGGGTGGAGCCTCACGGGTGGCAGGTAACCCAGCCCGCTTTAATATCTTCTACGACTCTTCATGTTGTTTGGGGTATTCGAGCAACGCCCTTCCCTGGCGTGCTACGGGCAAGTTTGAGAGACTCCGTCACGTGGTTAGTAACGTGAACACGTAGCTCAAGGCGTGTTTGGTTTGAGAATAACCGTGCGAGTGATGACGGACGGTTGTATGAACTGTATTGGGACCGGGTTCGGTGTGCAGACGGACCTGATGATTGACTGTTTTATCTGCAGGTAGTCTGACCACGAATCAGTAGACGTGTAGCATCCGTGTGCGAGAGATGTTTAGCGCCACTGAACTAACGAAGCCGGCTAAGTCCAATATAGGTTTTTCTTTGTGAGGAACGTAGTACCGAGATGAACTGGTGATTCTTCGATGACACACCCTACTAAATGAGCAACCTCATTGTAAAACTTGAAGGTTTGATCCCGAGCACTAAAACTTTGATGTAGCTCCTTCCCTTAATCAGGATGTTCAAAGTAAATAAGTTTTCAAATTATAGGATACTAAGGACAGAGTCCTCTGTTTTCAGCTGAAATAATGCTGAAGTTAATCAGAGGTTATAGGTTGAATTCTTTCGAGGTTGGGGTAATATGATACATTTCTGGAAAGCCTTGGAAGAGATTTACAACTTTTTTATTGATGTCCAGAGGTGTTTCATCCCTTATCCAGTCGAAAAATGCAGTAGAGTTGAAACTGTCCAGGAAACAGGGCAGAGCAAACAATATCTGTAACTCTCTATAAATCGAGCATAACTTCCTGCACAAAAAATCTAAAAATAGAAAATGATGTAGTTATGAAAAGTTCATGAGATGGGTTACAAATTTGTAACAGAAAGTTTTGTCAATTTGTTGTAGAATTAACTGGAATTCTTGGATCAAATAAGTACCTCAAGCAGGGAGGTGCTGTCTAATTTTCTGCAGAATTTCTGTCAACTTTGACATCTAATAACTTTTGAACCTGGACAGATATTGTGGGGGACCACAGGACCTCGTCGGGTGGTGCCGTGATATGCGGCACCCAACAGCACACGGGTCGATGAAAACACATCATATTACATAAAAAGTTTGCGGAAGCTTACAGGAAAGCTTTACAAATAAGAATATCAGAGTAAACTACAGCGGAAGACTATCACTCTCACGACTCAGATCTAAACTAGCAACAAAGAAATGGTCCAGCCCACGGACGTTTCTTACTAGCAACACGAAGACAATCTGCAGCGGCGAGGATGCTCTTTGAGTAAGCACTCCGAGGTTCCCGAGTCTCATCGGCACCCCTTCTCATAAGCATCGAGTCAATTACCTGCAAAACAACTCGGATAGCATCCGTGAGCATAACGCTCAGCAAGACTTAACCGTCACCCTAAACATGAAACTCTAAGTGAGTTTATGAACCTAACATAGGATGGCATAAGCATAATTAAACTCGCCTAAAAGTGTATCCTTACTTTTAGGTATTAATGACAGCATTTTAAGTAACCCTGGGCACGCCACATCGGGAGTCCACAATCAGACAAGAAACGCTTTCCCCCGATGTAAATTGCTCATGGCATAAAAGAATCGAAGTTTGCACTAGCCTATTCATCAAGATCCAATACAAAGGTAGGATAATACTTCACATCAAAATGATTAGTTCCTTTCTCATGCAAGTTCTTACTACGTCACGACTGTGAGAACAAGTATGCTCGGTCCATTCCGCGAGCGACGGTGATTCGAATCAATAACACCCGGACTACACGACACGTACGCCCGTACTCGACGTTTCCTACAACAACCATCACTGACATCGTACGTGGCAGCCTTTCCCCCGTTTCACCGCCGCTGAATCGATCAAGTCGCCCCGTACAGTAGCTACTCTCATGGTGCACCTACCGACATGAGATGTCATGAGAATATTCCCCACATACTGCAAACCGGCCGTCCGCATGAGGCGACCCGAAAAGTCCCAACGACAGCTTCCCGAGGTACATCGGTTTACTGGGTCCCATATAGCCAGCATGAGTCCGGTACACAACTCAAACTTGTTCAACAGGGACGCATACGGATCGGTCCTTGACCCACACGGACAGGTCTATAGCACCTAGGCCCCTATGTCCTGCTGCTCCTACAACCTTCTGGTCTCAACTTTAACTTGCTAGTTCATTTATGAACCAATCCCGTATGCCCCTGTTGTTCCTGAACCTGCGAGTAGCATCTCACCACTCGACTTCTACCGAACCTTACTTAAGCATGGCAGTTCTACACGGTGTAAAGACACCTACCCAGTACTCCATGGGTCTTTTGGTTATGTAAGAGGAGTATCAAACACTGGACCTAATGCACAATTCATATCCTAACCGAAAGTGAATACAAAATAAAAACTTAACAGCTGTTAAATGCAAACCAGAGCTTGCCTGTTTTGCAGGGTAGTCGTATATAAGTAGTTAGTATCCTTGTTTATCCACCCTTGATTCTCCGGAGCTTGATCCACTTCAATGAATCACTACTTTGAATCCCCTTCGTTGTGGTTCCTATTGAAATGCATATGCATATGTTTTATAGAATGTAATGAAAAGAAGTTATGGAATTAATTTCTTAGGAACAGAGGTTGTGTGGAAGAGCCAAGAATGGCTTGGTTTGCCACTGTTGTGCAAAGAACAGAAATAAACTAAATTGACCTTAAGGCCCTAGCTATACATTAATCATTTTTCCCTAATGAACATAATAGAGAAGCTGAAAAGATTTGAGTGCCACTGAAGAACAAGAACTCCGATGGCCTCAAGACTTTTACATCATGTTCTATACTACCTAAGGATTTAGCTTGCTAAATTGCAGCTAATGTGGAGTCATATTGTGTCCCCCATAATTCTTACCATATCTCTTATGTATGTTCCCCTATACATAAGTATGGAGAATAAGAACAGTGAGTTCAAGGACACAACTTGGGCTGATAATTTCCATGTGACTTCCTGGCCACATGAAAGTAATCTGGTCGAAATTTCAGCTCTTTTACTTGAGTAGTTCTCCCAGACCAATTCTTTAAGCATTTGTACTCAAAAGAATTAATTCTGAAGTAATTTGCATTTTCATGCCCAATTAAGTGAACTACAATTTCATGTATGTCTCAAGGAGCTTGCCTAAATTTTCCTATGCTTGTTGGAGCTATGGATTGCTCAGAATCGATTTTTGAATGGGAAACATTTTCTGAAAATGTTTCTGGACTCTTGTGAACACAGTAGTTTGCATTTAGCAAATTCCTACACAAAATGATCTTCAAATGAGCTGAAAATTTGCTAGTAGGTCAACCCCATGCTAAAGAATATTCTGGCAAAATTTGGGGATTTTTGGATAAACCAAACTCCCTTAATAATTCTTTTTCAGAATATCTTCAATGGATTTTCCAGAATATAATATTAACTTTCATACAAATCTGAGTTCATATTTGGATAGAACTCAAAGAGATGAATCCAACCCAAGTGGAATCACTTAAATTGGAGGTTTCTATCAGGAGTTATGAATTTCCAAAGATTGAGCCAACTCTGGAATTGTTTTCCTACAGAAAATCCGGCTGGACCCACTGTTTTGAATCCCAGCCAATAGAAACAAAGCCACACCGGGGCCACAGCTTCCCAGCACGCCAACACACAGGATCCAGCCACACCCGATCACGGGTTTAAATTCTCTGCTGCTGACAGACGGGGCCCGCCTGTCTTCTTCTTCTTCCGGCTCCCTTCACGCGCTCGCGCTCTCCCCCTCACCGGAGCTCGCCGGTGTTCGCCGGCCGGCTGTTTCCGGCCACCATCCGAACCCGGACTCGCCGCAAGGGGGTTTTGGGCATCGAAGAACACGGCTGTGAGGTTTGCTTGGGCTGCCGATGGCCGGAAAATGGCCGGTGACGTGTAACTGCCTCTGTGGTAGTTCGGCAGCGTCGCCCGAGGTCTCGAGCCCTCCAAAACTTGTGCCGACGAGCCCTACAGCACCAGCGTACCTCTAGGAAGATCGGCACGACCTCAAACTAGCTCGGAAATGGCTGGAACTAGGTTGTCATCGTGCGACCGAATGGATCCGCCGTGAACAACCCAAGAAAAGCTCGAAATTCGTCGGTCTGAGACGTTTTCATGCGCTGGATGCAAAAGGGAAAGTGATCGCCGGCTAGTCCAGCTTCTCTGTGCCAAGTTTGATACCCTAAGAAGGATTGGAGAGGAGGAATTTTGAGGAACTGTACCGGGAGCTCGGGTTGAGGCCGCCGGAGCAAAACTCCGAAATTCGCCGGCGATGCTTCACGGCACGGCTTGAGCTTTGGGTGAGAGCAGCGCGGTGACCGTGCGGTCCCGTTGCCGCCCTCGCATGGCCGTGAAAACCGCTGTGGCGAGCTTCCCACGTGCGCCCGATCACTTTCTTGAACTCGGTCGCCACGGCGGAAGTTGTTCTTCGGCGAGGGAGGCTGAAGCTCGCTTGGTTTCGTGTCGGGGAGGTGGAGGCCGAGCTCGCGGCGATGTTTAGCAGCTCAGGGGAGGGAAGACACGATTGCTTCGCCATTTCTTCGATCGGACCGAGAGAGCGGAGGGGAGAAACAGCCGCTGTTCGTGCGCTCACGAGGGGAGGGAATCAACGGGGTCTTCGCTCGGCTGAGGGCACGATAACGTCGAAGGAACCGCCTTCGGTGGCCGCGCGTGGGGGGGGGAAGGGCAGCAGGACGTGGCGGGTTCAGTTCCCCGGGGACGCGGTGGAACCCCTCGGTGGCACCCGAGCAGAACAGAAGCAAAAGTTCATTTGCTTCATGGTTAAGTTTAAGTCTCTAGCTCACTGCCATGTGGGTCCCACCCCACATTCTACCCCCCAAATATCTTCTCAAAGTGATCCTCTAAATCCCCCAAATTCTGAGTTTAAAGGGTGGCTAGAATTTGAATTCTCCAAATTCGGTTTGAATTTGCTTGACAAACTTGAATTTGGTTGAGGTTTGCAAATTCTTCTCTTTAACTCCTTATTGGTTCAACACTTTTAAGTAAAAAGGTGAGCCTCATTTTCGGATGGTCATCCATGTATTACTTTGCATGCAGAAAAGTTTTTGCAGGTCCCATTTTTCATGTATTTACCACACATATGAACTCAACCTTGGTTTTTATTCATACACATTTTTGGGACTTTTACATTCCTCCCCCCTTAAAAGAATCTCGTCCCGAGATTACAAAAGAGGAACGAGACGGGAGAGGTAATTACAGACTGTACAGAGCTAAAAATTCCGGATAGTTGGTGCGGAGGTAATCTTCACTTTCTCACGTTGCCTCATCCGCGGTATGATTACTCCACAGCACTTTGAAGAATCTGATCGTCCGGTTCCGGGTTACCCGGGTCTTTTCATCCAAAATCTGAACCGGTCGCTCGGTGTAGGTCAGGTCCGGTTTCAGTTCGTCGATTTCCTCGGTGCGAACAGCAGTGGTGAATTTGAGACAGAACACCCGCTAGACTTGCCGGTAATTCCAGCCGGTAGGCTACGGGTCCGCATTTCTCCGTGATAGCAAAAGGACCAATAAAATGGGGAGCGAGTTTCCCCTTTACACCGAACTGGTGATTCCCTTCATCGGAGATACACAAACATACACGTGCTCTCTGACGTCAAAATGCAATGGCCTACGCCGTTGATCAGCGTAGCTCTTCTGTCAGGATTGTGCAGCCTTCAAGTTTTCTTGTATCAACCGAACTCGGTATTCGGCTTCGATGACAAGATCAATCCCAAACACAACTCTTTCGACGGACTCACACCAATTCAGTGGTTTGCGACACTTCCGGCCGTAGAGAGCTTCATACGGTGCCATTTTAATACTCGCTTGATAACCGTTGTTATATGAAAACTCCGCCAGCGGTAGGTGATCATCCCAATTCCAACCGTGGTGGATGGCACACGCTCTCAACATGTCCCCGAGCACTTGATTCACCCTCTCAGTTTGTCCATCGGTTTGAGGGTGATATGCGGAGCTTCTAATTCGCTTGGTGCCCAACGAGGCATGCAGCTGCTCCCAAAAATGAGCAACAAACAGCGCACCTCGATCTGAGATGATGGTCTTCAGGACACCATGTGAGCAAATAATTCTGGAGATGAATAACTCCGCATATTGCCTTGCTCGATATTGAGTGTTCAACGGTATGAAATGAGCTGATTTTGTCAACCGGTCGGCGATCACCCATATCGAGTCATGCTTCCTGGATGTGAGCGGTAATCCGACGATGAAGTCCATACTCACATCCTCCCATTTCCACGCCGGTATCTTCAAAGGTTGTAGCGGTCTGGCTCTCACATATGATCAGCCTTGACCCGTCTACACGTATCGCATTCGGATACGTATTTAGCAATCTCCCTCTTCATCCTCGTCCACCAAAATTTCTGTTTCAAATCTTGGTACATCTTGTTACTTCCGGGATGAATGGAAAACTTAGACAAGTGGACTTCACCCAAGATCTTTTTCCGTAGTTTCATATTGCGCGGTACCACTATACGGTCATTAAACCATATCGTACCGTTCTCATCCTTCCGAAAACATTTCACCTCTTTGTTGTCTAGTATTCTCCGTATGTGAGACATACCCTTGTCTCTTCTTTTGGCCTCAACAATCTCTTCAAGGATTGTTGGAATGAGCGCGAGATTGTAAAGCACGCCATACGGAATGACACGGAGACTTGGTTCTTCAGCTTCCAACTCAGCAGCCGCCAAGTTGTGAACGTAGGCTTTCCGACTAAGCGTGTCGGCAACCACGTTTGCTTTTCCCAGATGATAGTGAATCTCGATTTCATAATCTTTGATGAGCTCCAACCATCTCCGTTGCCTCATATTCAGCTCCTTCTGCGTGAAGATATACTTCAAGCTTTTATGGTCGGTGTAGAGGTGAACAAGATTACCAAGTAGGTAATGCCTCCACATCTTTAACGCCAACACCACTGCAGCAAGCTCGAGATCGTGAGTTGGGTAATGCTGCTCGTGGTTTCACAGTTGACGAGACCCATAGGCGACTACACGCCCTTCTTGCATCAGAACGCAGCCAAGACCAATGCCGGATGTATCACAATATATATCAAATGGCTTCGTCGTGTCTGGCTGAGCAAGAACTGGAGCTGTTGTGAGATGTTTCACCAAAGTTTTGAATGCGGCTTCACATGCTGCATTCCACGTGTATTTTGTGCTCTTCTTCAGCAGCTCCGTCATTGGTTTAGCAATTTTTGAGAAGCTCGGAATAAACCTCCGATAATACCCCGCTAAACCTAGGAAACTTTGGACCTCGTGGACTGACTTGGGAGATTCCCATTTCAGCACTTGTTCAATTTTGCTGGGGTCCACGGCAATGCCCTCCGCTGAAATAATATGGCCTAGGAAAGGCACTTGGTCAATCCAAAATTCGCACTTGCTGAACTTGGCATATAATTGGTGCTCCCTCAACCGTTGTAGCACGATACGCAGGTGTTCAGTATGTTCTTCTTCCGATTTGGAGTAAACCAATATGTCATCGATGAATACCACGGCGAACTTGTCTAACTCCGGCATGAACACAGAATTCATCAAGCACATGAAGTGTGCCAGAGCGTTGGTTAACCCAAATGACATGACGAGGTACTCATAGAGTCTGTATCTCGTCGAGAACGCTATCTTCGGTATGTCCTCCGGTCGGATTTTGATTTGATGATATCCCGACCGAAGATCCATCTTCGAAAATATCTTTGCACCCACAAGTTGATCGAACAGGATGTCGATGCGGGGCAAAGGATACTTGTTCTTAATCGTGACAGCATTTAGAGGACGGTAATCAACACATAACCGTAGTGTTTTCCTTCTTCTTAACGAACAGCGCTGAGCAACCCCAAGGTGAAGAACTTGGTTGTGGGGACCACCCCGTGGTTCACCCACTCCAGGATCGCATAGGGTGGTGCCGTGCGATGCGGCACCCAACAGCACACACGAAAAGATTAGAGAACAATATACAAACTTTTATTTAGTATAAAACAGCGGAAGTCTTTTTACAAAACCTATTCATACTGCGGAAGTAATATACATATACGGCCTCTCATCCTAGCTATGCAAAAGTGCAGCCGTCCAGCCCAGGGATGCTACACACTAGCAGCATGAAACCGGAGATCACGGCGGCGTGCAGGGCCCCATCTCGGCCGTGTACCCTGATGGGGGCATCGCCTCATCCTCGGAACCCTCCTCATAGCTCTCACCTGCATACAGCTCAAATATTGCAACCGTGAGCACGATGGCTCAGCAAGGCTTAACCGTCTAGCCTAGGCATGGAACTCTACATGCAGGGATGTATAAAATAGGAGAATGGACTTTTCTACAAAGACACGCCTATAAGTTGATCCTTCCTTTCAGTTTTATAGCAGCAAATTCATGTACCTTAGGCAGCCCTCATATCGGAAGTCCACAATCAAACAAGAAACGCTTTCCTCCGATGTGGTGATGCCCAAAGTGGAAAGTAAACTTAATTAGCTCTACATCTACAGCAGTTATGGTTTCCAAAACATTAATATACCATCACAACATATTATCATTCAACTGGCTTACTTCACTTCTTACTATGTCACGAAACAGTGAACAAGCGGTACTCAAATAACAGCGAGGGACAGTGATTGCAATCAGGAGACACCCGGACAACACGTTGCATACACCCACTTTCAGAAGCGTGATTCCACTTCCTACTCTGTTGTATGCAACAACCGTTCAAAGGCAATCCAAATGCCGAACCGATCCATCCGTAACGGGTAGGAGGTCCCCGCGTGGAGCGTGACTGTGCCCACCGGCAGATTTACACCTTGCTACCCTCAACCCACTCCTGTTTACGGTTGGGTAAGCCTCGGCACCCAGGTTAACCATTTACATCTGTTTCCTGCTTATGTCATTATGCCATCCGGTACTGTTCGATACTTGTTCAGCAGGCTCGCACACGACTCGGTCCTCAATCGACACCAACAGGGCTACGCACGTGAGACCTCCACTCACTGCTTCCTATCCCCCCTGCTGGGTCTCATTTTCACCACTCTTAAGCCATTTTCTATTCTGACCAAACCGTGTGATAAACCTTACCTCGCGAGTAGATTCCAACTACTCGACTTCTACCAAGGTCCTAAGCATATTAGCGGGGCCTTGTCTACTCGTTGGCTCTGTAATCTACCCAACCCTTCATAGGATTTGAAAGGTTATGCAAGTGGGAATTCAATCACCTTAACTCTAATGCAAACATTCACCCTAGACATAAGTGATACAAATAAAGAATTTTCATAAAAGGTACTTAAGTGCAAACCGGGGCTTGCCTGGTTGTGAGTTAGATGGGAAGTCAACTTCAGGTAGCAGGACGTCCAAAGGCTCTGGTGCGTCCTCAACTTCGGTCACTAAATGAAATGTAGCAAAATAGATGTATAAGTATTAAGAATTTATAAGAATTGAACTATTATTCATAGCTATTGCTATTTAGGATCCTTAATTGGCTTTGGGATTTTTACAGTAGATACTAGACCCTCTAAGGATGATTTGAGCCAAATTTGGAGACATGTCATTGCACAATGTAGTCTTTAAAATTCCTACAAGTACAATGCTTCTCTGAATTTTGAGCCCAATTCAGGATCTTTGACATAGCTAATAGTGGAAGATCTGATTAGGGTAAGCCTCCATGGTTCTAACAAAATTTGTTTCACCATTTTTGGAGCTACCATCGGAGAGATATGAATTTTTGAAGTTGGACAGGAGTTCTGAAAAGTTTCTGTTTAAATTTGAATTTCCAAATAAAGGCTGAACTTTGGAAGGTAATTGGACCTAGCAAATGAACTCCAATGAAGCTCAAATTTTTACTGGAGATCAGTAATGTCATGAGGAACTTCCTGGCCAAATTTGAAGAAATTCCATAACAGAGATATTCTGGACTAGATTCCCAAAAATTTAACTTTGATGAATCTTGGAGAATATCCAGAGATCTTCAGATCAATTTCTTTGCATTTCTGCAAAGTACTGACTGATATAAACCC
This sequence comes from Neostapfia colusana, assembly GCA_030760725.1. Classification (NCBI taxonomy): domain Eukaryota; kingdom Viridiplantae; phylum Streptophyta; class Magnoliopsida; order Poales; family Poaceae; genus Neostapfia; species Neostapfia colusana. The sequence goes on from JASWHV010000003.1 coordinate 41,324,745, forward strand.
AACAAAATTTGTTTCACAAATTTTGGACATCCCTACAGAAAGTTATGGAGGTATGAAGGTTGAACCATTTTCTGGAAATCAATTCTATGATTTTTAGATAATTTATTTAATCCTGAGATAACCTACTGATTAAGCCCTCCAAATAAGCTCAAAAAATCCTAAAAGTTTTACTGGAGGTCAGGCACTATGAAAAGGACCAGCTTCCCAAAGTTGGGAATATTTCGTAAAGAATTGCTCCTGTAATAAATCCCTAAATTATTTATTCAAAACAATTCTACAGAAATTCCTTGGCATTTTCATATCATGCAATTTGTTTCTCTGTGAAGTACTCCTCCTAAGGATTCAAACAAAATTGGTCTCACCCTTTTTGGAGTTGTCTACACAAAGTTATGAATTTTTCAAATTGTGATAGCTCTCTGTTTAAAATCTACACAAAGACTTAACAGGGGGGCCCACTCGTCATGTCCTTCTTCAACCTCCCGCCAGAGACGCGCGTGCACACCAGCTCAAATCGTGGCATGGCTCGTTCTCCCTCATTTCTCCACCAAATTAGCTCCGGTTTCGCCATACATGCTCCTGGGAACATGGCGCAGCTGCCGGGCAAGGTTTCCACGCATGAAAACGGCCGAAAACAGGTCGGCACCGGTGGGGCGGCTCGGGAGCTCGGAATCAACGCATTCTGGCACGTCCGAAGCTTATCTCGGCGAGCTACCTTGCCCTAAATCATCACCAATGATCGGGGAATATGGTACGCGTGCTAAACCTTGCAGCAAACGGCCGGAAAATAGGGTTCACCGGAGGACCGACCCGTTTTTGCCGCTGCCGGTGATTTCTCGTCGCCCGGGGCCTGTGGTGGACGGTTTGATGCGTGCTTTGGCGTGGGAGGGCGCTAGGGTCACTAGTTTCTGTGGCTTGAATTGTAGAACCGATGATCAACCACGTTGGACGAATTTCCAGTTTTGGTGTGGGTCGGTTCTTCACGTGTACCGGCGCCAAAACCTAAATTCCGGCGAGACAGTGATGGGGAAGGGCAAGGGGACTGCGGTAGCTTGTTCTACACACCTTTAAGCACCTTAGGGAGGTGCTGGACGTGCGGGGGAGGCGTTGGAGCGGCTGGAACGCGAGGAGCAGTGAGGTATAGCGTGCTCTGTGTTCTCCCGGTGAAGAACAGCTTGGGCACTGCGAGGTGAGCTCGGGGGTGAGCTGAGGAGCGGTGTAGCTCGTCGAGGAGGCGCCGGCGCAGCTCCTGGGTGGCTCAACCGGTGCTAGGGAGGTGGAAGGCTGCTGAACAGCGAGCAAGAGGCAGCGCGTGTGCTTGTTCTCGGTGAGCGCTCGAGCAAAAACGGTGAAGTCCTCGGGGCAACAGGGACACGCATTAATAGGAACTCCCACCACTCGTTCAGCGCTCAGGGAACCGACGTCGGAGGAAGCAGCTCGGTGGCTCGGTGGGAACGTACGGTGGAGAGCTTTTCCGGGAGCTGTCGCGCTGTGCTCGCCCAGGAAACAGAGAGAGAGAGGGAAGACAGTCAGTTTGTTTGCTGTGTTTGGTTGACAATTGGGCCCCACCTCCCCCCTTTGTTTAGTCAAATTTTTCTGATATTTTCCATCCAGCAACTCAACATTAAAGGCTTTACTTCACACCAAAGTTAAGTTTGAACTTGCTGAATTCAAATGGTTTGAATTCTGGTGTGAAATTTGGATGTGGTTTGATCATTTGAATTTGAAAAGGAGATTGAATTCTCCACTTTGTATTGCTTCAAAAATATAGCAAACCAGCTCCAAAATTTCCAATTTTTGGCATGGTTGCTCATTCAAAGGTGGTGAACACATTTGTGAAACCCAATTTTCAAATTGAGGGAATTAGAATTTGAAACTGAATTCGAAATTCAGATTAGAGGGCTTTCCTTTTAATCCCAAACAAATATGAAAACTCCTCCAAATGAGCTGAAATTTGGAAGGTTAAATATTTGGACTATGAAGATCCAAGCTATGCATTCAGATCTCCATGTTTGGAAGTTTTTGGGAAGTCTAAACCCTCACTTTGGACTTACACCATTATAATTCAAAGTTTTAATTCCCCTCATTTTTCATAAGTGTACATGAGCTGAAAATCCTTGCTACCACTTTTTGGGGATTTTACATTGGTCGTATGAAACCCTTGCTCATAAGTTCATTCAGTTGCTCTTTTAACACCGCTAGATCGTTAGGTGCCATCTTGTAAGGCCTTCGTGAGATAGGCGTCGTTCCCGGCGCCAGTTCAATCTTGAACTCGACGTCCCGTTCGGGTGGCATACCCGGTAAATCATCGGGAAATACGTCGGGATAATCACGTACCACCGGAATATCTTCAAGCTTCAGCGCTTCCGTGTGGTGGGCCTCTACCATATCTGGATCTTCGCTGTCTAAAAACAGCGTGTGCTGTACGTGAATCGGCGAGTCAATCTGGACAGTCCGGTTACCGATATTGAGAATGGCACCGTGACGATTTAACCAAGACATCCCCAATATAATGTCTATCTTCTGCCTATCCAACATAATCAGCGATGTTGGGTATATTTTCCGCCCAAACACAAAGCTGCTCGGGACACAATCTGATTGGCAGGATACTCCCTCCCGGTGAACGTATAATAAAACTCGTTGTGGGAGTATTGGTGGATAGTTGGTGCTGATCCACGCATGTTTTGCTGATAAAATTGTGAGTTGCACCGGAATCAAAAAGTACCAACACAGGCACGTCTTTGAGAGTAAACATGCCCGCTAACACCGGTGCTCCCTCCGGGACATCCTCAATAGCAAGATGCTGCACACTCCCGGATTGGAATGCCGTTATGTTGACTTGAGCATGTGGCGGCATACTACCTGACAATGATGGCTGTCTGGTATTCACCAATTTCTCCCGGCATTCTTGCCTAAAATGCCTGAACGGTGGCAATAAGAACACGGAGGTTTCCCCGGTTCTTCGTTGACTTGTGGTTGAGAAGTTGATGTACTTGGCTACAGCAATGATGCCACAAGTGTCATTCGTTGCTGCGGCAAAGGTGATGCTTCAAAACATGATTCTTGAGAAGGAAATCTGTCACACCCGATATTCCATAAGGAACACCGAGCGTATACTCACATGTATGCCAGGATCATTGAGTCATACATGTGCCGACAAGAGTGAAATATCATTGTATTACAAGCCAAGTGTATCATACAACGTAATAGTACATCATAAGACATAAAGTATCAATTATGAGTACAAGCACACTAATAATATCACAGCGGAAAACTCTAGCGGGGTGCTCCAGTTCCACAGGCGTTGCCCGGGGTTTACGCCAACCTAGAACAACTCCTCAGGATCGAAGTACTCCTCGTCCAAGTCTACGTCTTCATTTACACCTGAGTCAACATATGATATCCAACAAAAGCAAGATTGAGTACCGTAGGTACTCAGCAAGTGTAGGAAAGAATGTTATGAAGGCCAAAAGCAAGGGAAGGCTAACATGGTTAAGCACTATGCATTAATCCTAAGCCTTAGCTTTGATTAGCAACCTATCTTACTAAGTGTTAATCCCACCATCATCATAATTACGTCATTAATGTTAGGTTACACCACCCAACAACCTCTTTTGACTCACTTCCATGTTTCTCTAATGATGGACAAGTCCAAGCCGCTCTTGACCGTGAGCACGGCTGTCATGACAGTTTGGTTCTCTGCAGAGATTGTACCACTTTACCCACAAGTAGTGATTTCATCCCCTGTTGCCAGGTGGACTAAGAAACCTCCCTGATATCCGTGGTTGCAAGCCACATTACACACTTCCTTTGGTGTGCGATCAGGAGATCACTACATGGCCTTTACAAAGGGTCTACCGGCAAGTACAAGCCCACTGAGGTTTCACCGCTGTAGTTCCTGGGAGTAACCCTCCCCTACAGAAGCCCCCTCTTGAGCCTTGCAGTTCCCAGGGCAGTCAAAAATGGACTCCCATTCCCCGCACCATCCAAACACTCATACTATACCGGCAAACTCCTAATTAATTGGCCAAGCTGCCCCATCTCAGTCTTGTGGTGGCACTGTAAAGCCGGGTTAACTGTTCCATGAACCGGTCCTTAGAATCTAGGACAGGCACTAACTCATTCCCGAGTCTCGTGCACGAAGCACCAACCAAACAACCAGCCTCTCTAGATTCATAACCACATGACACATACACTTGTGTCTTTCATATAATCCACAAGACTAGTATCAACTATGTTTCATTCATCTCTAAAGTTCTAAGCATGGCTAAGTACATAAAATGATAACCATCAAGTCCTATCTAATTCCCTCCATGGTTTTGCAAGGAAAGATAAAGCAATGAAACTATGGAAACATCCTACACTGGGTTTCATATTAAAGACATCATGCAAATAATCTAACTATTCATCCTAGAATAGGAACAAAGTGATCAAGGAACACTTGCCTTTGAAGGAAGGGTGATTCACTTCAAATTCCTGCTCTTGAAGATTTGGGTGTAGTTCTTGACTTGGTTCTAGTCATTCATATGCACACAAAACAATGCCAAACATGCCATAAGAATCATACCAAGTCATTTCAATCACAAAGATTTAGTTACACACATGCAACTATTGAGTTCTTGTCATTTTATGTGAGTTAAAAGGAAAATATGTTTCAATGAACTACCTATATTCTTTGTTTTTAGTATTGACACATTCAAACACTCATTTTTAATTTGTGGGATGGTTTGACTAAATTTTAGAATTTATTAATATATATGTGAATTTCTTATAATTAATTATATCCTAGAAATCATTTAAATTATTACTATAAAAATTTTCAGAACTCATATTCCTAATTTTCTGCACTTCAGAACTTATTTAAGCATTTAGAACAGTTTCCAAAATTTTTTATTTAATATATATTATTTTTATCTATTTTTCAGTATTTATTTAATAACTAAAAATACATTTTCAGTTATTTAAATAATTATTCTGGATCACAGAAATTATATATGTTCAAAAAGATGATAGCAGAATAATTTTACACCCTTGAAATAAATTTACAAAATTTTCTGAAATATATTTAATTTTTACTTTGATTTTTCCAAGTTAGTTGTCACTATATAAATAATATCAGCATTTGTAAACTGTTATATTTAAATCCAGAAATTTTATTCTGTTCAGAATGTTTTAACAGTGCTAAAAATAAATTTCTACCATTTTCTAGAACTCATTTATCATTATTTGATTAATTACAGAATTAAATCAGACTTTTAAAACTGTTTTGGGCTAATCTGTAATATTTTCAGACTTCCTAGGGTTCAATTTGAATTTTACAGAACTATATTATCAATTTCTAGAATATGCAGGGACTGTTTAGTTATTTTAAATTGAATTTACAAATTTCTGATAGTCCTAGGGTTAATTCTGCAAGAATCAGGGGCTATTTCCTATTTGTTTGAATCCCCAGGGACCTAACCATAAGATTTCTAACGTTTATAACTGTTTTAAATGTGGGCCGTTGGATCTGAGATCAACGGCCCAGATTAGAAGAACCGAACCGGTATCGGTTCTTTTAATTTTAACCGTCCGCTTTACATCCGAGGGTCCAGAGGCGGCCACGTCGCCTCCCCCCCTTCTCCCTCGCGGCCGGCGGCTGCGCGCGCCGGCGAGCGGCGGCGGCCTCGCCGGAAATATCGGGTTTCGCTGTTTCTTCACTATTTCATGATCTACTCGCACCAGAAGAGAGAGGGGAGAGTGGGGAACTCACCTAGGGTGATTTTTGGACCCAGAAACGGCCGGAGAAGCGTGCTCGACGGCGACCGAAGGGGATCTCCGGCGATCTTCGATCTCAGCGCTTCCCAGGCGTTTTTCTTCGGAGAATTCGATCGGAATTTCTTTCTGGTGGCCGAGGGAGTGCTCAGAGGGTGTTAGGTTCAAGGATTAACGTGTGCTTCTCGGGGAATTGCGAATTGGGGTTTTCTTTTCGGGAGGGAATAGGGTGCGGTTTTCTTGGGTGAAAATGGCCGGCTAGGGGTTGGTTTTATAGGGGACGGAGGGGCGGCGGTTGGGGAGGCGCCGGTTGCCGAAGGAACGCCGCGATTTGGCCACGTGTGGCGGTTGTCTTCTCACATGTGATAATGGGTGAAAATGAGAGAGGGAGAGAGCAGGGGGCGGTTGCTCGGGGTAGGAGGCCGTCGGCTGGGCCCTGGCAACGGGGAGAGGAGGAGGGGTGAGGGTTTTGTCCCATGTTGCCTAATCGGGGTGTTACAAACTCTACCCCCCTTAAGAAGAATCTCGTCCTCGAGATTGGTTTACAAAGTGAATAGATCAGGGAATTGTGATTTGAGTTCATCTTCCCTTTCCCATGTAGCTTCTGCCTCGGAATGATGTTTCCATTGCACCTTATGCATGCGAATTATCTTGTTTCTCGTGACTTTTTCCATTGTCTCAAGGATTTTGATGGGGTACTCGGTATATGAAAGATCTTCCTGTATGTCCAACTCATCCATTGGCAGATGTTCTTCTGGTGTTCTCAAACACTTCTTGAGTTGTGATACATGGAACACGTCGTGTACATCCGACAATCGAGAGGGTAACTCTAACTGATATGCTACCTCTCCTTTTCGTTCCAGTACCTTGAATGGCCCGATATACCGAGGTGCTAACTTCCCTCTTACTTTAAATCTCCTTAGTCCACGCATAGGTGACACTTTGAGATACACATAGTCTCCCACTTTGAAGACTAGTTCTCTTCGCCTTGTGTCTGCATAGCTCTTTTGCCTTGTTTGAGCTATCTTCAGATTATTGCGAATTTCTCTTACTTTCTTTTCTGCATCTTTTAACACTTCAGGCCCAAACACCTTATTTTCACCTATTTGATCCCAAAATAGTGGTGTTCTGCATCTTCTCCCATATAAGGCCTCAAATGGGGACATCTTCATGCTGGCTTGGTAACTGTTATTATAGGAGAACTCTGCATATGGTAAATTCTTATCCCAACTCCTACTATTTTTGAGAGCACAAGCTCTGAGCATATCTTCAAGAATTTGATTGGTCCTTTCTGTTTGCCCGTCAGTTTGTGGATGATATGCAGAGCTGAAATTTAATCGAGTCCCAATAGACTCATGTAATTTCTGCCAAAACCTTGAAGTGAACTGTGTACCTCTATCTGATACTATCTTTTTGGGTACACCATGTAGACAGACTATTCTTGACATATATAGTTCTGCGAGTTTGGAACCATTGTAATTTTCCTTCACTGGAATGAAGTGAGCAACTTTTGTCAATCTATCCACTATCACCCAGATAGAATCATACCCTGTTTGTGTTCTGGGCAAACCCACTATAAAGTCCATCCCGATTTCTTCCCACTTCCATTCAGGTATCTTTAGTGGTTGTAATAGTCCTGCAGGTCTTTGATGTTCTGCTTTGACTAGTTGACATGTGTCGCACGATGCCACATGCTCTGCAACATCTCTTTTCATTCCATACCACCAATACCTTGTCTTAAGATCATGATACATCTTTGTACTTCCAGGGTGGATAGAATAGTCAGAATCATGAGCTTCTTTTAATATTAACTTCTTTATTTCCTTGATGTCTGGTACACATATTCTTTTACCATGCCATACGGTACCATCCTCATCTTCTCTAAATCCCGGGGCCTTGTTTTCTTTGATCAACTGCTTGATCTCCTTGATCTTTTCATCGTTCTTTTGACCACTCCGTATATCTTGTTCCAAGGTTGAATCAACTTCCATTGCTATAGCTTCCGTATGATTCACCAAGCATAAGTTGAGCTTTGCGAACTCTTCACACAGTTGGGGTTGTAGATCTCTTATGGTCAACATATTGACATGTGTCTTCCTGCTCAAAGCATCTGCAACCACATTGGCTTTTCCAGGATGATAGTTGATCCCCACATCAAAATCGTTAATGAACTCCAACCATCTCCTTTGCCGAAGGTTTAGATCCGGTTGAGTGAAGATATACTTCAAGCTCTTATGATCGGTATAGATCTCTGTCCTTTTACCCATTAGGTAATGTCTCCATAGCTTTAATGCATGCACAACTGCTGCCAACTCTAGGTCATGGGTAGGATAGTTCTTCTCATGCTTCCGAAGTTGTCGGGAAGCATAGGCAATAACATGTCCTTCTTGCATAAGCACACATCCTAACCCTTGCCCTGATGCATCACAGTATACAGAGAATGGTTTCTCCATATCAGGCATAACCAAGACTGGGGCAGTTGTTAACTTCTTCTTTAATTCTTGGAAGCTTGATTCACACTCTTGAGACCATATGAAAGCAGCTCCTTTTTCCAACATCTTTGTGAGTGGCTTGTCTATTTTTGAAAACCCTTCAATAAACCTTCTGTAATAGCCTGCCAATCCCAAGAAGCTTCGGATCTCCCCAACATTCTCTGGTGTCTTCCACTTTTGCACACCAGATATCTTTTCTGGGTCTACTGCGATTCCTCCTTCAGAGATGATATGTCCCAGAAATGCAACTTTCTTAAGCCAAAATTCACACTTACTGAATTTGGCATAAAGTTGGTTTTCCCTTAGCTTTTGTAATACTATTCTCAGGTGCTCTTCATGTTCTTTCTCATTCTTTGAATATATGAGGATATCATCAATGAATACCACTACAAACTTATCCAAATATTTCATGAATACCTTGTTCATAAGGTACATGAAATATGCCGGAGCATTTGTTAGTCCAAAAGGCATAACTGTATACTCATACAGTCCATACCTAGAAACAAATACCGTCTTCGAAATATCCGATTCTCTTATCCTTAGTTGATGATATCCGGAACGGAGGTCAATCTTGGAGAATACACATGCACCTCTTAATTGATCAAACAAGTCCTCAATACGAGGTAAAGGATACTTGTTTTTGATTGTCACTTCATTGAGGGCACGGTAATCTACACATAGCCTCTTGGTCCCGTCCTTCTTTGGTACAAATATGACCGGAGCTCCCCATGGTGAGGAACTGGGACGGATATACCCTTTCTCCGATAACTCTCGGATATGATCCTTGAGTTCTGCTAGTTGTTGGGTATCCATCCGATATGGTCTTTTATATATAGGAGCAGTACCAGGTACTAGTTCCATAATGAACTCTACTTCTCGGTCCGGTGGCATACCTGGTAACTCCTCGGGGAACACATCCTGGAATTCATTAACCACCTTTATGTCCTCAATAACTACTTCAGTTTTGTTGAGTTGAACATTCCCAGAGGGTACTTGAATAGATGTGAACTCAACCTTAGTTCCATCCGTATGAGTTAGTTCCACTGTCCTTGTTGAGCAATGTATAACTCCTTTGTATTTAGTCAACCAGTCCATCCCCAAGATGATATCTATCCCTTGCGATTCTATCACAATGAGATTTGCAAGGAATTCTACTCCATTAACTCCTAGCTTTACCTTGGGACATATTTGCTTTGTCTTTATTTCTCCTCCAGGAGAATTTACTAGTAACACTCGATTCATAGATGTAATTGGTAATTTGTGCTTGGTTAAAAATTCCTTGGCTATGAAGGAGTGTGTTGCACCAGAGTCAAATAGAATTGTAGCAGGATGAGTGTTCGCGGAGAACATACCAATCACCACATCTGGTGCCTCCTGTGCTTCCTCCATCGTCACATGATTCACCTTGCCACGTACAAGATTCTGTGCCTGAGGTGGCTTCTTGTTGGGGCACCGGTTGGCATAATGTCCCGTTTCTCCGCAGTTGAAGCATTGCCCCGTGACCTTGTTCAAGGGTGCCTTGTTGCCTGTTGGTGCATTTTGAGGGTTTGGCCCTGCAGGACGAGGTTGAAAGGTAGGGCGTTGTTGCTGCACTTGTGGTCTCTGCTGTTGTGGTTGGAAAGTTGGGTTCCTAGCAGCAGGGTTGTAGTTCCTCTGAAACTGATTGGGAGCTATAGGTCGATTCATTGCTCCCGTCGGCGGTGATGAGAAACGGGGCCGACTGTTGCTGCTAGAAGCCTGTCCTTGCCAATTCATCTTCCTCTTTCGCTCTTCAACCAACTTCTGTCTTTTCCTCTCCACTATGAAAGCCTTGTTGATAAGCTTTTGGAAACTTTCATAGTCACTTGAAGACATAGCATATTGTATCTCTGAATTCAGTCCTTCAATGAAACAGTCTTGTTTCTTCTCATCAGTATCTATGTCTCCCGGAGCATAGCGAGATAACTGCGTGAACTTAGTGAGGTACTCTCGCACGGACATGCTCCCTTGCTTCAGATTGAGGAACTCCTTCCGTTTGTTCTTGATTTCTCCGGCTGTAACATAGTGATTACGGAAGGCAATTTTGAACTCATTCCATGTGATACCCTCAGGATCCTCATGGGCTTCTTTGTATGCAGTCCACCAGTCAGCTGCAGACCCATATAGTTGGTGAGAAGCAAAGAGCACTCTCTCACGTCCTGGGCATTGTATAATCTGCAACTTGTTCTCAATGTTTTTGAGCCAATCATCAGCTTCCAATGGCTCAATAGCGTTATCAAACTTTGGTGGTTGAGTGCTTAGGAACTCATTCAGTTTTGGTTGGCGTGGTGCATTCTGAATTTGTGGTTGCATGTTGGCCACCACTTGTGTCAGGTTCTGAATGAGTTGATTCTGCATGTTCATCATCTGTTGTATAACTTCTCCATCTGCCCTACGTGCAACTCGTGGCTGCCATCCAGGCAAAGGAAACTCTGCAGCCTCATTGTTGTTGTTCTCTTCATTGCGTCTCCTTCTTCCTGCCATCTATTGTAAAAGACTGTGTTTAAAATTAAGGTATAGATGTTCTCTTAGATGTATTGGGTTGTATGCTTACTTCATCCATTCTATACAAGAGTTACTAAAGTTTCTACTTCGTTTATTAAATGGTCGTGATTGAAACAAACTAAGCACTTATATTCCTTAATAGATAGTTACATACACTAACGTGGTTGTGAACATAAGCCTATGGCTTTCACAACTCACGTTCATCCACTAACATACATTACATCATCATTCTAAACAAGTTCACTAATCAAACATTACACTAGTCAATACATTACCATACACACGTACTACATGAGTTACTATAGGAACAAGGACACCTATCCTAGTTGTCCCCTGGGTTCTGTGCACCTTCCTGTGGGTTCCCGCCATCACCACCTGGGTTGCTAGCCTCGGACTCAGCTGTGGAGGCCTCAGGTGCTGGAGGAACATGAGGGCGTTTGGCTGCCCTACGGTCGGGAGAGTCCGGAGTCCAAGTGTCTCCATCCGAAGCATAGAGATCACTCACCTCTCCATCCCTCATCCTCATCAGTCCACGCATGATGGCCTCTGACTTCTTCAAGAGGTCCCGGACGTCTTGGAGTTCCTGTTGGCAGTTTTGTAGCCTCGCACTGACGTCCACCCCTATCTGAAGACTCATGTCCATCTGCACTACATCACAACCTTCTTGGAGAGGTTCATAGTTGAACGCCGCGCTTCCACTTTGTCGCCGGGGAATGTACATGTATTGGGTCCCCTCAAGGCGGCCACGGTTGGTGTAGCTCTGGCAAGTGATTGCTTCCCAAGTGGCGTCCTTCTCAGCCTCTGCCATAGTGGACCTCCATGCTGGCGAGTTGTGTATCTTGAGCAGCTTGTTCTCATGGTAGATCCTTGCCTGCGACTTCCACTCGTCTCGCTCTGCGCGAGAGACTCGAGTGGTGTCGTACTGCACCTCTAGCTTGCCGGTATAACCAGCACAGCGAAGGAGGTGTCGGAGGCGATCCACCATGCCTCTAGTGGACTCTCCGTGGGTCTGGTAGGTGGCGGGGTTGTCCACCTCCTCGGTAGTGCGCTCAGCCAACTGGTGTCGAGGAACTCGTCCTCCGGTGGACTTACGAGCCGTGAGACGTGTGCGTGCCATCTGTTTCAAGGAAAATTTAAAATGTGTTAGAAAATAAACAATAACATAATTTTTGAGTATAGAAGAGATTAGACAACATATATATAATTTAAATAATCCTCCTTTTAACAAAATACTTAGTAAAATAGTTTTTAATAAAATAGTGATGTCTATCTCGTCCATTTCTATCTAGGTTTGCGTCCTACGGGCAACCTTGGCTCTGATACCACTTTGTCACACCCGATATTCCATAAGGAACACCGAGCGTATACTCACATGTATGCCAGGATCAGTTGAGTCATACATGTGCCGACAAGAGTGAAATATCATTGTATTACAAGCCAAGTGTATCATACAACGTAATAGTACATCATAAGACATAAAGTATCAATTATGAGTACAAGCACACTAATAATATCACAGCGGAAAACTCTAGCGGGGTGCTCCAGTTCCACAGGCGTTGCCTGGGGTTTACGCCAACCTAGAACAACTCCTCAGGATCGAAGTACTCCTCGTCCAAGTCTACGTCTTCATTTACACCTGAGTCAACATATGATATCCAACAAAAGCAAGATTGAGTACCGTAGGTACTCAGCAAGTGTAGGAAAGAATGTTATGAAGGCCAAAAGCAAGGGAAGGCTAACATGGTTAAGCACTATGCATTAATCCTAAGCCTTAGCTTTGATTAGCAACCTATCTTACTAAGTGTTAATCCTACCATCATCATAATTACGTCATTAATGTTAGGTTACACCACCCAACAACCTCTTTTGACTCACTTCCATGTTTCTCTAATCATGGACAAGTCCAAGCCGCTCTTGACCGTGAGCACGGCTGTCATGACAGTTTGGTTCTCTGCAGAGATTGTACCACTTTACCCACAAGTAGTGATTTCATCCCCTGTTGCCAGGTGGACTAAGAAACCTCCCTGATATCCGTGGTTGCAAGCCACATTACACACTTCCTTTGGTGTGCGATCAGGAGATCACTACATGGCCTTTACAAAGGGTCTACCGGCAAGTACAAGCCCACTGAGGTTTCACCGCTGTAGTTCCTGGGAGTAACCCTCCCCTACAGAAGCCCCCTCTTGAGCCTTGCAGTTCCCAGGGCAGTCAAAAATGGACTCCCATTCCCCGCACCATCCAAACACTCATACTATACCGGCAAACTCCTAATTAATTGGCCAAGCTGCCCCATCTCAGTCTTGTGGTGGCACTGTAAAGCCGGGTTAACTGTTCCATGAACCGGTCCTTAGAATCTAGGACAGGCACTAACTCATTCCCGAGTCTCGTGCACGAAGCACCAACCAAACAACCAGCCTGTCTAGATTCATAACCACATGACACATACACTTGTGTCTTTCATATAATCCACAAGACTAGTATCAACTATGTTTCATTCATCTCTAAAGTTCTAAGCATGGCTAAGTACATAAAATGATAACCATCAAGTCCTATCTAATTCCCTCCATGGTTTTGCAAGGAAAGATAAAGCAATGAAACTATGGAAACATCCTACACTGGGTTTCATATTAAAGACATCATGCAAATAATCTAACTATTCATCCTAGAATAGGAACAAAGTGATCAAGGAACACTTGCCTTTGAAGGAAGGGTGATTCACTTCAAATTCCTGCTCTTGAAGATTTGGGTGTAGTTCTTGACTTGGTTCTAGTCATTCATATGCACACAAAACAATGCCAAACATGCCATAAGAATCATACCAAGTCATTTCAATCACAAAGATTTAGTTACACACATGCAACTATTGAGTTCTTGTCATTTTATGTGAGTTAAAAGGAAAATATGTTTCAATGAACTACCTATATTCTTTGTTTTTAGTATTGGCACATTCAAACACTCATTTTTAATTTGTGGGATGGTTTGACTAAATTTTAGAATTTATTAATATATATGTGAATTTCTTATAATTAATTATATCCTAGAAATCATTTAAATTATTACTATAAAAATTTTCAGAACTCATATTCCTAATTTTCTGCACTTCAGAACTTATTTAAGCATTTAGAACAGTTTCCAAAAATTTTTATTTAATATATATTATTTTTATCTATTTTTCAGTATTTATTTAATAACTAAAAATACATTTTCAGTTATTTAAATAATTATTCTGGATCACAGAAATTATATATGTTCAAAAAGATGATAGCAGAATAATTTTACACCCTTGAAATAAATTTACAAAATTTTCTGAAATATATTTAATTTTTACTTTGATTTTTCCAAGTTAGTTGTCACTATATAAATAATATCAGCATTTGTAAACTGTTATATTTAAATCCAGAAATTTTATTCTGTTCAGAATGTTTTAACAGTGCTAAAAATAAATTTCTACCATTTTCTAGAACTCATTTATCATTATTTGATTAATTACAGAATTAAATCAGACTTTTAAAACTGTTTTGGGCTAATCTGTAATATTTTCAGACTTCCTAGGGTTCAATTTGAATTTTACAGAACTATATTATCAATTTCTAGAATATGCAGGGACTGTTTAGTTATTTTAAATTGAATTTACAAATTTCTGATAGTCCTAGGGTTAATTCTGCAAGAATCAGGGGCTATTTCCTATTTGTTTGAATCCCCAGGGACCTAACCATAAGATTTCTAACGTTTATAACTGTTTTAAATGTGGGCCGTTGGATCTGAGATCAACGGCCCAGATTAGAAGAACCGAACCGGTATCGGTTCTTTTAATTTTAACCGTCCGCTTTACATCCGAGGGTCCAGAGGCGGCCACGTCGCCTCCCCCCCCTTCTCCCTCGCGGCCGGCGGCTGCGCGCGCCGGCGAGCGGCGGCGGCCTCGCCGGAAATATCGGGTTTCGCTGTTTCTTCACTATTTCATGATCTACTCGCACCAGAAGAGAGAGGGGAGAGTGGGGAACTCACCTAGGGTGATTTTTGGACCCAGAAACGGCCGGAGAAGCGTGCTCGACGGCGACCGAAGGGGATCTCCGGCGATCTTCGATCTCAGCGCTTCCCAGGCGTTTTTCTTCGGAGAATTCGATCGGAATTTCTTTCTGGTGGCCGAGGGAGTGCTCAGAGGGTGTTAGGTTCAAGGATTAACGTGTGCTTCTCGGGGAATTGCGAATTGGCGTTTTCTTTTCGGGAGGGAATAGGGTGCGGTTTTCTTGGGTGAAAATGGCCGGCTAGGGGTTGGTTTTATAGGGGACGGAGGGGCGGCGGTTGGGGAGGCGCCGGTTGCCGAAGGAACGCCGCGATTTGGCCACGTGTGGCGGTTGTCTTCTCACATGTGATAATGGGTGAAAATGAGAGAGGGAGAGAGCAGGGGGCGGTTGCTCGGGGTAGGAGGCCGTCGGCTGGGCCCTGGCAACGGGGAGAGGAGGAGGGGTGAGGGTTTTGTCCCATGTTGCCTAATCGGGGTGTTACAAAATCTGTACGGAGTTGATCTCACTGGCGCTTGCCATCTTTCATCGGATGGTGTGTGATACACCACACGGATTTGCGAGGAACAACTGGTGTGTCTTCTAACACATCCTCCCGGTACCTCTTCTCTGCTTGACACTCAAGTGTCGCTTGTTCTTGCAGCAGAGCCGCACTGATCAACTCGGTGTAACTGCCTTGATTGAACAAAGCTAACTTCTCTTTTAGTATGGCACTCAAGCCATAGAAAAAGTAGTCACACATTGCAGGTTCGCTCGTCGCATAAGCAGGAGCATATTGTGCCAGAAGGTTGAATCGTCTGACATAATCAAGGACACTCATGTCCCCCTGCTTCAAGTTTCTTAATTCTTGCTGTTGGGCCTTAATAAAATCCATAGGAATGTGACGAGCACGGAATGCTTCACGAAATTCCGTCCATTCCACTTGATGGCCTTCCGGAACGGTGGCAAGATAAGCGAACCACCAATTTCCGGCGGCTCCATGGAGCTGTTGAGCTGCAAATAATGTCTTCTGATATTGTCGCACTCAAACACTCCAAACTTGGAATCCATAACTCGAAGCCACTGATCAGCTTCAACTGGTTCATTGGCTTCCGTGAAGATTGGCGGTTGTGTCGCCAAGAAATCCAAATAGGCGTTCCGTGGTGGAACGTCCCGTTGTGCACGTTGGTGTGAGCCCTGTTGTACCAAGGCTTGGAGTAGTCTTGTGTTCTCTTGACTTGACTCAACCATCTGAGTCATGACATCCGCCCATACCGTTGATGGCGGTGCCCGTGGTGGAGTCGAGTCATCACCGTCTCGGCGAGAACCTTCAGCCCTACTCGGTGAATGAGTACGCACCATACTGCAAAAGCATTATTTTGAGGAGAGTCAAAACTTGATCTCAGCAGTATATGAAAATATGTACACATGAACATGCTAATACTTTATGAAAGCATAACAAAATTTCATGTTTACACATCTTGCTATAGCCAACATATTCAGTCCCTCATTCTGTACAGAACAGACCTTTCTGTACTTAACCCAGAATTTGATCCAGTTACTTGCATTTTCATAACTCATGTTGAATATAAAAGTTAAAGATAACTTCATTATCTTTCCAATGAGTACTCACATGCCCCTAGATCTTTTCTGGAACAGAAGTTATGATTGTTCAAAGCTGCTAGAATTTCTGCGGAAAATTTGCCAGCATCTCCTTGGTATGTGGCTGTTTTCGCCCCAGTTTTACATACAAATGAAGTACAATTCTGAACACACTATGAACTACAAAATTGTTGCAAATTTCCTAACCTTTCCAACGGTGTATCATATGACCCTTAGACATTTTTCTACAGACTGTGACGGCTAATTTACAGCAACATCCAGAGAAGTTTGCAGCCTGTCTGTTTTCTGAACAGTTTGCGTTCATCTGGAGATTCAACAAAGTTGGTTTCGGATTTGGTTCTGGAGTTCTACAGAAAAGTTGTAGAGCACTTAATAACCTTTCCAGAACTGTATCAAACACCTCCATTGGGTCAAGCTAATCAGAGTTACGCTCTGTTAAAGCCCAGAGAAATTTCTTCCTGAACAGAGCATTCTGTCTTTGAGATTAAAAGAAGCCTAACAAGTCTCTTCTTTGAAACTTAGTTCAAATGAAGAGCTCAGTAACTAATATTTGCTTTATCACATCCATTTTTAGTTCGTATGTTAGTCATGAATGATTTCTTCATAGGTAAGAATACTATCCAGTGTAGTACGGTGACGATACACTGTAAGACATATGACGGTACTACGTTGCCTCACCAAAGAAAAACCTAACCGGATTAGGCATATACATATCATTAGGTTGCACTAAAACGGTCACCCTCAAATGTGTTCTACACGCACTAAGGTTTTCGTGGTTAGCACCTACATAAGCCACACTCAATCATCAGGCTCGGCTGCACACCGAACCCGGTATCCAAACAGTTCGTACACCCGGCCGTCATCACTCGCCCAGGTGTTCTCAAGCCAAACACGCCTTGAGCTACGTGTTCACGTTACTGACCATGTGACGAGGTCTCTCAAATTGCACCACGCACGCCAGGGACAGACGTTGCTTGAATACCCCAAACGACATGAAGAGTCGTAGAGAATACTAAAGCGGGTCGGGTTACCTGCCACCCGTGAGGCTCCACCCTTCAGCTTGTGCGCACTGGTGGACAGCGCATACGTGCACCCCCAAGACATAAACGTCCTGAGATGAACGATTTTCCGACATAACAAATAGGTTAGCTTGCCACCTTCATATTATTCTAATAGTAGTCCTTATGTGGGCCTAGTACCGATATCTCACCGTATCCTAAGTTCTTGACATAATATGATGCTCAATCCGTGCTCTGTTCCCAACGCAGCTCTGATACCACGCTGTGGGGGACCACTGGACCTCGTCCGGTGGTGCCGTGATATGCGGCACCCAACAGCACACGGGTCGATGAAAACACATCATATTACATAAAAAGTTTACGGGAGCGTACATGAAAGTTTTACAAATAAGAATATCAGAGTAAACTACAGCGGAAGACTATCACTCTCACGACTCATATCTAAACTAGCAATAAAGAAATGGTTCAGCCCGCGGACCCGTTTCTTACTAGCAACACGAAGACAATCTGCAGCGGCGAGGATGCTCTTTGAGTAAGCACTCGGAGGTTACCGAGTCTCATCGGTACCCCTTCTCATAAGCATCGAGTCAATTACCTGCAAAACAACTCGGATAGCATCCGTGAGCACAACGCTCAGCAAGACTTAACCGTCACCCTAAACATGAAACTCTATGTGAGGTTATGAACCTAACATAGGATGGCATAAGCATAATTAAACTCGCCTAAAAGTGAATCCATACTTTCAGGTATTAATGGCAGCATTTTAAGTAACCCTGGGCACGCCACATCAGGAGTCCACAATCAGACAGGAAACGCTTTCCCCCGATGTAAATTGCTCATGGCATAAAAGAATCGAGTTTGCTCTAGCCTATTCATCAAGATCCAATACAAAGGTAGGATAATACTTCACATCAAAATGATTAGTTCCTTTCTCATGCAAGTTCTTACTACATCACGACTGTGAGAACAAGTATGCTCGGTCCATTCCGCGAGCGACGGTGATTCGAATCAATAACACCCGGACTACACGACACGTACGCCCGTACTCGACGTTGCCTACAACAACCATCACTGACGTCGTACGTGGCAGCCTTTCCCCCGTTTCACCCCCGCTGAATCGATCAAGTCGCCCCGTACAGTAGCTACTCTCATGGTGCACCTACCGACATGAGATGTCATGAGAATATTCCCCACATACTGCAAACCGGCCGTCCGCATGAGGCGACCCGAAAAGTCCCAACGACAGCTTCCCGAGGTACATCGGTTTACTGGGTCCCATATAACCAGCATGAGTCCGGTACACAACTCAAACTTGTTCAACAGGGACGCATACGGATCGGTCCTTGACCCACACGGACAGGTCTATAGCACCTAGGCCCCTATGTCCTTCTGCTCCTACAACCTTCTGGTCTCAACTTTAACTTGCTAGTTCATTTATGAACCAATCCCGTATGCCCCTGTTGTTCCTGAACCTGCGAGTAGCATCTCACCACTCGAATTCTACCGAACCTTACTTAAGCATGGCAGTTCTACACGGTGTAAAGACACCTACCCAGTACTCCATGGGTCTTTTGGTTATGTAAGAGGAGTATCAAACACTGGACCTAATGCACAATTCATATCCTAACCGAAAGTGAATACAAAATAAAAACTTAACAGCTGTTAAATGCAAACCAGAGCTTGCCTGTTTTGCAGGGTAGTCGTATATAAGTAGTTAGTATCCTTGTTGATCCACCCTTGATTCTCCGGAGCTTGATCCACTTCAATGAATCACTACTTTGAATCCCCTTCGTTGTGGTTCCTATTGAAATGCATATGCATATGTTTTATAGAATGTAATAAAAAGAAGTTATGGAATTAATTTCTTAGGAACAGAGGTTGTGTGGAAGAGCCAAGAATGGCTTGGTTTGCCACTGTTGTGCAAAGAACAGAAATAAACTAAATTGACCTTAAGGCCCTAGCTATACATTAATCATTTTTCCCTAATGAACATAATAGAGAAGCTGAAAAGATTTGAGTGCCACTGAAGAACAAGAACTCCGATGGCCTCAAGACTTTTACATCATGTTCTATACTACCTAAGGATTTAGCTTGCTAAATTGCAGCTAATGTGGAGTCATATTGTGTCCCCCATAATTCTTACCATATCTCTTATGTATGTTCCCCTATACATAAGTATGGAGAATAAGAACAGTGAGTTCAAGGACACAACTTGGGCTGATAATTTCCATGTGAGTTCCTGGCCACATGAAAGTAATCTGGTCGAAATTTCAGCTCTTTTACTTGTGTAGTTCTCCCAGACCAATTCTTTAAGCATCTGTACTCAAAAGAATTAATTCTGAAGTAATTTGCATTTTCATGCCCAATTAAGTGAACTACAATTTCATGTATGTCTCAAGGAGCTTGCCTAAATTTTCCTATGCTTGTTGGAGCTATGGATTGCTCAGAATCGATTTTTGAAGTGGGAAACATTTTCTGAAAATGTTTCTGGATTCTTGTGAACACAGTAGTTTGCATTTAGCAAATTCCTACACAAAATGATCTTCAAATGAGCTGAAAATTTGCTAGTAGGTCAACCCCATGCTAAAGAATATTCTGGCAAAATTTGGGGATTTTTGGATAAACCAAACTCCCTTAATAATTTTTTTTTCAGAATATCTTCAAAGGACTTTCCAGAATATAATATTAACTTTCATACAAATCTGAGTTCATATTTGGATAGAACTCAAAGAGATGAATCCAACCCAAGTGGAATCACTTAAATTGGAGGTTTCTATCAGGAGTTATGAATTTCCAAAGATTGAGCCAACTCTGGAATTGTTTTCCTACAGAAAATCCGGCTGGACCCACTGTTTTGAATCCCAGCCAATAGAAACAAAGCCACACCGGGGCCACAGCTTCCCAGCACGCCAACACACGGGATCCAGCCACACCCGATCACGGGTTTAAATTCTCTGCTGCTGACAGACGGGGCCCGCCTGTCTTCTTCTTCTTCCGGCTCCCTTCCCGCGCTCGCGCTCTCCCCCTCGCCGGAGCTCGCCGGTGTTCGCCGGCCGGCCGTTTCCGGCCACCATCCGAACCCGGACTCGCCGCAAGGGGGTTTTGGGCATCGAAGAACACGGCTGTGAGGTTTGCTTGGGCTGCCGACGGCCGGAAAATGGCCGGCGACGTGTAACTGCCTCTGTGGTAGTTCGGCAGCGTCGCCCGAGGTCTCCAGCCCTCCAAAACTTGTGCCGACGAGCCCTACAGCACCAGCGTACCTCTAGGAAGATCGGCACGACCTCAAACTAGCTCGGAAATGGCTGGAACTAGGTTGTCATCGTGCGACCGAATGGATCCGCCGTGAACAACCCAAGAAAAGCTCGAAATTCGTCGGTCTGAGACGTTTTCATGCGCTGGATGCAAAAGGGAAAGTGATCGCCGGCTAGTCCAGCTTCTCTGTGCCAAGTTTGATACCCTAAGAAGGATTGGAGAGGCGGAATTTTGAGGAACTGTACCGGGAGCTCGGGTTGAGGCCGCCGGAGCAAAACTCCGAAATTCGCCGGCGATGCTTCACGGCACGGCTTGAGCTTTGGGTGAGAGCAGCACGGTGACTGTGCGGTCCCGTTGCCGCCCTCGCATGGCCGTGAAAACCGCTGTGGCGAGCTTCCCACGTGCGCCCGATCACTTTCTTGAACTCGGTCACCGCGGCGGCAGTTGTTCTTGGGCGAGGGAGGCTGAAGCTCGCATGGTTTCGTGTCGGGGAGGTGGAGGCCGAGCTCGCGGCGATGTTTAGCAGCTCAGGGGAGGGAAGACACGATTGCTTCGCCATTTCTTCGATCGGACCGAGAGAGCGGAGGGGAGAAACAGCCGCTGTTCGTGCGCTCACGAGGGGAGGGAAACAACGGGGTCTTCGCTCGGCTGAGGGCACGATAACGTCGAAGGAACCGCCTTCGGTGGCCGCGCGTGGGGGGGGGGGGAAGGGCAGCAGGACGTGGCGGGTTCAGTTCCCCGGGGGCGCGGTGGAACCCCTCGGTGGCACCCGAGCAGAACAGAAGCAAAAGTTCATTTGCTTCATGGTTAAGTTTAAGTCTCTAGCTCACTGCCATGTGGGTCCCACCCCACATTCTACCCCCCAAATATCTTCTCAAAGTGATCCTCTAAATCCCCAAAATTCTGAATTTAAAGGGTGGCTAGAATTTGAATTCTCCAAATTCGGTTTGAATTTGCTTGACAAACTTGAATTTGGTTGAGGTTTGCAAATTCTTCTCTTTAACTCCTTATTGGTTCAACACTTTTAAGTAAAAAGGTGAGCCTCATTTTTGGATGGTCATCCATGTATTACTTTGCATGCAGAAAAGTTTTTGCAGGTCCCATTTTTCATGTCTTTACCACACATATGAACTCAACCTTGGTTTTTATTCATACACATTTTTGGGACTTTTACATTCCTCCCCCCTTAAAAGAATCTCGTCCCGAGATTACAAAAGAGGAACGAGACGGGAGAGGTAATTACAGACTGTACAGAGCTAAAAATTCCGGATAGTTGGTGCGGAGGTAATCTTCACTTTCTCACGTTGCCTCATCCGCGGTATGATTACTCCACAGCACTTTGAAGAATCTGATCGTCCGGTTCCGGGTTACCCGGGTCTTTTCATCCAAAATCTGAACCGGTCGCTCGGTGTAGGTCAGGTCCGGTTTCAGTTCGTCGATTTCCTCGGTGCGAACAGCAGTGGTGAATTTGAGACAGAACACCCGCTAGACTTGCCGGTAATTCCAGCCGGTAGGCTATGGGTCCGCATTTCTCCGTGATAGCAAAAGGACCAATAAAATGGGGAGCGAGTTTCCCCTTTACACCGAACTGGTGATTCCCTTCATCGGAGATACACGAACATACACGTGCTGTCTGACGTCAAAATGCAATGGCCTACGCCGTTGATCAGCGTAGCTCTTCTGTCGGGATTGTGCAGCCTTCAAGTTTTCTTGTATCAACCGAACTCGGTATTCGGCTTCGTTGACAAGATCAATCCCAAACACAACTCTTTCGACGGACTCACACCAATTCAGTGGTGTGCGACACTTCCGGCCGTAGAGAGCTTCAACGGTGCCATTTTAATACTCGCTTGATAACCGTTGTTATATGAAAACTCCGCCAGCGGTAGGTGATCATCCCAATTCCAACCGTGGTGGATGGCACACGCTCTCAACATGTCCTCGAGCACTTGATTCACCCTCTCAGTTTGTCCATCGGTTTGAGGGTGATATGCGGAGCTTCTAATTCGCTTGGTGCCCAACGAGGCATGCAGCTGCTCCCAAAAATGAGCAACAAACAGCGCACCTCGATCTGAGATGATGGTCTTCAGGACACCATGTGAGCAAATAATTCTGGAGATGAATAACTCCGCATATTGCCTTGCTCGATATTGAGTGTTCACCGGTATGAAATGAGCTGATTTTGTCAACCGGTCGACGATCACCCATATCGAGTCATGCTTCCTGGATGTGAGCGGTAATCCGACGATGAAGTCCATACTCACATCCTCCCATTTCCATGCCGGTATGTTCAAAGGTTGTAGCGGTCTGGCTTTCCACATATGATCAGCCTTGACCCGTCTACACGTATCGCATTCGGATCGTATTTAGTAATCTCCCTCTTCATCCTCGTCCACCAAAATTTCTGTTTCAAATCTTGGTACATCTTGTTACTTCCGGGATGAATGGAAAACTTAGACAAGTGGACTTCACCCAAGATCTTTTTCTGGAGTTTCATATTGCGCGGTACCACTATACGGTCATTAAACCATATCGTACCGTTCTGATCCTTCCGGAAACATTTCACCTCTCCGTTGTCTAGTATTCTCCGTATGTGAGACATACCCTTGTCTCTTCTTTGGGCCTCAACAATCTCTTCAAGGATTGTTGGAATGAGCGCGAGATTGTAAAGCACGCCATACGGAATGACACGGAGACTTGGTTCTTCAGCTTCCAACTCAGCAGCCGCCAAGTTGTGAACGTAGGCTTTCCGACTAAGCGCGTCGGCAACCACGTTTGCTTTTCCCAGATGATAGTGGATCTCGATTTCATAATCTTTGATGAGCTCCAACCATCTCCGTTGCCTCATATTTAGCTCCTTCTGCATGAAGATATACTTCAAGCTTTTATGGTCGGTGTAGAGGTGAACAAAATTACCAAGTAGGTAATGCCTCCACATCTTTAACGCCAACACCACTGCAGCAAGCTCGAGATCGTGAGTTGGGTAATGCTGCTCGTGGTTTCACAGTTGACGAGACCCATAGGCGACTACACGCTCTTCTTGCATCAGAACGCAGCCAAGACCAATGCCGGATGTATCACAATATATATCAAATGGCTTCGTCGTGTCTGGCTGAGTAAGAACTGGAGCTGTTGTGAGATGTTTCACCAAAGTTTTGAATGCGGCTACACATGCTGCATTCCACGTGTATTTTGTGCTCTTCTTCAGCAGCTCCGTCATTGGTTTAGCAATTTTTGAGAAGCTCGGAATAAACCTCCGATAATACCCCGCTAAACCTAGGAAACTTTGGACCTCGTGGACTGACTTGGGAGATTCCCATTTCAGCACTTGTTCAATTTTGCTGGGGTCCACGGCAATGCCCTCCGCTGAAATAATATGGCCTAGGAAAGGCACTTGGTCAATCCAAAATTCGCACTTGCTGAACTTGGCATATAATTGGTGCTCCCTCAACCGTTGTAGCACGATACGCAGGTGTTCAGTATGTTCTTCTTCAGATTTGGAGTAAACCAATATGTCGTCGATGAATACCACGACGAACTTGTCTAACTCCGGCATGAACACAGAATTCATCAAGCACATGAAGTGTGCCGGAGCGTTGGTTAACCCAAATGACATGACGAGGTACTCATAGAGTCTGTATCTCGTCGAGAACGCTATCTTCGGTATGTCCTCCGGTCGGATTTTGATTTGATGATATCCCGACCGAAGATCCATCTTCGAAAATATCTTTGCACCCACAAGTTGATCGAACAGGATGTCGATGCGGGGCAAAGGATACTTGTTCTTAATCGTGACAGCATTTAGAGGACGGTAATCAACACATAACCGTAGTGTTTTCCTTCTTCTTAACGAACAGCGCTGAGCAACCCCAAGGTGAAGAACTTGGTTGTGGGGACCACCCCGTGGTTCACCCACTCCAGGATCGCATGGGGTGGTGCCGTGCGATGCGGCACCCAACAGCACACACGAAAAGATTAGAGAACAATATACAAACTTTTATTTAGTATAAAACAGCGGAAGTCTTTTTATAAAACCTATTCATACAGCGGAAGTAATATACCTATACGGCCTCTCATCCTAGCTATGCAAAAGTGCAGCCGTCCAGCCCAGGGACGCTACATACTAGCAGCATGAAACCGGAGATCACGGCGGCGTGCAGGGCCCCATCTCGGCCGTGTACCCTGACGGGGGCATCGCCTCATCCTCGGAACCCTCCTCATAGCTCTCACCTGCATACAGCTCAAATATTGCAACCGTGAGCACGATGGCTCAGCAAGGCTTAACCGTCTAGCCTAGGCATGGAACTCTACATGCAGGGATGTGTAAAATAGGAGAATGGACTTTGCTACAAAGACACGCCTATAAGTTGATCCTTCCTTTCAGTTTTATAGCAGCAAATTCATGTACCTTAGGCAGCCCTCATATCGGGAGTCCACAATCAAACAAGAAACGCTTTCCTCCGATGTGGTGATGCCCAAAGTGGAAAGTAAACATAATTAGCTCTACATCTACAGCAGTTATGGTTTCCAAAACATTAATATACCATCACAACATATTATCATTCAACTGGCTTACTTCACTTGTTACTATGTCACGAAACAGTGAACAAGCGGTACTCAAATAACTGCGAGGGACAGTGATTGCAATCAGGAGACACCCGGACAACATGTTGCATACACCCACTTTCAGAAGCGTGATTCCACTTCCTACTCTGTTGTATGCAACAATCTTTCAAAGGCAATCCCAATGCCGAACCGATCCATCCGTAACAGGTAGGAGGTCCCCGCGTGGAGCGTGACTGTGCCCACCAGCAGATTTACACCTTGCTACCCTCAACCCACTCCTGTTTACGGTTGGGTAAGCCTCGGCACCCAGGTTAACCATTTACATCGGTTTCCTGCTTATGTCATTATGCCATCCGGTACTGTTCGATACTTGTTCAGCAGGCTCGCACACGACTCGGTCCTCAATCGACACCAACAGGGCTACGCACGTGAGACCTCCGCTCACTGCTTCCTATCCCCCCTGCTGGGTCTCATTTTCACCACTATTAAGCCATTTTCTATTCTGACCAAACCGTGTGATAAACCTTACCTCGCGAGTAGATTCCAACTACTCGACTTCTACCAAGGTCCTAAGCATATTAGCGGGGCCTTGTCTACTCGTTGGCTCTATAAGCTACCCAACCCTTCATAGGATTTGAAAGGTTATGCAAGTGGGGATTCAATCACCTTAACTCTAATGCAAACATTCACCCTAGACATAAGTGATACAAATAAAGAATTTTCATAAAAGGTACTTAAGTGCAAACCGGGGCTTGCCTGGTTGCGAGTTAGATGGGAAGTCAACTTCAGGTAGCAGGACGTCCAAAGGCTCTGGTGCGTCCTCAACTTCGGTCACTAAATGAAATGTAGCAAAATAGATGTATAAGTATTAAGAATTTATAAGAATTGAACTACTATTCATAGCTATTGCTATTTAGGATCCTTAATTGGCTTTGGGATT